>OW387026.1:56361546-57561546 GCA_936439885.1 Nowickia ferox
GTAGGGGTATGTTGTGTGAAAATCGACCATTACCGATGTTCTTTATGTAGGGTGTCAAACCGCAAAGATGGTGTGACGATTGTAGGGTTTTGATTTTGTTGTGGAGGGGGTGCGTGTGTGTATGTATGTATGTTTTTGAAAATATATGTATGTGTGTGTATGTTAGTTTATAAATGTGCATACCTTAACCCTTTAACGGTCGTTGGGGTTAAATTCGACTCTATGATATTTTGTGTTATGAGGCGGCAGCGTGTTCGGTTTTGCTTAAAGTGAAGTCGTGGTGGATGTTATTTTTGTTGAAGTTAGAGGGTTAATACAATATGAATTAAACTACATTAGGGCGGTTTACGAAAGTCTGTGATTTTTTTGCTAGTATTTAAGGTGTTGGTTAGGATTTGTGTACTAATTTTGTATGAGAAAACTAACAACGATGATATACATAAGTGCCACCCTATTGTATTGTTGTTCTGTTGTTAAAAATTCTGTTATGGTTTTTTCATTCGTTTCGTTGATATGTATGAATGTGTGTGTGTGTGTGTGTGTGTTTGAAACAGTTGATTAAATTTGTTTGAATTTGAAATTATTTGAATACAAGACTCTAACCATACACAACAATTTGAAATTATTTGAATACAAGACCCTAACCATACACAACAAAGTTGATAAGAAATAAAAAAACCCAAAGCAATACTATTTATGTACTTATATATTTTATTTATTAATTTGTTTAAAAATTTTACAATATAATAAAAAAATGGTAAAAAAGTTGGTGTAATTATACTTTTAGTTATTTAGTGCATCTTGTTTCTTTAGTGTATCTTGAGCTAGAACGATAACAAAAAATAATATTTAGATTTAATAATAATAAAATAAATAAAAAAACTATTTACCAAAAATTACCTGTTGCAGCTGCATTTATAGTTAGTTCATAATATTTATTGCTGCTGCTGCTATCTTCGCTACATTTTCTTTCTTTTAAAAGGTAGTAGGTATTGCGGTCAAATTCCGCAATAGTAGCATCATCTATGGTGTTATTGAATATGCTCGGTAGGTATATATATTTATTCGCTTCCACCAGACAACGAATTTTTGTCCCAAAGCGTGTTTGTACACGCTCCATCTTCGTAATTTTATAGTTATGGTTAAAAACCATCTCTTTTACAGGGAGAATGGTTTTATTTTGACTTTTTTTAAATATTGTTTTTAGGTGTGCTTCCATTACTTGAATAGTAATTAAAGTAGAACTAGAGAGGGTTTTTATACAAAATTCTGAAATGTAATTTTGTTTCTAAACAGGAAAAATGTGGTTAAAATTTTAATGTTGTGAGAATTTAATTTTAAAAAGTTTCCGTTGCGGTTTTTCAATTTTATAAAGTTGTTATTTAATTAAAATGTATGAGAAAATTTTAAAAAGTTTCTGTTGCGGTTTTTCCGTTTTTTTTTTTATAAAGTTTCTATTTAATCAAATGTGAAAGAAATTTTAATGTATGCAGAGTTTTGTTAATATATATATATATATATATATATATATATACATAAATATATATGATTTTAATTTTAAAAGGTTTCTGTTTCGTGCATTGTTTAAAATGTGTTTTCTATTTCATCATCATCATCATCATCATCGTCTTCTTCAGTACTGTTATACAAGTTGTTGTAGAATACAAATTGCTTCTTCTTTTTAAGGATTAGAGTATATGACCCCTTCACTTCTTTAACTTTCTTTAAAATGTGTGGAGTTGTGTTTAGATAATCCATCTGATTTTTAGTAATAATCAGAAATCGTTTAGGTAAATAAATGTAATATTCGTTATTTAGATCACATCTTATACTTTCACCATATTTTGTATCTACTCGATCTATCTTGTTGATTTCATATATAGTATTTTCTTCCATATTCTTTAAAGGTAAGTATGTAATATTAGAACTTTGAAACAATTTTCTTAAGCTTGCCCTCATTTTTTTTTTTTTTTTTTTGCTTTCAACTTTTCACCGTAAGACGAACTTTCAAACTGATTCTTTATATTCAATAATTGATAGTATAAGACGTTTTTAGATATTTCAATAACTTCTTATCAGTTGCGGTTAAGTATACGTGTATGCATACATATACATATATATATATATATATATATATATATATATATATATATATATGCATATATAAAAAGAGATTCAGTTAAATTAAAACTTTGATAAATATGTATTGGGGTCAATTTTTAAAAACTGGTGATAAATATTGTACTTGTCATGCACAGTGGAAAACTTTTCAAATAATAAATGCAATAGTTTTGGATATTATAATGCAGGTGTTTCTAACTGCAGAAGGAGGGACTAGAACGCAAATTTTTTCTCTTAATAGAGGACAACAAATGCCAACAAATATTCCAATATTTCAATTTAGTCACAATCAACATATAAAAATTGAGGTTATTGGTGGTATGATATCACTAGTCGGAACAGTCTATGAGGGTGGTTTTAAAGATATAAATGTACACTCATACAAACCATCATGCGCGTATAGTGAAATAGATGAACATGTTTTTAGTGGTACAACTAAATCTTATAATGGTAAGACTGGTATCCGCTCATTGAATAAAAATCAACAAAAACCTCTCCTCCTCCTCCCTCAAAAAATGGTTAATAATAGTATAGTTAAGAAAGCAGCTGGTGGTGCTAGCGGTGGTGATGATGACTCATTTCAATACGAAGATTATTAAATTAGTATATAAATATGAGAAACAATTCTTATCATCTCATTCAAAAATATATCGCTAACTTAAGAACATATATACATATATATATATATATATATATATATATTAAAAAAAGAAAAATTAAAATGAAAAATATTTTTATCATATTTTTTTCATATATCTATATCATACAAGTGTTTTCAGCTTCATTACCTATTGATTTGAGTGAAAATGAACTTAAAAATACAGAATTTGCAATAAAATTACCGAATAATGATACTGTGAGCATACAACTAAATTTCAAACTTTTAAAGTATAGTAATGATTTAAATAAAAACATCGAGTCAACAACAACAACAAAAGCAGAATATGAATCAAACGAAGAACAAGAAGACTCCCCACCACCACCACCTATAAATCAATCTTTTACTGTTGAACAAGCTATTGAAGCATTTAGGCAAGATTTAGTAAAAAAAGAAAAAAATATTGCAGGAATAATTGAAAGTTCGGCTCCATTTTATAGACATTTTCAACTTCAATACAAAGATAATATAAAATTGAGAATCCGTTGTACATATAACAGCAATTACTTGAAACGTCGATTAAATATTTCATGTTTCGAATACCGTCAAGTTGAATACGAGAGAATTTTAAGTAATGGTGAAATTGAGACGGTTTCTGAGGATGATACTACATACCGATCCGATATGACATTAATCAACATTCAAGATTATACACATGATTTGGATATGGAAATATCATAAATTAACTAATATGATGAAATACATTTACTACTACTTAATATAAACTTTGTTGTTGATGTGTTAAGAACATTTATTTAACATAAATAAAAAAATTAAAATAAGAAAAATAATGAACAATCAGTTTTATTCGAAAATTTTACATGACTTCTTGAACGAAGAAAGGTTTTTGTGGTATGAACATGAGATTATTTTGAAGAAATTAAAAACTCAATTCGATGAATATGCATTTTATAAGAAAAGTAAATCAAAATTTGGATATCATTATAACAATTGTGTGTGGTCCAACGATGAAACAACTTGTGGACCTGATACCTGTAAATGTTCCCTTATCGATAACAGTTGGGATCAAGCATTATATATAATGAATTTTTATAATAATTTAAAAACATAGACTTTATAAACAGTTCTACAGTCGTCGTTGTGACTTGATTAGTACTAAACAATGTCGGAGGAGAGAATATTAGTTGTAGACGTACAAGGTTTTTATCTCAACAATAAATTCATTGTAAAAGAACTGAGTATTTCAATTGACGACTCACAAGTTCAAACATTTATTATTAAACCACCTTTTCCATATTCATCGTTGACAACAAAAGAAAAATATTCAATTAATTGGCTTTATAATCATCATCATGGATTAAAATGGAAAGATGGTGATTCATCCTTAACAAATATTGTGGAATATTATATTGCGCATGTTAAAGATAAAAATTATATTTATTATGCTAAAGGATTAGAAAAAATTAAGTGGATTCAAAATATTTTTAAGGATAAAATTAATTTTTATAACCTGGATGATTTAAATTGTCCAAATTTAAAAACATTATATCAAAATGATGAATCTGTAAATGTTTGTTGTTATCATAGAAAATACTGTATATGTGCTCAAAAAAATGTAATACTCTTAAGAAAGTTTATTAAATCAAATATTAATAAAGAAAACATAAAATTATAAAAGACATTTTTTCTTTTTTTGGATTTATTATTTAACACTTAAATCAGATAGAATAATCATCAAACATCATCAGTTCATTCTGAATACTTGAAATGTCAATAACAATATCTTTAAACGGAAACAAATCAACTCTGGTTGGAGAATATTTTCCTCCAATTGAACTCCCTACAAAATATGTTTGTGGACTTATTGATTTTGTAACATTCAACTCCATACCTAATGTAGATTTTCACAACAATTTGTTTCATATAGGAAATCATATTATTACTATTCCGGTTGGTTCATATGAACTTGAGGATATTGATTTTTTCTTAAACTCAAGCTTAAAAGATATTGATGAATCAATTTATCTAGTAATTGAAGCTAACAATAACACACTTAAAACTGAAATAACCTCATCAATGGATATAGATTTTTCACAACCAAACAGTATAGGAAAGTTGCTCGGATTTAGCAAAAGTAAATTAGAAGTAAATTCAACTGAATATTATAACACTGATCAAAATCTTCAAAATGATAAATCTGTGGAAGTGATGATTGTAGATATTAATCAATTGAATACTACAAGGTTATTTGAATCTGACTTACCTGCACATATTACGAATGTTAATACAATACGCATTGAAAGCAACTTAACAACCGGATCATTTATTAATAATACTTCGAATCATGCTATTCATGAATTTCCTCTTGATGTTCCTCCAGGATATAAAATAAGCGAAAAACCTCGAAATGTTATTTATTTTCCCGTCAACTGTCAGCAAATAAACAACATAACGATTAGAATCTTAAATCAAGACGGTGAACTTATAAATTTTAGAGGAGAAAAAATCACTCTTAGACTCCACTTCAAACCAGAATAATGATAATTTACAATAAAAACGTAATGCAAAGAGGATTGCCATTCAATCCCTCATCAACTCGCATTCGAGAAACTATAAAAAATAAAAAAAACCCGTTAACATCATATAATATAGAATACTTGAAATCATTAGGATTTAATCTTCAACAATGAATGAAATACTAAATGTCCTTCAAAAACCTATATATGATGAGAGTATTGTAAAAAGGGAATATCATAGTTACTCTCCATATCTAAAATCATTCAACAACAATGATGAAATTCGTATACCAATTCAAAATCAGGATCTCTTTGTCTTACCAAGTGAGAGTATGATTTACATTCATGGTTTTATAGTGAAGAAGGAAGCAAACAAAGAGGTTCCAGCTACAGAGGTGAAATTTAAAAACAACTTTGTTTCATATTTGTTCGATGAAATTCGTTATGAAATTAATGGTTTTGAAGTTGATCGTACACGCAAACTTGGAATTTCATCTACCATGAAAAATTTTATATCATTGAATAAGGCTGAAAGTGCTACACTAAAAAACGCTGGTTGGTGTCTTAAAGAAACTTTTGTTTTAGAAAAAAGTCATTTTAGCTGTTGTATACCTCTGAAAATGTGGATGGGTTTTGCTGAAGATTATAACAAAATACTATTAAATTCGAAACATGAGCTCATTCTTCAACGTTCGATATCCGATGAGAGATCATATTATTCTACAAATACAACTGATCAGTTGAAGTTAACAATTCTGGATATAACATGGAAAATGCCGCATATTCAACTATCAGACTTTGCAAAATTGGAAATGTTTAAGATAATCAACAACAAAAATTCTATACCAATTGCATTTCGTAGTTGGGATTGTCATGTAAATCCTGCACTACCAACGACTACAAAGGTTTTATGGAATGTAAAGCTTTCTCCACAAAACGAAAGACCACGATTTCTTATAATTGGTTTACAAAAAGTGAAAAGTAAAGAACAAGGAAATATATTTGACCATTGTAATATCTCTAATTTAAAAGTATATCTAAACTCAGAGTCATATCCATATGATGATTTACATAATCGTTTTGAAAATGGCCAGTATTCTGTACTATATAATATGTATGCAAAATTTCAACAAGGCTTTTACATGCGAGAACCTGAACCATTGCTGGATGTTAATGATTACAAGTCTTACGCACCGCTTATTGTTGTTGATGTTTCACATCAAAATGAAACTGTTAAAATTGGACCTATTGATGTACGAATTGAATTTGATACTGAAGCAAACAAACCAATTCCAGAAAAAACATCAGCATACTGTTTAGTTATTCATGATCGCTTAATCGAATACTCACCTCTAACAAGTGAAATTAGAAAAATTATTTAATTCTAATATTTCTTTTAAAATTTTTAATAAATGAAAAAACAAAAAAAATGTTTATATATATATATATATATATATATAATAAAACAAGATATTTTTAATTCTTAATCAATGTATTTTATTAAAAAACATTTATAGTTTCTTTTTAGTTTAGCTTCGAAAACAAAAATTTTAAACATAAATGACCACAATTTATTGTATTAAAATTTTGATATCTATCATAATTATAACTAATGTTTTTTCCTAAATATTTTATTAATTGTTTTGGTGGTTGCAAATTGCCAAAGCTATCAAAATATTCGATTTGATTGTTGTTTTTCCAGTATGCTACCCAATGTGTGCCAGGGCCCTTTGAAGTATCCAGATTGATTATTCCACATTCTTTTTTAAATGGTTTGCTGCTTGGAAGGGTGTTACACATAAACACACCTCTAAAATTTGGAATATGTTTTGCATATTTTCTCAAGTCTACATCAGAAAGGGCTCTTTTAGGTAGCTTCATTAAAAATTTTGTTGATAAGGCTTTAAATATAATCCAAAACCTTTTTTATATGGTTTTAAGAACATGCCTTTTCCCATCGCAATGGCTTCCATTGTATTATTGTGTCGTTTTGCTTCAGTCAGCTGTTCCTTTCCATTTTTAACTGCATTGATTGCTTTTGTAATACCAGATACACCACCAGCTAAACCACCAAGTGCACCCAGTGCAGCAAATATAGGGGCAAGTGGAAGAAAACCTCCAGATTTTGGTAGCGGTATTATTCGAGGCGTTTTTATTAACGATTTTTTCTTCCCCTTGAAAATATTGTTTACAACTTTTCGTGAAATCTTTATAGCATCTTTCAAGTTTTCACTTTTCTTTATATTCTTTCTTGCACTTTTCAATGCATGTGTAAACAGTTTGTGGGTATTTACTGGAGACGACTTTTTAGTTTTACTAATAACGTTACCCATACCGAATTTTGTTTTTGCTTTCATTGCAGTAGCAACAAACCAAGCGTTTGATTTTTCACCCAAACTACTATCACTTGCTTTGACCCTTTGCCAAGCCTTTTCAGTTAAAATTCTATCAGCAATATGTCTTTTCTCTAAATCTTTATTGTTTGAGTATGCTATATCGTGCTCTCTGCAAGCAGTATCCAATGGATTGATTCCTTGATCACCTCTTTCTAAACGTTTCTTTAATTTTGTACCAGGTCCGCAAAATTGATAACCGGGTAGATGAAGTTCAATGGGAAGTTTATTAATTATTTTATTTAGAAAACCTTTACCAATGAAGGATGGATGACGATTGAATATCTTTTTATAAATGATTGTCATATCTATTGATACTTTGTCGATTAAAGATTAAAATCAAATTGATTGAAAACAAATAAAAGAGACTGGTTTATATATTATGTTATCATTAGATTTCAGAATGCGCTTTTTTAAACAACATAAAAGGATTAACGTAAAGAATATCGAATCAAAGTTCGATTCATCAAATAAAATTCGTCATAGTTCATTACTACCGAATTCTATTCGAGCTCTTATTGTAGGTCCATCAAATTGCGGAAAAACAAATGTTATGATCAGTCTTATTGAAAGTCCTCATGGATTGAAATTTAAAAATATTTACTTATATTCAAAATCAACACAACAACCGAAATATAAGTACTTAGAAAGTCTAATTAAACCCATTAAGGAGATAAATTTTTCATCATTTTCCAATAATGATGATGTTCTATCGCCAGACGAAGTTAAACCAAATTCAGTATTTATATTCGACGATATAGCTTGTGAGAAACAAAATCATGTACGTGCCTACTTCTGTATGGGTCGTCATAAAGATATTGATAGTTTTTATTTATGTCAAACATATACACGTATACCAAAACACTTGATTCGCGATAATGCTAATATAATTATAATTTTCAAACAGGATGCAATGAATATTAAGCATATTTACAATGATCATGTTGGTTCTGATATGACTTTGAAAACATTTCATGAGTTAAGTACCGAGTGTTGGAAAGAAAAATATGGTTTTCTAGTTATTAACAAAGATGATCCTATGAATAATGGTCGATATAGAAAAGGTTTCGATATATTTATAAAGCTATAAAAGAAATATTACAGACACTTTAAAATCAGTACAAGATTAATTATTAAACTAATAGCTTCTCAACTATTAAACTGCTAACTGCTAAATTGCTATACTGCTATACTGCTAAACTGCTAAACTGATCTGTTTTGAATCTGTTTCTAATTCAACCTATAAATATGAACACAAATCTAGTTAATAATCTTATTAAAACTCGAAATATTTTAAAAAAGAAATATAAGAATATTTTGCTTGGAGAAATTGCAAATGATGAATTGTTGGAAAAGACATTGAAACCAATATCAAAACCATTAAAAGAATTAGTTCAATCAACTAATAATAATAATAATAATAATAATAACACCATTATAAAACATGAAAAATATCCGGATGGCTCTTTTAAACATGATCTTGAGAATAATAAAGTTGCCTTCAGTACACCATATAAAAAGAGTAAGCTTGATTATAACACGTTTTCTTCAAGCTCTAATAACAAGAAAATCGAGAAAAGTTCAAACACGTTTCAATCATTTGATGATGACCATGATGATGATGATGATGATAATGATAATAATGATAATGTTGATAATGAGGATGATAACAATGATGATGATAACACCATTGCAATACATCCCAATCAAAGTATTCAATATAATTTATCAAAAGTTAACTTAAATATATATGATAAAACCTATGGTCCTCATAAGGATAAAAATCAAATATGGAGACTGGGTAATGAACCCATCGCTTTCAATTCAACCAATATTACTGTAGGTAATTTAAAATGGCCCTTCACATCAGGCTTATATGAATTGTTAGTTTATAAGAAACCAATCAGTTATAATAAAACAGATTTAAATAATTATAAACAAATATTGGAGATGACTAATGTCCATAAACGAAATAACAGTATTAATGGCCAGATTAAAGGAAATCGTTCAATTAAATATACAACGATTATTAAAAACCTATTTAAACAACAGAAAATTCATGAGGGAAAAGGTTTAATGAAATTGAATAGAAAAAAGCATAATTATGTTTATTGGGATGATCCTAATGAATTGGTTGATAGATTGCGTCTTTTGATTTCATCAACAACAGCTGGTCACTCAAATCATAATAATGAAATTGTATCAATTATTGAGGAATTGAGAGAAGCAAAAATTATTATATAAATAGACTTAAAAATGTACAAACAATTCATATTCATAAAATGCCTATCGATAAGTTTGGACATTATATTGAAAGATCTGTAAGATACCAAAATCAACATTTCAAGATTCATTTGGATAGTGATCGTAATTTCAACTTTAACTTGCGGAGAATAAAAAATATTGCTAGTCCTGTATTGGAAAACGATGCCGTAAACAAAATTTACATGAAAACTTATTTAAGTGAAATAAAGAAACAACTGGATACAATGTATATGGAGAGAATTAAGGGAATGGAGGATCGTTTTAACGAAATAATACAACAACAAAACGTGTTGACTACAGAAAAATTTGATAATGTAGAAACACGTTTAAGTAAATTAATACATGATCAAAGTATAATACTAAATAATCTCAATCAATCACTAAATGAAATGAAATCATTATTTAATCACAAAATTGATTCAGTTGAAGAACGTCTAAATGAAAAAACGAAGCTCATTACAAAGCATTTAAAGATAGATATATAAATCGTTTTTGATTTAAATTCAATATCAACAGCATTTAAATTGATGTAATCTGTAAGATAGACGTTAGAAATGGAGCGACAAGAAGTGGTTCAGGAGCTTCATAAGCAAGCACGTAGAAATTTCATTCGACGTCGAGTGGTGGTCAAGGGAATTGATGATCTTTGGCAAGCAGATCTTGTTGAAATGGGTGCTTACTCAAAATATAACAAAGGCTATAGATTTATTTTAACAGTTATAGATACATTTTCAAAGTTTGCTTGGGCTGTACCTGTAAAATCTAAAAGTAGTGAAGATATAACCAATGCTATGCAATCTATTTTTTCGCTAAAGAGAATTCCAAAAAACTTGCAAACCGATAATGGTAAAGAGTTCTATAATAAAATATTTCAAAGCTTGATGAAAAAACATAATATCAACCACTATTCTACATATAGTATCATGAAAGCGTCTATTGTAGAACGATTTAATAGAACTCTAAAAGGAATGATGTGGAAAAATTTTAGTCTACAAGGAAATTATCAATGGATACATATATGCAAGGATTTAATTAATCAATATAATAATAAAAAGCATAGAACAATTGGAATGACACCAAAGTCTGTTAACGCAGAAAATGAAAGTTCTATACTAAAACAAGTCTATAATCATCCCAAAATATATAAATCTGGTAAACTAAAAGTTGGAGATCACGTTCGAATTAGCAAATATAAACATATTTTTTCAAAAGGATATACTCCAAACTGGACAACTGAAATTTTTAAAATTCGTACTTTACAGAACACAAACCCCATTACCTATTTATTGGAAGACTATCAAAGGAATCCGATTGTTGGTGGATTCTATGAACATGAACTATTAAAGACACATTTTCCAAATACATACTTGATTGAAAATGTTATTAAAACTAAGGGGCACCAGGCGTACGTAAAATGGTTGGGATTTTCCAATCAACATAATTCTTGGATCAATAAAGATGAACTTCAATAATATTATATATACTTCAATATGAGATTTATTTTTATTATATTATAAAATTCTCAAAAAAATAAAATAATATATAAAAAAGTTTTGTTTTGATTTTTTTTATTTCTAAACGATTAAATTTTATATCAACTTAGTTGAGTAAGGTTAAGAACAAGCACGATTAAATTTTATTCACACAAAAACAAATTGTGATTACTTGTGTTTAAAATTCCTATTCAATAGATGACTATAGTTTAAAATAAAAACAAACTAAAATATTTTAATGATATTCTTTATTTATTTATTTATTTATTGTTTTTTTCACGTTATATATATATATATATTCACTTATAATCTAAAATCACTTAATACTATTGTACAATATTATCACTTGAAGATGATGTTAATACATTTTCATTGGGATATGATGATGATGATGATGATGATGATGATGGTTGTTGACTATTTATTGCATAATGTCCCCATGCATATGTATTAATACTATTATCTCTAATAAATCGCTTATCATCTAAATAACTTAATGCTAATTTACTAATGTGTTGAGTATATATTTCATGAATCTTTGATCTAAATACATACATAGAATCATAGTACATTTTTTTTTCAAATAAACATTTTCTAAAGTCATTAATCGTTAGTCTATTGGTTACGCATTTTTTAACTCCTTTAATTTTTTTAATTTCTTTTTCCCCCTCATCAATTTTAATTGAATACATTTTAGCGCGTAAACCAATGAACTCTTTAATTATTTTACCATTACATTCATCCTTCATCATTCCTAATACTTTTTTATTGACAAGCGGTAAATTATAGACATTATCTTTCGGATACCCAGATGTATCAAACTGATTTCGTACATCGTTTCTAATATCGTTGTATAGATCATCCGTTCTAATATCATATATAAACGAGTCCGTGTCCATATAATTTAAATTAATATTTTCACAATATTTCGGTTTCATATATTCGTAGTGAAAATTATACATTTTATGTTTCGAGAGTTCCAAGACAGAAAATCCAATGTAAATGGGTTTGTCGTACACAGTTCGTACTCTTTTCAATTGAATCGCAACCATTTGTTCATGAATTTTCAGACAACTGTGAAAATTAGGTTTGGCAATAAGAGCTCTAGCTCCTAATCTCTTCCCCCTACTCTCCCATTCACATACTAATTTTATATCTTTTCTTTTATCAACATTTTCCATTGTCTTCCCATATACTGCATTATTTAACAATTTAAAAAAGTTCTGTTCAAATACATTCTTACCCAATGTTCGGTGATAGTTATTTATATCAATATATTTTTTCAACCAATCTGACTGATTAAATTGAAGAATTCTATGAATTTTCCTTAAAATCAAACCATGTTGAAGACATTGTTGCAGATTGCGATAGTGTATTATGTAATTGGTTTTATTGTTTAAGTCTGTTATTAATTTTTGCTGTTTCATGCCCCCAATTTTTTTATTTTCTGCACAGAATGGAAAATCGCTATGACGGTCGTGCAGTGTACTTGGATATTCCAAGTCTACTTCTAATATGTAACCAATTTCTGAGTCTTCTTCCACTACATGTATATTAAAGTCTTCAACGTTTTCAAACCATTTAAAATTTTTAAAGGGAAGATACTGCGACATTGCATATCCATATAAATTATTTACATCAAAATACATTAGATAATTTGATTCTTTTGTGGGATCATAATCATTAACGTATTTATTATTTACTATGGTGTGCCGTTTACTACACTGAACAATACCTCCCCTAATACCTCGTACAACGAAATTGTACATGTTAATATCTGTTAGTAATTCCAATTCTATTTTAGTTGTTTTCAACATTGCATCCCAAGATAAGCCTGGAGTAGTATAATATTGACAAGGGTCTAAATTGTAAATTTTCTTACAAACTTTACGGAAATTTTCAAATATATCACATAGCAAGAGAACATCTACTTTTAGATATAATAGAAGATAGTCCAACAATTTGTTGCAATTAAATGTATTCCAAACATTTTCAGCATGTTCATAATCATCTATACTGCACGACTCATTTGTAAGTTTATTAAAGAAACATGATCGCGGTGGTAGTTGTGTTTCCTCCAGCCGATCAACTGAGTTAAGAAAGTCATATGGAAAGACACCTTTACGCTTCATTAAACTGAATTCATTATGAGTTTGATAGATTAATTTTACTGTCGTCAAGTCATCATCAGACAAATAGCTAGCTAGTTTTTCTAAGCTCGACGGCATAAATCGAAAAGAATCTAGAAAACGTAATTCTATTGTCTTATCATTATCACCATTATCATCATCATCATCATCATTATCAACATCATTATCAATGGAATCATTAACCGAAATTCTTTTCGATATAGATACATATAATTCCTTATTGAAAGGAATTATATTTATATCACCTTTAATACATGATAATTCTCTAATAAACAAATGACAATCATATGCCGAAAGATTGTGAAAAAATATCGGAATGAAGTTTGCAATTTGAAATTCTAAATTGCATTTTTTGTGTGCGGGACCTCTATATTCACCCGTTAGATGACAATGATCAGCCACACGATCTTCAACAGATAGCAAACATTCACAAATGTGACAAATTTTGTCCTCCATTTGTCTGATCTGTTGAAGTGGTGTTAAGGAATTCATTGGTTTTACTACACTTAAATAATTCTTATAGATATATCTTATATCTTTAACTAAACTCTTAAAGAAATGATTAGGTGCGTCATCAGCACCATTATAAATTCTAAATATATCTAAATTAGAGTTAAATGTACATTTAATATAATAACTGTATGCAAATGGAATGTGCTTTTGTATAGATTTAATATTTGCAGAATTTTGAATATCAACTGATTTTAGAATACATTCAAAATCAGCGTATACTATAAAAGGTACATCCATTTGCTTTTTAAAATTCCTAAAACTTACTAAATTATTGTCTTCAGTTGGCATCTTAGTTATCATTTTATTGCAATGCTGTTTGTGTATGTTTAATGATGAATGAGAATGGAAATGTATTAAACAGGTATTGCATACATATGCCATAGTTTTATGTTTCGTTACTTGACTTTTAATTAATCTGTAAATATAAAGAAAAACTTAATTAGTATAAAATTATTGAAGAATATATATTCTTTACAATTACCTTGATATATTTTTTATCCATACATAATGGAATCTTCCTTCTCCTTCCTCCAAAAGCAACAAATTGATGTGTTGGAATTTTTCCTGCACAGTAAAATAGTATGGACCGACTATATTATTATCATCGCCCAATCCAAACACATTAATACTTATATCAGGATTTTTACTTTCGAACACTTTGATTTTATTAAGTGGTAGAGGAAAATGCAGACTTTTAAAATTTAATATTATATTATTTTCAAGCGTTATGATTTCTTCATTTATGTTGTTAACTTTATATGATGAACATCTATTGGTATGCAAATCAACTGGATAAAGTGCTGATATTATAGCCCACTTAAAACAATATATATCAGTATTTTGGACATTGATGCAAGCAAACTTTCTCTGTATTGTTAGAGGTAATGGAATATATTGTGACCCTTTAATACATTTATATTTGTTGACATTGATTTCAAGATGTGATATTTTAATTAATGACCATCCGCTATCACGTTCCTGAAATTCACTCATTTTTTTAATTATATTATTACATTGTTCATTATAAAGGTCAATAATGTCATCACTTGTCGTTGATATGCTTAGGATCACCATTTTTGTTTGATGCGATTTAACTTCTATGATACATGTATCATGATCTTCCTTAACCAACATATACTCGCAAAATAATTCAAAATTCAATATTAAATTTTACACTCGAATATTCCTGTGTCACATTATATAACAATTCCATGACATTGTCTCTAATTGTATACAGAAAGTTTTCTGGTATTAAATCAGTTTCATTGCTATTTTCAATCAAATATGTTATGATGCGATTATTGAATACAGACTTGATACACTTTAAACTATAGTTATTATATTTCTCTGTTTTTTCCGCACTGTTAGTTTTATGCATATTTGTTCTTATATGATAATGCCATTTAGTATTTGATATATATGTTCTACATTTGTCACAATATATATTGATTGCACCGCTGTCTGATATAGTATGAGAGTGTTGTTCCCATTCCTCGCGGTTTGAAAAATATAGCTTACACGTTGTACACTTAAACGATGAGGAAGACCCTTGATGATGTAATCTAATATGTCTCCTTAAATTTGTATTCGTAGTGAACTCTTTCTTACAAAATTCACAAATAAATTTAGTCATTTTTATAAATATTTTTATTTAGACGTTGTTAGAGAAAAGTGGTTGAAATAAGAATGATGATATATTTGAACATATGCAGTATTTAATCTCTTTCTTAGAGTATACGATTTACATATAACTTTTTTTTCAGTAATTACAGTTAAAGAATACATATTTGTGGTTAAATAGTTTTATTTTAAAAAACATTTCTATCCATATATTCATTTCTTATCACAAACGTAAAATTTTTATAATTCTAATTATAAACTTTTTACAACAATAGAAACCACTGCACCTGCGTTTGCTACAAATATTATCAACTTTTTATAAACTAACATACACACACATACATATATTTTCAAAAACATACATACATACACACACGCACCCCCTCCACAACAAAATCAAAACCCTACAATCGTCACACCATCTTTGCGGTTTGACACCCTACCTAAAGAACATCGGTAATGGTCGATTTTCACACAACATACCCCTACTCCATACAACACAATGTAGCAAACCAATCAACTAACTTAAATGCCGGCTGTAGCGTAGGCATGATCCAAATTTTGTATGAGGATCATGGTCGCGAAACCCCACAAACAACCTACTTATCAGTACTGTGGACCTGGAACAAAACTACAAAAGCGTTTAGGTAGAGGTGATAAAGGAATTAATTTATTGGATTCTGCTTGTAAAGAGCACGATATTGCTTATTATAAAAATAAGGATTTAAGTACTAGACATAAAGCTGATAAAATACTTGAGAACAAAGCTTGGGACCGAGTTCTTTCAAAAGATAGCACTTTCACAGAAAAATCATTTGCATATATGGTTACTAACGCAATGAAAGCCAAAACAAAGTTTGGTATGGGTGTGGAGAAAAAGAAAAATAAAAAAAATAATTTAAATGCTAAAAAGCTGTTTAGTACATCAATTAGAGCTGCATCAAAAATGTTGAAGGAGAAAAAACCGCTGGATATTAACTCAGCCATTAAAATTGCACGAAAAACTATTAACAGTTCTTTAAAGGGAAAAAAATCAAAAATTATTGCACCACGTATAATACGTGTTCCAAAAATTGGTGGTTTTCTACCATTGATTCCAATATTAACTGCTTTGGGTGCAATTGGCAGTTTAGCGACTGGAGGTGCTGCTATAGCAAAGACCGTAAATGCAACAAAAAATGCAAAAAAACAACTTGAGGAAGCAGCAAGACATAATAGAGCGATAGAATCTATAGCGGTAGGAGAAGGTCTTTTCCTCAAACCTTATAAGAAAGGTTATGGTTTGATTTGTAAAGAAAACACCAAAAACTAATAGAAATGCTGCCCACTAGACCATTGACCGATCTTGATCTACAAAAATTTGCATCAAAAATTCCATACTTTAGAGGAGTTTATATGTTGAACACTCTACCAAAACGTGCGAGGAAAAAAGAATGTGGAATAATCAATTTAGATATATCAACAGGACTCGGCACACATTGGGTAGCATATTTTAAAAACAACAAAGAAATAGAATACTTCGATAGCTTTGGAAACTTACAACCTCCTGCAGAAGTAATCAAATATCTGGGTAAAGATATAAGATACAACTATAATCAATATCAGAAGCTTAATACATTTAATTGTGGTCATTTATGCCTTCAATTTCTTTATGAAATAAATAAATAAAAATATTAAAATTTAAAAAATTTTGTTTTATTAATTAGAAAATATATACACAGAATTTTTTTCATTTTTTATTCCCAAATAGGATATTGACCGTTTGGCAAAATAAACTCATCTACCTCATCCTTATCCAGGACTAAATTCCGTTCCCCTTGCCTTTGAACTCGGAAAGTTCCATCGGAGAGGTGGTTGAGCTCCGCATCCGATAGGGAGTTATATCTGTTTGGCAAAAACATGAAGTTGTCCTCCAACTCGATCTTCACAGTTTTTTTTTTTAATACATATAACTTATTTATTGCATCTTCAAAAAAATGAACTAACAATAAGTAATCAAATCTTAAGTCTAGATATAATTAATGTGTCCGACCAATGCCGAAAACAATTTTAGTGATAGTAGTTATTAATACAATAATTATGTACTAGCAAAAAAAATTATTCTCAAAAAGTTTCATCTGAGGTATTGCGTATTAGAGCCTTGGTGTCCCTCTTTTTTAAGCGGATGTGTCCAGTAAAGTTCAAGATGTTACGAGCAAGGGGATTAGGATGGGACTCGAGTTTAGTTAAATATTTGCCTGCGTATTTTGAAATTTCTTCAGTCACTAGTGGCATATTTAAATCACGATGTAAATTTGAATTTTTAATGTACCATGGAGCCGATGTTATTAAACGTAAAATTTTGTTTTGTCTTCGTTGGATTTTCTCAACATTTGAAGCTGAAGCAGTGCCCCATAACTGAATTCCGTAGCACCATATTGGTTTCAAAAGCGACTTGTATATTAACAGTTTGCAGTCTAGGCTGAGTGTTGAATTTCTGCCAATCAACCAATGTATTTGAGATAACTTAAGTTTCATTTGAGTTAGCTTAGAGTCAATATGATGTTTCCACGTAAGCCTTCGATCAAGGTGAATACCAAGGTATTTCACGTGAGAATGTTGAGGAATATTCTCATTGTTTATTCGAATGGGGGAACAAGTATCTCTTCTTAGGGAAAACATTATATGGACACACTTTTGTTCATTTACTTTAATTCTCCATAAGTTCAACCATATTTCCAACTGGGTAATATGTTCCTGGAGATTGCGGGATGCCTCAGAAGGGTTTTCGTGAATACTCATACAGGCTGTACCATCGGCAAACGTAGAGGTATGGATATTATTGCTCACAGGCATATCACAAGTATATATTAAATACAAGACTGGCCCCAGAATACTACCCTGTGGGACACCGGAAGATATAGATTCGGGCACACTCATGAAGTCTCCTTCCACAACAGTGAACTTCCTATCAACAATATAACTTTCCAAAAGTTTTTGAATGTTTACTGGCAGGTATGTCTTCAATTTTAAAACTAGGCCTTCGTGCCATACTTTGTCAAACGCTTGAGAAACATCAATGAAGAGGGCAGAACAATATTTCTTTTCTTCAAATGTCTTCCTTATAACTTGCACCAACCTATGCGTTTGCTCAATTGTGCTATGCTGACTTCTAAAACCAAATTGATGATCCGGGATACACCCATTATCAGCTAAAATTTTGGAAAATTTAGTCATGAGCAGCTTTTCGAAAAGCTTTGAGATTGTTGATAGTAAACTTATAGGCCTATATGACTCAGCCTTGGTAAGATCTTTACCCGGCTTTGGAATCATTTTGATCTTCGCCAGTTTCCAGTTATGTGGAAAATAATGCAATCGCAAAATGGCATTAAAAATAAATAGCAGGATTCTTATTGCTATTAGAGGCAAATTCATCAGCATCTTGTTACTAATTCCATCAATACCTGGAGCTTTCTTCGGGTTGAGTTCAGCAATTATTTTTTGTAATTCACACAGCTTAAACCTTATGGGACGAGGGGGTAGAGAAACTACATTCGGCATATCAACAGCGCCCGTACATGAATAGGGAGTGAATACAGCTTTTAAATGCTCAGCAAATAAGTTACCTTTCTCGCTATCGCTTCTTGCCCATCCTCCGGTCGAAGTGCGCAGTGGTGATTTAAGCTCAACGGGTCTTTTAAGATTTCTAGCAGCGCGCCATAAAGAGTAATTAGATGCTGACGTGACATCAAGACCTTCTAGAAATTTTTCTAGTAATGCTGTTTTTTCCGACGATAGCAACTCTTTGAGTCGTTTAGTACATTCTTTAAGTCTGAGTTTATTTAGGGGTGATCTGTGTTGTTGCCATTCTCTTCTAGCTCTCCTTTTTTCACATACAAGACGTTCAATATCCGCAGAATAAATTCTATTAAAGCCAGTCTGCGGATGGGAAGTAGTGGCATGTTCAGCAGCCTCTTTAATATTTTCGTTAGGATTGGCAACGTTAAATTCAATATCATCGGATGTACTTAGCTTAATGTTTTCCGTACAATGACTACTGAGATATTTTTTGAACCCCAGCCAATTAACACGACTTATCATCTTCACATATGAGTTCGGCAAATCACTCCTTAGTGGGTTAAAAATTGTAACTATTGTGGGAGAGTGATCGGAGGAGAGATCTAGAGAGGCCTCCACGTGAGTTAGGTCCCTAGGGATATTTTTCATGACACCAAAATCTATTACATCCGGAATTTTTTGTACGTCAGTAGGCCAATAAGTGGGCTCCCCACACGAAATGACATCCAAGCCCATTTTTGAAATTGTATTAAACAACGCTCGACCTCTAGGTGTAACAAGACGCGAGCCCCAGTACGTATGTTTTGCATTGTAGTCGCCAGCTGCCAGGAAACAAGATCCAAGCGATTTGTAGAACTTCTCATACTGCTCTTCTGTAACTGCAAATCTGGGAGGTGAGTAAATTGATGATATCACGAAATTCGCACAAAAATTTTCTACGAAAATATTCGTTGCTTGCATATATCCTTCACAAACGTTGTCAAGGACATAGTGCTTGAGTCTTGACTTAATTAGAATTGCTGATCCACCGCATGCTCTCCCTCTCGGGTCCTTTGAATCATATAGAGTGTAACCATTTATTTTGAATAAGCTTCTTGATGTCAAATGAGTCTCAGAGACCAACATTATATCAATATTTTTTTCCATAAGGAAGTGCTCGAGCTCATTTTTGTGTTGGCGGATGCCGTTTGCGTTCCAGAAACATATTTTCAACGTGTTCATGGCTTGTTAATTAATGCTTGAAGTAGAGTATTCTGCATTCGTAGCATTTCTTGCATCATGTTAGTCATATTTGTAGTAAAGTTGTTTATAGTTTGCACTAGATTATCAATAGTGGCTTCAAGGCGGCTGAAATTAAAGCTTGTGTTAGCATTTGTCGAATTACTTGTTGTTGGTGGGGACACTTTCTGCGTGGGAATTGAATTTGTCTTAACAGCATCCGCATACGATACTCGTAAAGTACTTGGTTGGCTCATTGGAGGAAAAGTGGCGGAGTAAGCATTTGCTGATTGAGCTGGAGTTAATTTAGGTTTTTGTCCCATAGTCTGCTTAAAAAAAGAATATACAGGGCAACCTCTGTAGTTAGCGGTGTGATTACCTCCACAATTACTACATTTTTTTTCTGCTTGAACTTTTGGCTTGGTACAGCTAGCAGTGCCATGCAATTCACCGCAGATAACACAAACTGTAGGTAAATTGCAGTAGGATTTTGTATGACCATATTCTTGGCAATTATGGCACTGTACGGGACCTGAACGCTTGCGTGGCTCTTCAACTGTGATTTTTCGGTGTAAGAGAAACTTTACATTATAAATAGGATGGGTTTCATTTTTTTTCAATTGTATGTCATTCGGCTTCAGTTCAACCCGAAATAGGGGTTGGGGGACCTTTTCTCTATTAATTATATTAGTAGCACTTTTTACTTTAAATCCTTGCTCGATAAGTGCGCATTTTACTTCTTCGGGGTCAACATATGAATCTATGCCCTTTAGTACTATCTGTAGGCCTTTAGCACTCTTGAGTTGGTAAGTGTAAAAATTTGTTTTATTTTTCTCAAAATCACTAACAACTGTTCGGAAATTTTTTTCATCATAAATTTGGATTTTTGTTTCGTCAATATTACCTCGTTTAATTGGAATGATGTGGAAGGTATTTTCACCAATGGCCGACAGTAGTTTTTTTAGAAGCGCGTTGGAATTTTTTTCTCTCAGATAGATAGGTGGTGGCTTAAAAGACTTTTGCGATGATGCAGCGGGCTTGTCGTTATTGTCTTGCAATATTGAAAAACGATTTTGACGATTAGTAGAGGACGCGCTGTTATCCCTAGACATCTTTGGAGCAGATGAAATTTTAGAAGAATTTGGGCTTCGCCCACGCTTTACCACAGTTATGTATCTGTCCATACAAATCGCTGACTTATATGAAGAAGTACTAGGCAACTGTAATGTTAATGAATCACTAGTTGGCATTGGACAAAGCGAAATTGATCGCTGACGAAAAATTGGATTTGCCGTTAAAAAATTACTTTCATAAGATTTTTTATTTTTATTGTTTTCATTAAGAGTTTCAGAACTCACAGTAAAATATGCATTTCTGCCGTTAGAACTCACTTCACATTTTTTTGTATTTGAGGTACTCATGTAGAGTATTCCTCAAGGGTACTTTGTTTGCGGTTATTTGTTTGTTTTTGTTGTTTTGGCTATGTAAAAAAAAAATTTGCAATATTTGCTTTGCTTATTTATCAAAGTTAATTTTGTATTACGAATATTTTTTGAATGTTTTATTGTTTTTGTTTTTTTTTTGTTTTGTTTGTATGTAAAAATAATCCGCTATGACGTGTGTTCACTATGAAGGTTCAACGAGAACTGATCTTCACAGTTGCACCGTATTTAGTCGTTGTTCTTTGGGCGCTAACAACTCTATACTTCCTGGTAATATCCAACTCCTTGATATGGAGCAAGGACTTGTTGTTCAACGAACTAAACTTTTTTATTAAATTTTGCGAGTCCATTTTAATATCTTTTCTCTTCGAGTATTTTACTAAAATTGATATTAAATGTAGATTTGATGACTCTAAGAAGCCTACATGAAAACATTTATTGTAAAATAGTGAATATGTCTATGTGGGAAAAGTTATAGAGAGAGAGAGAGAGAAAGATATAGTGTATGCTCAAAGGGGAGTAACAATAGTTTCATTATATATGTACACTGTTTTTAAAACATCAGAACTTTCAAAATTTGTAAATACCATTAGTAACAAAGACACCCTCAGAGAACTATCATCTTCATAAAATAAATAAAAATATGTGTGGAATAAGGTGCAAACTAAACCAGTTTTTGAAAGATTTTGAGTGGTTCCAGCTCTATGATCACTTGGAACTTATAAAATTTTTTTTAAGCATGCTGGAGCAAAATGAGGAGTTTGGAGTTATGGAGGACGAAGATAAAGATGACGGTCACTTCAAATGCTGTCCCTGGTACTATGCAGATAGTACGGAAGGTCCCGACACCTGTAGGTGCAACATATTCTTTTTACGAAAGATGGTACTGAATAATTTAATTGATACTTATTATAAAATATTATTAAAATAAATAAATAATAAATGTTAACAAAAAAATTAATTTTTGAATGTTTTATTTTGCTTATTGATAAATTTTCGCATATTGAAGAAATTGTTTTATAGATATTATTAAACTTTGCACAGCAAACTGAAAACCCTAACCTTCCCCAACAAAAAGAGTCAAACAATCGCGAAACCTATGAACGAACAAATAAGAATTAGCAGATATATACATATGTATGTATGTATATATATGTATACATATGTATGTAGCTTCACTTTGCACAGCAACTGAAAACCATAACCTTCCACAACAAAAGTGCCAAACAATCGCAAAAGCTATGACGACATTTCTTCAAGCCAAAACTATTGAAAAAGTCAAACAGATTTCTTACTTTATGCTTTATGCTTTATTCCTTATAAATATGTATGTATGTACATATGTACATATGTATAAAGAAATCGCTGAATTTGCAAAACATCAAATTCTAACAAGATCCAGCCAGCTTTAATTTGCAGAGCGAAATATACACATGCATGTTCATGCGTATTAGAAGAAAAAAAAAGCAACATAAAAAAAGTATTCAATAAACATACCAGGAACGATAAAAATAAAAAATAAAGCTACATAACGGCTAAAAAGTTCCCTTGAATATTTTAAAATGACAAAAAAGCAATATCAGCAAATTTGTATAATTATGTATATATGTATGTACATACATATGTACATATGTATGTTTGTATATTCATAAAATCAAAAATTGTCAAGTACGCATATTAATGTATTGTACATATATATGTACTCGTAAACCAACCAAAAAATAACAACGTAGAAGCAACCAGCATCAGCCAACAAATTTGAGCTAGGAGAACAGCTATCCCAGCACGTTAAACCATTTCTATGATCCCCAAAAATTATTGAACTACGCGCACGCATTTGCAAATCGATACACATGCACGCATGCATACATACATACATGTATACAATTACCATCCAAGCAATTCAACTAGATCAAACGCAAAAAAGGAACCACACACACACAAAATATAAAAAATAGAGAACAAATAATAGAAGTCCCAGTTCACACTATACATGTACTGTCAATACATTTTGCTTACTCATTCATAATGTTAGAAAAACGCGCACATGCATACACAAAACTATGCAGAAAAAATATGAGCTCATATATAAAACTTGTTTTGTGAGAGCGCCGATGAAAGTTCAAAGAAAAAGTGATAAATTTAGCAAAAAGACTTCTGTAGTGTGAACGAGGACTAAGTATGTAGATCGATTAATACAGCAGCACACAAATTTTTTACTGGGCGAGCATCTATTTTAGCACTAGAAAAAATTTATCCATACATAGAATATTAAAAATAAGAAATATGCACACATACAACTAAGCGCTATCAATTATTGATAAGTGTCCCGCAAAATCTATCTCTTTCTAACACTATATCTATACCTCTCTGATACGGAAATATGCACACATACAACTAAGCGCTATCAATTATTGATAAGTGTACCGCAAAATCTATCTCTTTCTAACACTATATCTATACCTCTCTGATACGGGCACACATAGATCCAACACTAAAAATGTACACACCCACTACATTATTTTTTGTAGTAGGAGAGCGAGCATGTATCCCAACCGAAGAACCAACTCCTCTGATACGAGCACACATACATTTATCCAACAATAAAAAAACTACACACATACACAACACATAAATTCTTATTAAGTCAGTATGTAACTGCAGAAAACAAATTTCTATGATTACATTGATGATAGGTAGGCAATGACGAACCTCAAAATCCCTTATGATGCGACACATATTAAACTGGAGAACCAAATTTCTATGATCATAATATTTATTAATACCAAATATCGAACCTTTAAATACATAACGATGGGATATCAGAAATTACAAGCCAACTCCTCCAGCTCTCAAATACAACAAAATATAAAAGTCAACGCCCCCTCTCTCTCAATTACACACATACATACTCATTTATGACGTCACAAACCATGACCTCACACAACTGACAGAGATAGAAAGAGATAGATATAGTGTTAGAACGAGACAGTTATTTCCCTCCCCCATTACCTATCTACTTTTCATACCCAAGATATATACATATCTCTCTCTCTCTATTTATTAATTAAGTTTTCTCTTTTCACTAGTTATTATTAAAATTTTATTAACGGTTGTATTTTATTTTATCTCTTTATTACTTTTTTTTTATTTTTATATAATGTTAAATAGATTCTACTTATATAATTTTAATCTAATGATTTTATGTAAAGTTTACATCTAATATTATTTTATCCCCAACTTCGTCGCACCAAAATTCTTCATTAAATGTCGATAGCAGTTTATCCCCTTCATCATCGTACAAGAATTCGTATACCTCATCCTCAAAAAAATTTTTATGATATCCCATCTGGTTGTTGGGAATTTCCTGTTCCTTCCAATTCTGAGGAGACTTGATGTAGTGGAAGATTACTTCTTCCACCAAATCATTAAGACTGAATTCTGTCAACGTACCAATGGAAAGTGGGCTAACCGAAGGGTGTACCTTGTCAAAGTCATCCTCCAAAGATATTATCAGAGGACTGGATTGCATTTTTAATTTAATTTAATTTTTTTTACTTTTTTTTTTTATTTAGTTGATAGCACTTGAAATTTAATTTCACTAACTAAGTTTAAAATGTTCCACGATTGGACCTTTATACTCAAAATCAACAACAACAACATAATACAAATAAAATATCAATAGATAAGCTAATGCACATAAACATTGCATTTGTTCCCTTACTCCACACTCATATCCATACCCACATCCACTCCTATCCATACATAAGTATATAGGAATTGCTTGTTCTCCCAGAAAGCAATTAAAATAGATAACGATAGATAACGGAAGGGGGCGCTGTATGCAGTAAAGGTTTGTGTCTTTGCTAAATACTGGTATTAGAGTTGCCATATGGTGGTGAAAAAGGGTAAAAGGAGTGTGTATTTGCTAAATAATGGCGTGAGCGTTGCCATAGTGAGATGAAAAAAGGGTAAAAAGGATAGTGAATTGGCTAAATGAAGCATGTTGATGCCAGATGGCAACGCCGTAAATAGGTGAAATGTGTGTGAGTTGGCTAAGTCTTGATCAATATATCTGAGTTTACCCAAAAGTAATTAAATTTATTTTAATGGGTTTTGGGTAAGCAGCTGTGTGCTAGATAAGTGTAGATGACAGGGTGGAGAAAGGAGACATAATAGCGGGTTGTGAGTTTGCTAAGTCTGGATCATGTTGGCTTACCCAAAAGTAATTAAATTTATTTAAATTGGTTTTGGATGAGCTAAAAAAGTTTTGGTGTGCTAAAGAAGTCTAGATGGCAGTAGTGGAGAAAGGAGATAAAATAACGGATTGTGAATTGTTAAGTGCCAATCGATGAGGCTTGGCTTATGGTGCTAAGTAGTAAATGGAGTTTAGATTTGTATTTAACGCCTAATAGTATGCACCCATGAATTGTAGTTGGAATTGATAAAGTTATTTTGTGTTGTTATACACGCGAACCGCAGCAAAAAAAAGTTAAGATTTTTTTTATACTTTTTTTTTCGAATGCTTTGAGAATGGTAACGGTTAACAATAGGTTCTTTTGTATACAGGTATGATGATGATGATGATGATGAGCCAGCCAAGGCATTAGTGGGAGTATTGGTGTATGAGTTTGTTTTATCGAATTGAAAAGAAAGTATTTGATGATTTAGGGAAAATATGTTGTACATATGTATGTTATTTAGTAAAGGCACATGCCATGTGTTCGTATACAATTTCTAATTGATATTTTTGTTTAATTATTTCCATATGTAAATTATATTATTTTTTTTTTTTATTGTTAATTTTGTTAGAAAAAAAATGTGTGAGCGGAGATTCATAGTAAAAAGGAGACGAATTCCTAGATTTGTGAGTGCATGTGTGAATAGAAAATATGTTAATTAGGGTTAGGATTTTATATGTAAGTAAACGGGATGTAATAATTTGTGTGGGTTTGATCGGCCGGTGTTCGTATAAAAACTGTAGTTGATATTTTTGTTTAATAATTTGCATATGTTAATTCTATTATTTATTATATTTTTTTAATTTTGTTAGACATTTTAGTGCGGATATACATAAAAAGGAGACGAATTCCTAGATTTCACAAATCTTGCATGTGCAAATAGAAAATATGTTAATTAGGGTTAGGATTTTATAAGTAAACGATCGTGAGTGGAATAGGAAAGGGTTTAAAATGTAGTGAATTTGGTCAGCGTTACACGTGTATGTATGTATGTATGTATGTATGTATGTATGTATGGATAGGAGTGAATGTGTGTATGGATATGAGTGTGGAGTGAGGGAACAAATGCAATGTTTATGTGCATTAGCTTATCTATTGATATTTTGTTAGTATTATGTTGTTGTTGTTGTTGTTGTTGTTGTTGTTGTTGTTGTTGTTGTTGATTTTGAGTATAAAGGTCCAATCGTGGAACATTTTAAACTTAGTTATTGAAATTCAACTTCAAGTGCTATCAACTAAATAAATAAAAAAGTAAAAAAAAAAATAAAATTAAATTAAAAATGCAATCCAGTCCGCTGATAATATCTTTGGAGGATGACTTTGGCAAGGTACACCCTTCGGTTAGCCCACTTTCCATTGGTACGTTGACAGAATTCAGTCTTAATGATTCGGTGGAAGAAGTAATCTTCCACTACATCAAGTCTCCTCAGAATTGGAAGGAACAGGAAATTCCCAACAACCAGATGGGATATCACAAAAATTTTTTTGAGGATGAGGTATACGAATTCTTGTACGATGATGAAGGGGATAAGCTGCTATCGACATTTAATGAAGAATTTTGGTGCGACGAAGTTGGGGATAAAATAATATTAGATGTAAACTTTAAATAAAATCATTAGATTGAATTTATATAAGTAGAATCTATTTAACATTATATAAAAAATAAAAAAAATAATAATAAAGAGATAAAATAAAATACAACCGTTAATAAAATTTCAATAATAACTAGTGAAAAGAGAAAACTTAATTAATAAATAGAGAGAGAGAGAGAGATATGTATATATCTTGCATATGAAAAAATGTATAAATAATTTGTACTGGTGTATAAAAGTTCACAGTTTAATATAAGTTACAAAACAATGAGCACCAACGAGGAGTTAATTTCTACCTTCAATAAATTGAACGCCAGGCAGAGACTTAGTGTGAAGGATATGCTATCTCTAGAGGAGTATCATATAACTGGCGCTGATCGTATTACTACCAAGTATGGGGAAACTATTGTCTTAGAACTGGGAACGAACATTTTATATTTACCAAAGAGGTTTAATTCACTAAGTGATAAGGATATTGAAAATTTATCTACGGCCGCTTATCTTATTTCTAAATATCCTATAAATGATAGCAATAATAGTGATTTATACAGATTGGAGTTGAAGCCAGTTCCTCCTGTAAGAGATTATTATCCTTTTGCTACATTTAAATAGAAACTATTTAAAAAGTGTTTAAGGAAATATTTTAAATAAAACAAGAAGAAAAAAAAATTAAATTGCATGAATATTTGTTTAATTTATACGAATTCAACCATATAAAAATATACATACGTAAGTATATAACACGAGGATTTTGATAAATCAATGAGTAGTTTTCATTAAGATTTTAAACTAGAACGATGGATTTTATAAATGATTTTTTACAAGAGTTCGGAAATATAATTTTCGAAGAACATCTGTCTTTTCTTCGGGCATTCAAAACTGATTATGAGAATTTTGATGATAGAATACCTTGCTCTCATGACGAAAATTCAAATGAAGACGTTGTTGGTATGTGTACGTGTTACTTTTTTCATATGAAAAAACTAAGGGTGAAGAAGATTATTGATACATATAGAAGCTTATTTCATCACTTTTTATCGACTGCCACCGCTAACCGAAAGGAAGATTGAGACGAATTAATAAACATTTTTAAACAAAATTTTTAATTAAATTTTATAATTTACATTAAAAAAATAAATAAAAAATAAACAAAATGTTTGAAAGGAAACATAATTTAAATATTTTTTTATTTTTCTTATACAACATATATGTATGTATGTATGTATGTATGTATGTATGTATGTATGCATGTATGTAATTGTATACGTCAACTTATTTACACAATGACAGATAGATAGAGCATAGTATTCAAGATATTTCCAATATAAAGGGATTTTTTAGAGCGAAGTCATCATCAGTTTAAAATTTACTTCCGAGGTGTATAGTAAAAAAAAAATTAAAATTCTCTTTTGAAAATGGAAAATAAAATGACAAACTTTTTCCAACAATCAAGGAAACCTCAAATACAGGATGTGGTTTTTGAGCTGGAGTACTTCCTGAATTTAAAATTAAAAATTTCTTGTGGGTTTTCAACTCTAAATGGATTTAAACCAATGATATGGCTACATTATAAAAATAAACATTTTATTGGATTGGATCGGGAAGAGTGGCTACGTTTAATGCACTATAAAACCTATATTAGCAGTGTCCTTTCTCAGACAGAATTTTTAAATTCAGTAAATTTGATAGATGACACTACTGAAAGGAATACAGCCTATATATTTCAATATAAAAATGGTAGCTATCGTTTAATTATCCAGCAGGACAACTACAAAATTAAAATAGAACCAGATACGTGGAAGTCTCTACTTGGTATTGGAATATTTCTAACTTCAATTTTATGTTGGAACGGCATCCTCAGGAAACAAATTCTACATTTTTATTATGATTTTTATATTCCAACGTGTTCTATGTTAAGAAAAACTAGTATAGAACTGAGTGAAATAAAAGGAATTAATGAAAAAGATATTGAAGTTGATCTGACACGTCTTTGTTACGAAATAGGGAAAAAAATGCAAAACAAAATTGTAACGGACGTAAAAATACACAGACTATTGCTAAGAATGGATAATAAATGAAATAAAAACTATAAATAAATTAATTAAACAAATTTTATTTTTTCTGTTTCTTATTTTTTTATTCCACATTGTTTTTTATTTGGGATTTTATTAAAAAGTTTAAACATAAATGTCCACAATTAAATCCATTCAATTTCTGATATCTCTTATAGTTATACTTTATATTGTTTCCCAAATATCTTAAAACTTCTAAGGGTGGTTGAAGATTACCAAAACTATCAAAATATTCCACATTATTATTATTTTTATAATATGCTACCCAATGTGTACCATTTCCGGTATTAGAGTCTAAGTTGATAATTCCACATTCTATCCTCCGTGGAATATTAGGAAGTTCATCTCTCATATAAACTCCTCTAAAGTGAAGAATATGCTTCTTTCCAAAAGTTCTTAAATCCATATCTGTTAATGGTCTGTTGGGTAGCTGATTTAATAGTTCTTTGATGTAGTTTTTGTATAAAATATTCCATATCCCTTTTTATAAGGTTTCAGATAGAGACCTTTTCCTATTGCTATTGCCTCTAACGCTCTGTTATGACGTTTATTTTCTTCCAACTGTTCTCTACCATTTTTAGCTATAGTAATGGCTTTAGCAATTTGTGAACCTCCAGAAGCCATTGCACCTAATGCTCCAAGTGCTGTAAATATCGGTATCAAAGGTAATAAGCCGCCAATTTTAGGAACTCTGATAATTCTTGGAATTTTTACTTCCGATTTTTTTCCAAGAAACGAACGTTTAATAACATTTCGCGCAGTTTTTATACCATCTTTTGTATCTGTAGGCTTATTTTTTCTTAAGATAGTTGTAGCTGCTTTAATCGCATTACGAAAATGGTTTTGCTTACAAGTTTTCTTAAAGTCTTTGGATTTAACACCCAAACCAAATTTTACTTTAGATTTCATTGCGTTTGTTACAAGGTACGAATTTATTTTTTCTCCGAGTGTGCTGTCTTTAGCTGTTACCCTCTCCCAAGCTTTATTAGCTAGTTCTCTATCCGCCTGATGACGTTTTTTAATATCAGTACTCTGAGAATAAGCAATATCATGAACTCGACAAGCAGCATCCAATGGATTAATTCCTCTATCTCCTCTCTTCAACCGTTTTTCTAATTTTGTTCCAGGTCCACAAAATTGATATCCAGGCAAATGAAGTTCAACTGGTAGTGAATTAATCAAACTGTTTACCAGTCCTTTTCCTTGAACTGTCTGTTTCGCATTAAATTTTTTATTTGAATACACAATCATTTATACTTTTAATTATTTCTGTAAATAAATTCAAACTTGTTTAATATAACTTTCAGTTGTAAAGATGCATTTGATTAAGCAACATTCAAATATCTTAGTAAGAAATTTCGATTTCATTGAATACAATAGTCGAACTAAGTAGGGTGTATAAGACAGTTCTGGAAACAGAGCAGGGAGCAAAAAATTTATACTAATTTTGTATGGCATGAACGATGAAAATCTGTGTAATGCATACTTGGCAACACTGGTCAGTTGAATGTGTGTTTAAAATAGGGTGGTACTTACTGGAAGTTTTTGAAATTGTGTGTGAGTAATGGGTTGGTACGACTTGGTTTGGCTTGGTTGAGTTTGGTCGGGGTTTGAGCGGGAGTTGGTCGGGATTTGGTCGGGGTTTGGGCGGGATTTGGTCGGGTTTTGGGTGGGGTTGGTTAGGATTTGTATACTAATTTTGTATGAGAAAACTAACAACGATTACTTTTGTACAGTGCCACCCTACTGTATTGTTCTTCTGTTGTGGGTTTTTTTTTTTATTTTTGATATGAATGAATGAATGTGTTTGAAGCAGTTGCTATAATTAGGCTGTTTGAGTTTGTTAAAAATTCTGTTGTGGTTTTTTCATTGATATGTACGAATGTGTTTGCAACAGTTGATATAACTAAGCTGTTTGAATACAAAAGCTTGATACTGACCATACACAACAAAGTTGATTAGAAATAAAAATCAAAGCAATACTATTTATTCACATACATATATTTTATTTATTAATTTGTTTTAAAATTTTATAATATAATAAAAAAAGTAAAAAAGAATAAATCTCATATTGAAGTACATATAAAATATTATTGAAGTTCATCTTTATTGATCCAAGAATTATGTTGATTGGAAAAACCCAACCATTTTACGTATGCCTGGTGTCCCTTAGTTTTAATAACCTTTTCAATCAAGTATGTATTTGGAAAATGTGTCTTTAATAGTTCATGTTCATAGAATCCACCAACAATTGGATTATTTTGATAGTCTTCCAATAAATATGTAATGGGGTTTGTGTTCCGTAAAGTACGAATTTTAAAAATTTCAGTTGTCCAGTTTGGAGTATATCCTTTTGAAAAAATATGTTTATATTTGCTAATTCGAACGTGATCTCCAACTTTTAGTTTGCCAAATTTAAATATTTTGGGATGATTATAGGCTTGTTTTAGTAAAGAACTTTCATTTTTTGTGTTAACAGACTTTGGTGTCATTCCAATTGTTCTATGCTTTTTATTATTATATTGATTAATTAAATCCTTGTATATATGTATCCATCGATAATTTCCTTGTAGACTAAAATTTTTCCACATCATTCCTTTCAGAGTTCTATTAAATCGTTCTACAATAGATGCTTTCATGATACTATATGTAGAATAGTGATTGACATTATGTTTTTTCATCAGGTTTTGAAATATTTTATTATAGAACTCTTTACCATTATCTGTTTGCAAGTTTTTTGGAATTCTCTTTAGCGAAAAAATAGATTGCATAGCATTGGTTATATCTTCACTACTTTTAGATTTTACGGGTACAGCCCAAGCAAACTTTGAAAATGTATCTATAACTGTTAAAATAAATCTATAGCCTTTGTTATATTTTGAGTAAACACCCATTTCAACAAGATCTGCTTGCCAAAGATCATCAATTCCCTTGTGTACCACTCGACGTCGAATGAAATTTCTGCGTGCTTGTTTATGAAGCTCCTTAACCACTTCTTGTCGCTCCATTTCTAACATCTGTCTTAGATTACATCAATTTAAATGCTGTTGACGTAGGATTTAAATCAAAACGATTTATATTTCAATTTTTAAATGTTTTGTAATGAGCTTAAGACGTTCTTCAACTGAATCAATTTTGTAATTAAATAATGATCTCATTTCTTTTAGTGATTGATCGAGATTATTTTGTATTATACTTTGATCATGTATTAATTTACTTAAACGTGTTTCTACATTTTCAAATTTTTCTGTAATCGACACGTTTTGTTGTTGTATTATTTCGTTAAAACGATCCTCCATTCCCTTAATTCTCTCCATATACATTGTATCCAGCTGTTTCTTTATTTCACTTAAATAGCTTTTCATGTAAATTTTGTTTACAGCATCGTTTTCCAATACAGGACTAGCAATATTTTTTATTCTCCGCAAGTTAAAGTTGAAATTACGATCACTATCCAAATGAATCTTGAAATGTTGATTTTGATATCTTGCAGATTTTTCAATATAATGTCCAAACTTATCGATAGGCATTTTATGAATATGAATTGTTAAACATTTTTAAGTCTATTTATATAATAATTTTTGCTTCTCTCAATTCCTCAATAATTGATACAATTTCATTATTATGATTTGAGTGACCAGCTGTTGTTGATGAAATCAAAAGACGTAATCTATCAACCAATTCATTAGGATCATCCCAATAAACATAATTAGGCTTTTCTCTATTCAATTTCATTAAACCTTTTCCCTTATGAATTTTCTGTTGTTTAAATAGGTTTTTAATAATGGTTGTATATTTAATTGAACGATTTCATTTAATTTGACCATTAATACTGTTATTTCGTTTATGGACATTAGTCATCTCCAATATTTGTTTATAATTATTTAAATCTGTTTTATTATAACTGATTGGTTTCTTATAAACTAACAATTCATATAAGCCTGATGTGAAGGGCCATTTTAAATTACCTACAGTAATATTGGTTGAATCGAAAGCGATGGGTTCATTACCCAGTCTCCATATTTGATTTTTATCCTTATGTGGACCATAGGTTTTATCATATATATTTAAGTTAACTTTTGATAAATTATATTGAATACTTTGATTGGGATGTACTGCAATGGTGTTATCATCATCATTATCATCATTCTCATTATCAACATTATCATTATTATCATCATCATCATCATCATCATAGTCATCATGATCATTTTCATCATCATCAAATGATTGAAACGTGTTTGAACTTTTCTCGATTTTCTTGTTATTAAAGCTTGAAGAAAACGTGTTATAATCAAGCTTACTCTTTTTATATGGTGTACTGAAGGCAACTTTATTATCCTCAAGATCATGTTTAAAAGAGTTATCCGGATATTTTTCATGTTTTATAATGTTATTATTATTAGTTGATTGAACTAATTCTTTTAATGGTTTTGATATTGGTTTAAATGTCTTTTCCAACAATTCATCATTTGCAACTTCTCCAAGCAAAATATTCTTATATTTCTTTTTTAAAATATTTCGAGTTTTAATAAGATTATTTACTAGATTTGTATTCATATTTAAAGATTGAATTAGAAACAGATTCAAAACAGATCAGTTTAGCAGTTAGCAGTTTAATAGTTGAGAAGCTGTTAGTTTAATAATTAATCTTGTACTGATTTAAAAATATCTGTAATATTTCTTTTATAGATTTATAAATATATCGAAGCCTTTTCTATATCGACCATTATTCATAGGATCATCTTTGTTAATAACTAGAAAACCATATTTTTCTTTCCAACACTCGGCACATAACTCATGAAATGTTTTTAAAGTCATATCAGAACCAACATGATCATTGTAAATATGCTTAATATTCATTTCATCCTGTTTAAAAATTATAATCATATTTGCATTATCGCGAATCAAGTGTTTTGGTATTCGTGTATAAGTTTGACATAAATAAAAACTATCAATATCTTTATGACGACCCATACAGAAGTAAGAACGTACATGATTTTGTTTCTCACAAGCTATGTCGTCGAATATAAATACTGAATTTGGCTTAACTTCGTCTGGGGATATAACATCATCATTATTGGAAAATGATGAAAAATGTATCTCCTTGATAGGTTTAATTAGGTTTTCTAAGTACTTATATTTCGGTTGTTGTGTTGACTTTGAATATAAGTAAATATTTTTAAATTTCAATCCATGTGGACTTTCAATAAGACTGATCATCACATTTGTTTTTCCACAATTTGATGGACCCACAATAAGGGCTCGAATAGAATTCGGTAGTAATGAACTATGACGAATTTTATTTGATGATGATGAATCGAACTTTGATTCGATATTAGTAGGTTGTTTGTGGGGTTTCGCGACCATGATCCTCATACAAAATTTGGATCATGCCTACGCTACAGCCGGCATTTAAGTTAGTTGATTGGTTTGCTACATTGTGTTGTATGGAGTAGGGGTATGTTGTGTGAAAATCGACCATTACCGATGTTCTTTAGGTAGGGTGTCAAACCGCAAAGATGGTGTGACGATTGTAGGGTTTTGATTTTGTTGTGGAGGGGGTGCGTGTGTGTATGTATGTATGTTTTTGAAAATATATGTATGTGTGTGTATGTTAGTTTATAAAAAGTTGATAATATTTGTAGCAAACGCAGGTGCAGTGGTTTCTATTGTTGTAAAAAGTTTATAATTAGAATTATAAAAATTTTACGTTTGTGATAAGAAATGAATATATGGATAGAAATGTTTTTTAAAATAAAACTATTTAACCACAAATACATATGTATTCTTTAACTGTAATTACTGAAAAAAAAGTTATATGTAAATCGTATACTCTAAGAAAGAGATTAAATACTGCATATGTTCAAATATATCATCATTCTTATTTCAACCACTTTTCTCTAACAACGTCTAAATAAAAATATTTATAAAAATGACTAAATTTATTTGTGAATTTTGTAAGAAAGAGTTCACTACAAATACAAATTTAAGGAGACATATTAGATTACATCATCAAGGGTCTTCCTCATCGTTTAAGTGTACAACGTGTAAGCTATATTTTTCAAACCGCGAGGAATGGGAACAACACTCTCATACTATATCAGACAGCGGTGCAATCAATATATATTGTGACAAATGTAGAACATATATATCAAATACTAAATGGCATTATCATATAAGAACAAATATGCATAAAACTAACAGTGCGGAAAAAACAGAGAAATATAATAACGATGACGGTAGTTTAAAGTGTATCAAGTCTGTATTCAATAATCGCATCATAACATATTTGATTGAAAATAGCAATGAAACTGATTTAATACCAGAAAACTTTCTGTATACAATTAGAGACAATGTCATGGAATTGTTATATAATGTGACACAGGAATATTCGAGTGTAAAATTTAATATTGAATTATTTTGCGAGTATATGTTGGTTAAGGAAGATCATGATACATGTATCATAGAAGTTAAATCGCATCAAACAAAAATGGTGATCCTAAGCATATCAACGACAAGTGATGACATTATTGACCTTTATAATGAACAATGTAATAATATAATTAAAAAAATGAGTGAATTTCAGGAACGTGATAGCGGATGGTCATTAATTAAAATATCACATCTTGAAATCAATGTCAACAAATATAAATGTATTAAAGGGTCACAATATATTCCATTACCTCTAACAATACAGAGAAAGTTTGCTTGCATCAATGTCCAAAATACTGATATATATTGTTTTAAGTGGGCTATAATATCAGCACTTTATCCAGTTGATTTGCATACCAATAGATGTTCATCATATAAAGTTAACAACATAAATGAAGAAATCATAACGCTTGAAAATAATATAATATTAAATTTTAAAAGTCTGCATTTTCCTCTACCACTTAATAAAATCAAAGTGTTCGAAAGTAAAAATCCTGATATAAGTATTAATGTGTTTGGATTGGGCGATGATAATAATATAGTCGGTCCATACTATTTTACTGTGCAGGAAAAATTCCAACACATCAATTTGTTGCTTTTGGAGGAAGGAGAAGGAAGATTCCATTATGTATGGATAAAAAATATATCAAGGTAATTGTAAAGAATATATATTCTTCAATAATTTTATACTAATTAAGTTTTTCTTTATACTTACAGATTAATTAAAAGTCAAGTAACGAAACATAAAACTATGGCATATGTATGCAATACCTGTTTAATACATTTCCATTCTCATTCATCATTAAACATACACAAACAGCATTGCAATAAAATGATAACTAAGATGCCAACTGAAGACAATAATTTAGTAAGTTTTAGGAATTTTAAAAAGCAAATGGATGTACCTTTTATAGTATACGCTGATTTTGAATGTATTCTAAAATCAGTTGATATTCAAAATTCTCCAAATATTAAATCTATACAAAAGCACATTCCATTTGCATACAGTTATTATATTAAATGTACATTTAACTCTAATTTAGATATATTTAGAATTTATAATGGTGCTGATGACGCACCTAATCATTTCTTTAAGAGTTTAGTTAAAGATATAAGATATATCTATAAGAATTATTTAAGTGTAGTAAAACCAATGAATTCCTTAACACCACTTCAACAGATCAGACAAATGGAGGACAAAATTTGTCACATTTGTGAATGTTTGCTATCTGTTGAAGATCGTGTGGCTGATCATTGTCATCTAACGGGTGAATATAGAGGTCCCGCACACAAAAAATGCAATTTAGAATTTCAAATTGCAAACTTTATTCCGATATTTTTTCACAATCTTTCGGCATATGATTGTCATTTGTTTATTAGAGAATTATCATGTATTAAAGGTGATATAAATATAATTCCTTTCAATAAGGAATTATATGTATCTATATCGAAAAGAATTTCGGTTAATGATTCCATTGATAATGATGTTGATAATGATGATGATGATGATGATGATGATGATAATGGTGATAATGATAAGACAATAGAATTACGTTTTCTAGATTCTTTTCGATTTATGCCGTCGAGCTTAGAAAAACTAGCTAGCTATTTGTCTGATGATGACTTGACGACAGTAAAATTAATCTATCAAACTCATAATGAATTCAGTTTAATGAAGCGTAAAGGTGTCTTTCCATATGACTTTCTTAACTCAGTTGATCGGCTGGAGGAAACACAACTACCACCGCGATCATGTTTCTTTAATAAACTTACAAATGAGTCGTGCAGTATAGATGATTATGAACATGCTGAAAATGTTTGGAATACATTTAATTGCAACAAATTGTTGGACTATCTTCTATTATATCTAAAAGTAGATGTTCTCTTGCTATGTGATATATTTGAAAATTTCCGTAAAGTTTGTAAGAAAATTTACAATTTAGACCCTTGTCAATATTATACTACTCCAGGCTTATCTTGGGATGCAATGTTGAAAACAACTAAAATAGAATTGGAATTACTAACAGATATTAACATGTACAATTTCGTTGTACGAGGTATTAGGGGAGGTATTGTTCAGTGTAGTAAACGGCACACCATAGTAAATAATAAATACGTTAATGATTATGATCCCACAAAAGAATCAAATTATCTAATGTATTTTGATGTAAATAATTTATATGGATATGCAATGTCGCAGTATCTTCCCTTTAAAAATTTTAAATGGTTTGAAAACGTTGAAGACTTTAATATACATGTAGTGGAAGAAGACTCAGAAATTGGTTACATATTAGAAGTAGACTTGGAATATCCAAGTACACTGCACGACCGTCATAGCGATTTTCCATTCTGTGCAGAAAATAAAAAAATTGGGGGCATGAAACAGCAAAAATTAATAACAGACTTAAACAATAAAACCAATTACATAATACACTATCGCAATCTGCAACAATGTCTTCAACATGGTTTGATTTTAAGGAAAATTCATAGAATTCTTCAATTTAATCAGTCAGATTGGTTGAAAAAATATATTGATATAAATAACTATCACCGAACATTGGGTAAGAATGTATTTGAACAGAACTTTTTTAAATTGTTAAATAATGCAGTATATGGGAAGACAATGGAAAATGTTGATAAAAGAAAAGATATAAAATTAGTATGTGAATGGGAGAGTAGGGGGAAGAGATTAGGAGCTAGAGCTCTTATTGCCAAACCTAATTTTCACAGTTGTCTGAAAATTCATGAACAAATGGTTGCGATTCAATTGAAAAGAGTACGAACTGTGTACGACAAACCCATTTACATTGGATTTTCTGTCTTGGAACTCTCGAAACATAAAATGTATAATTTTCACTACGAATATATGAAACCGAAATATTGTGAAAATATTAATTTAAATTATATGGACACGGACTCGTTTATATATGATATTAGAACGGATGATCTATACAACGATATTAGAAACGATGTACGAAATCAGTTTGATACATCTGGGTATCCGAAAGATAATATCTATAATTTACCGCTTGTCAATAAAAAAGTATTAGGAATGATGAAGGATGAATGTAATGGTAAAATAATTAAAGAGTTCATTGGTTTACGCGCTAAAATGTATTCAATTAAAATTGATGAGGAGGAAAAAGAAATTAAAAAAATTAAAGGAGTTAAAAAATGCGTAACCAATAGACTAACGATTAATGACTTTAGAAAATGTTTATTTGAAAAAAAAATGTACTATGATTCTATGTATGTATTTAGATCAAAGATTCATGAAATATATACTCAACACATTAGTAAATTAACATTAAGTTATTTAGATGATAAGCGATTTATTAGAGATAATGGTATTAATACATATGCATGGGGACATTATGCAATAAATAGTCAACAACCATCATCATCATCATCATCATCATCATCATATCCCAATGAAAATGTATTAACATCATCTTCAAGTGATAATATTGTGCAATAGTATTAAGTGATTTTAGATTATAAGTGAATATATATATATATATAACGTGAAAAAAACAATAAATAAATAAATAAATAAAGAATATCATTAAAATATTTTAGTTTGTTTTTATTTTAAACTATAGTCATCTATTGAATAGGAATTTTAAACACAAGTAACCACAATTTGTTTTTGTGTGAATAAAATTTAATCGTGCTTGTTCTTAACCTTACTCAACTAAGTTGATATAAAATTTAATCGTTTAGAAATAAAAAAAATCAAAACAAAACTTTTTTATATATTATTTTATTTTTTTGAGAATTTTATAATATAATAAAAATAAATCTCATATTGAAGTATATATAATATTATTGAAGTTCATCTTTATTGATCCAAGAATTATGTTGATTGGAAAATCCCAACCATTTTACGTACGCCTGGTGCCCCTTAGTTTTAATAACATTTTCAATCAAGTATGTATTTGGAAAATGTGTCTTTAATAGTTCATGTTCATAGAATCCACCAACAATCGGATTCCTTTGATAGTCTTCCAATAAATAGGTAATGGGGTTTGTGTTCTGTAAAGTACGAATTTTAAAAATTTCAGTTGTCCAGTTTGGAGTATATCCTTTTGAAAAAATATGTTTATATTTGCTAATTCGAACGTGATCTCCAACTTTTAGTTTACCAGATTTATATATTTTGGGATGATTATAGACTTGTTTTAGTATAGAACTTTCATTTTCTGCGTTAACAGACTTTGGTGTCATTCCAATTGTTCTATGCTTTTTATTATTATATTGATTAATTAAATCCTTGCATATATGTATCCATTGATAATTTCCTTGTAGACTAAAATTTTTCCACATCATTCCTTTTAGAGTTCTATTAAATCGTTCTACAATAGACGCTTTCATGATACTATATGTAGAATAGTGGTTGATATTATGTTTTTTCATCAAGTTTTGAAATATTTTATTATAGAACTCTTTACCATTATCGGTTTGCAAGTTTTTTGGAATTCTCTTTAGCGAAAAAATAGATTGCATAGCATTGGTTATATCTTCACTACTTTTAGATTTTACAGGTACAGCCCAAGCAAACTTTGAAAATGTATCTATAACTGTTAAAATAAATCTATAGCCTTTGTTATATTTTGAGTAAGCACCCATTTCAACAAGATCTGCTTGCCAAAGATCATCAATTCCCTTGACCACCACTCGACGTCGAATGAAATTTCTACGTGCTTGCTTATGAAGCTCCTGAACCACTTCTTGTCGCTCCATTTCTAACGTCTATCTTACAGATTACATCAATTTAAATGCTGTTGATATTGAATTTAAATCAAAAACGATTTATATATCTATCTTTAAATGCTTTGTAATGAGCTTCGTTTTTTCATTTAGACGTTCTTCAACTGAATCAATTTTGTGATTAAATAATGATTTCATTTCATTTAGTGATTGATTGAGATTATTTAGTATTATACTTTGATCATGTATTAATTTACTTAAACGAGTTTCTACATTATCAAATTTTTCTGTAGTCAACACGTTTTGTTGTTGTATTATTTCGTTAAAACGATCCTCCATTCCCTTAATTCTCTCCATATACATTGTATCCAGTTGTTTCTTTATTTCACTTAAATAAGTTTTCATGTAAATTTTGTTTACGGCATCGTTTTCCAATACAGGACTAGCAATATTTTTTATTCTCCGCAAGTTAAAGTTGAAATTACGATCACTATCCAAATGAATCTTGAAATGTTGATTTTGGTATCTTACAGATCTTTCAATATAATGTCCAAACTTATCGATAGGCATTTTATGAATATGAATTGTTTGTACATTTTTAAGTCTATTTATATAATAATTTTTGCTTCTCTCAATTCCTCAATAATTGATACAATTTCATTATTATGATTTGAGTGACCAGCTGTTGTTGATGAAATCAAAAGACGCAATCTATCAACCAATTCATTAGGATCATCCCAATAAACATAATTATGCTTTTTTCTATTCAATTTCATTAAACCTTTTCCCTCATGAATTTTCTGTTGTTTAAATAGGTTTTTAATAATCGTTGTATATTTAATTGAACGATTTCCTTTAATCTGGCCATTAATACTGTTATTTCGTTTATGGACATTAGTCATCTCCAATATTTGTTTATAATTATTTAAATCTGTTTTATTATAACTGATTGGTTTCTTATAAACTAATAATTCATATAAGCCTGATGTGAAGGGCCATTTTAAATTACCTACAGTAATATTGGTTGAATTGAAAGCGATGGGTTCATTACCCAGTCTCCATATTTGATTTTTATCCTTATGAGGACCATAGGTTTTATCATATATATTTAAGTTAACTTTTGATAAATTATATTGAATACTTTGATTGGGATGTATTGCAATGGTGTTATCATCATCATTGTTATCATCCTCATTATCAACATTATCATTATTATCATCATCATCATCATCATCATGGTCATCATCAAATGATTGAAACGTGTTTGAACTTTTCTCGATTTTCTTGTTATTAGAGCTTGAAGAAAACGTGTTATAATCAAGCTTACTCTTTTTATATGGTGTACTGAAGGCAACTTTATTATTCTCAAGATCATGTTTAAAAGAGCCATCCGGATATTTTTCATGTTTTATAATGGTGTTATTATTATTATTATTATTATTATTATTATTATTATTAGTTGATTGAACTAATTCTTTTAATGGTTTTGATATTGGTTTCAATGTCTTTTCCAACAATTCATCATTTGCAATTTCTCCAAGCAAAATATTCTTATATTTCTTTTTTAAAATATTTCGAGTTTTAATAAGATTATTAACTAGATTTGTGTTCATATTTATAGGTTGAATTAGAAACAGATTCAAAACAGATCAGTTTAGCAGTTTAGCAGTATAGCAGTATAGCAATTTAGCAGTTAGCAGTTTAATAGTTGAGAAGCTATTAGTTTAATAATTAATCTTGTACTGATTTTAAAGTGTCTGTAATATTTCTTTTATAGCTTTATAAATATATCGAAACCTTTTCTATATCGACCATTATTCATAGGATCATCTTTGTTAATAACTAGAAAACCATATTTTTCTTTCCAACACTCGGTACTTAACTCATGAAATGTTTTCAAAGTCATATCAGAACCAACATGATCATTGTAAATATGCTTAATATTCATTGCATCCTGTTTGAAAATTATAATTATATTAGCATTATCGCGAATCAAGTGTTTTGGTATACGTGTATATGTTTGACATAAATAAAAACTATCAATATCTTTATGACGACCCATACAGAAGTAGGCACGTACATGATTTTGTTTCTCACAAGCTATATCGTCGAATATAAATACTGAATTTGGTTTAACTTCGTCTGGCGATAGAACATCATCATTATTGGAAAATGATGAAAAATTTATCTCCTTAATGGGTTTAATTAGACTTTCTAAGTACTTATATTTCGGTTGTTGTGTTGATTTTGAATATAAGTAAATATTTTTAAATTTCAATCCATGAGGACTTTCAATAAGACTGATCATAACATTTGTTTTTCCGCAATTTGATGGACCTACAATAAGAGCTCGAATAGAATTCGGTAGTAATGAACTATGACGAATTTTATTTGATGAATCGAACTTTGATTCGATATTCTTTACGTTAATCCTTTTATGTTGTTTAAAAAAGCGCATTCTGAAATCTAATGATAACATAATATATAAACCAGTCTCTTTTATTTGTTTTCAATCAATTTGATTTTAATCTTTAATCGACAAAGTATCAATAGATATGACAATCATTTATAAAAAGATATTCAATCGTCATCCATCCTTCATTGGTAAAGGTTTTCTAAATAAAATAATTAATAAACTTCCCATTGAACTTCATCTACCCGGTTATCAATTTTGCGGACCTGGTACAAAATTAAAGAAACGTTTAGAAAGAGGTGATCAAGGAATCAATCCATTGGATACTGCTTGCAGAGAGCACGATATAGCATACTCAAACAATAAAGATTTAGAGAAAAGACATATTGCTGATAGAATTTTAACTGAAAAGGCTTGGCAAAGGGTCAAAGCAAGTGATAGTAGTTTGGGTGAAAAATCAAACGCTTGGTTTGTTGCTACTGCAATGAAAGCAAAAACAAAATTCGGTATGGGTAACGTTATTAGTAAAACTAAAAAGTCGTCTCCAGTAAATACCCACAAACTGTTTACACATGCATTGAAAAGTGCAAGAAAGAATATAAAGAAAAGTGAAAACTTGAAAGATGCTATAAAGATTTCACGAAAAGTTGTAAACAATATTTTCAAGGGGAAGAAAAAATCGTTAATAAAAACGCCTCGAATAATACCGCTACCAAAATCTGGAGGTTTTCTTCCACTTGCTCCTATATTTGCTGCACTGGGTGCACTTGGTGGTTTAGCTGGTGGTGTATCTGGTATTACAAAAGCAATCAATGCAGTTAAAAATGGAAAGGAACAGCTGACTGAAGCAAAACGACACAATAATACAATGGAAGCCATTGCGATGGGAAAAGGCATGTTCTTAAAACCATATAAAAAAGGTTTTGGATTATATTTAAAGCCTTATCAACAAAATTTTTAATGAAGCTACCTAAAAGAGCCCTTTCTGATGTAGACTTGAGAAAATATGCAAAACATATTCCAAATTTTAGAGGTGTGTTTATGTGTAACACCCTTCCAAGCAGCAAACCATTTAAAAAAGAATGTGGAATAATCAATCTGGATACTTCAAAGGGCCCTGGCACACATTGGGTAGCATACTGGAAAAACAACAATCAAATCGAATATTTTGATAGCTTTGGCAATTTGCAACCACCAAAACAATTAATAAAATATTTAGGAAAAAACATTAGTTATAATTATGATAGATATCAAAATTTTAATACAATAAATTGTGGTCATTTATGTTTAAAATTTTTGTTTTCGAAGCTAAACTAAAAAGAAACTATAAATGTTTTTTAATAAAATACATTGATTAAGAATTAAAAATATCTTGTTTTATTTATATATATATATATATATATATATATATATAAAAATTTTTTTTTGTTTTTTCATTTATTAAAAATTTTAAAAGAAATATTAGAATTAAATAATTTTTCTAATTTCACTTGTTAGAGGTGAGTATTCGATTAAGCGATCATGAATAACTAAACAGTATGCTGATGTTTTTTCTGGAATTGGTTTGTTTGCTTCAGTATCAAATTCAATTCGTACATCAATAGGTCCAATTTTAACAGTTTCATTTTGATGTGAAACATCAACAACAATAAGCGGTGCGTAAGACTTGTAATCATTAACATCCAGCAATGGTTCAGGTTCTCGCATGTAAAAGCCTTGTTGAAATTTTGCATACATATTATATAGAACAGAATACTGACCCATTTCGAAACGATTATGTAAATCATCATATGGATATGACTCTGAGTTTAGATATACTTTTAAATTAGAGATATTACAATGGTCAAATATATTTCCTTGTTCTTTACTTTTCACTTTTTGTAAACCAATTATAAGAAATCGTGGTCTTTCGTTTTGTGGAGAAAGCTTTACATTCCATAAAACCTTTGTAGTCGTTGGTAGTGCAGGATTTACATGACAATCCCAACTACGAAATGCAATTGGTATAGAATTTTTGTTGTTGATTATCTTAAACATTTCCAATTTTGCAAAGTCTGATAGTTGAATATGTGGCATTTTCCATGTTATATCCAGAATTGTTAACTTCAACTGATCAGTTGTATTTGTAGAATAATATGATCTCTCATCGGATGTCGAACGTTGAAGAATGAGCTCATGTTTCGAATTTAATAGTATTTTGTTATAATCTTCAGCAAAACCCATCCACATTTTCAGAGGTATACAACAGCTAAAATGACTTTTTTCTAAAACAAAAGTTTCTTTAAGACACCAACCAGCGTTTTTTAGTGTAGCACTTTCAGCCTTATTCAATGATATAAAATTTTTCATGGTAGATGAAATTCCAAGTTTGCGTGTACGATCAACTTCAAAACCATTAATTTCATAACGAATTTCATCGAACAAATATGAAACAAAGTTGTTTTTAAATTTCACCTCTGTAGCTGGAACCTCTTTGTTTGCTTCCTTCTTCACTATAAAACCATGAATGTAAATCATACTCTCACTTGGTAAGACAAAGAGATCCTGATTTTGAATTGGTATACGAATTTCATCATTGTTGTTGAATGATTTTAGATATGGAGAGTAACTATGATATTCCCTTTTTACAATACTCTCATCATATATAGGTTTTTGAAGGACATTTAGTATTTCATTCATTGTTGAAGATTAAATCCTAATGATTTCAAGTATTCTATATTATATGATGTTAACGGGTTTTTTTTATTTTTTATAGTTTCTCGAATGCGAGTTGATGAGGGATTGAATGGCAATCCTCTTTGCATTACGTTTTTATTGTAAATTATCATTATTCTGGTTTGAAGTGGAGTCTAAGAGTGATTTTTTCTCCTCTAAAATTTATAAGTTCACCGTCTTGATTTAAGATTCTAATCGTTATGTTGTTTATTTGCTGACAGTTGACGGGAAAATAAATAACATTTCGAGGTTTTTCGCTTATTTTATATCCTGGAGGAACATCAAGAGGAAATTCATGAATAGCATGATTCGAAGTATTATTAATAAATGATCCGGTTGTTAAGTTGCTTTCAATGCGTATTGTATTAACATTCGTAATATGTGCAGGTAAGTCAGATTCAAATAACCTTGTAGTATTCAATTGATTAATATCTACAATCATCACTTCCACAGATTTATCATTTTGAAGATTTTGATCAGTGTTATAATATTCAGTTGAATTTACTTCTAATTTACTTTTGCTAAATCCGAGCAACTTTCCTATACTGTTTGGTTGTGAAAAATCTATATCCATTGATGAGGTTATTTCAGTTTTAAGTGTGTTATTGTTAGCTTCAATTACTAGATAAATTGATTCATCAATATCTTTTAAGCTTGAGTTTAAGAAAAAATCAATATCCTCAAGTTCATATGAACCAACCGGAATAGTAATAATATGATTTCCTATATGAAACAAATTGTTGTGAACATCTACATTAGGTATGGAGTTGAATGCTACAAAATCAATAAGTCCACAAACATATTTTGTAGGGAGTTCAATTGGAGGAAAATATTCTCCAACCAGAGTTGATTTGTTTCCGTTTAAAGATATTGTTATTGACATTTCAAGTATTCAGAATGAACTGATGATGTTTGATGATTATTCTATCTGATTTAAGTGTTAAATAATAAATCCAAAAAAAGAAAAAATGTCTTTTATAATTTTATGTTTTCTTTATTAATATTTGATTTAATAAACTTTCTTAAGAGTATTACATTTTTTTGAGCACATATACAGTATTTTCTATGATAACAACAAACATTTACAGATTCATCATTTTGATATAATGTTTTTAAATTTGGACAATTTAAATCATCCAGGTTATAAAAATTAATTTTATCCTTAAAAATATTTTGAATCCACTTAATTTTTTCTAATCCTTTAGCATAATAAATATAATTTTTATCTTTAACATGCGCAATATAATATTCCACAATATTTGTTAAGGATGAATCACCATCTTTCCATTTTAATCCATGATGATGATTATAAAGCCAATTAATTGAATATTTTTCTTTTGTTGTCAACGATGAATATGGAAAAGGTGGTTTAATAATAAATGTTTGAACTTGTGAGTCGTCAATTGAAATACTCAGTTCTTTTACAATGAATTTATTGTTGAGATAAAAACCTTGTACGTCTACAACTAATATTCTCTCCTCCGACATTGTTTAGTACTAATCAAGTCACAACGACGACTGTAGAACTGTTTATAAAGTCTATGTTTTTAAATTATTATAAAAATTCATTATATATAATGCTTGATCCCAACTGTTATCGATAAGGGAACATTTACAGGTATCAGGTCCACAAGTTGTTTCATTGTTGGACCACACACAATTGGTGTAATGATATCCAAATTTTGATTTACTTTTCTTATAAAATGCATATTCATCGAATTGAGTTTTTAATTTCTTCAAAATAATCTCATGTTCATACCACAAAAACCTTTCTTCGTTCAAGAAGTCATGTAAAATTTTCGAATAAAACTGATTGTTCATTATTTTTCTTATTTTAATTTTTTTATTTATGTTAAATAAATGTTCTTAACACATCAACAACAAAGTTTATATTAAGTAGTAGTAAATGTATTTCATCATATTAGTTAATTTATGATATTTCCATATCCAAATCATGTGTATAATCTTGAATGTTGATTAATGTCATATCGGATCGGTATGTAGTATCATCCTCAGAAACCGTCTCAATTTCACCATTACTTAAAATTCTCTCGTATTCAACTTGACGGTATTCGAAACATGAAATATTTAATCGACGTTTCAAGTAATTGCTGTTATATGTACAACGGATTCTCAATTTTATATTATCTTTGTATTGAAGTTGAAAATGTCTATAAAATGGAGCCGAACTTTCAATTATTCCTGCAATATTTTTTTCTTTTTTTACTAAATCTTGCCTAAATGCTTCAATAGCTTGTTCAACAGTAAAAGATTGATTTATAGGTGGTGGTGGTGGGGAGTCTTCTTGTTCTTCGTTTGATTCATATTCTGCTTTTGTTGTTGTTGTTGACTCGATGTTTTTATTTAAATCATTACTATACTTTAAAAGTTTGAAATTTAGTTGTATGCTCACAGTATCATTATTCGGTAATTTTATTGCAAATTCTGTATTTTTAAGTTCATTTTCACTCAAATCAATAGGTAATGAAGCTGAAAACACTTGTATGATATAGATATATGAAAAAAATATGATAAAAATATTTTTCATTTTAATTTTTCTTTTTTTAATATATATATATATATATATATATGTATATATGTTCTTAAGTTAGCGATATATTTTTGAATGAGATGATAAGAATTGTTTCTCATATTTATATACTAATTTAATAATCTTCGTATTGAAATGAGTCATCATCACCACCGCTAGCACCACCAGCTGCTTTCTTAACTATACTATTATTAACCATTTTTTGAGGGAGGAGGAGGAGAGGTTTTTGTTGATTTTTATTCAATGAGCGGATACCAGTCTTACCATTATAAGATTTAGTTGTACCACTAAAAACATGTTCATCTATTTCACTATACGCGCATGATGGTTTGTATGAGTGTACATTTATATCTTTAAAACCACCCTCATAGACTGTTCCGACTAGTGATATCATACCACCAATAACCTCAATTTTTATATGTTGATTGTGACTAAATTGAAATATTGGAATATTTGTTGGCATTTGTTGTCCTCTATTAAGAGAAAAAATTTGCGTTCTAGTCCCTCCTTCTGCAGTTAGAAACACCTGCATTATAATATCCAAAACTATTGCATTTATTATTTGAAAAGTTTTCCACTGTGCATGACAAGTACAATATTTATCGCCAGTTTTTAAAAATTGACCCCAATACATATTTATCAAAGTTTTAATTTAACTGAATCTCTTTTTATATATGCATATATATATATATATATATATATATATATATATATATATATATATATATATATATATATATATATATATATATATATGTATATGTATGCATACACGTATACTTAACCGCAACTGATAAGAAGTTATTGAAATATCTAAAAACGTCTTATACTATCAATTATTGAATATAAAGAATCAGTTTGAAAGTTCGTCTTACGGTGAAAAGTTGAAAGCAAAAAAAAATAAAAAAAATGAGGGCAAGCTTAAGAAAATTGTTTCAAAGTTCTAATATTACATACTTACCTTTAAAGAATATGGAAGAAAATACTATATATGAAATCAACAAGATAGATCGAGTAGATACAAAATATGGTGAAAGTATAAGATGTGATCTAAATAACGAATATTACATTTATTTACCTAAACGATTTCTGATTATTACTAAAAATCAGATGGATTATCTAAACACAACTCCACACATTTTAAAGAAAGTTAAAGAAGTGAAGGGGTCATATACTCTAATCCTTAAAAAGAAGAAGCAATTTGTATTCTACAACAACTTGTATAACAGTACTGAAGAAGACGATGATGATGATGATGATGATGAAATAGAAAACACATTTTAAACAATCCACGAAACAGAAACCTTTTAAAATTAAAATCATATATATTTATGTATATATATATATATATATTAACAAAACTCTGCATACATTAAAATTTCTTTCACATTTGATTAAATAGAAACTTTATAAAAAAAAAACGGAAAAACCGCAACAGAAACTTTTTAAAATTTTCTCATACATTTTAATTAAATAACAACTTTATAAAATTGAAAAACCGCAACGGAAACTTTTTAAAATTAAATTCTCACAACATTAAAATTTTAACCACATTTTTCCTGTTTAGAAACAAAATTACATTTCAGAATTTTGTATAAAAACCCTCTCTAGTTCTACTTTAATTTACTATTCAAGTAATGGAAGCACACCTAAAAACAATATTTAAAAAAAGTCAAAATAAAACCATTCTCCCTGTAAAAGAGATGGTTTTTAACCATAACTATAAAATTACGAAGATGGAGCGTGTACAAACACGCTTTGGGACAAAAATTCGTTGTCTGGTGGAAGCGAATAAATATATATATCTACCGAGCATATTCAATAACACCATAGATGATGCTACTATTGCGGAATTTGACCGCAATACCTACTACCTTTTAAAAGAAAGAAAAGGTAGCGAAGATAGCAGCAGCAGCAATAAATATTATGAACTAACTATAAATGCAGCTGCAACAGGTAATTTTTGGTAAATAGTTTTTTTATTTATTTTATTATTATTAAATCTAAATATTATTTTTTGTTATCGTTCTAGCTCAAGATACACTAAAGAAACAAGATGCACTAAATAACTAAAAGTATAATTACACCAACTTTTTTACCATTTTTTTTATTATATTGTAAAATTTTTAAACAAATTAATAAATAAAATATATAAGTACATAAATAGTATTGCTTTGGGTTTTTTTATTTCTTATCAACTTTGTTGTGTATGGTTAGGGTCTTGTATTCAAATAATTTCAAATTGTTGTGTATGGTTAGAGTCTTGTATTCAAATAATTTCAAATTCAAACAAATTTAATCAACTGTTTCAAACACATACACACACACACATTCATACATATCAACGAAACGAATGAAAAAAACCATAACAGAATTTTTAACAACAGAACAACAATACAATAGGGTGGCACTTATGTATATCATCGTTGTTAGTTTTCTCATACAAAATTAGTACACAAATCCTAACCAACACCTTAAATACTAGCAAAAAAATCACAGACTTTCGTAAACCGCCCTAATGTAGTTTAATTCATATTGTATTAACCCTCTAACTTCAACAAAAATAACATCCACCACGACTTCACTTTAAACAAAACCGAACACGCTGCCGCCTCATAACACAAAATATCATAGAGTCGAATTTAACCCCAACGACCGTTAAAGGGTTAAGGTATACACATTTATAAACTAACATACACACACACACATACATATATTTTCAAAAACATACATACATACACACACGCACCCCATCCACAACAAAATCAAAACCCTACAATCGTCACACCATCTTTGCGGTTTGACACCCTACCTAAAGAACATCGGTAATGGTCGATTTTCACACAACATACCCCTACTCCATACAACACAATGTAGCAAACCAATCAACTAACTTAAATGCCGGCTGTAGCGTAGGCATGATCCAAATTTTGTATGAGGATCATGGTCGCGAAACCCCACAAACAACCTACTGATATTCTTTACATCAATCCTTTTATGTTGTTTAAAAAAACGCATTCTGAAATCTAATGATAACATAATATATAAACCAGTCTCTTTTATTTGTTTTCAATCAATTTGGTTTTAAACTTTAATCGATAAAGTGTCAATAGATATGACAATCATTTATAAAAAGATATTCAGTCGTCATCCATACTTCATCGGTAAAGGTTTTCTGAATAAAATTATTAATAAACTTCCTTTTGAACTTCATTTACCCGGTTATCAATTTTGTGGACCTGGAACAAAATTAAAGAAACGTTTAGAAAGAGGTGATCAAGGAATCAATCCATTGGATACTGCTTGCAGAGAGCACGATATAGCATACTCAAACAATAAAGATTTAGAGAAAAGACATATTGCTGATAGAATCTTAGCTGAAAAGGCTTGGCAGAGGGTTAATGCTAGCGATAGTAGTTTCGGTGAAAAATCAAACGCTTGGTTTGTTACTACTGCAATGAAAGCAAAAACAAAATTCGGTATGGGTAACGTTATTAGTAAAACTAAAAAGTCGTCTCCAGTAAATACCCACAAACTATTTACACATGCATTGAAAAGTGCAAGAAAGAATATAAAGAAAAGTGAAAACTTGAAAGATGCTATAAAGATTTCACGAAAAGTTGTAAACAATATTTTCAAGGGGAAGAAAAAATCATTAATAAAAACACCTCGAATAATACCGCTACCAAAATCTGGAGGTTTTCTTCCACTTGCCCCTATATTTGCTGCACTGGGTGCACTTGGTGGTTTAGCTGGTGGTGTATCTGGTATTACAAAAGCAATCAATGCAGTTAAAAATGGAAAGGAACAGCTGACTGAAGCAAAACGACACAATAATACAATGGAAGCCATTGCGATGGGAAAAGGCATGTTCTTAAAACCATATAAAAAAGGTTTTGGATTATATTTGAAGCCTTATCAACAAAATTTTTAATGAAGCTACCTAAAAGAGCCCTTTCTGATGTAGACTTGAGAAAATATGCAAAACATATTCCAAATTTTAGAGGTGTGTTTATGTGTAACACTCTTCCAAGCAAACCATTTAAAAAAGAATGTGGAATAATTAATCTGGATACTTCAAAGGGATCTGGCACACATTGGGTAGCGTACTGGAAAAACAACAATCAAATTGAATATTTTGATAGCTTTGGTAATTTGCAACCGCCGAAACAATTAATAAAATATTTAGGAGAAAACATAAGTTATAATTATGATAGATATCAAAATTTTAATACAATAAATTGTGGTCATTTATGTTTAAAGTTTTTGTTTTCGAAACTAAACTAAAAAGAGAAACTATAATTGTTTTAATAAAATACATTGATTAAGAATTTGTTTTATTTATAAATAAACATATTATTTCATTTATTAAAAAAATTTCAAAATAAATATAATTAAATAATTTTTCTAATTTCGCTTGTTAGAGGTGAGTATTCGATTAAACGATCATGAATAACTAAACAGTATGCTGATGTATTATCTGGAATTAGTTTGTTTGCTTCAGTATCAAATTCAATTCGTACATCAATAGGTCCTATTTTAACAGCCTCATTTTGATGTGAAACATCAACAACAATAAGCGGCGCATAAGTCTTATATTCATCAACATTTAATAATGGTTCAGGTTCTCGCATGTAAAAGCTTTGTTGAAATTTTGCATACATATTATATAGAATCGAATACTGACCCATTTCGAAACGATTATTTAAATCATCATATGGATATGACTCTGAGTTTAGATAAACTTTTAAATTAGAGATATTGCAATGATCAAATACATTTCCTTCTTCTTTAGTTTTCTCTTTTTGCAAACCAATTATAAGAAATCGTGGTCTTTCGTTTTGGGGAGAAAGCTTTACATTCCATAAAACCTTTGTACTCTTTGGTAAAACAGGATTTACATGACAGTCCCAACTTCTAAACGCAATTGGTATAGAATGTTTGCTGTTGATTATCTTAAACATTTCCAATTTTGCAAAGTCCGATAGTTGAATGTGTGGCATTTTCCATGTTATATCCAGAATTGTTAATTTCAACTGATCAGTTGCATTTGTAGAATAATATGATCTCTCATCGGATGTAGAACGTTGAAGGATAAGCTCATGTTTCGAATTTAATAGTATTTTGTTATAATCTTCAGCAAAACCCAACAACATTTTCAGAGGTATACAACAACTAAAATGACTTTTTACTAAAGCGCAAGTTTCAGTAAGAGACCAACCAGCATTTTTTAATACATCACTTTCAGCCTTATTCAACGATACAAAATTTTTCATGGTGGATGAAATTCCAAGTTTACGTGTACGATCAACTTCAAAACCATTAATTTCGTAACGAATTTCATCAAACAAATATGAAGCAAAGTTGTTTTTTAATTTCACATCTATAGCTGGAACCTCTTTGGTTGCTTCCTTCTTTACTATAAAACCATGAATGTAAATCATACTCTCACTTGGTAGGACGAAGAGATCCTGATTTTGAATTGGTATACGAATCTCATCGTTGTTGTTAAATGATTTTAGATATGGAGAGTAACTATGATATTCCCTTTTTACAATACTCTCATCATACATAGGTTTTTGAAGAACATTTAGTATTTCATTCATTGTTGAAGATTAAATCCCAGCGATTTTAAGTATTCTGTATTAGATGGGGACAACAGTTTTTTATTTTTTATACTTTCTCGATTGTGAGTTGATGCGGTATTGAATGAAAATCCTCTTTGCACTATGTTTTTATTGTAAATGATCATTATTCTGGTTTGAAGTGGAGTCTAAGAGTGATTTTTTCTCCTCTAAAATTTATAAGTTCACCGTCTTGATTTAAGATTCTAATCGTTATGTTGTTTATTTGCTGACAGTTGACGGGAAAATAAATAACATTTCGAGGTTTTTCGCTTATTTTATATCCTGGAGGAACATCAAGAGGAAATTCATGAATAGCATGATTCGAAGTATTATTAATAAATGATCCGGTTGTTAAGTTGCTTTCAATGCGTATTGTATTAACATTCGTAATATGTGCAGGTAAGTCAGATTCAAATTGTAGTATTCAATTGATTAATATCTACAATCATCACTTCCACAGATTTATCATTTTGAAGATTTTGATCAGTGTTATAATATTCAGTTGAATTTACTTCTAATTTACTTTTGCTAAATCCGAGCAACTTTCCTATACTGTTTGGTTGTGAAAAATCTATATCCATTGATGAGGTTATTTCAGTTTTAAGTGTGTTATTGTTAGCTTCAATTACTAGATAAATTGATTCATCAATATCTTTTAAGCTTGAGTTTAAGAAAAAATCAATATCCTCAAGTTCATATGAACCAACCGGAATAGTAATAATATGATTTCCTATATGAAACAAATTGTTGTGAACATCTACATTAGGTATGGAGTTGAATGTTACAAAATCAATAAGTCCACAAACATATTTTGTAGGGAGTTCAATTGGAGGAAAATATTCTTCAACCAGAGTTGATTTGTTTCCGTTTAAAGATATTGTTATTGACATTTCAAGTATTCAGAATGAACTGATGATGTTTGATGATTATTCTATCTGATTTAAGTGTTAAATAATAAATCCAAAAAAAGAAAAAATGTCTTTTATAATTTTATGTTTTCTTTATTAATATTTGATTTAATAAACTTTCTTAAGAGTATTACATTTTTTTGAGCACATATACAATATTTTCTATGATAACAACAAACATTTACAGATTCATCATTTTGATATAATGTTTTTAAATTTGGACAATTTAAATCATCCAGGTTATAAAAATTAATTTTATCCTTAAAAATATTTTGAATCCACTTAATTTTTTCTAATCCTTTAGCATAATAAATATAATTTTTATCTTTAACATGCGCAATATAATATTCCACAATATTTGTTAAGGATGAATCACCATCTTTCCATTTTAATCCATGATGATGATTATAAAGCCAATTAATTGAATATTTTTCTTTTGTTGTCAACGATGAATATGGAAAAGGTGGTTTAATAATAAATGTTTGAACTTGTGAGTCGTCAATTGAAATACTCAGTTCTTTTACAATGAATTTATTGTTGAGATAAAAACCTTGTACGTCTACAACTAATATTCTCTCCTCCGACATTGTTTAGTACTAATCAAGTCACAACGACGACTGTAGAACTGTTTATAAAGTTTATGTTTTTAAATTATTATAAAAATTCATTATATATAATGCTTGATCCCAACTGTTATCGATAAGGGAACATTTACAGGTATCAGGTCCACAAGTTGTTTCATCGTTGGACCACACACAATTGTTATAATGATATCCAAATTTTGATTTACTTTTCTTATAAAATGCATATTCATCGAATTGAGCTTTTAATTTCTTCAAAATAATCTCATGTTCATACCACAAAAACCTTTCTTCATTCAAGAAGTCATGTACAATTTTCGAATAAAACTGATTATTCATTATTTTTCTTATTTTTTATGTTAAATAAATCTTCTTAACACATCAACAACAAAGTTTATATTAAGTGGTAGTAGTAAATGTATTTCATCATATCAGCTAATTTATATTATTTCCATATCCAAATCATGTGTGTAATCTTGAATGTTGATTAGTGTAACATCAGATCGGTATGTTGTATCATCCTCAGAAGCCACCTCAATTTCACCATTACTTAAAATTCTCTCGTATTCAACTTGACGGTATTCGAAGCATGAAATATTTAATCGACGTTTCAAGTAATTGCTGTCATATGTACAACGGATTCTCAATTTTATATTATCTTTATATTGAAGTTGAAAATGTCTATAAAATGGAGCCGAACTTTCAATTATTCCTGCAATATTTTTTTCTTTTTTTACTAAATCTTGCCTAAATGTTTCAATAGCTTGTTCAACAGTAAAAGATTGATTTATAGGCGGTGGGGAGTCTTCTTGTTCTTCGTTTGATTTATTTTCTGCTTTTGTTGTTGTTAACTCGATGTTTTTATTTAAATCAGTACTGTACTTTAAAAGTTTGAAATTTAGTTGTATGCTCACAGTATCATTATTCGGTAATTTTATAGCAAATTCTGTATTTTTAAGTTCATTTTCACTCAAATCAATAGGTAATGAAGCTGAAAACACTTGTAGGATATAAATATATGAAAACAATATGATAAAAATATTTTTCATTTTAGTTTTTCTTTTTTAATAGACGTGTTCTTAAGTTAGCGATATATTTTAAATGAGATGATAAGAATTGTTTCTCATATTTATATACTAATTTAATAATCGTCGTCGTCGTATTCAATAGATTTATCAACTGAGTCGCCACCAACGTTATTGCCATCTTTCTTAACTTTACTATCATTAACCCTTTTTTGAAGGAGAAAAGGTTTTTGTTGATTTTTTTTATTTAATGGGTGGATATCAGCCTTACTATTATATAGTTTATTTGTATCTCTGAAAACAATAGTCTCTATTTCACTATAAACGCACGATGGTTTGTATGAGTGTACATTTATATCTTTAAAACCACCTTCATAGACTGTTCCAACTAGTGATATCATACCACCGATAACCTCAATTTTTATATGTTGATTGTGACTAAAATGAAATATTGGAATATTTGTTGGCATTTGCTGTCCTCTATTAAGAGAAAAAATTTGTGTTCTTGTTCCTCCTTCTGCGGTTAGGAACACCTGCATTATAATATCCAAAACTATTGCATTTATTATTTGAAAAGTTTTCCACTGTGCATGACAAGTACAATATTTATCACCAGTTTTTAAAAATTGACCCCAATACATGTTTATGAAAGGTTTTAATATAACTGAATCTCTCTCTATATATATATATATATATATATATATATATATATATGCTTAACCGCAATTGATAAGAAGTTATTGAAATATCTAAAAACGTCTTATGCTATCAATTATTCAATATAAAGAATCAGTTTGAAAGTTCGTTTTACGGTGAAAAGTTGAAAGCAAAAAAAAAAAAAAAAAAAAAAAAAAAAAAAAAAAATGAGAGCAAGCTTAAGAAAATTGTTTCAAAATCCTAATATTACATACTTACCTTTAAAGGATATGGAAGAAAATACTATATATGAAATCAACAAAATAGATCGAGTAGATACAAAATATGGTGAAAGTATAAGATGTCTTCTAAATAATGAATATTACATTTATTTACCTAAACGATTTCTGATTATTACTAAAAATCAAATGGATTACCTAAACACAACTCCACACATTTTAAAGAAAGTTAAAGAAGTGAAAGGATTATATACTCTAATCGTTAAAAAGAAGAAGCAATTTGTATTCTACAACAACTTGCATGACAGTACCGAAGAAGAAGATGATGATGATGATGACGATCATAATGATGAAATAGAAAACACATTTTAAATAACCTCGAAACAGAAACTTTTTTAAAATTATAAAAAATATTAATAATAAAGAAAAACCCACAAACTCTAAACTTTCTCACGTATTTAATAAATTAGGAACTTTATAAAAATGAAAAAACCGCAACGCAAGCATTTTAAAATTAAAATCCAATAGCATTAAAATATTTACCACATTTTTCCTGTTTAGAAGAAAAATTACATTTCTGAATTTTGTATAAAAACCCCCCGCTAGTTTTACTTTAAGTGTCATTCAAGTTAAGTAAATCACAATGGAAGCACAATTAAAATCCATTTTCAAAAAAACCCAAACTAAGAGCATTCTCCCCATAAAGGAGATGGTGTTTGGGTATAAATACATCATAACAAAAATGGAGCGTGTTCAGACGCCCTATGGTAAAAAAGTTCGTTGTTTGGTGGAAAACACCAAATACATATACCTACCTGGTATATTCAACGACACTTTAGACGATAAGTGTATAGAGGAATTTACCCGCAATACCTACTATCTTACTAAAGATAGAAAAGGTAGCAACAGCAGTGCATATTACGAGCTAAATATACATGCAGCTGCAACAGGTAATTTTTGGTAAACAGTTTTTTTTTTTATTTATTTTATTATTATTAAATCTAAATATTATTTTTTTTTTTTGTTATCGTTCTAGCTCAAGATACACTAAGGAGATAATGTGAATCTTTAACATTGATGAACTTCAATAATATTTTTTTTTTTTTTTTTATGTACTTGAATATTAGATTTATTTTTCTGTTGTATTAGAAAATTTTAAAGCAAATTAATAAATAAAATATACATATGTATATACATAAATAGTATAGTTTTGATTTTTATTTCTAATCAACTTTGTTGTGTATGATCAGTATCCAGCTTTTGTATTCAAACAGCTTAATTATTGAAGCCCCAACAAATGGAAGCAGAAATTATTTACATACATACTTTGAATAATAATATGTTAATAACAAAAATGTAGTATAACATATTTACTTAATTAAAAATGTGGTTACAATTAAAATATAAGCATTTGTTTGTTAATTTTTTTTTTTAACATTTGACCACAACTTTTTTATCAAAGCTTTATTTTAGTAAGAATAAAAAGTATATAAAAAACATTTGGTAATGAGTTTTAATGCAACAATTAATTTTGATCATTCTTAGAAAGCGCGTCTCACGTAATAAAAAGAAAACTAAAAAAAAAAAAAAAAAAAAAAAAAAAAAAAAAAAAAAAAACGATTTCAGTGATTGAAGTGCTAAGTGTTAAATTTTTAACAGTGAATTGTGAAATTAATTAATTTTCAAATTTGAAAATTTTATAACACAACACAAAATATTTCCTGAAGAAGATATCCAAAGGAAATCGAAAATTGAAAATATACAAATTCATTTTTATAAAACCATAAGTGACCTTAAGCTCGAGCAATTATTGAAGAGAAATTAATTAATTAATTTATACAAACATCTTCACCAAGTCCAGGTATGTTGTGCTAAAAAAACAAATCTATAACTTGTTAATTTGTGCTAATTTAAATTTCAATTTAAATTTCAGCACATTACTTTCATTTCTGCTGTTTATTTTAAACTGAAATTGTGAAATCATAAAATTTCTATAAACATCTTTACTATCTTTACTAAGTCCAGGTATTTTGTAGATATGAATAGCAAATCTATAATTTCTGTTTATTTAAATTTCAATTTAAATTTCAGCACATTACTTTCATTTTCTGCCTAATCATGTTCATCTGTGAAATTTGTGGAACGTCTTTCGTATCCAAATTTAATTTCAAGAGGCATTTTAGTAATAAGCATACTAACCTAAAATATAACAAAACAAAACTAAATTTAAAAAGTGAAAATATTGAAGAAAGTCCATCGTGTAGCTATATACGATGTGATAGTTGCAAATTAAATATAAGTAAAGGTTCTTGGTCTCATCATTTGAGAACTAATGAACATAAAAAAAATAATAATCGTATATTTATAAACAATGATATATATATAAGTAAAAATTTATTTTCTAAGCGTATTCAAACTTTTGTATACGAAAATAAAAAGGTAGATGAGCTTTCATTAAACATTTTATTTTCGAATGCAAAAGAAAGTATTATAAATATTTTAAAAAATACGTTATTAGAACATAAAAATATAAAATTTAATATAGAACTTTTTGCAGAATATATAAAATTCTCAAAAAATAATGAAACAGTAGATGATGATAGCACACTAATTAGTATTAAATCTTTTCAAACGAAAATGGTAATAGCACAATTAGAACAAGATCTATCTGACATTTACGATAATCATTGTATAGAAATAGCAAGCAAAATGGATGAGTTTCAAGAGAGAGATAGTGGTTGGTCTCTAGTTTGTATCAATAAAATTGAAATTAATATCAACAAGTATTGTCCTATAAAAGGATCTAAATATTTAGAACTACCGCCATTTATCAGAAATAAAAAAGCGTGCATCAATATTAAAAATAATGATAATTATTGTTTTAAATGGGCTCTTATAGCTGCATTAGAAAACCATCATTTAAATCCAAAATATTCACATTATAGTAACGTTATCACACAGAGCCTAATAACACTAACAAATGGAATAACCATTGATTTCAACAACTTAACCTTTCCTCTATCTATTGGTGATATTAAGATATTTGAGAAAAACAATTTAAATATAAGCGTGAATGTTTTTGGATGTGATGTGATAAAAAAAGAAATCGTTGGACCATATTATAAGACAGCTGATGAAAAAATTAATCATATAAATTTACTATACATTCAAGATGATAAAAACGATGAATCACATTATGTTTGGATAAAAAACATAAGTCGTTTATTGAGCACACAAGTTTCAAAACATGACGGTGCTAAATATTTTTGTAATTTTTGCTTACACTATTCAAGCAGTGAACTCTTGTTGTTAAAACATAAACAAGAATGCAATAAAATTGTCACCAAAATGCCATCGGGTGTTAAGGATGATAATATATCGCAGTTCAAAAATTTTAAAAATCAATTAGATGTACCATTTGTTATCTATGCGGATTTTGAATGTATATTAAGTAAAATTAACAACGAAAATTCTAATAATGTCACAAGCATTCAAAAACATATACCTATAGCTTACAGCTACTACATAAAATCATCTTTTGATTCTAAACTGAATAAGCTTAGAACGTATACGGGTAACGATGTTGTTAAAGATTTTGTACAAAATTTGATTGAGGATGCACGTTTTTTGTGTACAAACTTTCTAATGAAAGTAGTGCCAATGAATTCTCTATTACCCCATGAAGTTGAAAAACATTATAATACTAATGAGTGTCATATATGTAAACAAATTCTAGATGATGATAGATGTGCTGATCATTGTCATTTAACTGGTCAATATCGCGGGCCAGCTCATTGGAAATGTAATATTAATTATCAATTACCTAACTTTATTCCAATAATTTTTCATAACTTTTCAGGTTATGATTGTCATTTGTTTGTAAAGGCTCTAGCAGATTATCCAGGTGATATAGATGTTATACCACTTAATAAAGAATTGTATATATCTGTTAGAAAAAGAATTCAAATAACCGACAAATATAATTTAGAATTACGTTTTCTTGATTCTTTTAAATTTATGTCGTCTAGTTTAGATAAATTATCTAATTATTTGCATGATGATAACTTTAAAACACTGCAATCAATATATCCAAATCATTTAGAATTTAATCTTTTGAAAAGAAAAGGTATATTTCCTTATGATTATATCGATTCAGTTGAAAAATTAAATGAAAATGTCTTGCCTTCTCGTGAACAGTTTTTCTCTAACTTAAATAATAAAGAATGTACTATTGCTGATTATGAGCACGCGTTAAGTGTTTGGTCTGCATTTAACTGTCAATCTCTGAATGAGTATATGCTTTTATATCTAAAAACTGATGTGCTTCTTTTAACTGATGTATTTGAAAATTTTCGTTCTGTTTGTAAATCAATATATCATCTTGATCCATGTCATTACTATACAACACCTGGTTTATCGTGGGATGCCATGTTAAAAATAACAAAAATTAAATTGGAATTATTCACCGATATAAATATGTATAATTTCATTAAAAAAGGAATAAGAGGTGGTATTGTTCAATGCACAACACGTCGAACAGTTGCAAATCATAAATATATGAAAACATATGATTGCTCTAAACCCTCACAATATCTTATGTATTTAGATGCGAACAACTTGTATGGTTGGGCAATGTCTGAATATTTACCAGAAGGTAAATTTGAATGGATTGAAGATATAGATAATTTTGATATTTCAAAAGTATCTGAAAACTCTGATTTTGGTTACATTTTAGAAGTTGATTTAGACTATCCTGAAGAACTACATGATAGTCATAATGATTTACCGTTTTGTGCTGAACTTAAAAGTTCACCAATACAACATCATAATATAAAGAAACTAATTCCCGATTTAACTAACAAAAAATCATATGTAATTCACTATCGAAATCTTCAACAGTGTATTAGAAATGGTTTAAAATTAGTTAAAATTCACAGAATATTAAGATTTAAACAATCAACTTGGTTGAAACAGTATATCGATTTAAATACCTTTCATCGAACCAATGCCAAAAATGAGTTTGAAAAAAATTTTTTTAAACTTTTAAATAATGCGGTATACGGTAAAACTATGGAAAATGTTGAAAAACGTAAAAATGTAAAAATCGTTAATGCTTGGGAGAGTCAACACAAGCGTTTGGGCGCACGAGCTCTTATAGCAAAACCTAATTTTCATAGTTCAACACATTTTACCGATAATATGATTGCAATTCAAATGAGTGTGGATAGCGTAACATTTAATAAACCTATATATTTAGGGTTTTCAGTTCTAGAACTATCTAAATATAAAATGTATGACTTTCACTATCAGTATATGCAGGCAAAGTTTAATGAAAATTTAAAACTAAATTATATGGATACTGATTCTTTAATTTACACAATAAGAACAAATGATTTTTATAAAGATATTTACAATGATCTTCATCTAAACTTTGATACATCAGACTATTCAATTAATAATGTTTTCAATTTCCCCTTGCAAAACAAAAAAGTCTTGGGAATGATGAAAGATGAGAATAATGCCATGTAATGTTAGAATTTATTGGACTTCGATCAAAAGTATATTCAATAGCTGTTGACGATAAACAAGAAATCAAAAAAGCTAAAGGTGTAAAAAACTCTGCTTTAAAAAAACTAACTATAAATGATTATCGTAACTGTTTGATAGATAAAACCATATATCACGATAAAATGTATATATTTAAATCTATCCTACATGAAATTTATACACAACAAATATCAAAAGTTGTATTAAGTTATGATGATGATAAACGTTATATAAGAGAAGATGATATTAATACCTATGCTTGGGGACATTTCAAAATAAACAAAAATTGAAATTTTAATAAAGTCTAATTCATATAAAACAAAAATACATACTTCAATATGAGATTTATTCTTTTTAAACTAGATATTTTTTATTATATTATAAAATGTTCAAACAAATTAATAAATAAAATATATATGTACATAAATACAAAAAGAGTATTGTTTTTGGTTTTTTTATTTCTTATCAACTTTGTTGTGTATGGTTAGTATCAAGCTTTTGTATTCAAACAACTTAATTAAATCAACTGTTTCAAACGCACATTCATTCATATCAGCGAAAAAAAAAAAACCACAACAGAACTTTTAAAAACAGAACAACAAAATAGGGTGGTACTTACATCATCGTTGTTAGTTTTCTCATACAAAATTAGTATACAAATCCTAACCAACCCCACCCAAAACCCGACCAAATCCCGCCCAAACCCCGACCAAATCCCGACCAACTCCCGCTCAAACCCCGACCAAACTCAACCAAGCCAAACCAAGTCGTACCAACCCATTACTCACACACAATTTCAAAAACTTCCAGTAAGTACCACCCTATTTTAAACACACATTCAACTGACCAGTGTTGCCAAGTATGCATTACACAGATTTTCATCGTTCATGCCATACAAAATTAGTATAAATTTTTTGCTCCCTGCTCTGTTTCCAGAACTGTCTTATACACCCTACTGAACTAAACACAGTTGCCTATTACCAAACTCTATAAGAGCATTACTAGTAGGCCCATCTAATTGCGGGAAAACAAATGTAATGCTCAGTTTAATTGAAAGCCCAAATGGATTAAAGTTTAAAAATATTTACTTGTATTCCAAGTCATTACAACAGCCAAAATATAAGTATCTAGAAAGACTAATTTCATCAGTAAAGGGAATAGGTCTTTACACATTTACAGAGAATGAAGATGTCATATCACCTGATAAAGCAAAGGCAAACTCTGTAATGATATTTGATGATGTTGCATGCGAAAAGCAGAATAATATTAGATCATATTTTTGTATGGGTCGTCATAGAGACATTGATTCATTTTATTTGTGTCAAACGTATACACGTATTCCTAAACATTTAGTACGAGATAATGCAAACTTTATCATAATATTTAAACAAGACGACTTAAATTTAAAACATATTTATAGTGATCATGTTGGAAGTGATATGAGTCTCAAAATGTTTCATAATATATGCAATGAATGTTGGAAGGACAAATATGGATTTCTTGTGATCAGCAAGGATGATGATGTATGGAATGGACGCTATAGAAAAGGCTTTGATGTTTTCATTCAACCTTAGTTATAAATATTCATTCAACTGCTGCGGACATTTTCTAATTAAAAGCTATTTAGCTGTTTAAAAAAGCTGTTTAGCTGTTTAAAAAAAGCTGTTTGCTGTTTAAAAAAAGCTGTTTAGCTGTTTAAAAAGCTGTTTAGCTGTTGAAAAAGGCTGTTCCTCTGTTTAAAAAAGCTGTTTTGCTGTTTAAAAAAGCTGTTTAGCAGTTTCAAAAGGCTGTTTAACTGTTTAAAAAAGCTGTTTAGCTGTTTCAAAAAGCTGTTTTGCTGTTTAAAAAAGCTGTTTAGCTGTTTAAAAAAGCTGATTAGCAGTTTCAAAAGCTGTTTTGCTGTTTAAAAAAGCTGTTTAGCTGTTTCAAAAAGCTGTTTAGCTGTTTCAAAAAGCTGGTTTGCTGTTTTAAAAAGCTGTTTAGCTGTTTAAAAAGGCTGTTTAACTGTTTAAAAAAGCTGTTTAGCTGTTTCAAAAAGCTGTTTTGCTGTTTAAAAAAGTTGTTTAACTGTTTAAAAAAGCTGTTTAGCTGTTTAAAAAAGCTGTTTAGCAGTTTCAAAAGGCTGTTTAGCTGTTTCAAAAAGCTATTTAGCTGTTTAAAAAGCTGTTTTGCTGTTTAAAAAAAGCTGTTTAGCTGTTTCAAAAAGCTGTTGAGCTGTTTAAAAAGCTGTTTTGCTGTTTAAAAAAAGCTGTTTAGCTGTTTAAAAAGCTGTTTGTTACTAACTGAGCTATTCTCCAGCAAGCTAACATGGAAGAAAGTATATTAAAAGAATTAGTGAAATCAAGAAAAATTCTAAAAAAAAAATTCGACAGTATCAAACAAGGTGAAGCAGAATCGTTTAATAAATTAGAACATACATTTAAACCTATAACAGAACCACTTAAAAAACTTGTAAAATTATCTGATGAAAATTCATTCGATCCAATGAAATTTTCTGATGAAAGAATTAAATCTGAAAATTATAGTAAATTTAAAGGACATCAGAAAAAGATTATTGCCAGTACTCCCACTAAAAAAGAGTGTTTTAGTCCTTTACCAGGGAAAAGTGAATATAAAGAAGATTCACACTTGAATGAATCATTTTATTCCCAACCTGATGATTGGAAATTTAATTTAACAGATTTGTTTGAAAACAAAAATCTCGATACCATATTTAGGCCTTATAAGGATAAAGATGGTGATTGGAAATTTGGAAATTCATATCTTAAGCTAAGTGATGACAAAATAACCATAGGAAATAAATCTTGGGCATTAACTCCAGGCCTTTATTCATTACTATTTCACAAAAGGCCGGAACAGTATGACTCAACTGAACTAGATATATATAAACGAATTTTGATTGATACAAATGCACATAGAGTAAACTACGATCCCAGTAACCGACTTAAAGGAAATAGAGGTTTCAAATATAAAGAAATAATTAATAAATTATTTGCTACTACTCACATTGGTGAAGGTTTAATGAGAGTAAATCTTAATAAACCAAACTATATATACTGGGACAATCCTAATGAAATTGTAGATCGGTTGAGACTATTAATAGCATCACAACAAGCTGGAAATAATAATCATTCTAATGAAATAGTATCAATAATTGAAAAATTGAGAGAAGCAAATATAATTGTGTAGAGGTGATAAAACAAAGAGTATGACTGTCGACAAATTCGGTCATTATTTTAATCAAAGGTCTAGTAACGAAGGAAGAAAAAAGTATCTCTTGAAGCATTTTGGTTTTACACTGGATGGAAATAAAATAAACATTGATAATAAAAGGATTATAAATGTAGCTTCACCTTTGGATGGACTTGATGCTGTTAACAAAGCTTATTTGATTTTACAAATAAGACACATGAAAGACAATTAAAAAGGGGAATAAGTGAAGAAATTGTACTGCTAAGAAATGAAATAAAAGATTTAAATAAGAAAATAATAGATATATATAACGTAATGACAACAATATCACCATACAATGGAAAAAAGAGCAGTAGTTAATGAGCTTCATTCAAGAGCGCGGAAGAACTTCTTACGACGCAGAGTTATTATGAAAGGAATTGATGATCTCTGGCAAGCCGACTTGGTAGAAATGGGAAATTATTCAGCATATAATAATGGTTATAAATATATGTTAACTGTCATAGATACATTTTCAAAATATGCGTGGGCTGAAGCAATTAAATCTAAAACTGCCTCAGAAGTTTGTAATGCATTCAAGAAAATACTTGGTATGAGGCGTGTTCCTAAAAATTTACAGACAGATGATGGTAGAGAGTTTTTCAATAAAGATTTTGGAGGGTTGATGCAAAAATATTCAATTAATCACTACTCTACATATAGTGTAATGAAAGCTTCAATTGTTGAACGCTTCAATAGAACCTTGAAAGAGATGATGTGGAAAGAGTTTAGTAACAACGGAACTTATAAATGGATTGATTTTTATAAAGGTTTGATTAAAAAGTATAATAAGAATAAACATGGAAAAATAAAAATGGCACCAAATGACGTAACTCATAACAATGAGAAGCATCTCTTGAATACTGTATATAGTAATTTGAAAATTTTCAAACCTTCACGATATAAAGTTGGAGATTACGTCCGCATTAGTAAATACAAAAACGTTTTTGAGAAGGGATACACTCCAAACTGGACAACGGAAATATTTAAAATAAGATCGATACAGAACACTTATCCTATAACATTTTTGTTGGAAGACTATCAAGGACATGAAATTAAAGGAGGTTTCTATAAGGAGGAAATACATAGCACACGTTTTCCGAACACGTTTCTGGTTGAAAAAGTATTGAGAACTAGAGGAAATAAGACATATGTTAAATGGTTAGGTTTTCCAAGTCAACATAATTCATGGATAAATAAAACTGAAATATTATAAAATAAGCAAATAAACTAGAAATAAACTAAACAACTACTTTAAAGCATTATTATTTCACTTACAATTGAGCATTCACCATGTCAATAACATTAGCATTAAGCGGAAACTCTTCAATTTTAAAAGCAAATTATTTTCCACCTATAATTTTAACGGATGAGTATGAATGCTCCCTAATCGACTTCCATTCATATAATTCTATTCCGAATGTAGACTACGATAATAATCTTTTCCATATTGGAGATGCAGTTATTGAAATTCCCATAGGGTCTTATGAGTTGCAAGACATTGTCGATTACATAACTACACAATATAAAAAAACTAATTTTAATAAAACCATAATAATTGAACCGAATAATAATACTTTACAAATAGAAGTTAGTTCTTCACACGATATAATTTATTTTAATCGAACGCGATCAATTGGTAAATTGCTTGGTTTTGCGGAAAAATCTTTAAAGGCAGGAGTAGTACATTTATCTAATCAAGTTGTAAATATTCTGAAAGTTAATGCTATACAAATTCAATGTAATATAATACAAGGAGCATATATGAATGACTCTCCAGCACATATACTTCACGAGTTTGCTTTAGACGTTCCTCCAAGTTATAAATTAGACGTGAACCCTAATAATTTAGTTTATCTACCAGTAAACGTTAAGGAAATAACATATCTTAAAATTTGGATTGTTGATCAAGAAGGACGTTTAATAAACTTTAGAGGTGAAGAGATAACGCTAAGGTTGCATTTAAGGCCAAGGCAAAAATGATAATTTATAATAAAACCACAAGAAGAAATATCAATCTGAACATTCCTGCAGATACCGTTAAAGCTATAAGACCGAAGTTAACAGAAGAAAATAAAAGATTCTTAAAGCTACTTAAATTTAAAGTAAACAAAAATGTCTGATATACTTAACGTATTGGAGCAACCGCTTTCGGACGAGAGTATAACAAAAAAAGACTTTCATAGTTATGTACCATATATTCAGTCATTTAAAAACAATGATGAAATTCGAATTACCCTACAAAATCAAGACTTATATGTTCTACCTTCGGAAAGCTTTTTATTTATAGAGGGAAGTATAAAGAATAGTAAAGGTGAAGAACCGTCAAATATAAGGCTGAAGAATAATTGTGTTGCATATTTGTTTGATGAAATACGTTATGAAATTAATGGAAGTTAAACAGCCTTTTTAAACAGCTAAACAGCTTTTTTAAACAGCAAAACAGCTTTTTGAAACAGCTAAACAGCTTTTTGAAACAGCTAAACAGCTTTTTTTAAACAGCAAAACAGCTTTTTAAACAGCTAAACAGCTTTCTGAAACAGCTAAACAGCTTTTTTTAAACAGCAAAACAGCTTTTTAAACAGCTAAACAGCTTTTTTAAACAGTTAAACAGCCTTTTTAAACAGCTAAACAGCTTTTTTAAACAGCAAAACAGCTTTTTGAAACAGCTAAACAGCTTTTTTTTAACAGCTAAACAGCTTTTGAAACTGCTAAACAGCTTTTTTAAACAGCTAAACAGCTTTTTTAAACAGCAAAACAGCTTTTTTAAACAGTTAAACAGCCTTTTGAAACTGCTAAACAGCTTTTTTAAACAGCAAAACAGCTTTTTTAAACAGAGGAACAGCCTTTTTAAACAGCTAAACAGCTTTTTAAACAGCTAAACAGCTTTTTTTAAACAGCAAACAGCTTTTTTTAAACAGCTAAACAGCTTTTTTAAACAGCTAAATAGCTTTTAATTAGAAAATGTCCGCAGCAGTTGAATGAATATTTATAACTAAGGTTGAATGAAAACATCAAAGCCTTTTCTATAGCGTCCATTCCATACATCATCATCCTTGCTGATCACAAGAAATCCATATTTGTCCTTCCAACATTCATTGCATATATTATGAAACATTTTGAGACTCATATCACTTCCAACATGATCACTATAAATATGTTTTAAATTTAAGTCGTCTTGTTTAAATATTATGATAAAGTTTGCATTATCTCGTACTAAATGTTTAGGAATACGTGTATACGTTTGACACAAATAAAATGAATCAATGTCTCTATGACGACCCATACAAAAATATGATCTAATATTATTCTGCTTTTCGCATGCAACATCATCAAATATCATTACAGAGTTTGCCTTTGCTTTATCAGGTGATATGACATCTTCATTCTCTGTAAATGTGTAAAGACCTATTCCCTTTACTGATGAAATTAGTCTTTCTAGATACTTATATTTTGGCTGTTGTAATGACTTGGAATACAAGTAAATATTTTTAAACTTTAATCCATTTGGGCTTTCAATTAAACTGAGCATTACATTTGTTTTCCCGCAATTAGATGGGCCTACTAGTAATGCTCTTATAGAGTTTGGTAATAGGCAACTGTGTTTAGTTCGACTATTGTATTCAATGAAATCGAAATTTCTTACTAAGATATTTGAATGTTGCTTAATCAAATGCATCTTTACAACTGAAAGTTATATTAAACAAGTTTGAATTTATTTACAGAAATAATTAAAAGTATAAATGATTGTGTATTCAAATAAAAAATTTAATGCGAAACAGACAGTTCAAGGAAAAGGACTGGTAAACAGTTTGATTAATTCACTACCAGTTGAACTTCATTTGCCTGGATATCAATTTTGTGGACCTGGAACAAAATTAGAAAAACGGTTGAAGAGAGGAGATAGAGGAATTAATCCATTGGATGCTGCTTGTCGAGTTCATGATATTGCTTATTCTCAGAGTACTGATATTAAAAAACGTCATCAGGCGGATAGAGAACTAGCTAATAAAGCTTGGGAGAGGGTAACAGCTAAAGACAGCACACTCGGAGAAAAAATAAATTCGTACCTTGTAACAAACGCAATGAAATCTAAAGTAAAATTTGGTTTGGGTGTTAAATCCAAAGACTTTAAGAAAACTTGTAAGCAAAACCATATTCGTAATGCGATTAAAGCAGCTACAACTATCTTAAGAAAAAATAAGCCTACAGATACAAAAGATGGTATAAAAACTGCGCGAAATGTTATTAAACGTTCGTTTCTTGGAAAAAAATCGGAAGTAAAAATTCCAAGAATTATCAGAGTTCCTAAAATTGGCGGCTTATTACCTTTGATACCGATATTTACAGCACTTGGAGCATTAGGTGCAATGGCTTCTGGAGGTTCACAAATTGCTAAAGCCATTACTATAGCTAAAAATGGTAGAGAACAGTTGGAAGAAAATAAACGTCATAACAGAGCATTAGAGGCAATAGCAATAGGAAAAGGTCTCTATCTGAAACCTTATAAAAAGGGATATGGAATATTTTATACAAAAACTACATCAAAAAACTATTAAATCAGCTACCCAACAGACCATTAACAGATATGGATTTAAGAACTTTTGGAAAGAAGCATATTCTTCACTTTAGAGGAGTTTATATGAGAGATGAACTTCCTAATATTCCACGGAGGATAGAATGTGGAATTATCAACTTAGACTCTAATACCGGAAATGGTACACATTGGGTAGCATATTATAAAAATAATAATAATGTGGAATATTTTGATAGTTTTGGTAATCTTCAACCACCCTTAGAAGTTTTAAGATATTTGGGAAACAATATAAAGTATAACTATAAGAGATATCAGAAATTGAATGGATTTAATTGTGGACATTTATGTTTAAACTTTTTAATAAAATCCCAAATAAAAAACAATGTGGAATAAAAAAATAAGAAACAGAAAAAATAAAATTTGTTTAATTAATTTATTTATAGTTTTTATTTCATTTATTATCCATTCTTAGCAATAGTCTGTGTATTTTTACGTCTGTTACAATTTTGTTTTGCATTTTTTTTTCCTATTTCGTAACAAAGACGTGTCAGATCAACTTCAATATCTTTTTCATTAATTCCTTTTATTTCACTCAGTTGTATACTAGTTTTTCTTAACATAGAACACGTTGGAATATAAAAATCATAATAAAAATGTAGAATTTGTTTCCTGAGGATGCCGTTCCAACATAAAATTTAAGTTAGAAATATTCCAATACCAAGTAGAGACTTCCACGTATCTGGTTCTATTTTAATTTTGTAGTTGTCCTGCTGGATAATTAAACGATAGCTACCGTTTTTATATTGAAATATATAGGCTGTATTCCTTTCAGTAGTGTCATCTATCAAATTTACTGAATTTAAAAATTCTGTCTGAGAAAGGACACTGCTAATATAGGTTTTATAGTGCATTAAACGTAGCCACTCTTCCCGATCCAATCCAATAAAATGTTTATTTTTATAATGTAGCCATATCATTGGTTTAAATCCATTTAGAGTTGAAAACCCACAAGAAATTTTTAATTTTAAATTCAGGAAGTACTCCAGCTCAAAAACCACATCCTGTATTTGAGGTTTCCTTGATTGTTGGAAAAAGTTTGTCATTTTATTTTCCATTTTCAAAAGAGAATTTTAATTTTTTTTTTACTATACACCTCGGAAGTAAATTTTAAACTGATGATGACTTCGCTCTAAAAAATCCCTTTATATTGGAAATATCTTGAATACTATGCTCTATCTATCTGTCATTGTGTAAATAAGTTGACGTATACAATTACATACATGCATACATACATACATACATACATACATACATACATACATACATACATACATACATACATATATGTTGTATAAGAAAAATAAAAAAATATTTAAATTATGTTTCCTTTCAAACATTTTGTTTATTTTTTATTTATTTTTTTAATGTAAATTATAAAATTTAATTAAAAATTTTGTTTAAAAATGTTTATTAATTCGTCTCAATCTTCCTTTCGGTTAGCGGTGGCAGTCGATAAAAAGTGATGAAATAAGCTTCTATATGTATCAATAATCTTCTTCACCCTTAGTTTTTTCATATGAAAAAAGTAACACGTACACATACCAACAACGTCTTCATTTGAATTTTCGTCATAAGAGCAAGGTATTCTATCATCAAAATTCTCATAATCAGTTTTGAATGCCCGAAGAAAAGACAGATGTTCTTCGAAAATTATATTTCCGAACTCTTGTAAAAAATCGTTTATAAAATCCATCGTTCTAGTTTAAAATCTTAATGAAAACTACTCATTGATTTATCAAAATCCTCGTGTTATATACTTACGTATGTATATTTTTATATGGTTGAATTCGTATAAATTAAACAAATATTCATGCAATTTAATTTTTTTTTCTTCTTGTTTTATTTAAAATATTTCCTTTTAAATAGTTTCTATTTAAATGTAGCAAAAGGATAATAATCTCTTACAGGAGGAACTGGCTTCAACTCCAATCTGTATAAATCAATATTATTGCTATCATTTATAGGATATTTAGAAATAAGATAAGCGCCCGTAGATAAATTTTCAATATCCTTATCACTTAGTGAATTAAACCTCTTTGGTAAATATAAAATGTTCGTTCCCAGTTCTAAGACAATAGTTTCCCCATACTTGGTAGTAATACGATCAGCGCCAGTTATATGATACTCCTCTAGAGATAGCATATCCTTCACACTAAGTCTCTGCCTGGCGTTCAATTTATTGAAGGTAGAAATTAACTCCTCGTTGGTGCTCATTGTTTTGTAACTTATATTAAACTGTGAATTTTTATACACCAGTACAAATTATTTATAAATTTTTTCATATGCAAGATATATACATATCTCTCTCTCTCTCTCTCTATTTATTAATTAAGTTTTCTCTTTTCACTAGTTATTATTTAAATTTTATTAACGGTTGTATTTTATTTTATCTCTTTATTATTATTTTTTTTATTTTTTATATAATGTTAAATAGATTCTACTTATATAAATTCAATCTAATGATTTTATTTAAAGTTTACATCTAATATTATTTTATCCCCAACTTCGTCGCACCAAAATTCTTCATTAAATGTCGATAGCAGCTTATCACCTTCTTCATCGTACAAGAATTCGCATACCTCATCCTCAAAAAAATTTTTATGATATCCCATCTGGTTGTTGGGAATTTCCTGTTCCTTCCAATTCTGAGGAGACTTGATGTAGTGGAAGATTACTTCTTCCACCGAATCATTAAGACTGAATTCTGTCAACGTACCAATGGAAAGTGGGCTAACCGAAGGGTGTACCTTGCCAAAGTCATCCTCCAAAGATATTATCAGCGGACTGGATTGCATTTTTAATTTAATTTAATTTTTTTTTTTTACTTTTTTATTTATTTAGTTGATAGCACTTGAAGTTGAATTTCACTAACTAAGTTTAAAATGTTCCACGATTGGACCTTTATACTCAAAATCAACAACAACAACAACAACATAATACTAACAAAATAACAATAGATAAGCTAATGCACATAAACATTGCATTTGTTCCCTCACTCCACACTCATATCCATACACACATTCACTCCTATCCATACATACATACATACATACATACATACATACATACATACATACATACACGTGTAACGCTGACCAAATTCACTACATTTTAAACCCTTTCCTATTCCACTCACGATCGTTTACTTATAAAATCCTAACCCTAATTAACATATTTTCTATTCGCACATGCAAGATTTGTGAAATCTAGGAATTCGTCTCCTTTTTATGTATATCCGCACTAAAATGTCTAACAAAATTAAAAAAATATAATAAATAATAGAATTAACATATGCAAATTATTAAACAAAAATATCAACTACAGTTTTTATACGAACACCGGCCGATCAAACCCACACAAATTATTACATCCCGTTTACTTACATATAAAATCCTAACCCTAATTAACATATTTTCTATTGACACATGCACTCACAAATCTAGGAATTCGTCTCCTTTTTACTATGAATCTCCGCTCACACATTTTTTTTTCTAACAAAATTAACAATAAAAAAAAAATAATATAATTTACATATGGAAATAATTAAACAAAAATATCAATTAGAAATTGTATACGAACACATGGCATGTGCCTTTACTAAATAACATACATATGTACAACATATTTTCCCTAAATCATCAAATACTTTCTTTTCAATTCGATAAAACAAACTCATACACCAATACTCCCACTAATGCCTTGGCTGGCTCATCATCATCATCATCATCATACCTGTATACAAAAGAACCTATTGTTAACCGTTACCATTCTCAAAGCATTCGAAAAAAAAGTATGAAAAAAATCTTAACTTTTTTTTGCTGCGGTTCGCGTGTATAACAACACAAAATAACTTTATCAATTCCAACTATAATTCATGGGTGCATACTATTAGGCGTTAAATACAAATCTAAACTCCATTTACTACTTAGCACCATAAGCCAAGCCTCATCGATTGGCACTTAACAATTCACAATCCGTTATTTTATCTCCTTTCTCCACTACTGCCATCTAGACTTCTTTAGCACACCAAAACTTTTTTAGCTCATCCAAAACCAATTTAAATAAATTTAATTACTTTTGGGTAAGCCAACATGATCCAGACTTAGCAAACTCACAACCCGCTATTATGTCTCCTTTCTCCACCCTGTCATCTACACTTATCTAGCACACAGCTGCTTACCCAAAACCCATTAAAATAAATTTAATTACTTTTGGGTAAACTCAGATAAATTGATCAAGACTTAGCCAACTCACACACATTTCACCTATTTACGGCGTTGCCATCTGGCATCAACATGCTTCATTTAGCCAATTCACTATCCTTTTTACCCTTTTTTCATCTCACTATGGCAACGCTCACGCCATTATTTAGCAAATACACACTCCTTTTACCCTTTTTCACCACCATATGGCAACTCTAATACCAGTATTTAGCAAAGACACAAACCTTTACTGCATACAGCGCCCCCTTCCGTTATCTATCGTTATCTATTTTAATTGCTTTCTGGGAGAACAAGCAATTCCTATATACTTACATACATACATACATACATACACGTGTAACGCTAACCAAATTCACTACATTTTAAACCCTTTCCTATTCCACTCACGATCGTTTACTTATAAAATCCTAACCCTAATTAACATATTTTCTATTCGCACATGCACTCACAAATCTAGGAATTCGTCTCCTTTTTATGTATATCCGCACTAAAATGTTTAACAAAATTAAAAAAATATAATAAATAATAGAATTAACATATGCAAATTATTAAACAAAAATATCAACTAGAATTTTTATACGAACACCGGCCGATCAAACCCACACAAATTATTACATCCCGTTTACTTACATATAAAATGCTAACCCTAATTAACATATTTTCTATTAGCACATGCACTCACAAATCTAGGAATTCTTCTCCTTTTTATTATGAATCTCCGCACACACATTTTTTTCTAACAAAATTAACAATATAAAAAAAATAATAGAATTTACATATGGAAATAATTAAACAAAAATATCAATTAGAAATTTTATACGAACACATGGCATGTGCCTTTACTAAATAACATATATATGTACATATTTTCCCTAAATCATCAAATACTTTCTTTTTAATGCGGTTCGCGTGTATAACAACACAAAATACCTTTATCAATTCCAACTACAATTCATGCGTGCATACTATTAGGCGTTAAATACAAATCCCAACTCCATTTACTACAGTAGTTTTCCTGTTTAACGAACCTTCGATTCTGCGAACATCGCATTTAGCGAACACACAAGTGCGCTCCATAGAGTACCTTATATAGCGAATAAAAAATATTTTTTGTGCCCAATTTAGCGAACAAATAAGATTCATAATTTTAGTTTAAAAAAGCATAATGTGAAGTAATTTTTAACTAAAAACAAAGTGAATAGCAAAAAGTACCACTATTTTAGATTCTGTTTATGTAGCATTTTTGTTTGATTATGCTGCAATGATGAGTTACGCATATTCTTTCGTGGTGTAAACATAAAAATTAGTACAAGACTTTTTTTAAAAGAAAAACTAAAAATTGTGCATGATTACCAAAATGGATTGCGAGTTGTAGATTTGTGCAAAAAATATGGCTTAAGAAAATCGACCGTATGTACAATTTAAAATCAGAACAAAGTCTTATAAAAAATGCAGTAAGTGCAAACTTTAAAAATATGAAAGCCGTAAAACAAGGTGAATTTCCAAGAATAGAGAAACAACTTTTTTCTTGGTTTCTACGACAACAAAATAATGTTAATTTGTCAACTTAATTGCTTTTAAAAGAACTTCGGGAAGATGTCACAGAACCAATTTTATTTGTTCCAAAAAAAAAACCAACATTACTCAACCAAATTTTTATGTAAAATTTTCAAGGAAATTCAAGATGAATTTGAATCTTTTTTTCATTCAAATTATTTTATGTTTTATGCTACCAGTGTAATGAATTGTACCTTGTTTAATTTTTTTAATATATTATACAGATCTCTAAACATATTTCAAAATAAACGACAAATAATACAGCTCTAGTTATTTATTTATTCATAACATGGGTACTAGATATAAGTATGGCATATAACGAACTTTTCAGTTAAACTAACAGACCTGACAAAGTACTGGTTCGTTAAACCGGAAAACTACTGTACTTAGAACCATAAGCCAAGCCTCATCGATTGGCACTTAACAATTCACAATCCGTTATTTTATCTCCTTTCTCCACTACTGCCATCTAGACTTCTTTAGCACACCAAAACTTTTTTAGCTCATCCAAAACCAATTTTAATAAATTTAATTACTTTTGGGTAAGCCAAAATGATCCAGACTTAGCAAACTCACAACCCGCTAGTATCTCTCCTTTCTCCACTACTGTCATCTACACTTATCTAGCACACAGCTGCTTACCCAAAACATATTAAGATAAATTTAATTACTTTTGGGGTAAACTCAGATACATTGATCAAGACTTAGCCAACTCACACACATTTCACCTATTTACGGCGTTGCCATCTGGCATCAACATGCTTCATTTAGCCAATTCACTATCCTTTTTACCCTTTTTTCATCTCACTATGGCAACGCTCACACCATTATTTAGCAAATACATACCCTTTCTAACATTTTTTACCACCATATGGCAACTCCCATACCAGTATTTAGCGAAGACACAAACCTTTACTGCCTACAGCGCCCCCTAGTAGTGAAATTACGTTATCTATCGTTATCTATTTTAATTGCTTTCTGGGAGAACAAGCAATTCCTATATACTAACATTAATATAATTTTTAAATATATTATTTTTAATGAAAATATATACATATGTATGTGAGTGTGTACATATGCAAATGTATTCATATCTACATACATATATGCGAGTATATGTATGTATGTAGAAATTAGTTTACATACAAAGAAATACATGTTTAATAAACATGTTTTGCTGGTTAACTACTTGAAGTTATTATTGGTGATGTAGTTTGAGTTGTATCGGATTCAGATATTATGATTTCTCACTTAAGAAAGGTCTTCATCACCTTCTATCAGGTTTTTCTATTTTTCTAACATAAATGTCTTAGCATGCTTTCGTAGATAGTGACGCAAGCGTCCGCGATGTAGTGGTGTTTCAGTTAAAATTCTGTACTATTAGAATTTACGATTTCGCTCTTTTTATTCTTTTACAAAGTAGATACACATTTATGTATTTCATTTGGCATAGACTGATAATATTTATTTGCTTACAAAATTATGTGACATGAGGAATTCTTTTAAAATTGCATGCTTCGGCATGCTTTCAATATTTTTTCTGTAAATTTATTTAATACTCATACAGATACAGATATAAAGTAAGATCTGCTTACATTGCATTTTACAATTTATGTATGCTTCAGCATGATTCGAGTTGAAATCCATATTTATTCTGTAAGATCTATTATAATAGCCCATGGGCATATTTTAAAATTTCGTTTGCTAGAGCTTTCGAAATGGAAAATGTACAACTTTCACTATAAAAAGCGGTAATATTATGTGTTGCTTAATATTACACTGTGTTGTAATTTATTTTGAACGCTTAAGTTTACACAACATTTCATACAGGCCATTAAGTTTAGAGAATTTCCAGTAGGTATATTAAGTTAATTATCTTTCTTAAGACCTATCATTCCTAATTAATCCTTCAAAAAAACAAAACAAACTAGATTTTTTAATTTTATTTTTACTTTCATTAAATTTCAACATTTTGTTCGTCTTCAAATTACTGTATACTATATTCAACAGCTTTTTCTCATTTCTTGAGTTAACTTTAATCGGAAAAATTTTAATAGTGAGATAAACTTTTATATTGTATACGAGTACATTATAATTCTTTGTATATTTCAATACACTTATATGAACCATCATCACATCATGCCTTTTATTGATCTATTAAATTGTTCTACTATTGGTGCTTTCATATTGAGTAATATTTATTCTTCTATTTAGACATGAATTTAAGTGTTTATTAAAAAATTCTCTAAGATCACCTGGTTATAGGTTTTTTGGTACTCGTCCCAATTCAAAAGTATTTTCCATTGCCTTGGTATTTTCGAGTGCACCTTTTATTTTCAGCGGTACTGACCATATAAACTTTGAGAATGTATCAATTACAGTCTACAAAAATCAATAATTTATATTTTCTTTAGAATAGCTCCCCATTTTTACTAAATCAGTTTCCCAAATATACTAACATGTAGTTAATTTTCTAATCTATAAATTTATTCGTTCAGCTGTGGAATTTGTTTTTCAAAAGATGATTTAATTTGTAATTGTCTTCTATCTCTAATTTATATATTCTTGAATTATATAATTGCCCCCCCCCCCCTTAAACTATATTATTAATTTGTCATTTAGTTTTTCGATTTGAGTAGAAAAATTTATTGATAATATCGTTCTCTTTCAGGGAACGACGATGATTCTGTATACATTAGTGGAAATTATAACTTTCAGTAAATTTCAAATTAAAATTTGCCATAGTTTTTTTTATGTTTTATCAAATATTAAAGACAATAAGCGCGGTGTTAGAGCCCGTCTTGAGACTGCCAACTTGATTTTTACCCTGATTTAGCTCATTGTTACTGCCACAAAGTAGACCAGAGATGTCACGAGAGTGATCGGAGGGGAGATCTAGGGAAGCTTCGACATGAACTAAATCCCTAGAAATATTTTTCATGACTCCAAAATCTATAACATCCGGAATTTTTTGTATGTCTGTAGACCACTAAGTGGGCTGCTCACTCGAAATGACGTCCAAACCCATTTTTGAAATTGTGGTGGACAACGCTCTACCTCTAGGTGTAATAAGACGCGAACCCCAGAATGTATGCTTTGCATTGTAGTCGCCAGCTGCTACAAAACAAGGTCCAAGAGATTTGAAGAAATCCTCGTATTGATCCTCAGTGATTGAAAATCTGGGAGGGGAGTAAATTGATGATATAACGAAATTTGTACAAAAGTTTTCGACGCAAATATTTGTAGCTTGTAGATTTTCTTCACAAACGTTGTCGAGAATATAGTGCTTGAGTCTTGACTTTATTAGAATTGCCGATCCACCGCATGCTCTTCCTCTAGGGTCTTTTGTATCATATAAGTTGTAGCCATTGATTTTGAAAAGGCTTCTCGAAGTCAAATGAGTAAATTGATGATATAACGAAATTTGTACAAAAATTTTCAACACAATAAAAGTGCATAAATTATTTATTAATTAGAGTTTATTAGTAAAACAAACAAAAAAACACACCTAAGAATTCATAAACTAAATCAAGCAAAAGAATCATAAATATGTACATATATTAGTACTTCAATTGTTTAAAGAGATCCTATAACACAATCTCTCGGAAAAATGATTTGGGTTAAGTGTTTAGGATTTAAGTGAATTAGTTTTGATAAAACTTGACTTGGAAAAATCCCTTAAGTTATCGTAGATGTTGAGGAAATCGAAAGTAATCCATAATACAGATCATCTAGTTTCTTATTTTTTTCTTCGATTTCTCTTAATATATAAAACTTTTCATTATGCCATTATAGTCTTGTTTTATTTATTTATTTATTTTTTTAAATTAATTAATTTTGTTAAAACATTTCTTGTATTATTATCGATAGTTCCTTCTGTTGACGGGTCATAATCTGACAAAAAGGTCAACGACGAACATTCTGCAAAAAAGTTTATTTCTCAATTTCTTAGTTTTCGTTTTTGTACTTTAAAACATTGTTGCTTGAAGAAAATATTTCAGAGTGCAGGTTTCAAATAATTGAATTCGTCTCTCAATAAATCTAATCCTTAATTAAATGGCAACATTACTATTGGCTTTTATTAAATAACACTGTGCAACAGTGAAAACTCCACACGGTCCTGACAGTATAGGTAGTAAAAACCTATACCCACTTTGCCGATTTTGATGACCAATTTTTTTCACGGGCCTCCACAGATTTCGCAAATCAGTGCACCCTCAAAAAATGGTGTCACCAGTTACAGTCTTAAGTCTAGATATAATTAATGTGTCCGACCAATGCCGAAAACAATTTTAGTGATATTAGTTATTAATACAATAATTATGTACTAGCAAAAAAAATTATTCTCAAAAAGTTTCATCTGAGGTATTGCGTATTAGAGCCTTGGTGTCCCTCTTTTTTAAGCGGATGTGTCCAGTAAAGTTCAAGATGTTACGAGCAAGGGGATTAGGATGGGACTCGAGTTTAGTTAAATATTTGCCTGCGTATTTTGAAATTTCTTCAGTCACTAGTGGCATATTTAAATCACGATGTAAATTTGAATTTTTAATGTACCATGGAGCCGATGTTATTAAACGTAAAATTTTGTTTTGTCTTCGTTGGATTTTCTCAACATTTGAAGCTGAAGCAGTGCCTCATAACTGAATTCCGTAGCACCATATTGGTTTCAAAAGCGACTTGTATATTAACAGTTTGCAGTCTAGGCTGAGTGTTGAATTTCTGAAAATCAACCAATGTATTTGAGATAACTTAAGTTTCATTTGAGTAAGCTTAGAGTCAATATGATGTTTCCACGTAAGCCTTCGATCAAGGTGAATACCAAGGTATTTCACGTGAGAATGTTGAGGAATATTCTCATTGTTTATTCGAATGGGGGAACAAGTATCTCTTCTTAGGGAAAACGTTATATGGACACACTTTTGTTCATTTACTTTAATTCTCCGTAAGTTCAACCATATTTCCAACTGGGTAATATGTTCCTGGAGATTGCGGGATGCCTCAGAAGGGTTTTCGTGCATACTCATACAGGCTGTATCATCGGCAAACGTAGAGGTATGGATATTATTGCTCACAGGCATATCACAAGTATATATTAAATACAAGACTGGCCCCAGAATACTACCCTGTGGGACACCGGAAGATATAGATTCGGGCACACTCATGAAGTCTCCTTCCACAACAGTGAACTTCCTATCAACAATACAACTTCCCAAAAGTTTTTGAATGTTTATTGGCAGGTATGTCTTCAATTTTGAAACTGGGCCTTCGTGCCATACTTTGTCAAACGCTTGAGAAACATCAATGAAGAGGGCAGAACAATATTTCTTTTCTTCAAATGTCTTCCTTATAACTTGCACGAACCTATGCGTTTGCTCAATTGTGCTATGCTGACTTCTAAAACCAAATTGATGATCCGGGATACACCCATTATCAGCTAAAATTTTGGAAAATTTAGTCATGAGCAGCTTTTCGAAAAGCTTTGAGATTGTTGATAGTAAGCTTATAGGCATATATAACTCAGTCTTGGTAGGATCTTATGTGGAAAATACTGCATTCGTAAAATGTCATTAAAAATAAATAGCAAGATTCTTATTGCAATTAGAGGTAAATTCATCAGCATCTTGTTACTAATTCCATCAATACCATGGAGCTTTCTTCGGATTGAGTTTAGAAATTATTTTTTGTACCTCACGCAACTTAAACCTTATGGGACGAGGGGGTAACTACACTCGGCAAATCAACAGCGCCCGTACATGAATAGGGAGTGAATACAGCTTTTAAATGCTCAGCAAATAAGTTACCTTTCTCGCTATCGCTTCTGGCCCATCCTCCGGTCGAAGTGCGCAGTGGTGATTTAAGCTCAACGGGTCTTTTAAGAATTCTAGCAGCGCGCCATAAAGAGTAATTAGATGCTGACGTGACATCGAAACCTTCTAGAAATTTTTCTAGTAATGCTCTTTTTTCCGACGATAGCAACTCTTTGAGTCGTTTAGTACATTCTTTAAGTCTGAGTTTATTTAGGGGTGATCTGTGTTGTTGCCATTTTCTTCTAGCTCTCCTTTTTTCACATACAAGACGTTCAATATCCGCAGAATAAATTCTATTAAAGCCAGTCTGCGGATGGGAGGCAGTGGCATGTCCAGCAGCCCATGTAATATTCACGTTAAGATTGGCAATGTTAAATTGAATATCTTCAGATGTTGTTAGCTTAATGTTTTCCGTACAATGACTACTGAGATATTTTTTGAACCCCAGCGAATTAACACGACTTATCATCTTCACATATGAGTTCGGCAAATCACTCCTTAGTGGGTTAAAAATTGTAACTATTGTGGGAGAGTGATCGTAGGAGAGATCTAGAGAGGCCTCCACGTGAGCTATATAAGCTATAATAAAAAAAAAAATTTGTTATTTCAGTTAATCGGTAAGTAAGTAATTTTTTATCATAAGCACAGATTATATGAATTATTTTTACATTTTGTGGATTTATGCTATCACGAAAATAGTATATATAGTTTTTAAACATGCAAAACCTAATTTTTATTCTTAATGTTTTAAAAAAAAAATAGCAGATTTGTTTTAATTTTTCTTAATTTTAAGGTTTCCCCTTTTTTTCAAATCCCCTTTTTGGTGCCACTTTTTTTAAAATCCCCTTTTTGTACCACTTCTTGAAATCTTACAACGGTAACGCTGATCATAATCACAACTCAAACAGGAACAACAGTAGACGCATACATGCCATACAAAATTCGGGAAACCCAACATGCTTAGAGTATATCAATATTCCGGGCAGCCAAAACTGAGAATATGGAAAATTGCAGACAGTAATAAAAATTTCATTATAACAATTTACAAAAACAAAAAACTAACATTTCTTGTCGACACAGAAACCGACATATCACTTTTTCGTACCAACCAGAATTCGAAAATGAATGAAATGAAAATGCAAACTAACAGGAATTACCACAGAAGAAATCAATTATTTAGGCACTATAAATTTAGAACTAACATTGACTGACGAAAAATGTAAACATTCCTTCCAATTAGTACTGTCAGATTTTCCAATAGAAACAGACTGCATAATAAGTAGAGACTTATTAAAGAAATATCTCTGCAAAATAGGTTATGAAACATTTACAATATCTTTTTTTGTTAATAATAATACTATAACTCTTCCAATGCATGCAAAAAACAATTACGTCATTTCAAATAAAAATACCTCCAAGAATTGAAATTATACAAGAATTAAAATTAAATTTAACTGAAGACAGCATAATTTTTAACAATGAATTAAAACAATAAAAATACTAAAAAAAATCAAAAACAAACACACTATATTTGTCCTTTTTTAACAGTGATCAAATCAGCGGACTTAAGGTATTTTCATTAGTCACTTTCTACAACTGTGGTCTACATTGTAGCATTTCTTTACGTAGATGACACAATTGTATACGGTTGTAGCACTTTCACGCACGAATGCTATTGAAAATTTTCATGATCACGCACGCTCACGAATAAAATATTCTTAATCACGCACGAGTGGCTTACAACTTATCACGATCACGCACGCTTTCGAAAAAGTATAAAGTTAAATTTTTATGTTATTTGGGTTGAAAAATAGGTTCTTACGCATACATTGCATCATGGTTTTGTTTAAAAAAATTTAATTTTGTCTTTCGAAGGTTTTTGTCTGGTCATAGTAAAATAAACAACTATTGTTAACTATAACAACTATATGAACTGAAACGGATTTTTAAAACAAAAAATTGCACGACTGCTCAATAATTAAAAAAAACTGAGAAAAACAGATAACCTGCACATTTGGCAATTATATTTACCCTGTAGGAGGGTTGGGGTTAGGTGTCTCCAAGTCCCACTTTTGTCGACTGATTTGTTGATTTTTTGGCGACATTGTGGAAGGAAGCTTCTAATGTAGTCCCATTTCAAAAAAAGGGGGGGAACACTTATATACTTTTACTTATGGGATTGCTACGATACTTATAATACACCTTGCACGCTCATAATGACACAATATAGATGGGCCCATTTAAAATTATATGTCACGTTCTTCTACTTGACCGATTTTTACGAAACTTGACACACACCCTGGGTTGTAAAAGTTATACGTTCTGGCATTTAAAAAAGTGGGCGGGGACATCCGTAATTATTATTTCATGTCCTTCTGCTTGACCGATACATATTATGTACCTATATACATATTTTTTTTTCAATTAGTTCTTTTCTTTATAAAAACTAAAACACCAAATGTGAATGTATAAGTGAGTCAGTGTCTACATATGGTCCAAAAATAACTACCTAGTCAATAGTACCAACGGCAGTAGTTGATTTTCAATAACATGCACATATGTACATGTTAAATGTCTAGAGCAAAAAACATTTTCTGCCGTACAATTCGTCAGTAGTACTTGTGACAAAGGCACTGGTGAATCAGTAGTGTTTCTCAATTGAAATTTCCGACATACTAGTAGTATCTAAGAAACATACATAGGTACAGTTACATATGTACCTACGCAGGAGTGTTATCTCGTGATAATTCGTGCTTGATTCTTAAAAATAGCACACGCACGATCACGCTCGAGGAAGTTTTTTTTAAGTCACGTTCAAGCACTCACGCGCGATTAATAATAAATTTAATCACGATCACACGTGAATCACTCGTTACACGATAAAATCACGACATTTGCACATATCTAGTTTTAATCATCACAACCAAAATTTAATAAAGGTACTAGACCGACTACAGCAATACAATCTAAAACTGAATCCAAAGAAATGTAACTCTTTTTTTTTGTAAAATACGAGGTAATAAAAAACTATCAATACAGACGAAAAACTATCCAATACAGACGAAGTAAGACGGTTTGTTGCATTTTGCAATTATTACAGAAAATTCATACCCAATTTTGCTGACATAGTCAAAGATTTAAGCGCACTATTAAAGAAAAAGACAAAATTTATATGGACAGAAAAATGCCAAAATGCTTTTGAAGAACTGAAAGAAAAATTAATTAATCCTCCAGTATTAAAATATCCAAACTTTTATAAAAACTTTTATTTTAACAACAGACGCATCCAATTACGCACTAGGAGCAGTCTTATCGCAAGAAGAAATAGGACAAGATTTACCCATTTCTTATGCCAGTAAATCATTACAAAAACATGACAATAGCAAACCAGTAATTGAGAAAGAACCTTTAGCAATCCATTGGAGTATAAACTTTTTGAAACCTTATTTATACGGCAGAAAATTGATAGTTTTGACCGACCATAGACCATTGATTTCACTATTTTCACACAAAAACCCTTTTTCAAAGATGACATGAATAAGACTTGATTTAAGTGACTATTATTTCACTATTGTTTATAAAAAAGAAAAATTTAATACAAATGCCGACGCACTTTCCAGAATAGAAATTAACTCTGACATACGAGAAGATATGATACCACAAGAAAACAACGAAAAAGAAAAGAAAGTATTAATCACAACGAGGACCATGAATAATAAAAATAAAGAAAATAATGAGGCAAATAATAAAGAAAGTAATGAAATAGATATAGAAAAGAATAAAGAAAACAACATGGAAGAAAGTAATTCTCAGAAGTCTGATCGACTTCAAACATGGGAATGCACATCCATAAGCGATATAAAATATATTAAGAAATTGCAATTTAATAAATTTGAAAATATAAAAGAAGTCGACATATATATTTGTATTTTTTAGTGTTTAGTGGACACCAAAAAACTTTAAACTATTCTCCTTTTATAGAGGATTGGAGAAAAGAGAGGGATTAGGTCCAATCTTCTTCTTTTAAGAATAGTAAATTTTAACCACTCCACAAGTGGTTATTATTTTAGGGATTTTATTGGGAGAAAAAAAGGTAAAAAGAGATGATTAATCTTCTTTTCAGTAAGGGTGATGGGTAAGGAATTCTTCGATACCTCACCTTCTCTTTAGGGTAACCAAGATAAATTTAGCTTAAGTTTTTTTCACAAGATTTCTTTAATTTATATTTTCAGATTAGTTTACAATATATATGAGTTTAAAGAACCTTCTTGGTTAGTGATCAAATTTTACGTAAGTTAATTTTCTTCAGTTACAGTTTTAAGAACCGAAGTTGTGGATAATGTTAGACATTTTGTACTAAAAGACAATGTAGTCAACTTTATCAAAGGTAAGTATATAATTAATTCACAATAAAAAATAAGAAATTCAGTAATTTTTAGTGTAGATTCAGTATAAAATTTTATTGTTCAAACATGTAGCTTGAACATGGCGCCAGCCCCGAAGTTTGTCACATCTCTACTGTTTGTCAGTGGTGCAGAGCACTTGGGCCAGTGATTTGATTGCTTCCACGATTATTCTGGCATCTGGCGTCGCTATTACCGTTGGCTGTTGGGTTGATGAAGGCAATTCCTTTGTGGATTTTTCTGCGTGTTGTTGCGTTGACTTGGTTTCGTATTTATGAGACTGGCTAGTTCTAATACCTTTTAAACGGTTAGGCCTTTCAGTTTTTGGGTGTAGTAAAGTGTGGTGAAAGCTGTCACATCTCCTGCACGTGTCCATCGAGGTGCAACCCTTTAAATTATGACTACGTGCCAGGCAGTTCACGCAGTAACGGTGTCGGTCAACCACTTCTTCCCTTTTTTTAATGGAAATCTTGAGAAATTTGCGGCAGAATCTTATAGCATGAAAACCCTTACACAATGTACAGTGGTATATGTCTGGATCACTCCGCTTCACACGACGATTTGTAAAGGTTGGACGTCTAGGTGAAAGTTTTGTATTTTTCCTAATATAAAAATTAAACAACACAAAGAAATCAAATTGGATACTAGGAACTTTAATTTAAAGTGGATTTTATGATGCAATATGAGTGTTATAATATGTAACTGTTACTGATTTAAGTTCTCAGCTAAAATTAATGATTGTGAGAGTAAGTTTACAAATAATTGTCGTCGTTTGCTAAGGGTAAGTAACAAAGTATTGGCCGAGTTAATATTCCCGTGGAGGTGCGCACTTCTGCAGTGCGTATAAATTTGTCTGAGCCAGCGTATGTTTTTTCTAGTCTGCGCAATCGCCACTCATGAGGAGGTTGCAAGTCATCGATTATGACAACGAGATCACCGACTTGCAAGTTAGGAGATGAGTTTCTCCATTTAAAGCGTTTATGTAGCGATTTAAGATAGTCCTCTTTCTATCGCAAAGAAAATTCAAGATGGATTGCCTTTAGTTTTTCCCACCTGTTGATGAGTGATAGTTTTTGAAAGTTTTGTTCAGGAAATACCATTAAGGGCAAATTCTTCAAAGGTAAACTTCTGAGTACCTGCGATACGTTTAAAGTGAAATTTGAAGCTTTTCACTGCAGCTTCCCACAAACCGCCCATGTCAGGAGCGTGCGGAGGTATGAATTTCCATTGAAACCCATGGGTAATATACTTTTAGGATATATCTTGCGCTGAACTATTGATGAATTCTGCGAATTCGCGTTCTAGTACGCGACTGGTACCTAGAAAGTTTCTACCATTATCAGAAGTGACCCTTTTTGGGGAGCCCCCGCCTCCCGACAAAGGGAGCGAATGCCGCCTGAAATGAAGCTGAGGATAAGTCTGAGCATGGCTCGAGGTGAATGGCTTTCGTACTAAAACAAACAAACACGCAAACATATCCTTTAATGCAAGTCGATTTGCGTAAGGATGAGGCTTTTATATCAAATGGGCCGGTAAAATCGGATCCCTTGTTTGAAACGGTGGTGATAAACTACATATTTCCGATGGTAAAGGGGCCATAATTTGCGAGCAGGGGTTTTGTTTGTAGATTACACAAGTTTAGCAGTTCCTTATTATATTCTTGACTCTAGGCTTGAGTCTGGATATATAATATTCCATTTGCACCATTCTGCATATCTGTTTACATTCTGCATGAGAGAGAAACTGGTGCAAATGTGTGAGGTAAAGATGACAGAATCGTGATTTCCCGGGTAAGATTATAGGATACCGCTCACTATACAGAAGAGATGATTGCGAAAGTCTACCGTTTACTCTTAGAATTGAATATGCATCTAACAAGGGTTTTAGAGAACTTTTATTTGGCGCAGGATTTGAGTATTAGACTCAATATATAAACATTTGTATTCTTCTGCATAGTATGACCTTTGAGCCAGAGAAATGAGTCTGTTCTTAACATATTTTACTTCCTTTTGTGTTATGATATTCTTGAGACTGTTATTGACAAATCGGAATATATAACATAAAACACGTAAGGCCCTATTGTAGGAGGAAAATGTACTCAAAATATCTTCGTTAACTTCGGTTTGCAAGGTATGAATTTCTGCAGGTATGTCGATCATTTTTAAAGTTTTTCGCTTTGGCCACTCAGTTTATGTAGCCATGGTGGTCAATGCCACCACAAGGGATTGTGTACGAGATAATTTTTAAAGTTTTTCGCTTTGGCCACTCAGTTTATGTAGCCATGGTGGTCAATGCCACCACAAGGGATTGTGTACGAGATCTTGCATCCTCTTGTTCCGAGATCGGCAGGATTATCGTGAGTTGGAACATGTTGCCATTTTGCATTTGGCACTAAGCTATGAATTTGGGCAACTCGATTCCCTACATAGGTTTCCCATGATGAAGGTGGTTTTGAGAGCCCTCCTAGCACTAAAGACGAGTCCGTCCACAAATGTACCTCGCAACTATTGAAATTTTTAGTTGCATTTACATAACTAACGAGATTTTCCAGTAGCAGTGCGCCGTTGAGCTTTAGTTGTGGAAGACAAACTGTCTGTATGGGGGCTACTTTACTTTTGGCGATTATCAAATTTGTGAATATGTTGTCGTTATTATTCTGACACCGAATATATATAGTAGCACAGTCAGTAGGCTGCCTTTGAAGCATCAGAGAAACCGTGAATTTGAATCGTGTCTGAAGGTGCATATTGCAACCAACGAGGGATGGAAACTGTTTCTGCATGAGATAGATCTTGGACCAGACTGTTCCATTTTTGTAAGGATTCACATGAGACTTCATCATCCCAGTCTAGTTCTTCTAACTAAAGCTGTTGCATGATTAGTTTAGCTCGGATGACTATGGGTGCTAGCCATCCAGCTGGATCAAAAAGTTTTGCAACTGATGAAAGAATTTTACGCTTGGTGATTATTGCAGATTGTTCGATTGGGGAAAAATTTTATGTGAAAGAGTTCGTTAGTGCATTCCATTTAATACCTAAGGTTTTGGTGGAACTTGTGTTGTGGAAGCGGAGAAAGTCTAAATCGTAAAGGTCTTCTTTTGGAAAATGTGCAAGTAATTGAGTATTGTTTGCAGTTACCTTTTTTAATGGCAAACCTGCTGAAGTTAATACTTTTGTAAGCTCAACTTAAGCCGAAAGAGCTTCTTTTATGAAGTCTCCGCCAGAAAGTATGTCATCGGCATAGGTTTCTGTGCGTAGGAATCTATAGCGAGTTGTAAAAGTGTTCGAATCGCCGCTGAAAACGAATTTGTATTTTCTCCAATTGAGAATTATGGATATTAATTCGTTTTGTAATGCTGGGCCTGTATGCAGAACCTCATTAAGAGAAAGTTGGGATTTTGACTTTCTTGACGCATTAAAAACAACTCTTACTTTCGTCGTTTTGTGTTCTGGTCGAACAACCGCGTGATGTGGTAAATATTATGAGCTGTATTTACCCTGAGAGGTTATTACATCTGGTAGAGTTTCTTCCATGTGATCAAGTTCTATGTACTCATTCAACACTGCCTTATATTGAGCCTGGAGGTCGGGGTCTTTTGCTAAAGTTTTTTCCATTCTGGAGTATTGAGCTAGCGCTATAAATCGCTAAGAGCCGAGGAAGACTTTTTCAGGAAATTCTTCCTTGAATGGTAGGCGTATGACATATCTACCATTTTCATTAACAGTTGTTGTATTAGAATACAGTTTCTCACAAAAGTCATATTCTGCGGAATTTGGGCGTTTTAAGGGAATTTCTTGCTGTACCCAAAACTTTTTTAAGATGTTGTTTAGTTCGTCCGTTTCTGATATAACAACTGAAGTTGTAAAGGCTTCAATTGTGTGACTCTTTATGGGACCACTCAGCACCCGTCCGAAAATGGTATTGTAAGCGGATGTTTGGCCACAAACATTTTTCTTTATGCCATCTATATGTAGCAAGTTTTCGTAGTCATTTCCTAGAATTAAATCAATCTGAGCAGCTTTATTAAACGTTGGGTCCGCGAGATCTGATTCTACATCTGAAACAATCTGGGATTTGTTTTGTTACCTTTGGAAGTACAATCGCTTTAATAGGAACACGTAAATTATACCTCTTGGCATACAAAACAAGTTCGCATTTTTTGTTTGCAGACTGTCTTTGAACACCAATGCCAATTATTTCAAAGTGAGAATTTTTACGTGGGAGCTTTGGGCGATTGCGTACTCTTTCTGTTAGAAGAGCTCTCCTCTGTGCTCAATTTGCATTATTGCAGTGCGCAGTAGAATATTTTCGCTGCTAGTAGAAAAATTAAATTGAATTTGTTGAGAACTTTGAGAAAATTCATCTTCAGTGCTATTTTTCATAGCTTGAGCAGAGTTTGAGAATAAAATTGTTTTCGAAAATTTTTGATGCTCATTATAGTTTTCTGTGTTATGACAGGTTTCTATATTTTCTGTTGAGCCCTGAGGCTTCTGTTTCATATGCAACATGGAATGATGATGTTTCTTGCACTGAACGCATGTATGTTTGCTATTGCAATTTGCCTTTAAGTGAGATGAGGCTAAGCAATTATTGCAAATTTTATTCTGATACACGTCATTAATTCTTTGTTGTGCAGTAAAACTTCTGAATTTGGGGCACATTCTTAGAGAATGATTTTCGTTGTACAGCTTACAGGAAGCCCTACTTAAATTTTCATGAGATGTGTATTTTTGAACATTGGTTTGAGGTGTTTTTATCAAAGAGAAGCAGTTTTTTGAGGTGTTTAAGGTGGCTAATGAATCATTTACCGCTGATTGTATTTTCCTTATGGAGTCACTGTCTTCACTTTTTGCACTTGGGATATCAAGTAAGATTTTAATCTGATTATCTACGAGAACACGCTTGTTTTCGTATCGAGTTTTTAATGCATCCCATGCGAGTTCAAAATTGTTATTCGAGAGGGTGTGTCTTTTTACAATGGCACCTGCTTCACCTTTCCTTTTGTTCCGAAGGTGATACAGTTTCGTGTCCGGGGTGAGCTTGGAGTGATTTATGTACACTGCTGTGAACATGTCACGAAATGAGTGTCATTGTTCATAACTGCCGTTAAATACCTCCGTATCGCAAGGGGAGAGTTTTATGTAGTCACTGAGTGTTTTTTGAACGAACGTTTGGGCGGAGGCTTGGTTTGGTATAGAGTAACGAGTAGTCGACTGAAAAGCTGGTTACCTGGAGTATCGGAGCAGATCATTCTAATTTGATCGAGAATATTCGAGGTGCACTCATAATATGCTTTTGTACACTCTTCAATTCTTTCTTTAGCTTCCTGTCTATTCTGTGTAGTGATTCTAGTATCTTTGTATATTGTAAATTCTTTATAAGAGGCATGCACCCTATCCCATTTTATTTCCAGATCCTTCAACATTACCTCCAGGACCGATTCTGTGTGATCCCCGACCGGAGCTGCCAGGAACCTATCGCTGAATGCGATTAGGTGGTCGCAGTCAAAGATTAAATGTTCTCTGACTGGAAGATTAGCTTCATAGGATGTGGAGGGCATTTTGTTACAAGATGTGTTAAGTTGTGCTTTATTATATTAAAAAAAGAGGGAAGCAATAGGGAACTTGCTAACAAAAGTAATGGTTTATTCCAGACAAGGAGTTATAAACCGAGCAAGTAGTTAATTTTTTATTGCAATTGCGGGATACATTGTATATATTTTTATAGTATATGGGTCTATTGATAAGGGTTATTCAAGTTCTAATATTATATTTTGATAAATTTGTAGTATTACGTTTTAAACTGCTACAATGTTTGGAACAAAGTAAAGAAATTCTTAATTTTATATAGATTCTAATGCCGATCGGAAGATACTGCTTAAAAATTCAAACGGTTGAGATTTTTTGAATAATAGTTTGAGAAAATTTATTAACACAGGGGTAAGAACAATTCAATATTAGTATATGTGTGGTGTATTTTCCTAAATTGTTCTTTTGGTTATTATTTTTATTTTTGGATACTTATATCAAATGGCGGGGATAAATTTATGGAGTGTGATTACAAACAAGATTTGCTGGCAACACTCATAAATTTTTATGTATGTAAGTATGTATGTATGTGCGCCAGTGAATAATCTAAATATTGTTTGTTTTTATTATTACTTTATTGCTACTCTCACTGTGTATAAAAATTTGAGTGAAATATTACCATCCGTCCAGGGTGACCAAAGACATTTTTCAAAAAGTGGCACCAAATAGGGGTTTATCAAAAAAAGGGGCAAATTTAAAAAAAACGAGAAAACTACATTAAACTTTTTATTTTTAGTGTATTTTTATATAATTCACTCTAAAAAAAAGTAGACGAAAAGTGGCAAGGCAGTCGAAAAAGTCAGGATGCATCCGTCTTCTAAATATTTTATATTTTCTTGTTTATTTTTGTTTTTATTGATGTATGGAGATCTAAGATATTTTTTTGTTTCAAATATTTCAATTGACTTTGTTCTGCTGGGTATTAAAATGTTGGTTTTTGATTATTACTCCTACTATTGTTTTGATAAAATTGTGTATGTATGTACGTATGATGATGTATGTTTGTAATAACCCTCTAGTCAGCCTAGAACCATATGTCTCTATGTCAACACTCTTTTCTCTAGCGACAATTGCACTAGTGGAAATGTCAACAACTTTCCTTTTATGCGCGAGTAGAGATACTTTGGAGTCAACAGTTCTAGATTATTTCTGGTGACATTGTCAATGAACGCGTCAATAGTTTGTTTTTCTTTTTTTTATTATGCTATGCAATAATATGTTTAAAAAAATACATACATATGTATGTATTTAAGTTTGTTGCCCCAAGACTTTTAAAATTGTAGACGAGGGTCACTAAAATGTACTAGTGAATCTTTGGTTGAAATGTCTCCATATTAGCATTTTCTTCAAGGAAATTTTGCTTTTTCAGTTGATTGCTTCTTTTAATTTGGCTGTATGAGTTTTTTTTTATTTTTGGTTTTTCTTTGGGTCTTTAAGAAACGCATAACTGAAGGCGCAACTCTTACTATGAGAAAAGATAGAACAAGAATAGTCTCAAGAAAAAACGAACTTACTTGTGAATAAGAAGATTACACGATGAAAGAGTTTTATCCAATTTTTGTTTTCACTTAATGCCTTGAAATATTTTTTTTACGAAACGAATGAGCATAGAGCTTTAAGCATGAGAAAAATTTTGTACAATTGTAAAATTTTTTATTTCTTTTTTGTTTGCAATCTCTTTTTACTTCTTTTTCTTAAATTGTGCAAAAAAAAATTTACGTATGTATATTTGTATAATGTATGTGTGTGCACCATAAGTATGTATGTACCTGTATGTACATACATATGTGTATCTATGTATATATGTAAGTATGTATATCGGAACTTTTTAAATTTTGAGGTTATGACAATTAATTTTTTGATACATACATGTGTACATGTGTATAATATACTACTGGACATAATGATAATTCATCGAAACCAGTTTCGACCATGAAGAAGTTATGTGCCAAAAATAAGATTAATAATAATAAAGTAAGTAACGATAATTCTCCGAAACTAGATTCGACTATGAAGAAGTTACATACAGAAAATATCAATAAAAATAATATGCATGCAATATTCAGTGATAACTCAGCGAAACTGGATTCGATTCTGATGAAACTGATATCTCAAATGAAAAAAGAAACAATAAAAGAATTAGCGCTAGCAAATAATGATAAAATATTTAATATATGCAGAAAAGAAAAATTAAAAAAGCATATGCAAATATAAGTCCTCAACTAAAAATATTAATATATAATGCCCCAAAAAAAATAACAGATGACATTTTAATATATAAACTAATTGTCGAATTCCGCAATACCATACTCGCAGTCCACTTAGGAATTAGAAAAACAATTATTAAACTAAAACAGCGATATTCTTGGAAGAACATGAATAAAATGGTAAAGAAAATTGTATCATACTGTGACAGTTGTAGTAAAAATAAACCAACAAAAAACACAAAAAACCACTTACATTAACAGACACGCCAAACAATAGTTTCGAAGTGATTGCAATTGATATCGTGGGTCCTCTCCGTATTTCAAATGATTACCGATACATTCCAACAATGCAATGTGAGCTAACTAAATTTACTGTTGCACATCCAATACCAACAAAGGATGCAATTACTACATCAAAAACATTGATCGAACAATTCATTTTGAGATTTGGTCAATTTAAAGTACTAAAATCCGACAGCTAATGAAAAACATATGCACTTTATTGCAAAATCAAACAGATATTTTCAACACCATACCACCACGAAACATTAGGTTCAATAGAAAGAGACCACAGGGTTCTTAATGAATTTTTATTGACTACAGCAAATGATTATAAATGGGACAAATGGATTCCATATTTTACATTTGCCTATGACACAGCACCATATATAGATACGGGTTACACACCCTTTGATATTTTTAATAACAGTACAAACGTTTATAGAGCAAAAGAATTAATAATAAAAGAAAATAACAGCTATGAAAATAAGGAAAATTTTAAAATAGGAGATTTAGTTTTAATAAAAGTAGAAAATAGAAAAAAGAATCAAAGTGCATACAAGAGACCATATAAAATAATAGGTAGAGAAGGTGTGAATAGTATAATAGATTATAACGGAATACAAAAAGAAATACATAGTAATAATTTAAAACTATACAATACTTTATTAATGTAATTACATATATCACTATTTTTAAATATTATTGTAATTAAGCAACTTTTGTAACATATTAAGAAAAGAAAAAGAAAAATTACGTTCATAATTTTTCTCTTAAGGGTCATACAATATGCAAAGTGTATAATGACCAACTTCAACTTCGTAGGGTGACTTCAAATAAAAACGATTGGGTTACACAATTTGAAGTGTGTCAAACACTATTGTTCTTTTGCATATTGATGACACGTGTTGTCTTTAAGTTACAACTCAAATGTATTGACACATGTTTCAAGTTAAATGTATATTTGTAATTTAAGTGTAACTTAAGAACATTGAGTGGTTCAGAAATCACTCAATACTAGATAAGTAAAATAGTATATAAGCAGAACAATTTTCATAAATAAATACGACTTTAATTTACAACTTAGATCGGCTCTTCAGCCTTGTTTTGTTTTATTGTCTCACAACTTTTGGCTGGTCTCCCTGACAGCTGTATAAACAAAAAAAGGGACTATTAGAAAACCATCTACATATACACACCCTGAACTCACTACAAGCCGAACCTGCTGTCCTACGCAAACATCACAAAATATTAACTGGTACAGCGGCAATAACTACTGACAAGCAAGGTGGGCCTTAAAATATCCACCCAAAGTGAGTCTCTTGTAACAAGAAGCTGTCCTCATATTTAACCAATCCAGATAAAAGTATATCACTATATACATCATCCACTTGTTCCCCCATTCGAATCAATAATTAAAATATTCCTCAACATTCTCAAGTGAAATAGCTTGGTATACACCTTGATCGAAGGCTTACATTGAAACATCATATTGACTCAGAGCTAACTCAAATGACACTTAAGTTAACTCAAATACATTGGTTGATTGGCAGAAATTCAACACTCCTAGACTGCAACACGCCTAGACTGCAAAACTTTTAACATACAAGTCGCTTTTGAGACCAATATAGTGCTAAGGAATTTAGTTATGCGGCACTGCTTTAGCTTCAAATGTTGAGAAAATCCAACGAAGACAAAATTTTACGTGTGATAACATCGGCTCCATGGTACATTAAAAATTCAAATTTACATCGTGATTTAAATATGCCACTAGGGAATGAAGAAATTTCAAAATACGCAAACAAGTACTTAACAAAACTCGAGTCCCACTCTAATCCCCTTGTTCGTAATATCTTGAATTTTACTGAATACATCCGCTTAAAAAAGGGGAATGCTCAACACCCTAGATGTAAGTGCTTGAAAATCCTTTTTTTTTTGCTTAGCACGACTCTTAGGTATTAGTAATTTACTATCACTTAGCCCTAATAATTATATTTAGATTTAAGATTGGAACACTTATTGTTATTCATATTTGAAAATAAATAAATAAATATATCTATTAAAAAAAATATACATCATTTCTCAAAGAAAGTAATTTTTTTCGGCGTTTAGAAAACTAGGATCCACAAGATGAAAATATGAAAGGTTGGGTAAGATATTTGAAATGATATTGCTTGGAGAATATGACCTAGCAACAGCAACTACAAGTACTGAAAGGGATAATTTAAATAATGGATCATAGTTAGAATGAATCGTAAGGTTAATACATTTTTTTGCAGTAAAAGCAGAAGTTCCTCCAATGCCGGAAACATCAACACGAGTTTTATATCTAGGTGCTTGTAGCAATTGAGCAAGATCTTCTGATATATCCATGATCCAAAAGGGCTTTTATATTAAAAGTACGAGAGGATGTTTTGATAATCACTTTAACAGTAGAGGTACTAGATCCAGAAATATTTGCTTTGAATTATGGTAAAAGAGATTTGTACTTACTTGAAGTTTGTGGTGTGATTTATTGTATTATTTTGTTTTGCAGTATTGGGAGGATAATGCTTAGTATCATATAGTGAAGTAAACTCTTGAGTGACCAGATATCTTAGAGAGAAAAATTTTTTCGGAATCTAGTTCGTCTTTTTGTATAACAGTATGGTGAGCTTCGTGACAAATTTTCCATCTAGCCATGAGCTTACACCCCGATTCAAGCTGTCCAGTAGGGTCATTCTACTGGACAGGATATCTTAGAGGGAAAATTTTTTTGGAATCTAGTTCGTCTGCACCCCACAAAATTATTTCCCTTTCTGGAAAGGGAAAGATAGCTGAAATTTGAGCTCGTTTAAACATCGCTTAAAGTTTGAAAAAATCCCAATTTTTGGCCAAAAAGCTGACAGATGGAGCCATAACTCCAGAACGGTAAATAAAAGAAACACGCTTAATATCTCAAAAGAAATTTATTTGATATACATAATTTTTGTTATTTTAAGTCAAACCGAGTTACAACAGCTTTTAGCCCCAAAAACGAGACCCGTTACCACTATGTTTTGTACTGAATTTATTACAATTGCTTTTTAAATGTTCATCCTCTGCAAAAGAAGCATAGTCCGGTCAATTTAGACATCTGGCACAAACATTATCATCTGCTTCCGGTCATTTTAACTTGACAGCACTTGTTGGCCACAGTGCAAACAAGATTGCATTTGATAAAACCTACTTATAACCAACTCAAAAATGGTTTTAAGTTGGTTTCCATAAAATTATTAGGAATGGTAAAACTAATAGCGTGTTCACACGAACACCAATTATCGAGCTTAGGTCTCTCTTTTAAGATTCGCTGTCGAATCTTGATTGAATCAACATGGTTCGCCATTCAAATTTTTGAGAGCGAACCATCTTGGTTCATTTTCAACCTTGCTGCGAACCACAGAGGATACCAGAGTTGAAGAAAGTGACTTAAGAAAAAAGCTCAAATCATCTGATTTGATCACTGTTAAAAAGGGACAAATATAGTGTGTTTGTTATTGAATATATTTAGTACAATAATCAAAACAAACAACAGAAAATGTATACTTAGTGAAATGAACAATTGAAAATTTTTACAAAATTAAATGAAAGATTTTGCAGTGTTGAACTAAATAAAACAATGTGTTAAATATTATTATTATAAAAGTGATTAAAATTAGTTTCCAAATGCTTACAAACTCAATTTTAAACATTTTCCTTCAAAAATATTAATTTTTAACTTGAACTTACAAAAAGCAAACAACGAATGAGACCACAAAGCATAAAACGAAAATACACTTGAGCACATGAACATTTGTACAAAATTAAATGGAGGAATTTGTGGTATTGAATTAAAAAACACAATGCGAAAAGGACTATTAGTATTAATAAAGTGACTAAATATTGTTTTCAAATGATTAGAGACTTTGTTTTAAGAATTTTCGTTCGCAAATATTAATTTTTACCATTTATTTACAAAAACTAGGCTGCGAATGAGACCACAAGGAATAAAACGTAATTACTTTAAAATAATACCACGCGAAAGAAAAAGTAAAGAGGATTTGATGACTGTGTGAGCGAGACCTCCAAAAACACCACAAAATCACAATTATCTTCCGTCTTACTTTGTGCTCGTGACACCTCTGGTCTACTTTGTGCTGCGAACCATGAAGAAATGCTTTCATCGCTAGTTTTGATAACAAATTATTGCTAATTTATCTGAACAACAAAATGAGTACACACATACACATTCACATTTACACATTTGTAAACAAAAAAAACAAACGAAAAAATGGATGCGTGTATGAATTAAAAAAATGAGAACACATTTTATTCATTATATTTCCTTAATTTGTTTATCTACTGTAAAAAAGCAAGTAACACAGAAATAAAACTCGCGAAAAAATATTCAGGTATGTATGTATGTACATAAATACATCAAAACAGTGATGCCAACTTTTGATACTCAAATCGTGTAATTTTTTTTTTTTAAAGGGCTAAATTGAAAGTATATATTTTCAATTTAGCGCAAAATAATGTAAAATTTTTTGAATAAGCGCGGAAAGGGGCTAGTTTTAAAATGTTTCTATTGTAAATCAAAACATCAAAAACATTTTTGTAAAGTAATATTTTTTAAAAATAAATAATTATCATGAGATTAACAAATACGAGTATATGGGTTGTCCTATTTTACACAGGTTTATTCATATAAAAACTTAAATGAACTTACAAAAAATAGTAACAAATATAGTTTTTATCTTACTGTTTTTATTGTTTCACAGGATAACAATTTTTTTCTACTCGAGAAATTCTCATATTCCTTACAAAAACGAGGCACAGGTATACGAGTATAGTACATACAAAAGAGACATAGAAGAAATACAGACGTAGTACCTACATGAGTTGTGATTTGACATAGTTATCTTATCTATTATAGAGCTTTTATTAAAGTAGTTCTTGAAATGTCAGGATATAATGTTCGGCATTTGCTGACAACTTGCAGGATATATTGATTGTGATCTTCATATTTTGTCAGAATTTTGTTAAAGTAAGATATTAATTTAATACCACGCTCAGCCATATTATTAAAATTTTTTATAGTCTAAGAGACTATGCAAAATACATATATCTTCTTTTGGTGCAGGATGAGTTTTTGGAGCATTGAACCAAACTTTATAATAAATTTTAACTAGGAAAACAGAAATGGCACGCACAAAACCTTTTTCTTCTTTAGATATCTTAAATTGACGACGAAAAATTAAAATTTTTAAGCAGTAAATAAATAGTCTTTGCCATCCACCTAGCGTGATGAGTTCTGGAGTTCTAAAACCCACAACATTGCCGTCTAGTGATCCAACAAATATTAGAACCAACTGCAATAGCTCCATTAATTCATCTCTGAAGTGGCTCTCAGTTAATTTGGTCTCGAATCCAGCAATAACATTTGCAATTACTTCTGGAGTCAGCTCTTTTCATCAGCATCGTACTTGAAAATCTCTCTTGAAAATGTCTGGATGAGGTCCAGTGGTTGAACACATTTTTGTATCGAATACGCCTCTTTACAGAATTTCCAACACATGGTAACGGCAAGCTAGGTATAGCAATTCCCTTCATAACATTTGCTGCAATACGACTCATGCTCCTCGCCTTGACGGTGTTGGGAAGACCCCATTCATGTAGGTATTCATATACGGCTACAGCAGTAGCACAGTCGAATAACAAGAAGCTCATGAATATACACCAATAACATTTTTAATGTTTGTTATAAAATTAGTCACACAAAGTAAGAAAGTAAAAACTGTGATTTTATTCTATAAGTCGAACGCAAAGCAACTGTTGATGCTCTTTAAACTTAACTTTTTACTTTTACAGTTGACGACTGCGCAACTACTTGGAAGCAAAACGATTAATATTTTCCTACGAACTGTTTCCTTGATTTTCCTCGTCTATAGTACGAAATCACAGCAAAACAAAACTGTATGAACGCACATTAAAATACTTTTCAACAGTTGGTTTTTACTGTCAAACTAAAAGCGAAAGAAGAGTTTAATTTTTGAAAAAAAACTGTTGTTTTGATTTTGCTTTTCAATAGCTTAAACAGAAAGAAAAGTAAAACTGACCAAAACCTGAAACTGAAAAGACATTCAAACAGTTAACTTGAAAAATGAAACAAAATATTTTACAAACTTCAATTTCAATAAAATGTTTTCAAATATCTTAAAACAGTACTATAATAGTTATATTTCTACTTTGAACACAAAAATATACCAAAAAAAACTTAATAACGAAACAAAATTTATCACTTAATAACGAAACATACGAAGTATGCTCCTAGTGGTACCAGGTAACGTTTTTTGGGCTAAAGGATGTTGTAACTCGGTTTGATTTAAAATAACAACAATTATGCACAAAATATAAATTTTTGAGAACAACATTAGCTTTCTAGTTAATTTAATTATTATTATTCGAACTGCATTTGTTTCTATATTTAATGAATTGAACAGGCTAATGTTCGTATCGCCTTTTAAGCCAAATTACATGTGATAATTATTAATGAACAAATAACATCAAAGTTAGTTGTAAATATTCTGACAACACATAGTTGAACGGAACAGCCAGCCGTTTTCGAAGGCCACTAAACCTTCATCATCAGCGTACTTCTGTGTTTGGTCCACTGTGTGTGGTGTCAGTTGATGTAGATTTCTGCCTTATATACGAAACTTTTTTGCAAATGGAATATGTGAATTGGTTTGATTCATCGTATTTCAATTTGCTGAAATGTGTTTTGTAACGAAGGCCCAAATTTACCATCTCTAAATTTACAGCAGTCTTACCATTGTCGTTTTTTCATTACTTAGTATGCACATGTTAGTTAATTACTTTGATGTTATTTGTTCATTAATAATTATCACATGTAATTTGGCTTAAAGGGCGATACGAACATTAGCCTGTTCAATTCATTAAATATAGAAACAAATACAGTTCGAATAATAATAATTAAATTAACTAAAATTAATAGTCATGGATCTGTGGCAAAAATTAAATAAAAATATACTTAATAGTAACAAACCAAAAAAGTTTTTCTTAAGTAGAACAAAAATAAGCAAATTAACTAACATGTGCATAATTAGTAATGAAAAAACGACAATGGTAAGACTGTTGTAAATTTAGAGATGGTAAATTTGGGCTTTCATTACAAAACACATATCAGCAAATTGAAATACGATGAATCAAACCAATTCACATATTCCATTTGCCAAGAAGTTTCGTATATAAGGCAGAAATCTACATAAACTGACACCACACACAGTGGACCAAACACAGAAGAACGCTGATGACGAAGGTTTAGTGGCCTTCGAAAACGGCTGGCTGTTCCGTTCAACTATGTGTTGTCAGAATATTTACAACTAACTTTTGGCTTAAAAGGCCATACGAACATTAGCCTTTTCAATTCATTAAATATAACAACATAAGCTTTCATTTGAGATATTAAGCGTGTTTCTAAAGGGTCCGCCATCTAACGTTTTTTTTTCAACTAGTGCTTATTTCGTGAATGGTAACACTTAGCTCATGTTTAGTTTTATCTTTCCGCTGAACGAATATGGTTGTGTATACGCTTGAACAACGCTGGAAAATATTGGCTGCGATCGACTTACAGAAGATGCCGATTTTGCCAAAAAAAATCATCTTTTCAGATGAAGCTCATTTTGATCTTGGCGGGTATGTAAACAAGCAAAATTGTCGTATTTGGGGCACAGAAAACCCGCACGCATACATTGAAAAGCCGACGCACCCAAAACGAGTCACTGTTTGGTGCGGATTTTGGTCCAGAGGCATAATTGGGCCAATGAGCAAGGAGTGGCCGTTACAGTCAATGGCGATCGTTATCGGGCTATGTTGAACGAATTTTTGTTCACAAAAATTGAAGAGGAGGATATTGGCAACATTTGGTTTCAACAGAACGGCGCTACGTGTTACACAGCCGAAGCTACACTCGATGTTTTGCGCCCTATTTTTGAAGATCACATTATCAGCCGTAGAGCTGATGTCGTTTGGCCACCTCAGAGCTGCGATTTGACACCGTTGGACTATTATTTGTGGGGTGCCGTCAAAAATAAGTGTTACGCCGACAAGCCAGAGAGAATTGACGCTTTAAGGGACAATATTCGTAAAGCCATTGGTGAAATACAGCTGCACACAATCGATAATGTGCTTAAAAATTGGACCGATCGTGTAGGCTACTGCATGGCCAGCCGAGGCAGCCATTTGAATGAAATTATTTTTCATTATTAACCGGAAGGATTGTACTTTCAAATAAAAAAAGAAATTTGAGAAAATATTTAGTAGTTTTTTTTATAGCATTTTCAAAAAAAAAAGTTAAATGGCGGACCCTTTATTATTTACCGTTCTGAAGTTATGGCTGGCTTGATATGTCAGCTTTTTGGCCAAAAATTTGGATTTTTCAAACTTTGAGCGACGAATGTCACAGGTTAGCATCGTTTAATCGATCTCAAATTTCGAAATAAAATTCCAACATCGATTTTTTGCGGTGACCCTAGTGTCCAGTGTTAAGACAGTTGCGGCATAATCGTTTTTTCATTTATCAAATTTTTCTTTTCAACTGAAGTTAAGGACAAAAATCGAACATGATGCTTTTTACTACAACATTGACAATTTTCATCTTGTTTCAAAGTCGCATTATGAAAACGAATCGACCTAGTTTGTATATTATTTTTGTCCTTAGAAATTACTGATGTTTTCTTTTTAGTAAAATTGTAATGTACTGGTGATTCTTCCTCAAAACAGATTCTAAGGTTCTAAAACTGGTTTCTAGGAAGCTTAACAAAGTTTACATTGCTGGTATAGTTGTACTGGCATTAAGAGATTTTTCCCATCTTTACGAATGGAAAAGTCTAATTTTTGAGTTGTCATATAAAAAAGAATGGAATCCCATGTAGACGTATCGATTCGCAAGGATTTAAGTTGTGCAAGGAAATTTCTAGTTGTATCTAACAAGTACTTTATATATTTAAAAGTTCCCTTTGATGATTGTATATTAAATAATCGTTTTGAAATTTGTTCAATTAATTTTTTTTTCATTGCTAGTTCATAGCTTGAGTCAGCAACAAGGTATTCATGTATCATGGAGAGAGGTGTACCTGAAAAGGAGCCCCTTAAAAGTAATACTCTTGAACATTTGTCAAGGAACTGTTGTTGTGTACAAGAGACAAAAACATGTCACGATAAGCCATCAAATCTAGATAGTAACCCGAAAAGGTTGGGAGGTCTTTTGTCGGCAGGCGTGCAAAATACTGAATGTTTCTTGTCGAACACTTGAGCCTGTAAAAATACAAGCATGAGCAGAGGAGGTTTGAGGAGTTTCAAACTCTAATAGTAAATCAAGGAGTAAAGATTTAAAAGAAATATACTTATCATAGCATGTGTAGTAAATATCATTACTCAGATATGGTAGATCAGTTTCTTTCATAGAAGATTCGTGAACGGTATTCATGATTTGATCACGACCATCTTGAATTCTTTTAAAAGTATGGGCATGCCCCTTTGAACGAGCATTAGTTAATTTACGTTCGTTCAATGTGATCGGGAACTTTTTTGATCTTCGATTTCTGTAGCAATTAGTTCCATGGCTTTTCAAATATTAAAAACAGTTTTGAACAAGAAACTTTACAAAAGATATGGATGAATAACACCATACACTCGATAGTAATGTAATTAGTTTAGAAAATCGTCTAAGTTGTAGAAGTTGTAGCAGTAGAAGGGAATACTGGAACACTTAGATAGTTCCAGAGTTTCGGCACCATTTAATGTGTAAGAGTATCCAAGAAAAAGTTTTAAGTAATTTTCATTCCTTACGTTTATTAAATTAATTTTTTTTTACAAATTCAGTATACATATGTAAGTATATTCAAATATTAAAAAGTATTTTTATATTGATTAATAGAAAAAAACTGCATATATATCTTTTAATTTTACAATAAGTACATAAATTTTTAGATTTCTTTTCTTTCAAAGGTTTTTTTTGTTCTTATAAATACGTAAGTATGTGCACATGTATATCCAAATACATTTTTTACAATTCATCAAATTGAATTGAATTGGTTCAAATGTTCCATATAAAACACATGAAAAAATTCCCGTTTTCATTGCATATGTACATTAGGGTGTCCCTTATAAGCCAAAAAATTTTTTTCCGATTTCTAAACGCATGTCTTCTAGATTTTTTTATTATAGAAAATTATATCTAAATGTGAAATCTGGTTGTCCAATGATGATTGCACCATGGGTTGGTGAGTAAGCCAAGAACTTTTTCAAAATGTTATAATTATTTTTATATGTTTATATTAATTTATTATCTCTTCAAAAAATGAACTAACAATAATTATTCAAATCTTATGTCTAGATATAATAATTAGGCCCAACCAGTGTCAGTCATAAACTTAGTGATAGTATTTAACAATATATAAATATCGTATTAAGCACAAAAATATTTTCAAGAACTTTCGTTGGGAGTGTTGGCATTAGGGACCTAGTCTCTCTCTTTTTTAAGCGGATGTGTCCAGTAAAGTTCAAGATATTACGACCAAGTGGCTTAGGATGTAACTCGAGTTTTGTTAAATATTTGCCTGCGTATTTTGCAACGTCAGCAGTCACAAATGGTAAATTTAGATCATGATGTAAATTTGAATTTATGATGTACCATGGAGCCGATGTTATTAGCCTTAAAATCTTGTTTTGCTTTCGTTGGATTCTCTACATTGAAATCTAAAGCAGTGCCCCATAGCTCTATATTGGTTTCAAAAGCGACTTGTATATTAAAAGCTTACTATCTAGACTGAGTGTTGAATTTCTACCAATCAGCTAATGTACCTGAGTAAATTTTAGCTTCATTTGCGTTAGCTTAGATATTTCACATGTGAATGTTGCGCAACAACTTGATTGTTGATTCGAATGGGCGAACAAGTATCTTTTCGTAGGCTAAATGTTACCTGAGCACACTTCTGTTCGTTTACTTTTATTCTCCATAAGTTTAACCACAGTTCCAGCTAGGTAATACGTGCCTGAAGACATCGGAAATCCTCATGAGGGGTTTCGTGCATAGTAACGCAGGCTGTATCGTCGCAAATGTAGCTGCGTTACTATGTAAGAAAGATACAAAAAAATTTCATGGCGATATGTTGTGTTTTAGGTAGTGCGTCCGCCCCTCAAAGTTACCTTTTGAATATTTGCGGTTTTAATTTTTTTTTTATAAAGTTTTGAAAATAAATTAAAAGAATTAATTTTGCATTAAAAATATTTTTTTCGCCACTCATTTCTGAATAACTACAAAACCAGTGAAACTCCTAAAAAACTATGTTAATTGTTTTTAAAGATAATTTTATTTTGCATCTTCACGAGTTTAATTTATTAAAATCGCGCAAACTGTTGTGGAGTTATATTGAAATAACTTAGCGTGACCGCTTTGTTTATGGGTTAGTATTAGCCACGCCCATTAAAAAACAATCTCTACATCATAGACAAAAATTTAAAACGGATTTGAATTTTCGACACGAATGTCCATATATGGCATACATAGTTTTATTGAAAACAAATTTTTACAATTTTGTCTGGGCTAATTTTACGATAAAACTTACTGTTTTGTTGAAAATCGCGAAACCCCCGTTTTTGTGACCTTCAACCACGAGTAATTTTTTTTCAGGTGTCGGATCGATGAGGACTTTTCACATTTCCTTTATAATGGTGTTTTGACTAATGCTATCAATTTTCAGCTGGGTGCGAATTTTTGTAACCTGGCCCATATTTTTTGGTCTAATTTGACCTGACTAACATACCACAACAAAACAATGTTACGTTGTTAAAAGCAATTAAAAATTGTTGGTTTTCATTACAGCACATCTTAATTACAGTTGATTTAAGCGTAATTGTTTTTTGTTTTTCCTTTATTAAATTATTTAAAATATTATGTAAAGTATAATACTTACTAATTAGGCATTTCGGGAAACACTTTAATAACTCTTCCATTCAGGTGCAGTGAGAATGGGAGAAACATTTGTTTTGAAATGTGACGAAAAACAGATATTGCAAATAGAGGTGGAAAACTATCGATAGGCCGGGAATACTTTAGTAGGCCAGAAAACCTTGCAATGCAGCCTAGCGCCATCTCGGGAAACACCATGGTGGAGAAAATCCTTAAGCCCGGCCGAAGGCCGGCAATGCAAGAAAACGTTAGTAAGCAGGAAAACTTTGCAATGCAGAAAACCTTTACTAGGCTGCGCCGTCTCGGGAAACACCATATTGGAGAAAATCCTTAAAAAAACCTTATACATACTCACAATACTGTACTAAAGTTTCAGAGGCCCATAACTCGGAAACTAAGCCTCGCCGCCAATTTTGTTATTTAATTTTTTTTCTTATTTTTCAATTTTCTATAGGATAGGGTACTTTTTTAATTTTTAAGATACCAATATTGGTCATATTCGTTTGAAAACACCGTATGATAAGAATATTTTACTAGAACTTCAGAGGCCCATAACTCGGAAACTAAGCGTTGCCGTCAACTTTTTTATTTATTATTTTCTTCTTATTTTTTAATTTCCTATATGACAGCATACTTTTTTTTAATTTCTGGGAGGTGCCCCTAAACTTGATTTAAGCCCTCGTTTGTTCAGACGGTAACATGAACCATTTGGTTCGTTCTCTGAACCACGATTGCAAACCATGCCGTTCACACGAAGGATTCGTAATTCGTTTTGACAAATCTTTTTGATGCAGTGATGCCAACTTAGCCCTTTTCGGGATAAGTTTAACCCAAACTAAAAAACGAGTAAATCTAGCTTTTTAAAATTATATTTAAGATCCTTTTTACTTTTTCAATATGGCTACATTTTTCTTCCTTTAATCTAGCAATATCGACTTTTTACTAACTTTATTTTGCTAGTTTGCTTTACCAATTTCTATTTCTTCCAAATTTTTTGTGTTTTGAAATATATTCAATATAGTCTAAAAACAGATAATAAGGGTTTCATGAGAATGTTCAAAAGTTTCGCAAACTGTGCAATTTTTACACTCTCGTAAATAATATGTCAAACTGTATAGAAAATTATTTACACAAACCTATTAAGTTTTCCCAATAATTATGACTCGTAAGATTAAGCTGTGCAATTGTGCATTTGTAATCAATAACTTCTTGCTTTTTGGGTTTAAGAATTTTTAGACACACTTTTTTTATTTTTGTTTTTAAATTAAAAATTTAAATTTTCTTATTTTATTATTATTAAATGAATTTTTTGACATTTGTTTCAAATTTACATAAGCTGTTTGCGTAAAAGTTCAAAAAGGGCTTCATGAAACAAGTTTTGCAAGTTTGCCCAATTACACAAATGGCAATTTAAAGAGTTTTCATGAAAATCCTTAATGTATATATTTATGTATGTATGTTTTTTGAAGAGCGAGAAATCGAAATTTTATTTCATAACGACCAATTTTATATATATGTACTTATGTAAACATAGATACATACATATGTATATATACTTCTGTAGTTCCACTCCACAAAATTATATACAATTCAACAAAATTTAAATAATGAAAAGACATTTTATTTTTTTATATACAATTCAATAAAATTTAAATAATGAAAAGACATTTTATTTTTTGGTTGTTTTCTTTTTTCTCAATTGAACAATTTTTTAATAATAAAAATGGAATACAATATTTTCAAAAAAACTATGTTGAAAATTTTATAGTTCAATTAAAGTGTATTAGGGGAAGTGTCCACATTTCTATTAAGCGCACTATTCACGGTCAAAGTGTATGACACTAGCATCGTCTACGTGTGCATGAAGGTTTCGGCATATCGTCTTATCGTCTTATATATAAGCTAAGTGCAACACAATTGTCAAACTACATACAAAAAGTTTTTACGTTTATAATTTGACAGGTCGATGTAAAACTTACTGCTTTGAGTAGCTTATCTTTTTATGTTTGTGGTGCAGAAATGCATGTGCAAATATCAAAAAATTTAGATTTTCCTTCAAGCATTGTAGGTGTGACTCATACAATCAAAATTTTCACTAATATTATTATAATGCATTTTGACCGTGAATAATATATGTATGTACACTGAAAGCAAAACCATTACGTTGAACCCCTTTCATTAATACAACGACAAATTTCATTAATAAAATGAAACATTATAATATATTGATGCAAATTTCATTAATAGAATAAAACCTCTCCAATGCTTCATATTTTACAATTCGTAGTATCATTAATGTTACGATATAGTTTTCATTCGGGTAGTGAAAAACTTAAATACACGTTGTTATGAAGAATTCATACAAAAAAATAGTTTAAATTGATTAGGTGATATTAAAGAAGACGAAAGTATCAAATCACAATTGCAATTAATATATAGTTGTGGAAATTATAGTTTCGTTGAAGCTTTAATGAAATGTTTTCGTAATTTCAATGAAGAAAACTTCCTGCTGCTGGCTAGTAGGCAGTGTGCTACCCTTGAAGTATTTTTTTTGATATATAATTATATATATTTATTTATGAGTTATAATAAACTTTCATTAGTGATGTTATACTTATATTTAGTGTGTATCCAAATAATATTTGAGGTTGTTGTTGACTACTACGCGATGAGTTCCAAGTTCAAATCTTGGCCGGTGAAGACGATTATATCATACAAACATTTTTCTGATGCCTATGCCAATATACACACGTAAGTTAAACAATTAATAAAATATAATGAATACATTAAATCAATGAATTATGTTGTTAACACAATAATACAAACAATATCAACATCAACTTATTGAAATGTAATATGAAATGTAATATCTCAAGCTATGTATGTGTTGATCTTATGATAGTTATTTATTTTCCAAAAAAAAAAATTACTACAAAAATATTTTTGATGTTTTGATTTATAACAGAAACATTTTAAAAGTAGCCCCTTTTCGCGCTTATTCCAACAAGTTTTACTTTATTGTGCGCTAAACGTATATTTTTTCAATTAAGCCACTTTTTAAAAAATTTTTTACGTGTTTTGAGTTTCAAAAGTTGGCATCACTGTTTTGATGTATATATGTACATACATGCACACATACATACATGAATAGTTTTTCACGAGTTTTATTTCTGTGTTACTTACTTTTTTACAGTAGATAAACAAATTAAGGAAATATAATGAATAAAATGTGTTCTCATTTTTTTAATTCATACACGCATCCATTTTTTTGGTTTGTTTTTTGTTTACAAATGGGTACATGTGAATGTGTGTCGTCGTTAGCTGGTTCAGATAAATTAGCGATAATTTTTTATCAAAACTAGCGATGATAGCAATTTCTTCATGATTCGCAGCAAGGTTCAAAATGAACCAAGATGGTTCGCTCTCAAAAATTTTAATGGCGAACCATGTTGATTCAATCAAGACTCGACCGCGAACTTTGAGTGAGAGAGCGAACGTCGATAATTGGTGTCCGCGTGAACATGCTATTAATTTTACCATTCAAAATAATTTTGTGGAAACCATTTTAAAACAATTTTTGAGTTGGTTATAAGTAGGTTTTATCAAATGCAATCTTGTTTGCACTGTGGCCAACAAGTGCTGTCAAGTTAAAATGACCGGAAGCAGATAATAATGTTTGTGCCAGTGAATAAGAATGGAATGCGTAGTTTTGTAATCTCAGATGTCTAAATTGACCGGGCTATGCTTCTTTTGCAGAGGATGAACATTTAAAAGCAACTGTAATAAATTCAGTACATATCAAATGTTGTAATGCGAGATCAGCTGTACTGAACTTAAATTAAAATAAATGTGAATGCATACAAAATGTTGTCTTTCTATTAAACTGAATTTGAATAATATAAACTTGCTTTTGTTGCTGAGTATAAAATTAACGCCTGGCGCCAAAATGCTAAGTGTGTGTGTAATCCTTGCGAGAACAACTAAACGACAGAAAAATAAACAATACTATTATTATCAATTCAAGTATGAGTGTTGAGCAAAGTGAATAAAATAAGACTTCATTAATTTATGGACAGGGCAGACTCATCTGTAAAAGACAACCAAGAGAAACATTAAAATTTTTGTTGCGAATAATCAAAATAACAAAACAAACAGAGTCACAAACACAAAGATATATATATAAAAATTAACAACATGATGACAAAAGGCATTTTATAATTTTTCATAATACATATTCGCATACGACCTGACCAAGAAGACAATCTATTTCATTTCGCATATCAAAAGTGTCACTGTTATAATGCCCACACTTTTGTGTTAACATAAACATTTATAAGAAATTTGCTCATGTTATTTTTTTGATGCTTCTGCTGTTTTGGTACTCTTTTAATGCAGGGCCACCATCAGCCACAGTTCAACATACAGGGTGTTTTTTTTAGAGGTATAGAACTTCGAATTGAAATAAAACAAGAAAATCGTTTTAATGTCCATCAATTTGGCTTTATTGGAAGGATAATTTTATGCCATTAACGTTTAAATATGATTTCGGGCATGTGGCCGCCGCGGCTGGCTCGAATAAAGCCAATTCTACCGGTCCAATTTTCAACCACTTTTTCGAGCATATGGGGCCGTATGTTGGCAATAACGCCACGAATGTTGGCTTCCAAGTCCCCTAACGTTTCTGGTTTGTTGGCGTAGACGAGCGACTTCACATATCCCCAAAGAAAATAATCCAATGGTGTCAAATCACACGATCTTGGTGGCCAATTGACAGGTTATCCATGGTTAACCGAATTAATTGCTCTGATGGACGATTATGTCGACCATAAAATGGACGGAGCTTGCGGTAAACTTCGCGAACTGAACCATTATTTTCGAAATAAATTTGCACGATTTGCAAGCGTTGTTCTTTTGCCAACCTGTTCATGATGAGATGGCAAACCAAACTAAATATTAATCACTTGACAGCTGACAAAATGGCCGCCAGTTAAAAAAGTGATGCCAACTTAAAGTTCTATACCTCAATAAAAAACACCCTATACAAACGACTTGGCCAACAAACTTGCCATTTTCAAAACCAGACCAGAACCAAGAAATTATGCTTCGTGTATAAACGGTGGATGTTTATTTCTTGAGTATCCGTCTGCTACTGATTGCAAAAAGCCAACATTTCAAAATAAAATTAAAACGACAACATAAAAAGAGAAAATTAAATAAAACTGAAAATAAATTCTGCGAAGTAAGATGAATCCATTAGGGTGGTATTTCCAAAGTATGTTTCGATACTAAAAACAAACACGATTAAAATAAAATTAAATTAAGATTCTATAACGCATAGCTAGCATTTGAAATTTTTATCACAAATACAGACAAACAAAATCGTTTATAATTGTTAAATAAAATACAGGAAGTTTAAAAATGCATTGATATGTTTCATTTACAAAAAAGCATTCAGCAAATTGTAATACGATGAATCAAAACAATTCACATATTCCAATTTTACTGAAAACTTTAATACATAAAGCAGAAATCTACATCAACTGACAAAACACACAGTGGACCAAACACAAAGAACGCTGATGATAAATGTGTAGTGACCTTCGAAAACAGCTGGTTTGTTCCGTTCTACTCGTGTTTGTCAGAATATTTACAATTAACTTTGGTGTTATTTGTTCATTAATAATTATCACATGTAATTTGGCTTACAAAACGATACGAACCTTAGCCTGATCAAATCATAAATATAGAAACAAATGAATAATAATAATTAAAGTTTAAAATTTGTTAACGCACTAATAATCCCAAATTATTATTTTACTTACTAAGTCAAATATTTTTTTATTAAAAATACATTGAAATTTATTATTGAGGGGTTTAGCTGGATCCTATGCGCATTTCACTGTTGCTGATGCAGATCATCCGGGAACCTTTACGCAAAAATTTCTAAGAACAACTAGATTTAATGTGTTTAACTTTTATTTAAACCAATGAGAAGCTCAACAAATAATAAAGTTGAAACAAGAACTCAATAATCAACATGTTTTTTTATTTTCTTACTTTATGCCTTGCTTGATGCATTAAATTTTTTGACAATTCCTTTGTGAGACTATGTGAGAAGCGCAAAGTTGCATTTAATGCATGTAGCTATATTTAATGTACCTTGCTTCGACCGTTGTGCTTCCGTGGGTAGTGTTCTAGCCTAACATACGGAAATCCTGGTATCGACTACTGATTCAACGCGCGAACAAAAAGTATTTGATTTGATATTGTGTTAAACAGACATAAATAATAAATATAAGAACATAATAAAGTATATTGAAGTTAATCTAAGAGCAGATATAAGATTCTGATCTAAAGAGCAAATTTTTTAATGATAAACATATAAAAAAGGCACACATCCTATATGCACTCAGAAAAATCATGTGATAACAAAGCAGGTAGGTAAGCGAGAGTTGATCATCTCTCCCTTACCAACCTGCTTCCAGGTAGACAAATATTTTTGCTGAGACAGAACAGAAACAGAAAATAAAGACTAATGAAGCCTTGAGGAGCTACAGTAAGTCCCGTATAACTTAACATATGGAGTTCTTTTTTTATTAAATTTCGAAAATTTTGAAATTAATGCAGTTTTTCAGAAATAATCTTATAATACACATTAAACAGACAGATATATGGATCAATTTATTTCCTTTTTCGATATCAATAACAATCCATGGTACGTTAAAAATTAAAATTTACATCGTAATTTAAATATTCCACTAGCCACTTAAGAAATTGGCAAATACGCAGGCAAATATTTAATAAAACTCTAGTCTCATCCTAATCCCCTAGCTCGTAATATCTTGAACCTTACTGGACACATCCGCTTAAAGAAGAGGGACAATAAGGCTCTAAAATGCAATACCGTAGATGAAACTTTTTGAGAATATTTTTGTGCTAGTACATCATTTTTGTATTAATAATTACTATCGTTAAATATGTGTTTGGGGTTGGTTGGATCCATTAATTATATCTAGACTTAAGATTTGATTACTAAATGTTAGTTAAATTTTTTGAAGTACAATAAATATACATATGGATATTTCTATTATTCTGCAACAATGAACTTTGAAGCGTTCAGCACTGGGCATTCATTAAACAATGATTAACAGCCTTATTTATAAAAATTATTAAGTCTTTCTAAAGGCTTAATAAGCAAAATTTTTTATTTAAATCTTTTTTAAAAACCCTTTGTAAAGCCTAAATAATTTTTATAAATAAGACTGTTAATATTTAAAGAAATCGCTAACAAATTGGTATATAACTTAAATCGTATTGAACTAAATGTTTCTAGTTTCTGTTTCTTTAAATTAAAATAATTAATTGCATAAGGATTTTCGAAGGGAAAAGTTTTTACGTAGGTATTTTTCTAAAAATTTATTGATAGCACTGACTGATTTAATATTTGGAAGCAAAAAAAAAATAATAAAACGTCAGACAAAATTTTTGTCCGGACAAACTAGTCTTATTGTTTTAAGCGGTTTTGGCCAAATATATATATACATATTTTTACAATAGATATTTTGACATTTATACACAGTAAATTCGACCTGAGTTTAAATATAAGGTCTGTTCAAAAAGTATCGCCAAATTTTAAGTCTTTTTTGCTTTCAAGTCTGGGCAATTTCGCACGGCTCTCTAATGTCGTCGCCATAACAGCCTCTATATTTTCCGGAATAAGTCGTTTGGAAACGCTAGCTAGCAATTGAACGTGTCGTTCCGTTCCTTGTATGTGTGATGGAATTTTTGGATCAAAAAAGGTGGATCATCTTGATTTAAATATTCTTTCAATGTATCGTACGAAATGCTTCGTGTGAATGGTGGTTCAAATTCGTTATTTATATCATTCTAATTGATAATTTCCGTGTAACTTGTGCAATTAAAGTTTATGTCTGGTTTTTTATAAACTCTAACTTCCGTTGGGTCTTCAACATCGTCTCGCTTTTCTTTGCTATCATCAAGCAACATTGATAGCAAGATATTTTCAAAATGCGCATAATATGAATTATCTTTAATTACTTTATTGACAATACTGCGTAAATGAGGTTGTAGAAACCGTGACCAACTAATGAACTTGAAAAATAATTCACTACCGTACACGACAGGGCTGTAATACTTGATATAGAAGTACTTTGGCACATAACATTTAATTATAAATTCAACCAGAATCCGTAAATTTTCGGATGGATTTTCCGTTGTCGCATACAATCGTAATAATCTACCGGCCTTGGTAAGCCAGCGAAAATGTAAAATTTTCCCTGGTTTGATGTTAGCCAGATCCACCGAAACCACGCCGCTAGAAATTGCATGAGCCATGCCGTATAAGTACTTCGAATCGGTGGCAAATTAAATTTTTTCTGGAGCAGGGGGCATATTTTTCAACTAAATTTTCTGAAAGCCGTCCACCACCTGAAATATATAATAATAAAATAATTAAAATGGAAATGAAAACGCTAACAAATTGGTATCATCTAACCATTGGCGAAGCACTTCTTGTCTGCATTTCTCTTTTTCTCTGCGAATTTTCGATTTATTCATGATGAGAGGTTCGCCATGCTTATCTTTCATTTTGAAATCTTGGAAAAGAGCGGTTCCTAATGCTGATGCTACTCTATCAGGCACACCAAATCTGTCACATATCAAGGCAAAGTTAAAACAATCGTATCTTTCTGTGTATTGTGAACTTGTGCTTGTATCCATATCTTCTTGAACCGATGGTGGTGCGTATGTTGAATCATCGGGATATTGGTATCTTGGCATTGAAGACATAGAAGTGTTGCTCCTTGCTCTTCAATTTCCATCATAAATGCAGCCACTGTTAGTCTTCTCTGATTATGTTGATCGTGCATAAACTCTTTGAGACGTTTTGGAACCAAGCCGCATGCACATGGAGCTGCCTTCAAATCGCACTTACATGTTCCAATGTGAAAAATTAATTCCAGAGATTTTAGAAACTCTGGAAATTTTGGGTTTTTAATTTTGCTCTTGATTTGTTCTTAATATTTGTCAAGCAATCTATTCAATTTAATATATAAAAAATTTTTCCCCATTATTTCCATACAAGTTTTTCCCAAATTCCAATCAACTAAATTTGTACTTGAATGGTGAATGATTTATAAGAAAACTTTTTTTGGTCTAGTTTAGCACGTTCGCTCAAGTAAAAATAATATCTCAAGATATCCAGATGGGTTGGTAAATTAAGATCACTCAAATCAGTAGACACACCAAAAACAATAATATCATGCTTGAGCATATGACTCATTGGGTTTTCGATAGTTGTGGTGGCTTCATATTGCGGTGTACAGGATGGTGGATTCATTGCAATATGATGATTGTTTAAATAATAAACTATGTAGCTTACGCTTTGAGTAGTTGTAAAATACTGAATTTTTATTATAAAAAATTCGACTTAAATACTAAAAATTAGAACCTTAAAACTAAATAGTACATATGCATACCTGATTTTTAGGCATGCTCTTTACTGCATACAGCTACATATTGTAAACCCATAGAAGATATATGTTATTACCTAGCTATCAGGGATTATATTATTAACAAAGGTATACCTACAAACATTGTTACACTGATTAGTGAGTTATATAGTAATGCAAAAATTTCAGTTCGATTTAATTAAAGGGAAAGCATACCTTTCAATACCCACAAAGGTGTAAATCAAGGATATATCCTTTCACCCACCCTCTTCCTAATCCTCCTGGACTCTGCCTTAGAATTAACCAATAGACAAGCACCTTATGGCATTCGCTGGAACGTCAATAACGTCCTTTGTGACATCGACTACGCTGACGACACAGCTTCGAACACATTGAGGCTAAGCTGAAATGCCTGACAGAAAATGCTGCTAAGGTCGGTCTGCGAATAAATACTAGAAAAACCAAGCTTATGCGAATAGGCACAACAAATTTAAATCCGCTTATTATAGACGGGCAGACCATTGAAGATGTCGACAGTTTTTGCTACCTAGGCGCAGTAAAATAACTAAAGATGGGGGATCGGAGGCTGACATCCGCGATCGTATTAACAAGGCTAGAAGTGCTTTTCTCACACTGAATAAAATTTGGAGATGCAACAACATCACGTGCAAAACTAAAATAAGAATTTTCAACTGCAGTGTGAAATCCATTTTCCTGTATGGCTGTACAAATTGGAGTTTGACACAAGCGACAACTCGCAAAATTCAAGTTTTTATCAATCGCTGTCTACGCCAATTATTGAGAATTTTCTGGCCAAACCGAATTTCAAATGAAGAGCTGTTACTACGGACAAATACTAGTCCTATCGAAATATAAGTCCGAAGAAGAAAATGGACCTGGTTAGGCCACATCCTACGCCGCCCCCACAATGATATTGCTAGAGCCATCTTGGACTGGAACCTCCAAGGTCATCGTAGAAGAGGCTGCCCCAGAAACAACTGGATACGATGTACGAAAAGAGAACTAGAATCAGTCCAAATATCCTCGAATCACGCAAAAACATTGGCCAACGATATAGTTAGATGGAGAGAGCTTGTTCACTTTGAACTTTTTATAATTTTTTTATATACTATTGGTCTAATTCATAAAAAATATTTTAGGATTATTACAGGTTTATTTGACAAATTTCCCATAGAAATATGTCAAAAAAGCGCTTAATAAACCTGAAATATTTTTTATGAATAAGGCAGTATTACATAATTCAGTTGTAAATAAAGGACATATATATATATCAGGGATTCCCAGTATTTAACCCAAAAATAACACAAGATTCCTGTTTGATTTAGATATGTTCTGACTAAATAAATTTCTAAAGAGAAAAATAAACTCCAAAAATACAAAACATAGCCATTTCGCTAATTTTTTTTTGTAAAGATCCAAAAATTTTGATTTTTTTAAATGTTTGTATGGTGAACCCCCCAGGGGTGGTTCCAGGGGTTGTGCCACTGGCATAGGTGGGTCGGCCCTCCAAAATTAGTGGGGGTCGGTCATACATTTTGAATCGATTGAGGAACTCTAAATGGGTCAAAGTGAGATTTTTCAAAATTTTACCCTTCGGATCAAAAGTCGGGACATCAAAATGCATTTTAGAGGTATGGTTCCTTCGGCAAAGTTTCTTATTTTGATCCCTAGAATACGATTTTCCTTGTAGTTTGAGCGATTTTTTTGCCTCCATACAAATCGACCCGCCCTTTATGGAATATTTTGTTTATATTGTTTTTGTTGAACTGTTTAATAAATAAATATTGAATTTTGAATTATAAATTCATGTAACATATTTGTGCACAACCGACACATTTTTGGACCTCGTTTTTTGACTAAAATTACTTATTTACGATCGCAAATGATCGATTTTGGCCAACAAATTAAGTTAGAAAATTATGTTAAAATTTTTTTTGGCGGTTATGGCTTGATATGTTAGTATATGTATTTATTTTAAATTTAGAATATTTTTACAACATTTGCAGGCAAAAATATCGATATATCGAAATATCGATGATCTAAAAAAATAAATATATCGATACTGTTAAAACATATCGATACGATATAAATCGATAAATTTTTTTCACTTGCCCTCTCTATTGCATACTATCTACAGACGGATGCCAGAACTTACAATATTGTTAGTAAAATGTGCTAAAAATCGTGAGAACTAGCAATTTTTTTCGATACTGTTGTCAGATACTACGTTTATAGGCGCACTATTTGCAAATAAAACTATTTGCAAATGTGAATGTATAAAAACTTGGTAGTACTTCTATAGAAAACTTACTTATGTTTACAAAAAAATTTGTAAATGTGTAAATATAAAGTAAGAAATAATCTTTTGTTTTTATTGCCATTATTTTCTTCTATGAATGGTTTTTTGTACAATATTTATAAAATTTTTTTATTTTATTAGCAATGATTTTTAAGTGTGGTAACCTCAAGCATTTTATTTGCAAATAGTGCTTTAACCGTGAATAGTTTTTTTAATTAGTAAGTAGCAATAAAACCAATAATATGGCAACAATTTACTATTTTATTTGCAAAAAAGCCCTGCGTTTAAACGTAGTAAGAAAAAGCATTGTCAGTCTATTGCAAGACCAGCAGCTGACAACAAATTGTTAAACATCTTACATTTTACAAACGCATAGATTAGTTCAATTTAAAAGAAGAATATTTGAATAAAAGAGGTATTGTTCTGCTCTTTTTATAGATGTTTCTCAGGCATTTGATAAAGTGTGGCATGAGAGCCTCATATTAAAGTTGAGGACATATCTTCCAATAAACACTAAAAATCTTTTTGGAAAAATACATTCTTGCCCGGAAGTTCACTATTGTGGAAAGAGATTTGGTATGATTTATACCTGTGATATGCCTGTGAGCAGTAATATCCACATTTCTACATTTGGTGGTGATACAACCTGCCTTAGTATGCATGAAAACCTTTAGGATGCACCCCGATATCTTCAGGAACATATTATTAGAACATATTAGATAGAACTATGGATAAATTTATGCAAAATTAAAGTAAACGAACGAAAGTGTGTTCAGGTAACATTTACCTTACGAAGAGATACTTGTTCCCTAATTATTATATCTAGATTTATGATTTGACTACTTATTGTTATTTGAAGATACAATAAAAAATATCAATGTAAAAAAAATCTTTCAACCGTGTAAACACATTGACTCATTGACTCTGGTATATTCAATAAAAGGTACCCACGAATCTGTTGCAGTATCTCTAATAAAAACAAAATTAAAAGGAAACGCAAGAAATCTAATCAATAATGAGTCAACTATTTCAGATATTATAAACAAATTAACAACTATCGTCAAAGGTGAATCCGTTGAATTATTAACAGCAAAAATATTAAATACAGGGTGTTTTTTTAGAGGTATAGAACTTCGAATTGAAATAAAACACAAGAAAATCGTTTTAATGTCCATCAATTTGGCTTTATTGGAAGGATAATTTTATGTTTGTGAGAAGCGCAAAGTTGCATTTAATGCATGTAGCTATATTTAATGTACCTTGCTTCGACCGTTGTGCTTCCGTGGGTAGTGTTCTAGCCTAACATACGGAAATCCTGGTATCGACTCCTGATTCAACGCGCGAACAAAAAGTATTTGATTTGATATTGTGTTAAACAGACATAAATAATAAATATAAGAACATAATAAAGTATATTGAAGTTAATCTAAGAGCAGATATAAGATTCTCATCTAAAGAGCAAATTTTTTAATGATAAACATATAAAAAAGGCACACATCCTATATGCACTCAGAAAAATCATGTGATAACAAAGCAGGTAGGTAAGCGAGAGTTGATCATCTCTCCCTTACCAACCTGCTTCCAGGTAGACAAATATTTTTGCTGAGACAGAACAGAAACAGAAAATAAAGACTAATGAAGCCTTGAGGAGCTACAGTAAGTCCCGTATAACTTAACATATGGAGTTCTTTTTTTATTAAATTTCGAAAATTTTGAAATTAATGCAGTTTTTCAGAAATAATCTTATAATACACATTAAACAGACAGATATATGGATCAATTTATTTCCTTTTTCGATATCAATAACAATCCATGGTACGTTAAAAATTAAAATTTACATCGTAATTTAAATATTCCACTAGCCACTTAAGAAATTGGCAAATACGCAGGCAAATATTTAATAAAACTCTAGTCTCATCCTAATCCCCTAGCTCGTAATATCTTGAACCTTACTGGACACATCCGCTTAAAGAAGAGGGACAATAAGGCTCTAAAATGCAATACCGTAGATGAAACTTTTTGAGAATATTTTTGTGCTAGTACATCATTTTTGTATTAATAATTACTATCGTTAAATATGTGTTTGGGGTTGGTTGGATCCATTAATTATATCTAGACTTAAGATTTGATTACTAAATGTTAGTTAAATTTTTTGAAGTACAATAAATATACATATGGATATTTCTATTATTCTGCAACAATGAACTTTGAAGCGTTCAGCACTGGGCATTCATTAAACAATGATTAACAGCCTTATTTATAAAAATTATTAAGTCTTTCTAAAGGCTTAATAAGCAAAATTTTTTATTTAAATCTTTTTTAAAAACCCTTTGTAAAGCCTAAATAATTTTTATAAATAAGACTGTTAATATTTAAAGAAATCGCTAACAAATTGGTATATAACTTAAATCGTATTGAACTAAATGTTTCTAGTTTATGTTTCTTTAAATTAAAATAATTAATTGCATAAGGATTTTCGAAGGGAAAAGTTTTTACGTAGGTATTTTTCTAAAAATTTATTGATAGCACTGACTGATTTAATATTTGGAAGCAAAAAAAAAATAATAAAACGTCAGACAAAATTTTTGTCCGGACAAACTAGTCTTATTGTTTTAAGCGGTTTTGGCCAAATATATATATACATATTTTTACAATAGATATTTTGACATTTATACACAGTAAATTCGACCTGAGTTTAAATATAAGGTCTGTTCAAAAAGTATCGCCAAATTTTAAGTCTTTTTTGCTTTCAAGTCTGGGCAATTTCGCACGGCTCTCTAATGTCGTCGCCATAACAGCCTCTATATTTTCCGGAATAAGTCGTTTGGAAACGCTAGCTAGCAATTGAACGTGTCGTTCCGTTCCTTGTATGTGTGATGGAATTTTTGGATCAAAAAAGGTGGATCATCTTGATTTAAATATTCTTTCAATGTATCGTACGAAATGCTTCGTGTGAATGGTGGTTCAAATTCGTTATTTATATCATTCTAATTGATAATTTCCGTGTAACTTGTGCAATTAAAGTTTATGTCTGGTTTTTTATAAACTCTAACTTCCGTTGGGTCTTCAACATCGTCTCGCTTTTCTTTGCTATCATCAAGCAACATTGATAGCAAGATATTTTCAAAATGCGCATAATATGAATTATCTTTAATTACTTTATTGACAATACTGCGTAAATGAGGTTGTAGAAACCGTGACCAACTAATGAACTTGAAAAATAATTCACTACCGTACACGACAGGGCTGTAATACTTGATATAGAAGTACTTTGGCACATAACATTTAATTATAAATTCAACCAGAATCCGTAAATTTTCGGATGGATTTTCCGTTGTCGCATACAATCGTAATAATCTACCGGCCTTGGTAAGCCAGCGAAAATGTAAAATTTTCCCTGGTTTGATGTTAGCCAGATCCACCGAAACCACGCCGCTAGAAATTGCATGAGCCATGCCGTATAAGTACTTCGAATCGGTGGCAAATTAATTTTTTTCTGGAGCAGGGGGCATATTTTTCAACTCAATTTTCTGAAAGCCGTCCACCACCTGAAATATATAATAATAAAATAATTAAAATGGAAATGAAAACGCTAACAAATTGGTATCATCTAACCATTGGCGAAGCACTTCTTGTCTGCATTTCTCTTTTTCTCTGCGAATTTTCGATTTATTCATGATGAGAGGTTCGCCATGCTTATCTTTCATTTTGAAATCTTGGAAAAGAGCGGTTCCTAATGCTGATGCTACTCTATCAGGCACACCAAATCTGTCACATATCAAGGCAAAGTTAAAACAATCGTATCTTTCTGTGTATTGTGAACTTGTGCTTGTATCCATATCTTCTTGAACCGATGGTGGTGCGTATGTTGAATCATCGGGATATTGGTATCTTGGCATTGAAGACATAGAAGTGTTGCTCTTTGCTCTTCAATTTCCATCATAAATGCAGCCACTGTTAGTCTTCTCTGATTATGTTGATCGTGCATAAACTCTTTGAGACGTTTTGGAACCAAGCCGCATGCACATGGAGCTGCCTTCAAATCGCACTTACATGTTCCAATGTGAAAAATTAATTCCAGAGATTTTAGAAACTCTGGAAATTTTGGGTTTTTAATTTTGCTCTTGATTTGTTCTTAATATTTGTCAAGCAATCTATTCAATTTAATATATAAAAAATTTTTCCCCATTATTTCCATACAAGTTTTTCCCAAATTCCAATCAACTAAATTTGTACTTGAATGGTGAATGATTTATAAGAAAACTTTTTTTGGTCTAGTTTAGCACGTTCGCTCAAGTAAAAATAATATCTCAAGATATCCAGATGGGTTGGTAAATTAAGATCACTCAAATCAGTAGACACACCAAAAACAATAATATCATGCTTGAGCATATGACTCATTGGGTTTTCGATAGTTGTGGTGGCTTCATATTGCGGTGTACAGGATGGTGGATTCATTGCAATATGATGATTGTTTAAATAATAAACTATGTAGCTTACGCTTTGAGTAGTTGTAAAATACTGAATTTTTATTATAAAAAATTCGACTTAAATACTAAAAATTAGAACCTTAAAACTAAATAGTACATATGCATACCTGATTTTTAGGCATGCTCTTTACTGCATACAGCTACATATTGTAAACCCATAGAAGATGTATGTTATTACCTAGCTATCAGGGATTATATTATTAACAAAGGTATACCTACAAACATTGTTACACTGATTAGTGAGTTATATAGTAATGCAAAAATTTCAGTTCGATTTAATTAAAGGGAAAGCATACCTTTCAATACCCACAAAGGTGTAAATCAAGGATATATCCTTTCACCCACCCTCTTCCTAATCCTCCTGGACTCTGCCTTAGAATTAACCAATAGACAAGCACCTTATGGCATTCGCTGGAACGTCAATAACGTCCTTTGTGACATCGACTACGCTGACGACACAGCTTCGAACACATTGAGGCTAAGCTGAAATGCCTGACAGAAAATGCTGCTAAGGTCGGTCTGCGAATAAATACTAGAAAAACCAAGCTTATGCGAATAGGCACAACAAATTTAAATCCGCTTATTATAGACGGGCAGACCATTGAAGATGTCGACAGTTTTTGCTACCTAGGCGCAGTAAAATAACTAAAGATGGGGGATCGGAGGCTGACATCCGCGATCGTATTAACAAGGCTAGAAGTGCTTTTCTCACACTGAATAAAATTTGGAGATGCAACAACATCACGTGCAAAACTAAAATAAGAATTTTCAACTGCAGTGTGAAATCCATTTTCCTGTATGGCTGTACAAATTGGAGTTTGACACAAGCGACAACTCGCAAAATTCAAGTTTTTATCAATCGCTGTCTACGCCAATTATTGAGAATTTTCTGGCCAAACCGAATTTCAAATGAAGAGCTGTTACTACGGACAAATACTAGTCCTATCGAAATATAAGTCCGAAGAAGAAAATGGACCTGGTTAGGCCACATCCTACGCCGCCCCCACAATGATATTGCTAGAGCCATCTTGGACTGGAACCTCCAAGGTCATCGTAGAAGAGGCTGCCCCAGAAACAACTGGATACGATGTACGAAAAGAGAACTAGAATCAGTCCAAATATCCTCGAATCACGCAAAAACATTGGCCAACGATATAGTTAGATGGAGAGAGCTTGTTCACTTTGAACTTTTTATAATTTTTTTATATACTATTGGTCTAATTCATAAAAAATATTTTAGGATTATTACAGGTTTATTTGACAAATTTCCCATAGAAATATGTCAAAAAAGCGCTTAATAAACCTGAAATATTTTTTATGAATAAGGCAGTATTACATAATTCAGTTGTAAATAAAGGACATATATATATATCAGGGATTCCCAGTATTTAACCCAAAAATAACACAAGATTCCTGTTTGATTTAGATATGTTCTGACTAAATAAATTTCTAAAGAGAAAAATAAACTCCAAAAATACAAAACATAGCCATTTCGCTAATTTTTTTTTGTAAAGATCCAAAAATTTTGATTTTTTTTAAATGTTTGTATGGTGAACCCCCCAGGGGTGGTTCCAGGGGTTGTGCCACTGGCATAGGTGGGTCGGCCCTCCAAAATTAGTGGGGGTCGGTCATACATTTTGAATCGATTGAGGAACTCTAAATGGGTCAAAGTGAGATTTTTCAAAATTTTACCCTTCGGATCAAAAGTCGGGACATCAAAATGCATTTTAGAGGTATGGTTCCTTCGGCAAAGTTTCTTATTTTGATCCCTAGAATACGATTTTCCTTGTAGTTTGAGCGATTTTTTTGCCTCCATACAAATCGACCCGCCCTTTATGGAATATTTTGTTTATATTGTTTTTGTTGAACTGTTTAATAAATAAATATTGAATTTTGAATTATAAATTCATGTAACATATTTGTGCACAACCGACACATTTTTGGACCTCGTTTTTTGACTAAAATTACTTATTTACGATCGCAAATGATCGATTTTGGCCAACAAATTAAGTTAGAAAATTATGTTAAAATTTTTTTTGGCGGTTATGGCTTGATATGTTAGTATATGTATTTATTTTAAATTTAGAATATTTTTACAACATTTGCAGGCAAAAATATCGATATATCGAAATATCGATGATCTAAAAAAATAAATATATCGATACTGTTAAAACATATCGATACGATATAAATCGATAAATTTTTTTCACTTGCCCTCTCTATTGCATACTATCTACAGACGGATGCCAGAACTGACAATATTGTTAGTAAAATGTGCTAAAAATCGTGAGAACTAGCAATTTTTTTCGATACTGTTGTCAGATACTACGTTTATAGGCGCACTATTTGCAAATAAAACTATTTGCAAATGTGAATGTATAAAAACTTGGTAGTACTTCTATAGAAAACTTACTTATGTTTACAAAAAAATTTGTAAATGTGTAAATATAAAGTAAGAAATAATCTTTTGTTTTTATTGCCATTATTTTCTTCTATGAATGGTTTTTTGTACAATATTTATAAAATTTTTTTATTTTATTAGCAATGATTTTTAAGTGTGGTAACCTCAAGCATTTTATTTGCAAATAGTGCTTTAACCGTGAATAGTTTTTTTAATTAGTAAGTAGCAATAAAACCAATAATATGGCAACAATTTACTATTTTATTTGCAAAAAAGCCCTGCGTTTAAACGTAGTAAGAAAAAGCATTGTCAGTCTATTGCAAGACCAGCAGCTGACAACAAATTGTTAAACATCTTACATTTTACAAACGCATAGATTAGTTCAATTTAAAAGAAGAATATTTGAATAAAAGAGGTATTGTTCTGCTCTTTTTATAGATGTTTCTCAGGCATTTGATAAAGTGTGGCATGAGAGCCTCATATTAAAGTTGAGGACATATCTTCCAATAAACACTAAAAATCTTTTGGAAAAATACATTCTTGCCCGGAAGTTCACTATTGTGGAAAGAGATTTGGTATGATTTATACCTGTGATATGCCTGTGAGCAGTAATATCCACATTTCTACATTTGGTGGTGATACAACCTGCCTTAGTATGCATGAAAACCTTTAGGATGCACCCCGATATCTTCAGGAACATATTATTAGAACATATTAGATAGAACTATGGATAAATTTATGCAAAATTAAAGTAAACGAACGAAAGTGTGTTCAGGTAACATTTACCTTACGAAGAGATACTTGTTCCCTAATTATTATATCTAGATTTATGATTTGACTACTTATTGTTATTTGAAGATACAATAAAAAATATCAATGTAAAAAAAATCTTTCAACCGTGTAAACACATTGACTCATTGACTCTGGTATATTCAATAAAAGGTACCCACGAATCTGTTGCAGTATCTCTAATAAAAACAAAATTAAAAGGAAACGCAAGAAATCTAATCAATAATGAGTCAACTATTTCAGATATTATTAACAAATTAACAACTATCGTCAAAGGTGAATCCGTTGAATTATTAACAGCAAAAATATTAAATACAGGGTGTTTTTTTAGAGGTATAGAACTTCGAATTGAAATAAAACACAAGAAAATCGTTTTAATGTCCATCAATTTGGCTTTATTGGAAGGATAATTTTATGCCATTAACGTTTAAATATGATTTCGGGCATGTGGCCGCCGCGGCTGGCTCGAATAAAGCCAATTCTACAGGTCCAATTTTCAACCACTTTTTCGAGCATATGGGGCCGTATGTTGGCAATAACGCCACGAATGTTGGCTTCCAAGTCCCCTAACGTTTCTGGTTTGTTGGCGTAGACGAGCGACTTCACATATCCCCAAAGAAAATAATCCAATGGTGTCACATCACACGATCTTGGTGGCCAATTTACAGGTCCATTCCGCGAAATTATGCGCTCATCGAATGTTTCCTTCAATAAATCGATTGTAACGTGCGCTGTGTGGCATGTAGCGCCGTCTTGTTGGAACCACAACGCATCCACATTCATGCCATCCAATTCGGGAACAAAATAGTCGGTTATCATGGCTCTATACCGGTCTCCATTAACGGTAACTGACTCTCCAGCATTATTTCGGAAGAAGTATGGCCCAATGAAATAAATTTGCACGATTTGCAAGCGTTGTTCTTTTGTCAACCTGTTCATGATGAAATGGCAAACCAAACTAAATATTAATCACTTGACAGCTGACAAAATGGCCGCCAGTTAAAAAAGTGATGCCAACTTAAAGTTCTATACCTCAATAAAAAACACCCAATATAAGCCAAAACAATAAGACGGCTAATGCTTATTGTAATGAAATAGAACTTCTTACCAAATTATTGGAAACAGCATATATATCAGATGGATTAACAAGCAAGCTTGCAACAAAATACACAACACAAGTTGACGTAAAAGCACTTACTAAAAACTGCACCATAGATAAAGTTAAGCTTATCATGGAAGCAGGACAATTTAATAACATGAATGATGCAATAAGTAAATTTGTCAATAGTTGTACAGACGCCACAGGTCAAGAAAATGCCATCTTGTATTATGGACAAAAGTACAAAGCTGGAAATAATTACCGTGGTAATAATATCCAGTTAGGCAATACTTACACTACAATAACACTCTTAAAACCAAAATTCTTTAAATTAAACCAAATAAATACTAATAACACAACAATTTTAAGTGGAATAGGACAAGGTAATATCAAATCGATGGGAAATACATTTTTCGATTTAAAATATAAAAACTTTTTAATACCGCATAACTTCCAGTGGTAGATAATAATTTTCCGATACCAAGATCATGATTACCTTATCCTTAGACCATTTAATATACCACATACAATAGATATACCGATTACGAATAACTGCAATGAAATTAATATACCTCCAAGATGTGAAGCAATACGTCAAGTAAATTTTAACAATTTAAATAATGAAATATTAATTCCAAATCAAATCAATCTAATCACTAATAACACCATCACTAAAATCAAACAAAGCAACATAAAAACCTAAAACATCTCTGATTATGATATTATCAAAGGAAATTTAGGCAAAAATTCAAAAAGAAAATCAGAAATATTAAAAATTTTAAAGAAAAATTTTCACAAACAATTTAAAACTACATTAACAGAACTATGTTCAACATATAGTGATATTTTCGGTTTAGAATCAGAAACAATAACAAGTAATAATTTTTATGAACAGAAGTTGAGAGTAAAAGATAAAGAACCAGTAAATATTAAAAATTATCGTGTACCACATACACACAAAGAAGAAATTGACAAACAAGTGAAAAAATTGATAAACGATAAAATTATTGAAGCTATCTCCTATTCTGAATACAACAGTCCAATCTTGTTAGTACCAAAGAAATCACTTCCTAACTCTGAATAGAAAAGATGGAGACTATTCATAGACTACAGACAAATAAATAAAAAATTAATTGCAAGTCAATTCCCATTGCCCAGAATCAATGATATCTTAGACCAACTTGGTAGAGCAAAATATTTTTCCTGTTTAGACTTAATATCAAGCTTTCACCAGATCAGTTTAGAGAAAAACTCCAGAGACTTAAAAGTTTTTTCAACCAACAATGGTTCATACAGATTTACTAGATTACCTTATGGTTTAAAAATAGCACCTAATTTCTTTCAACGAATGATGACACTTGCATTTAGTGGTTTAAAACCAGACCAATCCTTTCCATATACGGATGATTTGGTCGAACTGGTATGTTCTGAAAACCAAATGCTTTCGAATTTAAGAAACGTTTTCGATCTATGCCGTAAGTACAATCTTAAATTACATCCTGAAAAATATTAATTCTTCATGAGAGAAGTAACATAACTTGGTCACAAATGTACAGATAAAGGAATATTACCAGACGATAGTAAATATTCTATAATTGAAAACTATCCAACACTAACAGACGCAGACAGTGCAAAAAAAAAGATTCGTAACCTTTTGTAACTACTATCGAAGACTCATAAAAAAATTTTCGGAATACTCAGATATTTAACAAAATTATCCAAAAAAATACACCATTTTAATGGACAAAAGATTGTGATTTTGCATTTAAATATCTAAAGAACGCATTAATGAGTCCAACTTTACTCCAATATCCTGATTTTGCTAAATAATTTTGTATAACAACAGATGCAAGTAACTACGCCTGTAGTGCGGTTTTGACACAAGAATACGAAGGTAAACATTTACCTATTGCATATGCATCCAAAACATTCACAAAGGGAGAAAGTAACAAATCAACCATTGAGCAAGAATTAACTGCAATCATTGGGCAATTACCCTTTCAGACCATATATATACGGAAAACATTTTCTTGTCCTTACTAATCATAGACCACTTTCTTATTTGTTTGAAATAAAAATAATGAAAAACCAAAGCTCCAAATTAACAAGAATTAGACTCGATTTAGAAGAATATGACTTTACAGTAGAATATCTTAGGGGAAAAGATAACTATGTTGCTGACGCTCTATCGCGAATAACAATAAACGATCTTAAAGACATGAATGATAAAATTTGTTCTATATTAAGAGTCACCACTAGATCGATGACCAATACAGAAAAATAAAATAAACAGCATAAATTTGATAAAAAATAAAAATAATGATAAGCCTAGTATATATGTACCTTTAACAAACACTGGCGTCACAAAATACTATAAACTAATGATTTCCCCCGGAAGGTGTTATATCAAACGTGGAAAATCTATAGTAACATATATACAAATTAATGATTTGTTTACTAACGAGAATTTTGACTTAGGAAAATTTTTTTCTCTAGGCTCGAAAATACGGCCGGTGAACACAATATATATAATTTAAAATTGGCACCTAGTGAGAAAATTTTCAAATTTATCTCTATTAATGAATTTAAATTTATGGGCAATAAAATATTGAATAAAATTAAAGTAGGGCTAATAAATGAAGTGACCCAAATTGATAATAAGAATGCTAAGGCAATTCTTGAAATCATGCTGAAATATCACGATGATCCCATAGAAGGAGTACATTGTGGACTATATAGAACATTAGAAAAAATTAAGAGATATTATTATTGGCAAAATATGCCCTAAGACATATCTAAATACTTGAAAACATGTCATAAATATCAAACTGCCAAAACACTAAAACATTCTAAAAGTGCAATAACAATTACACCAACAAAACCAATTCACACGGTGTACGTAGACACAAAAGGACCGTTTCCTAAATCATTATTTGGAAATGAATCCGCAATCACAATAATATGTGATTTAACTAAATATTTAGTGACAATACCAATACAAGACAAAAGCGCTAAAACAATCGCTAAAGCGATATTTGATCATTTTATACTTACCTATGGTCCATTGAAGACGTTCATTTCGGACAAGGGTACCGAATATAAAAATGAATTATTGTCAGAACTATGTAATATATTAAAAATAGAAAAACTAACTTCAACTGCATACCATCATAAGACATTAGGTACAATTGAAATAAGTCATAGAACTTTTAATGAATACGTACGGTGATAAAACTGATTGGGATGAATGGCTGAAATATTTCACTTATTGTTTTCATACAACACCTTCAACAGTACATAATTACTGTCCATACGAATTATTTGCAACAGTTTAATGAAGTAGATAGAATTACTCCAATCTATAATATAGAAAGTTATGCTAAGGAATCCAAATTTATGTTAGAAGTAGCATACAAGATAGCTCAGCAATTACTAAATATGCATAAACTTAGGCAAAAATTAAATTTCGATAAGGCAATAATAGAATATAATTTAAAAATACGCGATATAGTTTTACTCAACAATGAAGCAGGTCATAAATTAGAAACCCAATATAGAGGACCTTACAAAATTAAGAAAATAGATTTAAGAAATAATGTAACTATAGTTGATAGGGAAACAAATAAAACACATGTAGTTCATAAGAATAGACTTAAGTTATATAATATTAAATAATTAAAAACAGTGTGGGCACAACCAACTAATATTGTAATTAATCTAAATATTTCACAATTAATAATTAATTTTTCATTATATTTCAGTAAGATCTTTTTATCTGTAAAAGAATGTCCATAAAACTAACGTTATATGAACATTCTTGCGAAAAATGGAGGTGTAGTAAACAATGATTTAATTCTTTTACATACACATCAGTGAATGTATTCATTGTTTTACGGGTCTGCATACAATAGCAATTGAAGGTATAATATGTCTTGCGTACCGCTGGTCACCATATTGGCATTCCAGTGCAATGCATGTAGTTGGTAAGCATACCGCGGGTTGTTGTTTGTGGCGTACTTCAATATTTATGGGAAAATAATTTATTACTTTAAATATATCAAGTCACATTTTATTTTCCCATGAATATTATAAATGTAAATATTTTTAATATACTCAAAATATATATATAAAATAGAAATAAGATCACTCAGTTTTACAATCTAGATTCTTTACTTAATTAGTATATAAGCCGAAATTATTTATATGAAAATTCAATCAATAAACTGCTCTCAAAAGAGCTCCACGTTGAGCTCTACTAAACTTGGCATATTTTTTGGTTCTATACCTAGAACTGCCTTCAAACACTTTAGAGCCAGTGGCATTCATTAGCGCCGGCACCGTCGGGTATGTAGGCAACCTTTCTGAAGTTTTTCTGGCCTAGCATCCTCTCTCCCAAAAAAGAACCTTTTTGATTTTTACAATTATTACCAAATATTTGTCAGACATTTTAATATTGTCAGATGTGCGAAGTTTATGCATCTGACAATGGCGTCATTGTTAGAGACTTTTTTCTATGGGCAATACTGCACACGCTTGATTTTAAGGAAAAAATATATAATAAAATATATGCTGAAAAAATCATTTGAATTGCTTCTTTATGGTCCATAATAATTTATATTTTCACTTTTTTCATTTAACACAGCCATAAACTATTTATATTTCACAACTTCTAACAAATGCTTTGAGTGTGGCAACGCATAACAAGATATCTGATAATTTTTGCATATGACAAGCGTGTGAACTGACAATTTTTTGACTGACAATTTTTTCAGTTTAATTTGTTGTCATACAACAGTGGGGCAATAAATTGTAATTTTTTCTGACAAATTTGGTACAACCGTGTGAACTGACAATCTACTGTGCTAGGAATTTTTGATTGCCAGTACATTGTCAACACATAGCAAGATCTGACAATATTGTATGATCTAACAATCGTCTGCACATAGCTTAACACTTCTTTTCAACTCAAATGATGAAATGCGACGTGCATACTTCTTCTTCGATAGAAGAACATCTAATGTATCGAAAAATGCAAAAATCTAGATTTAAAAAATAATGAGTAAACCTCTCTATATTAAGGTAACGCTATGTACAACTAAGCAGAAAAGTATTTTTACACCAATAATTTTTGGGATTTTAGGAAAACATAAGTGGGGTACACACTATCGAACATGAGTGCCAGTTTTTCTCAAATTTTACTTTGATCGATAGTGTGAACACGAATTTCGTCAGTCAACAGTCAACCACAGAATTTTTTGTGGTTGAGTGACAGTCAGCGGCCATATTGGTTTTTGACTGATAGTGTGTACAAAAAAGTGTCAGTCAAGAGATATTTTTGTAGCATAAACAGCACAATTTGAACGCGGAAAATTATTTTTTAAGGAAATTCGAGGCTGTGTGTGATGTTAAAAACAAAATCGTACGAGCAGTTGTTAGAGATGAGAAAAAATTAGAACAATTCATTATAAAAAATTTTTGTTAGCAATAATGCTCATCCAATTTGTGTTTTCCCATGTTTGTGTGTCCAATTTTTTTCTTGAATGTAGGTTTCAGTGTCGAACATGATCGATAGTCTGAACAGTCAACATCATCATTTAAAACTGATGAATTTTTGACTGCCACTCATGTTCGATAGTTTGTACCCCACTTTAGATTAACGCTGCTATTCTCAAACTCATAATAGCTATTATTCAATTGTTTGTACACACAAAAAAATATAAGAGGTATTATTAACTAAGCTTGCGTAAATAACTTAGGTAATTTATACATTACACTTTACTTAAAATCCACGTTATTATAAATATTACAATAAGGAATCTACTTCGAAATTATTTTTATTGAATATATTTCTATTTTATTGTCAAAAGAAAATTTTTGAGTAAGGAGTAGAGTTTTTCTTTTCCCGGACTTTTTCATTTCCCGGGAAAGCGGAACGACTTTTCAGTTTCCCGGGAATTCCCGCCCAGTGCAAAACTATACAAAATATTTTTTAATTTAGTGTTTTTGTGGGAATTGTTACAATTTAAGATTAAAATTTTTTAACGCACTATTAATCCCAAATTATTATTTTACTTAATAAGTAAAATATTTTTTTAATAAAAATACATTGAAATTGATTATTGAGGGGTTTAGCTAATGCAGATCATCAGGGAACCTTTACCCAAAAATTTCTTAGAACAACTAGAGTTAATATGTTAAACTTTCATTTAAGCAAATGGGAAGCTCAACAAATAACAAAGTTGAAACAAGAACTCAATAATCAACATGTTTTTTATTTTCTTACTTTATCATTACTACATTGGCTGACTTTTTTTCAGCTTCAAATTGTAGTTGTAAGAGTATGTAAAGAAAATAAATAACAACAACAGCTATTCAAGAATAGAGTGTTGCCACACAAGTATTTTTTTGACCGGGTTCTGTCAAGTTAATAATTAGTGTTTTTTTGTCTGTGACATTTAACAAAATTATCCAAAAAAAAAACACCATTATAATGGACAAAAGATTGTGATTTTGCATTTAAATATATAAAGAACGCATTAATGAGTCCAACTTTACTCCAATATCCTGATTTTGCTAAATAATTTTGTATAACAACAGATGCAAGTAAATATGCCTGTAGTGCGGTTTTAACACAAGAATACGAAGGTAAACATTTACCTATTGCATATGCATCCAAAACATTCACAAAGGGAGAAAGTAACAAATCAACCATTGAGCAAGAATTAACTGCAATCATTGCGCAATTACCCTTTCAGACCATATATATATGGAAAACATTTTCTTGTCCTTACTGATCATAGACCACTTTCTTATTTGTTTTGAATGAAAAACCAAAGCTCCAAATTAACAAGAATTAGACTCGATTTAGAAGAATATGACTTTACAGTAGAATATCTTAAGGGAAAAGATAACTATGTTGCTGACGTTCTATCGCGAATAACAATAAACGATCTTAAAGACATGAATGATAAAATTTGTTCTATATTAAGAGTCACCACTAGATCAATGACCAATACAGAAAAATAAAATAAACAGCATAAATTTGATAAAAAATAAAAATAATGATAAGCCCAGTATATATGTACCTTTAACAAACACTGGCATCACAAAATACTATAAACTAATGATTTTCCCCGGAAGGTGTTATATCAAACGTGGAAAATCTATAGTAACATATATACAAATTAATGATTTGTTTACTAACGAGAATTTTGACTTAGGAAAATTTTTTTCTCTAGGCTCGAAAATATGGCCGGTTAACACAATATATATAATTTAAAATTGGCACCTAGTGAGAAAATTTTCAAATTTATCTCTATTAATGAATTTAAATTTATGGGCAATAAAATATTGAATAAAATTAAAGTAGGGCTAATAAATGAAGTGACCCAAATTGATAATAAGAATGCTAAGGCAATTCTTGAAATTATGCTGAAATATCACGATGATCCCATAGAAGGAGTACATTGTGGACTATATAGAACATTAGAAAAAATTAAAAGATATTATTATTGGAAAAGTATGCCCTATCATGTCTAAATACGTGAAAACATGTCATAAATATCAAACTGCCAAAACACTAAAATATTCTAAAAGTCCAATGACAATTACACCAACAAAACCAATTCACACGGTGTACGTAGACACAAAAGGACCGTTTCCTAAATCATTATTTGGAAATGAATCCGCAATCACAATAATATGTGATTTAACTAAATATTTAGTGACAATACCAATACAAGACAAAAGCGCTAAAACAATCGCTAAAGCGATATTTGATAATTTTATACTTACCTATGGTCCAATGAAGACGTTCATTTCGGACAAGGGTACCGAATATAAAAATGAATTATTGTCAGAACTATGTAATATATTAAAAATAGAAAAACTAACTTCAACTGCATACCATCATAAGACATTAGATACAATTGAAATAAGTCATAGAACTTTTAATGAATACGTACGATCTTATTTAACAGTTGATAAAACTGATTGGGATGAATGGCTGAAATATTGCACTTATTGTTTTCATACAACACCTTCAACAGTACATAATTACTGTCCATACGAATTATTTGCAACAGTTTAATGAAGTAGATAGAATTACTCCAATCTATAATATAGACAGTTATGCTAAGGAATCCAAATTTATGTTAGAAGTAGCATACAAGATAGCTCAGCAATTACTAAATATGCATAAACTTAGGCAAAAATTAAATTTCGATAAGGCAATAATAGAATATAATTTAAAAATACGCGATATAGTTTTACTCAACAATGAAGCAGGTCATAAATTAGAAACCCAATATAGAGGACCTTACAAAATTAAGAAAATAGATTTAAGAAATAATGTAACTATAGTTGATAGGGAAACAAATAAAACACATGTAGTTCATAAGAATAGACTTAAGTTATATAATATTAAATAATTAAAAACAGTGTGGGCACAACCAACTAATATTGTAATTAATCTAAATATTTCACAATTAATAATTAATTTTTCATTATATTTCAGTAAGATCTTTTTATCTGTAAAAGAATGTCCATAAAACTAACGTTATATGAACATTCTTGCGAAAAATGGAGGTGTAGTAAACAATGATTTAATTCTTTTACATACCCATCAGTGAATGTATTCATTGTTTTACGGGTCTGCATACAATAGCAATTGAAGGTATAATATGTCTTGCGTACCGCTGGTCACCATATTGGCATTCCAGTGCAATGCATGTAGTTGGTAAGCATACCGCGGGTTGTTGTTTGTGGCGTACTTCAATATTTATGGGAAAATAATTTATTACTTTAAATATATCAAGTCACATTTTATTTTCCCATGAATATTATAAATGTAAATATTTTTAATATACTCAAAATATATATATAAAATAGAAATAAGATCACTCAGTTTTACAATCTAGATTCTTTACTTAATTAGTATATAAGCCGAAATTATTTATATGAAAATTCAATCAATAAACTGCTCTCAAAAGAGCTCCACGTTGAGCTCTACTAAACTTGGCATATTTTTTGGTTCTATACCTAGAACTGCCTTCAAACGCTTTAGATTAATATTGTCAGATGTGCGAAGTTTATGCATCTGACAATGGCGTCATTGTTAGAGAATTTTTTCTATGGGCAATACTGCGCACGCTTGATTTTAAGGAAAAAATATATAATAAAATATATGCCGAAAAAATCATTTGAATTGTTTCTTTATGGTCCATAATAATTTATATTTTCCCTTTTTTCATTTAACACAGCCATAAACTATTTATATTTCACAACTTCTAACAAATGCTTTGAGTGTGGCAACGCATAACAAGATATCTGATAATTTTTGCATATGACAACCGTGTGAACTGACAATTTTTTGACTGATAATTTTTTCAGTTTAATTTGTTGTCATACAACAGTGGGGCAATAAATTGTAAGATTTTCTGACAAATTTGGTACAACCGTGTGAACTGACAATCTACTGTGCTAGGAATTTTTGATTGCCAGTACATTGTCAGCACATAGCAAGATCTGACAATATTGTATGATCTAACAGTCGTCTGCACATAGCTTAACACTTCTTTTCAACTCAAATGATGAAATGCGACTTGCATACTTCTTCTTCGATAGAAGAACATCTAATGTATCGAAAAATGCAAAAATCTAGATTTAAAAAATAATGAGTAAACCTCTCTATATTAAGGTAACGCTATGTACAACTAAGCAGAAAAGTATTTTTACACCAATAATTTTTGGGATTTTAGGAAAACATAAGTGGGGTACACACTATCGAACATGAGTGCCAGTTTTTCTCAAATTTTACTTTGATCGATAGTGTGAACACGAATTTCGTCAGTCAACAGTCAACCACAGAATTTTTTGTGGTTGAGTGACAGTCAGCGGCCATATTGGTTTTTGACAGATAGTGTGTACAAAAAAGTGTCAGTCAAGAGATATTTTTGTAGCATAAACAGCACAATTTGAACGCGGAAAATTATTTTTTAAGGAAATTCGAGGCTGTGTGTGATGTTAAAAACAAAATCGTACGAGCAGTTGTTAGAGATGAGAAAAAATTAGAACAATTCATTATAAAACATTTTTGTTACCAATAATGCTCATCCAATTTGTGTTTTCCCATGTTTGTGTGTCCAATTTTTTTCTTGAATGTAGGTTTCAGTGTCGAACATGATCGATAGTCTGAACAGTCAACATCATCATTTAAAACTGATGAATTTTTGACTGCCACTCATGTTCGATAGTTAGTACCCCACTTTAGATTAACGCTGCTATTCTCAAACTCATAATAACTATTATTCAATTGTTTGTACACACAAAAAAATTTAAGAGGTATTATTAACTAAGCTTGCGTAAATAACTTAGGTAATTTGTACATTACACTTTACTTAAAATCCACGTTATTATAAATATTACAATAAGGGATCTACTTCGAAATTATTTTTATTGAATATATTTCTATTTTATTGTCAAAAGAAAATTTTTGAGTAAGGAGTAGAGTTTTTCTTTTCCCGGACTTTTTCATTTCCCGGGAAAGCGGAACGACTTTTCAGTTTCCCGGGAATTCCCGCCCAGTGCAAAACTATACAAAATATTTTTTAATTTAGTGTTTTTGTGGGAATTGTTACAATTTAAGTTTAAAATTTTTTAACGCACTATTAATCCCAAATTATTATTTTACTTAATAAGTAAAATATTTTTTTAATAAAAATACATTGAAATTGATTATTGAGGGGTTTAGCTAATGCAGATCATCAGGGAACCTTTACCCAAAAATTTCTTAGAATAAGTAGAGTTAGTTGTTAAACTTTCATTTAAAAAAATGAGAAGCTCAACAAATAACAAAGTTGAAACAAGAACTCAATAATCAACATGTTTTTTATTTTCTTACTTTATCATTACTACATTGGCTGACTTTTTTTCAGCTTCAAATTGTAGTTGTAAGAGTATTTAAAGAAAATAAATAACAACAACAGCTATTCAAGAATAGAGTGTTGCCACTCAAGTATTTTTTTGACCGGGTTCTGTCAAGTTAATAATTAGTGTTTTTTTGTGTGTGACATTTAACAAAATTATCAAAAAAAAAAAATACACCATCTGAATGGACAAAAGATTGTGATTTTGCATTTAAATATATAAAGAACGCATTAATGAGTCCAACTTTACTCCAATATCCTGATTTTGCTAAATAATTTTGTATAACAACAGATGCAAGTAAATATGCCTGTAGTGCGGTTTTAACACAAGAATACGAAGGTAAACATTTACCTATTGAATATGCATCCAAAACATTCACAAAGGGAGAAAGTAACAAATCAACCATTGAGCAAGAATTAACTGCAATCATTGCGCAATTACCCTTTCAGACCATATATATATGGAAAACATTTTCTTGTCCTTGCTGATCATAGACCACTTTCTTATTTGTTTTCAATGAAAAACCAAAGCTCCAAATTAACAAGAATTAGACTCGATTTAGAAGAATATGACTTTACAGTATTCAAGAATAGAGTGTTGCCACACAAGTATTTTATTGACCGGGTTCTGTCAAGTTAATAATTAGTGTTTTTTGTCTGTGACATTTAACAAAATTATCCAAAAAAAACACCATTATAATGGACAAAAGATTGTGATTTTGCATTTAAATATATAAAGAACGCATTAATGAGTCCAACTTTACTCCAATATCCTGATTTTGCTAAATAATTTTGTATAACAACAGATGCAAGTAAATATGCCTGTGTGCGGTTTTAACACAAGAATACGAAGGTAAACATTTACCTATTGCATATGCATCCAAAACATTCACAAAGGGAGAAAGTAACAAATCAACCATTGAGCAAGAATTAACTGCAATCATTGGGCAATTACCCTTTCAGACCATATATATATGGAAAACATTTTCTTGTCCTTACCGATCATAGACCACTTTCTTATTTGTTTTCAATGAAAAACCAAAGCTCCAAATTAACAAGAATTAGACTCGATTTAGAAGAATATGACTTTACAGAGTAGAATATCTTAAGGGAAAAGATAACTATGTTGCTGACGCTCTATCGCGAATAACAATAAACGATCTTAAAGACATGAATGATAAAATTTGTTCTATATTAAGAGTCACCACTAGATCGATGACCAATACAGAAAAAAAAGAATAGTAATACACTAAATAAACAGCATAAATTTGATAAAAAATTAATTTGATAAAAAATTAATAAAAAATTAAAATAATGATAAGCCCAGTATATATGTACCTTTAACAAACATTGGCGTCACAAAATACTATAAACTAATGATTTCCCCCGGAAGGTGTTATATCAAACGTGGAAAATCTATAGTAACATATATACAAATTAATGATTTGTTTACTAACGAGAATTTTGACTTAGGAAAATTTTTTTCTCTAGGCTCGAAAATATGGCCGGTTAACACAATATATATAATTTAAAATTGGCACCTAGTGAGAAAATTTTCAAATTTATCTCTATTAATGAATTTAAATTTATGGGCAATAAAATATTGAATAAAATTAAAGTAGGGCTAATAAATGAAGTGATCCAAATTGATAATAAGAATGCTAAGGCAATTCTTGAAATTATGCTGAAATATCACGATGATCCCATATAAGGAGTACATTGTGGACTATATAGAACATTAGAAAAAATTAAAAGATATTATTATTGGAAAAGTATGCCCTAAGACATATCTAAATACGTGAAAACATGTCATAAATATCAAACTGCCAAAACACTAAAATATTCTAAAAGTCCAATGACAATTACACCAACAAAACCAATTCACACGGTGTACGTAGACACAAAAGGACCGTTTCCTAAATCATTATTTGGAAATGAATCCGCAATCACAATAATATGTGATTTAACTAAATATTTAGTGACAATACCAATACAAGACAAAAGCGCTAAAACAATCGCTAAAGTGATATTTGATAATTTTATACTTACCTATGGTCCAATGAAGACGTTCATTTCGGACAAGGGTACCGAATATAAAAATGAATTATTGTCAGAACTATGTAATATATTAAAAATAGAAAAACTAACTTCAACTGCATACCATCATAAGACATTAGGTACAATTGAAATAAGTCATAGAACTTTTAATGAATACGTACGATCTTATATAACAGTTGATAAAACTGATTGGGATGAATGGCTGAAATATTGCACTTATTGTTTTCATACAACACCTTCAACAGTACATAATTACTGTCCATACGAATTCTTTTCAACAGTTTAATGAAGTAGATAGAATTACTCCACTCTATAATATAGACAGTTATGCTAAGGAATCCAAATTTATGTTAGAAGTAGCATACAAGATAGCTCAGCAATTACTAAATATGCATAAACTTAGGCAAAAATTAAATTTCGATAAGGCAATAATAGAATATAATTTAAAAATACGCGATTTAGTTTTACTCAACAATGAAGCAGGTCATAAATTAGAAACCCAATATAGAGGACCTTACAAAATTAAGAAAATAGATTTAAGAAATAATGTAACTATAGTTGATAGGGAAACAAATAAAACACATGTAGTTCATAAGAATAGACTTTAGTTATATAATATTAAATAATTAAAAACAGTGTGGGCACAACCAACTAATATTGTAATTAATCTAAATATTTCACAATTAATAATTAATTTTTCATTATATTTCAGTAAGATCTTTTTATCTGTAAAAGAATGTCCATAAAACTAACGTTATATGAACATTCTTGCGAAAAATGGAGGTGTAGTAAACAATGATTTAATTCTTTTACATACACATCAGTGAATGTATTCATTGTTTTACGGGTCTGCATACAATAGCAATTGAAGGTATAATATGTCTTGCGTACCGCTGGTCACCATATTGGCATTCCAGTGCAATGCCCACTGTGTGTACCCCACTTATGTTTTCCTAAAATCCCAAAACTTATTGGTGTAAAAATACTTTTCTCCTTAGTTGTAAATAGCGTTACTTTAATATAGAGAGGTTTACTCATTATTTTTTAAATCTAGATTTTTGCATTTTTCGATACATTAGATGTTCTTCTATCGAAGAAGAAGTATGCAAGTCGCATTTCATCATTTGAGTTGCAAACAAGTGTTAAGCTATGTGCAGACGATTGTCATATTAATCCACAATTAGAAAATTTCTACTAAAAACGTTATATGTTGCAAAAATGATACAACTTCTCAAGGTATTAAAATAAAAACAAAAAGAACCTACAGCTGATTATTAGGACCGCAAAAAATACCAATAACTCAAAAATTAACTTACAGCATAGATATGGTGAAAGCTTGGAAAAATGCGAATATCTTAAGAAAAAACTCCAGTTGGTTTTAAGAATCATAAACAATCTCAAGTGCAAAAAATTGCTAAAATTCGCGAATAATTTTGTAATTGAAAAAAAAAAACTTAAAATTTATTTAAAAAAAACGCTAAAATTGTAAGGAATACCAAAAACTTGGAAAATTTTGTGAAAGTGACAAAAATTCGCAAAAACTTGAACAGCAAAGAGATAGCAAAGTGTGATATTAATTAAAAGTCGGTAGAGCTGTGAAAAGGCCAAAACATTGCAATATTTTTATTGCAATGTTTTACTTGTAAATGGCCGAAATGGCTTGAAATTATGCACAAGAGCAATAAGTTTTATTAAGAATTCCCTGTTTCGCAGCAAATCCGCAAGTCAGTTCATAACTTCTTCATTATTTGAATTCCGATAAACTTTTGAACTAGTTTTAAATTTTTTATATGAAGGGCTTAAAAGCAACGGATTACAAGTTTAGAAAAAAAATTCTGAGTAACTAAGCTTCAAAATACTTTTTTTCTGGTAAGTTGTTGCTAGTAGTAAAACTTTCAGTCAATAGAGTTCAGTTTAAGGTTATCATACAGGTCTGAATTTATAGAGTGATAGATATTAGTATTAAGTGTTGATTGTTGTATAGTGTCGCCTTATTTCTTTAAATTTTGAAAAATTATTATACTAAATTGAAAAAAGAAATAATGCAACAATATGGAGGTGTAATTTAAGAGAGTGTATATCTTAACATTATGTAAAATATAATATCTCCTTAATTTTTTTTTGTGTTTGGTGAATGCAAAACGAAGAAAAAAGTACAGCGGGTACTGTAGACCTGAATGAAATTTAGTTCAAATATACGCAGTTTTGTTATTCAAAAATATACTTACTTATATGCTGTATATGTATGAATTGGACCCGTCCCTCAGTAATTCAAAAATTTCACCTAAAAACATTATGACACACATACATATATGTATTTACATACTATGTTCATATCGCACACTAAATCATAAACAGTCACGACTTAAAAAATGTTAGATACTGAGTATTGGCTGTGACTGTTTATGATTTAGTGTGCGATATGTATATGTATATGTATATGTATATGTATATGTATATGTATATGTATATGTATATGTATATGTGTATGTATATGTATATGTATATGTATATGTATATGTATATGTATATGTATATGTATATGTATATGTATATGTATATGTATATGTATATGTATATGTATATGTATATGTATATGTATATGTATATGTATATGTATATGTATATGTATATGTATATGTATATGTATATGTATATGTATATGTATATGTATATGTATATGTATATGTATATGTATATGTATATGTATATGTATATGTATATGTATATGTATATGTATATGTATATGTATATGTATATGTATATGTATATGTATATGTATATGTATATGTATATGTATATGTATATGTATATGTATATGTATATGTATATGTATATGTATATGTATATGTATATGTATATGTATGTATATGTATATGTATATGTATATGTATATGTATATGTATATGTATATGTATATGTATATGTATATGTATATGTATATGTATATGTATATGTATATGCACATACATACATATGCACATACGTACATATTTTGTAACGCAAGGATACATATCAATTGCTTTCACTTAACTTACCAATTCAAATTTTCTTTTATTTTTGGCAGTAGTCAATTAACCTTTAATATTAATGTTTTGTGTATTCGCAAAAAAAAAATAATTAATTAATTAATTATAGATTAATTTTTTAATTATTCCAGAATTTTTTATTTATTTATTTTTGAAATATTTTTGATGTTAGTTTCGAAAGAAAATAACCTAAGTAACATTTAAATGAAAAAAGCTTTCAGGACAAGCACATTTTTTAAGTTTTACTGAATATGCATATACGAGTACATACATACACATTTCTAAATAACTGATTATTAAGGAAAGGATTTTCATGCATTTAAAATCGCGTTTTATGTACATAAATTTAAGGAACCGTCTGTCTTTTACTTTTGACACACTTGTTAATTACCTAGAATCTTGTTTAAGATGCAGAAAACTGTTAATAAATGAATTTTAATGATATTTATATGTTATAAATAGTTGTTTGTAAAACATTACATTATACTCGTATGTGCACGTATATAATCAATGCTATCTTTAAAATTGAAGTTATTCTTATTTTGCCAATCTGGTTACAACTAATATGTTAAGCCATTTATACATTATAATTATTTCTATATTTAATATTTGAAAATAGTTTTTAATATCTATTAAATAAATAATAAATAAAATAAATAATAAAATACACATTAAAAATATAAAATATGTATTAAAAACTAATAAAATATGCATTTATTAAATAATTTTTTTAACATTTAACAACATTAAAAACCTAAAAAAATTAGCTTCATTGCTTTCTTAACACAGATTTTTTCAAATTATACGGAATACAAAATAAAGTTAAATTAAGTTATTGGTGCAAATGCTGCTAGTTCGTTTGTGGAATATTCAATTTCAAAATTTTAGCTGTTTGAACTATAAAATATTGATGCAATTTGTTGCATTTTTTAAGTCCATAATTTTTTTGTGTACCTTTACCTAATTTATTTTTAATTTCTTCACTTATTCTGTTTTTCAGAGCACAACTTTTTTTAACCGCATTTACCATTCTCTGGGTGTGAAAATATCAATTCAGTGCTTAAGCTTTTTTTAATTTAAAATTTCTTTAACCTTAACCCATCTAGTTACTATAGGCTGCTTTTTTTTATATTAATTGATTTTTCATCCCAGTTGAAATTATTTTCGTTTTCCTTTTTTTTTGTTCTTACACAGTTGTAAGAATTGCAAAAATACTTTGCAACTAATCAAAAAACACCAGAATTTGTTTTATAGCATGATACAATTAAAAAAATGTATTAAAAATATACATTTATAATGAAATATGCAAAAATATGTATTTGTTTTAAAATATGCAAAAATATGCACTAACAAATCGATGCCATTTTGTCGCAAATTTGTTGCTTGGCAAAGATATTTTATTTACGTTGAACTACGACCAACGACAGAAAACATGTATTTACATGAAAATCCTTTCCCTACTGATTATATTGACTGCACAGAAAATCATTATTAGATTATGGTTTGTTTATTAAAAAACATACTCAAAAAGTTAAAATAGACATGCCTTGGTAAAATTACTAAATTTTCCTTAAATTTAAACAACAAGGAAAACTTCTGAAATAATGTTAATGTAAAACTTTTTTGATTGTGTATGTGTGTACATGAAATGATTACAGTGTTGCCAATGAATTTGCACATAGCTTTGTCTCTAATTACACATTGAAGAAAATTACACTACACATCTTTTGTGTAGGTTAAAATTAAAACGAAAATAAATAAAAATAGAACCCGAAGTAGAATTAAATACAGATTATACATGAATCTCATTACATGGCCTACACATGAAAGTATAAATTACACTGTGTATTACACACATATTGGGAACACTGAATTACTATAATCATGCATGTATGCCGCGTCTGCAATTGTACTTAGTTACCCTTTAATTGAAATTTTTTAAAACAAAAGACATCTGTTTCTGACAATTTTTCGTTTGTTTTTTACAACAAAATTAGTGGGTTTTTTGTATAATTTTACCATGGAATAGACGGTTTGCCTCTGTTTACAAGCACGTCAACATCTTTGTCACTATAATGAACCTTCATAGTGAACAGCGCATTTTTTTACATACATACGAAACAAAAACCAAGTAAGAGTGCTATATTCGGCTGTGCCGAATCTTATATACCCTTCACAAATCATAAAATGTAGAAAAAAGACATGCGTGCATATTAGGGATCAACTTTTTTTAAATTTTTGAAAATATCAAAATGGCCCTATCCTTACCATGTAGTGCATAAAAAAACCATAAGAACTGCATCTTTAGATTATCGATATCGTTAAAAAAGGTTCCGCGTCAAATGCAATTAAGTTTGGGATCAGTAAGTCTAAAAAAATAAAAATATTTCCTTTATAAATTCATTAAATGATAAATAAATTATAAGTTTTTCCATTAAATATTGAATAATATTCTGTATAAATTCAATTAATCGTGATAAAATATTGCGACTTACCTACGCTGTCTTATGCAAATTTGCGAAATATTATAATTTATTGCACTGCATATATGTATGTACATATATATGTACGAGTATATATGTAGATACATAGACATGCGTACTTTTATGAGAAAACTTTCGTATCCGTCACCAATTATACTGCAATATGCAGCGCAAAACTGCATTTTAAATGCATCTTGCGGACTAAAGATTCCTTAACTGACGCTTGCTTTGTTAACATGACTGTCTGTGCTCAGCAGCGAACTTGTATAAATACATACTTTCAAATTTATCGGACCTCTTCTGAAAATCGTGGTGATTTCAAATCACTTGATTTCAAAAGTAAACTACTAATAGCTGACTTGATAGTGGGTTTTTATTGTATTTTAAGTTTTTGTCATTTATAATAGAGTATTTTCTTCCAACTTCCAAGCAATTATTTAGCTTTCATTAATTTTTTAAAATCTCCGTGTTTTGACATGTCGTGATTTGCAGAACAGGCAAGTATGAATTAAGTAAAGTGAAACTGAAATATAGGCACTTTGCAGCAATATGCATGGGTATAAGGGTTAAAAAATATGTCTTTTATATACATATACACAATATATTTTAGTTTACAAAACTTTTTTCATTTACTCTTCCGATAAATTTTTTAAAATATGTACATTAGAGCGACTCACTTGAAAAAAGTTTTTGGTAATGTCATACATATCGTTCGTTTATTAAAACAAACTAGTTTATTTTAAACTTTTCAATTTACCCACAATTTAATGAAGATTAAATTTTTCTTTCGATAGTTGAATATACAAGATATTTGTATGAAATTTTTACACAATATGAATATCAGTATATTGATTGTTGTATAGTGTCGCCTTATTTTTTTAAATTTTTAAAAATTATTATACTAAATTATGACAATATGTCGAATAATAAATTTCTTGAATGTTAAATTAAGATTTTATTTTTCATTTTGCTTTATTAATACTTTTATTGTTATCCAATGGATTCCTAATTGTATAAAGGTGTAGAAAAATAAAATAGATTCATGTCGTATACAAATTATTTGCTGGGTTTTGTATAAGTTTCTAAGCCTACTATGCTTATTATGCTTTTGTGATTTTCAAAAATATTATTATTTGTGAATTCTCAAATAGTTTTTGGAAGTTTGTGCATAAGATAAGAGGTTTGTGGCTGTTCAAAATGTGTGGTTGAAGTCTACTGACGATTTGTTAAAGCCACAATTAAATGCATATAGAAACGCTTAACCACCAGCAAATAAATTTCACATATTGATGTAATGTTTTTTTCTGAGACTCATTTGACTTCGAGAAGCCTTTTCAAAATCAATGGCTATACCTTATATGATTTAAAGAACCCAAGAGGAAGAGCATGCGGTGGATCAGCAATACTAATAAAGTCGAGGCTCAAGCACTATATTGTTGAAAACATTTGTGAAGAACACATACAAGCAACAAATATTTGCATTGAAATTTTTTTTAAAAATTTTGTGATATCATCCAAGATTATTAATCACTGAGGATCAATACAATGCAAAACATACGTTCTGGGGTTCGCGTCTTATTATGCCTAGAGGTCGGGCATTGTTCAACACAATTTAAAAAATGGGCTTACACGTCATTTCGAGTGGGGAGACCACTTACTGGCCTACGGACATACCAAACTTTCCGGATGTTACAGATTTTGGCGTCATGAAAAATATCTCCAGGGATTTAATTCATGTTGAAGCTTCCCTAGAGATCTCTCCCCCGGTCACTCTCCTATAAAAGTTACAATTTGTAGCCCACTAAGAAGTGACCTACCTCATCCATATGCAAAGATAATCAATCGCGTTATTTGGCTGGGGTTACAAAAATATCTCAGTAGTCATTGTACGGAAAACATTAAGCTTAGAACAACCGAAGATATTGAATTTAACGTTGCCAATGCTAACGAAAATATTAAACAGGCTGCTCAGCATGCCACTACCTCCCAACCGCAGACTGGCTTTAGAAGAGAATGGCAACAACACAGATCACCCCTAAATAAAATCAGACTCAAAGAATGTACTAAACGACTCTAAGAGTTGCTTGCATATGAAAAAAATGCACCTTTTAAAAATTATCTGGAAAATCTCGATTAACTCCAGCATCTAATTACTCCTTGTGGCGCGCAGCGAGAAAGCTTAAAACACCCGTCGAGTTTAAACAACGTCTGCGCACGTCTAGCGGAGGTTGGGCAAGAAGTGATACTGAAAAAGTAACTTGTTTGCAAAACATTTAAAATCCGTATTTACCCCAAACACATGTACTGGTGCTGTTGATTTACAGAGTGTAGTTGCTCCACCCCCTCGACCCTTAAATCTTAAGATGCGTGACATACAGAAACTAATTACTGAACTCAACCCGAAGAAAGCTCCAGGTATTGATGGAATTAGTAACAAGATTCTGATGAATTTGCCTCGTATTGCAATTAGAAGCCTTCTATTTATTTTTAATGCCATATTACGACTAGATCGACGGATTACATGGAAACACCATATTGACTCAAAGCTAACACAAATGAAACTTAAATTAACTCAGATACAGTTGCTGATTGGTAGAAATTCAACACTCAGTCTAGATTGTAAACTTTAAATATACAATTCGCTTTTGAAACCAATATGGTGTTACGGAATACAGCTATGGGGCACTGCTTCAGCTTCCAATATAGAGAGAATCCAACGAAGGCAAAACAAGATTTTAAGACTAATAACATCAGCTCCATGGTACATCAAAAATTCAAATTTACATCGTGATTTTAATATGCCACTAGTGACTGAAGACATTTGCAAAATACGCAGGCTAATACTTAACAAAACTCGAGTCCCATCCTAATCCCCTTGCGCGTAACATCTTGAATTTTACTGGACACATCCGTTTAAAAAAGAAGGACACTACGGCTGTAATACTCAACACTCCAGATTAAAATGCTTGAAAATATTTTTGTACTTAATACGACATTTATGTATTATTGATTACTATCACTAAGTTTATGCCTGGCACTGGTTGGGCCTAATTATTATATCTGGATTTAAGATTTGAATACTTATTGTTAGTTAATTTTTTAAAAATGCAATAAATAAATATAAGCATTTCAAATAAAAAATTTTTGCTTTTCTTTTTATAACGGAAACTTTATATAGGCTCGCTGGTCTATAAAGTAGTTACAAAGTCAAAAACTGTTGAAAAACGCAAAAATTTCAAAAACTTAAGAAAGTTGCTTACTGCCAACCTACAATGTGTTAGAAGAAGTGTTTGAGACGTATTCTACTAGCTCACAAAGTAAGCTAGATTGTATTCAAACTGCCCACTGCCAACTTACAATGTATGTTAGGCAATACTGAGCTTTTATGTTGATGGAATGAACACTTCAGTACCTCGCTTACTTTGTGTGCAAGTGAAATGCCTTCACTCCACCAATGCGGCAATGCATTTGAAAATGTATACTAGGTGCATATATGAGGTGGTGTGCATTACTGTCGTACGACGTAACATTATAAAAATGAATTAATTTATGCTTTACATCAATTTTTGGATATTGTTTCTGTTAAATAATGTGAAATATTTGTACGATATGATTCATTCAACATTTTATATTATACTGGCAACACTGAATTTTCTCATTGTACCCAAAAAATAGAAATTAGTTTAATTTTGCTACAACGACAAAATGAGCATAGACAACAACCTGCCGCCCTGTTGCCTTGCTGTCTTCAAAAGAATCACTTTCATATAAACATATGTATTCTATCCTTGACATTTTGTAGTCAGTAGCCTGCTGTGGTGAATGTGTTTAATGCATGAGACGCAAAACTCTCGAAGGCTAATAAACAACAGTGGCCTAGTTGCATTTATGAGAGCAAACGCTGTCTTACCTTCAAATGTTTTATCAACCACCGACTGTGTGCCTGTACGAGTCTACGTACAGACCAAACGGATGAACCGATTTTGATTTATGACTTGATTTGAAAGATGACTTGATCGAGAGTGTTCTTAGCTTTGTTTAAAAAAAATTGGTCTAGCTGCTTAGAAGATATCATATCTTTTCCTTACTCGTATATTGGGGGGCTCTTAAAATATCTAATTTTTAATTCAAATTTATTTGCTGGTGGTTAAGCCTTGTCTATATATTTCATTGGTACTTAGCCAAATCCTCAGTAGACTGCAACCACATTTTGAACAGTCACAAACCTCTTACCTTATGCACAGACTTTCAAAAACTATTCGAGAATTCCCAAATAATAATATTTTTGAAAATCAGAAAAGAAAAATAAGCGTAGTAGGCTTAGAAACTTTAACAAAACCCAGTAAATAATTTATATTTGATATGAATCTATTTTAATTTTTTTGAAATTTCAATTAAAATAAACTTATGACAATTTGTCGAATAACAAATTCCTTAAATTTTCTAATTTTTGTTGTGTTTGTGTTTGTATGTATGGCTGTATAAAAATACAAAAGCAGTAAAAATTTATGCATTTTTGTTGTGTATGGGTAACGTGACCAGATGGTTTTTACAAATAGCGGGACATGATCGATCAAAAAGCGGGATTTTGATGGAAATACCCCTAAAAAGCGGGATTTAAAAATAAATATCTTTTATAAAGCGGGATAGAGTACATTAGACCTATGGCATCGGTTTTAATTTTTCATTAACTCTAGGTAGCTTTGTGACTCCGCCACCTTTAAAGATATGTAGTCTTAACTCCAGATTTAAACTCTTGGACACCTCTTTAAACGCTGTATGAAATTTCATAACAATCGGACGGCTCGTTTAGAAACTGCAGAATTATTTTAATTTTTTTTTACAAAATCCCCCCTGTGTATTGGGTACTTTAATCCCCACTAAGCAACAGAAGGCATCGTTTGATCGAGCTGAAAAATTAAAACTGCAAAAAGCAAACTTCGTATTTTAGACAGCACACTAATTAAGAGTTAAAAAAATTCCATACAAGCTGCGACCGTGCATGTGCATTAGACTGGCACATGCACGGTGTCGTATGTACTTAGGAAACACAGTTTTCAACTCAAAAAGACGATTTCAATCTCATCAATGAAGAACGGCTGCTGCTGGAAACTTGAAACTTTGTGTAAGTAACGATTTTTATAATGTGCGTTGCCTTACAAAAAAAGTTCGAATTGAAGATGTGGGTTTGACACCTACCACATGGAAAATATATTTACTTTGAGATATCTGCATTCGTTTTCCTTTAAAAACCTTTAAATTTTGTAGAGACAACTCTGTTGATATTGTGCACTGTCTCTGAAAACAATTTAAAAATTTAACAAGTAGGCATAGGGCCTTTCATATTGTGCAAATTTTTATTTGTCTTCAAAAATAATACCAGCGGAACAGGAGGCTATTAATTTTTTTAAGCCTAAAGTTGTCGTGGTACGTCCAACATAGAAGCAACATTTAATTCAAGATATCTTGGAAACCAAAACAGTAAAAATTTTGAACTCCAATAACGAAAATATTATTATAAAAAGGAGTCAATAATGGAGCAAAAAGAGTGTCAAGTCCTAAGAAAATTATATATATTAATTTTTTATACTCTTGGTGTCTACTACAAACACAAATTTGGAATTCTGCTGATTCTGCCGATAAAAGAAAATAATTGGGATTAGACAAGTGAGCGTAGCTTCGATCCTCTTAATTAGAGAAAATGTTGTGAAAGTCTTCATGAATATTTATATTAATAATGAGAATTATATATTTTAAAATAGTGAACGTTTGAAGCGCAAGCATGGCACTTATAATATAATATAATAATTAACATAACTTTCTTTTCATCTCAAAAGTTATATGGGGTGTAGCGAAGCACACAAGGTTTTGGTTAGTTAAGCAATAACTACACTTAAAAAATTTTTTGGAATGAATTTTTATCAGTTACATTTTAATAGAAATCAAATAAGATATTGACAATTTTAAAACTCTAAAAAAGCGGGATATAAATTCAAGGCGGGATATACCTATGAAAAGCGGGGTAATCCCGCCTAAAGCGGTCTGGTCAGGTTATGTATGAGTGGTCACTTATTACGCTGCTATTAGACGGTCATACAATAAATACATGTCTGAATCAAACAGTTTTTCATTAGTAATTAGTGGTTACACTTTTTTGGACACATGTCACATAGATGTAAACTCGCCCTTAGACTATCGTACCAAGTATGTAAAACATCAGCACACAAGAAAACACTGAATAATGACTTTTGTACCTTTCAATAGGCTTCTTTAAAAATGCACGTTTCAACTAAGCCATATTTACCCTTTGCTTACGAAGATCTATTAAACATTTTTGTTGGTATGGTCGCAAACAAAAAATATCAAAATTTTTTGAAAATCATTAAGCCAATTTTGCACTATTACATTAGTATGATGGTATGTCATCACACCATGTTTACATACAAAATATGACCGTCTAATAGGCGCTTAGGTAAAAAAAAACAAAAACGGAAATCATGCAATACTAATAGGTAATAAATCAATGAATGTTTAAGTATAGTTTGAGTTAATTTTCATAAAATCTTAAAATGTGTTTAAAAACACTTTAATTTTTTCAGTGGCGAATTAAAGTTATTATCAAATTACGTTGAAAGTAAGGTAGCACTACAAGATTTCCAAATATTATGGAAAGCTTTCCAAAGAACAGCTGTTCAATATAAATAAGAAAGTTGATTTATCAATTTGCAGAAAAGTGAAATAGCAAAAAATACATTTTATGATACAAAAATAGCATCGGAATGCATTTTTCTATTTATATATTACATAATATGAAAATATGTGTTACATTTGTTGTACATATATTTGCGAAAATTAAACAAAATTATTTTTAATACGAGGACATAATGTTCATGTACAAACACACACATGCACAAAACATATGGTATGTTTGTAAAACTTAAAAAACACTTAAATGCACAATTTTGGCTATTTAAGATTCATTTAATTTTGGGGTGAAAAACAAAATTTTCTGTTTAAAAATGATTTATTAGCCCTAACAAACACATACAATTTTATATACATATGAAGATGTACATAAATTAAAAAGTATAAAATTAATAATTATTTATTAACAAATGCAAAAATCCATAACAATTATCGAATCATAAAATGTTAATTTAGTTAAAATCCGTTATAATTTGCTGAATTATATACGTATGTATGTATAAATTTACTTTGGCATTTAAATAATTCACAGAAAATAAATACATGAATTTACCTAGTCGTTAAGGTGTTTTAACTTAAATTTTAGTCGATTTTCCGAACATCGAAATCAACTAAAATTTTTTTTGAATTACCTAAAAATCTTTGTAAACGCCATTCTACCATTTCACTTAGTTAAAATTATACCATAATTTTGGGAAATATATATAACCTATGAATTTTTTGGTGTGTAGACACACTTATTTCTTGTCACATGTATTTAAAATACCTATTCTAAAATTTCTGTTTTAGTATGTTTCAAAACTTCTAGCATTGTTATCAAAATTAAAAAATACAATTTGAAGAGCTTTTATGTTGGTTAAAAATTTTTTATATATGTTTTGAATATGGCAAGACCTTATACTTGATAACATGCTTAACACTTTATATCTCCATGTTAGAAATATGGTGCAAGTTATTAATTTTTATGGAATCTGAAATAATGGTAAGTTATTGCCATAATATACTGGTATTAAAATTATAACATATTAGCCAAATTCTTTGTATTTTATAACGAATAATGGTTATCAAAGAACTGTTTATTTGCATCTATAAAATTATCGGTCTCAAGAAAATAAAGTCAAATCATTCGGCTTTCGGTATTTTTGTAATTTTAGTGAACCATGACCTGGTTTTGAAAAAGTTGTTTTACTGAGACACTTAATTCGTCATACGGCTTTAATGTCGTCATTCTGAAACAGTCAGTCCTGTTACGTATTCCATGTGAGACAAATATGGAATCACAACACTGTTGTCGCAAAACACATTAAATACAAAAAATTTTAAACTAAATTTTTCTTCTTCTGACATTGGTTTCTGTTCAAGTAATATCTTACCTGTAACCGACTCTGTCGATTTTATGCTTTTTACTATAGAAATTAGATACTTAAGTTTAATATTTTGATTTAAAATATATTCATTTGAGTTTTACATTACACTTTACCACCAAGTAACCGTAAAACCGTTGAAGATTAATAAGGTGCGTACATGGGTGAATTCAAGAAAATTTACTTTCATACATATTTCGAAAAGAAACCATAATTTTTTAATTATAATTTTTTTATATTCGATATTTATAATGAAGGGATTTCATCTGATCATTGAAGATAGTTAGTGCTTGTTTTAGCCTGGTAAAGGCCATGACTCACTATCCTACACAATCGCACGATCTACGAAAAAATAGAAACGGGATCTGATGATTTGTTATTGCCTTTTGAAAATTTTCATAAACTCCATCATATCAGGTTTTATTTTGTCAAAAATCACACGACTGTGTAGGATAGTGTATCACGGCCTTTAGCAATAATAATCTCGATAGTGGAAATATCTTCTAAAATATTTTTATTAAAATATTTTGAAGCTTTTGTTGAAAAAGGGTTAAATTTAATTTTTGAAATGACAATCAAATATTAATATTTATGCTCTAATTTCTTAAAATAAAACGCCATCCATACATACGAATGATTTCTATAGGAAACTAAAATATACGAGTTCTGTTCTAGATTTATCAGAAAAAGTAAGTTTTTTGTTGATTTTTTATAATAAATTATTATTGTCATGTGCTGTTGCGTACATGATAACAATCATTATAAATTTATACAAAAAGACCTTTTCTTGAAATCCAGAATAGGTTTTTGTTAATATTATCAAAAATGTCTTAACTATCAAATTTTGTTATAACTGGTTCGAGAATAGCACTATAAATTTAAAAAATAAATTATGCCGATACTTAGAGTGATAAAAAAATTTTATACAAAAAATAAAAAAGTAATTCATAAGAGTAAGCAAATTTGTACAGGCATAAAATACGTGAAAAACGTGCAAAATGTTTGGGGTCATCATTTTGTTTGAACGTTCTGTGATTTGCGGTACCAAACAGTCAACAAATGGTATCCTAGTATGGTCTAATATGTGCTTAAAACAGTAGGAGTTGACATTAACTCCGAAAGAATCCAAAACATTTACCATAAATGGCGCCATTAGCCTTTAAACCTTAAAATGCTTCCACCATGCTTGACTCGAGGTAAAATTAATTCAATAATATCATTAAATACCGTATTAATAACTACTATTAACTATTACTATAACAGGAATAATTCAGAGGATCGTAGACTGGGCTAAATACAGTGTTAATAACTACGATTCTGAATGCACGAATAGTTCGAAGGATCGCACACTCGGCTAAATACAGTGTCAATAACTACGATTAGTTATGCATGAATAATGCGGAGGATCGTACACTCGGCTAAATACAATGTTAGTAGATAAGATAAAAAATGCTTCTAACTACTACGGACCAAGAAACATTCGTACGATATCGTGTCTCAGTGGTGGGAAATGTGACACAATTGTGCCATTTTTGGCACTATTGGATGCTGGCTGGCACTGTGGCACTCTCGCTCCTTTTCTGGCACTTTTTGTCCTCTAATATGGAAACTTTTTGTACTGCAATAATACGTAATATTATTGTATTTTTATGTTTTTAAGTATTGAAAGCTTAGTAGGATTTGGGCTGACAACTGTTCTGTTATAATGGAGAATATTTGCCTAGAAGAATTGGCGATTTCTTAAAAGGAATAAATGAATTTTTTGCAACAGCTCATTTCAAAACAATGATTTTATAAATTTTCGGAAATATATTAATTCAGAACTTCATCTAATTTTTAAGAATTCCCGAAAACGTTGGTGGTCTCACCAAACTGTTGCAGATAGAGTCCCTGAACCGTGGATCCAATGATGCAACTTAATTTTTATATTAAATAGTTTGATGGATGATATAAGCAAGATGTTGTTTTGTTCTTTCTTACCTTCTTAAAATAATAAATGATATTTATGTCGAAATTCACACTATCTTCCAACGGAAGAAATTTATTGCGGTGCTTAAGTTGAACTGTTAATAATCAAAAACTCCGTTTTTCAACATAAAGTTGTAGAATTCGAAAATAAAATAAAGTGTTTTTACTTTTATTTTATGTCATATTTGAAAACTAAGTATTGCTTCAATGATAATTATTGGAATTGGTTTCCAAAGTTTGCACCAGAACATGTTCTATATAAGTGGAGACACGAATAATATTGTTCCTTTTTTACACAAATCATCGGTTGGTTATTGGTTTGCTGCAGTCATAACGTATTTTGAATATACTGTGCTGCAACTCAATAACCAATCGACGAAATGTTTCCAAACAAAACAAAATACGCTCAAAACATTTAAAGTGAATACAGATCCATATCAGACTTAAATATTTGAAAAATTCAAGAACTTAAGCAAGGTTTATTTATCAACATAAGGTCAATGAGAGTCGTCAGGATTCTGTCGGTGCTATAATTATAATAAATTTCAGTTACATCTACTTGTTATAAACATACTTTGAACTTAAGTGGGGTTGAGTTTTGGAAAGATTTTTTGATATCGTAAAAAATAGTGTTAATGAAAATTTTTTTAGTAATATTCATCGAATCGTTCAAGGTATTCTTTCTATTCTGCACGCTTCATCAAGTGTGGAAAGAATATTTTCAGTTCGAAATTGGACCAAAATTAAAATGAGAAGTAGACTGTAATTAGAAATTTAACATCTTCAATACATGCTAAAGACTTTTTGAAGTCTAACAATAAATCTTTTTTATAATAGTAATGCATATAAAATGAGAAGTAGACTGTAATTAGAAATTTAGCATCTTAAATACATGCTAAAGACTTTTTGAAGTCTAACAATATATCTTTTTTATAATAGTAATGCATATAAAATGCTAAACAAAAAACAAAAATAAATTCTGTTATAACGATAGAATCTTTGTTGGATCAAAATAAATAGCTTACAATTATTATTACGCACTTTAACCGTGCACAAATTTGAACAACTCATCAGAACAGTGGAAAAAACTGTGCTGTTATTAAAAAGAAAATCAACAAGAGAAAAATTACTTCAAGTACACAATTATTTTGATTTTGTGATGGCGTCAGTTACAATTGGAAGTTTGTGCTCAGTGAACATGTAATACATGTATGTTTGTATCTACGTATGTATATCATTGTGAATAATACATTTATTAATATTTTCCCCAGCAAAAAAAAAATTAATGCGTTCAAAATTTAATAGTGCTTCATGCTTTCTTTAGCACTTGTGTCTTCGAATGAATTCTAAAGATCATCGCAAATCTTAATGAAGCTATAGTTTTTGAACTCAGCAAAAACACATGCAATATTACTGAGTAATTAATACATTGAAATAAATATCCACCGAAATAGGCATGTAAAACAGAATTAAATCATCACATTAACAGATTGTCATAAAACAGGTTTTATCTCTATCAAATAACAACTATACAAAAGCTCGGTGGTAGAGAGTGTGTCTTGACAGTCATAACCGCATGGTTCGTATCCTGGCTGCGATAATGTTTTTTTTTTGTTTTGTGAAAAAACGTCATCGAATCAGGGAACTTGCATGGGTTCCAATCACTCATTTCAATGACGAGCAGTTTTGTTAAATGTGAACCCATGCTCGTGAATGACACGCCTGTGTTAAAATCTTGCGTTCTCCACCTAAATTGAACCCATGTATTAACTATTTCTTTTGCATGTCATTTTTGTTGGGTACGAAAATAACTTAATTATTCGATTGCTAAATAAACTTACCTATAAAGAAGTGTTGTTTAAAAAAAAAATATTGCTAACTTTTATATCTAAAGCCAGTTTGTATTCCTGAATTTTATTGGTGCTTATGTTGGTAGAACTGCAGCAGTAATGGTTAAAAAGTTTGTTTTTAAAATGTCGTAGGTATAGGGTGTTTTTTTAGAGGTATAGAACTTCGAATTGAAATAAAACACAAGAAAATCGTTTTAATGTCCATCAATTTGGCTTTATTGGAAGGATAATTTTATGCCATTAACGTTTAAATATGATTTCGGGCATGTGGCCGCCGCGGCTGGCTCGAATAAAGCCAATTCTACCGGTCCAATTTTCAACCACTTTTTCGAGCATATGGGGCCGTATGTTGGCAATAACGCCACGAATGTTGGCTTCCAAGTCCCCTAACGTTTCTGGTTTGTTGGCGTAGACGAGCGACTTCACATATCCCCAAAGAAAATAATCCAATGGTGTCAAATCACACGATCTTGGTGGCCAATTGACCGGTTAACCGAATTAATTGCTCTGATGGACGATTATGTCGACCATAAAATGGACGGAGCTTGCAGTAAACTTCGCGAACTGAACCATTATTTTCGAAATAAATTTGCACGATTTGCAAGCGTTGTTCTTTTGTCAACCTGTTCATGATGAAATGGCAAACCAAACTAAATATTAATCACTTGACAGCTGACAAAATGGCCGCCAGTTAAAAAAGTGATGCCAACTTAAAGTTCTATACCTCAATAAAAACACCCTATATAAGAACTTCCAACGGAACATAGTAGGCTAGTAGGTTATTTGCAACTTAACAAAATACAGACATATCGGTCATTTTCTTAAACAACATCACATATCAAAAAATTAGACTTTTGAGTTAATGATGCAAAATTAATCCTCATATTGATATTCATATTGTGTAAAAATTTCATACAAATATCTTGTATATTCAACTATCGAGAGAAAAATTTAATCTTCATTAAATTGTGAGTAAATTGAAAAGTTTAAAATAAACTAGTTTGTTTTAATAAACGAACGATATGTATGACATAACCAAAAACTTTTTTCAAGTGAGTCGCTCTAATGTACATATTTTAAAAAATTTATCGGAAGAGTAAATGAAAAAAGTTTTATAAACTAAAATATATTGTGTATATGTATATAAAACACATATCTTTTAACCCTTATACCCATGCATATTGCTGCAAAGTGCCTATATTTCAGTTTCACTTTACTTAATTCATACGTGCCTGTTCTGCAAATCACGACATGTCAAAACACGGAGATTTTAAAAAATTAATGAAAGCTAAATAATTGCTTGGAAGTTGGAAGAAAATACTTTATTATAAATGACAAAAACTTAAAATACAATAAAAACCCACTATCAAGTCAGCTATTAGTAGTTTACTTTTGAAATCAAGTGATTTGAAATCACCACGATTTTCAGAAGAGGTACGATAAATTTGAAAGTATGTATTTATACAAGTTCGCTGCTGAGCACAGACAGTCATGTTAACAAAGCAAGCGTCAGTTAAGGAATCTTTAGTCCGCAAGTTTTGCGCTGCATATTGCAGTTTAATTGGTGACGGATACGAAAGTTTTCTCATAAAATTACGCATGTCTACGTATCTACATATATACTCCTCCATATGTACATACATACATGCAGTGCAATAAATTATAATATTTCGCAAATTTGCATAAGACAGCGTAGGTAAGTCGCAATATTTTATCACGATTAATTGAATTTATACAGAATATTATTCAATATTTAATGGAAAAACTTATAATTTATTTATCATTTAATGAATTTATAGAGAAAATATTTTTATTTTTTTAGAACTTACTGATCCCAAACTTAATTGCATTTGACGCGGAACCTTTTTTAACGATATCGATAATCTAAAGATGCAGTTCTTATGGTTTTTTTATGCACTACATGGTATGGATAGGGCCATTTTAATATTTTCAAAAATTTAAAAAAAGTTGATCCCTAATATGCACGCATGTCTTTTTTTTTACATTTTATGATTTGTGAAGGGTATATAAGATTCGGCACAGCCGAATATAGCACTCTTACTTGGTTTTTGTTTCGTATATATGTAAAAAAATGCGCTGTTCACTATGAAGGTTCATTATAGTGACAAAGATGTTGACGAGCTTGTAAACAGAGGCAAACCGTCTATTCCATGGTAAAATTATACAAAAAACCCATTAATTTTGTTGTAAAAAACAAACGAAAAATTTGTCAGAAAGAGATGTCTTTTGATTTTAAAAATTTCAATTAAAGGGTAACTAAGTACAATTGCAGACGCGGCATACATGCATGATTATAGTAATTCAGTGTTCCCAATATGTGTGTAATACACAGTGTAATTTATACTTTCATGTGTAGGCCATGTAATGAGATTCATGTATAATCTGTATTTAATTCTACTTCGGGTTCTATTTTTATTTATTTTCGTTTTAATTTTAACCTACACAAAAGATGTGTAGTGTAATTTTCTTCAATGTGTAATTAGAGACAAAGCTATGTGCAAATTCATTGGCAACACTGTAATCATTTCATGTACACACATACACAATCAAAAAAGTTTTACATTAACATTATTTCAGAAGTTTTCCTTGTTGTTTAAATTTAAGGAAAATTTAGTCATTTTACCAAGCCATGTCTATTTTAACTTTTTGAGTATGTTTTTTAATAAACAAACCATAATCTAATAATGATTTTCTGTGCAGTCAATATAATCAGTAGGGAAAGGATTTTCATGTAAATACATGTTTTCTGTCGTTGGTCGTAGTTCAACGTAAATAAAATATCTTTGCCAAGCAACAAATTTGCGACAAAATGGCATCGATTTGTTAGTGCATATTTTTGCATATTTTAAAACAAATACATATTTTTGCATATTTCATTACAATTGTATATTTTTAATAAATTTTTTTAATTGTATCATGCTATAAAACAAATTCTGGTGTTTTTTGATTAGTTGCAAAGTATTTTTGCAATTCTTACAAGTGTGTAAGAACAAAAAAAAAGGAAAACGAAAATAATTTCAACTGGGATGAAAAATCAATTAATATAAAAAAAGAAAATACAAAACATGGGACAAATGCCCTTTTAAACCCAAAAATGTTTGTGTAATTTTTTTGGGCGGTCTTTACCGGTTCCGTATTAATTTAATGTGGATAGAAAGTCTTTTAAAAGCTCCTTTGCGTGTTGCAGCCTCTAAAGAAAAATATTCAGGGATACGAATTCCCCTATAGTAACTAGATGGGTTAAAGTTAAAGAAATTTTAAATTAAAAAAAGCTTAAGCACTGAATTGATATTTTTGCACCCAGAGAATGGTAAATGCAGTTAAAAAAAGTTGTGCTCTGAAAAACAGAATAAGTGAAGAAAATAAAAATAAATTAGGTAAAGTTATACAAAAAAAATTATGGACTTAAAAAATGCAACAAATTGCATCAATATTTTATAGTTCAAACAGCTAAAATTTTGAAACTGAATATTCCACAAACGAACTAGCAGCATTTAAATATGCACCAATAACTTAACTTAACTTTATTTTGTATTCCGTATAATTTGAAAAAATGTGTGTTAAGAAAGCAATGAAGCTGATTTTTTTACTTTTTTAATGTTGTTAAATGTTAAAGAAATGATTTAATAAATGCATATTTTATTAGTTTTTAATACATATTTTTTATTTTTAATGTGTATTTTATTATTTAGTTTATTTATTATTTATTTAATAGATATTAAAAAATATTTTCAAATATTAAATATAGAAATAATTATAATAAATAAATGGCTAAACATATTAGTTGTAACCAGATTGGCAAAATAAGAATAACTTCAATTTTAAAGATAGCATTGATTATATACGTGCACATACGAGTATAATGTAATGTTTTACAAACAACTATTTATAACATATAAATATCATTAAAATTCATTTATTAACAGTTTTCTGCATCTTAAACAAGATTCTAGGTAATTAACAAGTGTGTCAAAAGTAAAAGACAGACGGTTCCTTAAATTTATGTACATAAAACGCGATTTTAAATGCATGAAAATCCTTTCCTTAATAATCAGTTATTTAGAAATGTGTATGTATGTACTCGTATATGCATATTCAGTAAAACTTAAAAAATGTGCTTGTCCTGAAAGCTTTTTTCATTTAAATGTTACTTAGGTTATTTTCTTTCGAAACTAACATCAAAAATATTTCAAAAATAAATAGATAAAAAATTCTGGAATAATTAAAAAATTAATCTATTTTTGCGAATACACAAAACATTAATATTAAAGGTTACAAAATATGTACGTATGTGCATATGTATGTATGTGCATATACATATACATATACATATCGCACACTAAATCATAAACAGTCACAGCTAATACTCAGTATCTAACATTTTTTAAATTGTACCTGTTTATGATTTAGTGTGCGATATGAACATAGTATGTAAATACATATATGTATGTGTGTCATAATGTTTTTAGGTGAAATTTTTGAATTACTGAGGGACGGGTCCAATTCATACATATACAGCATATAAGTAAGTATATTTTTGAATAACAAAACTGCGTATATTTGAACTAAATTTCATTCAGGTCTACAGTACCCGCTGTACTTTTTTCTTCGTTTTGCACTCACCAAACACAAAAAAAAATTAAGGAGATATTATATTTTATATAATGTTAAGATATACACTCTCTTAAACAACTATATCACTTTTTGCTTAAATTACACCTCCATATTGTTGCATTATTTCTTTTTTCAATTTAGTATAATAATTTTTCAAAATTTAAAGAAATAAGGCGACACTATACAACAATCAACACTTAATACTAATATCTATCACTCTATAAATTCAGACCTGTATGATAACCTTAAACTGAACTCTATTGACTGAAAGTTTTACTACTAGCAACATCTTACCAGAAAAAAAATATTTTGAAGCTTAATTACTCAGAATTTTTTTTCTAAACTTGTAACCCGTTGCTTTTAAGCCCTTCATATAAAAAATTTAAAACTAGTTCAAAAGTTTATCGGAATTCAAATAATGAAGAAGTTATGGACTGACTTGCGGATTTGCTGCGAAACAGGGAATTCTTAATAAAACTTATTGCTCTTGTGCATAATTTCAACAAATTAGGTCCCTCTCAAGCCATTTCGGCCATTTACAAGTAAAACATTGCAATGTTTTGGCCTTTTCACAGCTCTACCGACTTTTAATTAATATCACACTTTGCTATCTCTTTGCTGTTCAAGTTTTTGCGAATTTTTGTCACTTTCACAAATTTTTCCAAGTTTTTGGTATTCCTTACAATTTTAGCGTTTTTTTTAAATAAATTTTAAGGTTTTTTTTTCAATTACAAAATTATTCGCGAATTTTAGCAATTTTTTGCACTTGAGATTGTTTTTGATTCTTAAAACCAACTGGAGTTTTTTTTAAGATATTCGCATTTTTCCAAGCTTTCACCATATCTATGCTGTAAGTTAATTTTTGAGTTATTGGTATTTTTTGTGGTCCTAATAATCAGCTTTAGGTTCTTTTTGTTTTTGTTTTAATACCTTGAGAAGTTGTATCATTTTTGCAACATATAACGTTTTTAGTAGAAATTTTCTAAAGAAAACCGCCACGTATTTAAACATTATTGGACATTTTGTCGAAAAGAAAAGTAAAAAGCTAACTACTTAGTAATGACAGTAACATAAAAATATAGTTTAAAATTTTAGGATACTGTGACTATGACACTTACGACCGCCGTTTAAATACCCCAAACATTTGCCACCTTCCAATATTAATATCAACTTCTGAAATCATATGTAGTATAATCTTTTAATATTTGAACGCATTTGTCTTCTTATAGAAAAAAAATATTTCCATCGGTAAGCATATACGAGACCTTGGAAGAGGAATTCAATTCATTTAGAAGTCTATTATGTGACGGAGTTTGAGCAATCATTTCAAGTTTAATTGTAAAATTAAGAATTTGCACATATAATTATGAATATAATCAGTAAAAATTATTTATAAAAGACACACATATGTATTCGTATATTAAAAATCTCTAATTTTTTGGGGGTTAAATATATTGTAGTAAAAATAAATGAAGAAAACAGTAGTTTCAACTGATTCGGTAGTTTATTTTTTGTCAGTCACAATAAGTGAAATTTGCTTTTACAGTTTTGGGTAGTAAATTTATGTAAGCTAAAATAATTGAAAATAACAGTAGTTTTTATGATTTGTTTTCTAGTTGTTAAAAAAATTAAAAATCAGTAGTTTTAAATGATTTGTAGGTTGTTTTTTTGTAATTTAAAAAAAAAACATTCGGTTTTGCTAAAGTTGTATGTTAAAAAATATTCAAAAATAACTGAAAAAATCATTTGGTTCAAATGAAATGTTAGTCATCCGGTTTTTAACTGAAAATAGTATTGTTTTAAACGATTTTTCCTTTGAATTTACCTACATAATATTTTGAGTGCACTAACATTTTTGCAGCTTGTAAACAAAGTTTGACAACTTTCTGCATTGTATACATTAACAGGCTGGGCTTGTGCATGTACCTTTTTTAATTTTAGCATGGTCTATTCCAATATTTAATTTAAGTGCGTTGTACTGAACAAAAATTTCCTTATTGCTTAAAACAAATTGTTATATGCCAACATGAATATAATTTCCTGGACCAACATTCGCGTTTGTTTTGTTTAATTCTTTGAAGCAGCGTTACCGTTGTAAAGTTTCAAAAAGTGGCACAAAAAAGAGATATTTTTAAAAATTTGGTACGAAAAAGGGGATTTTAAGAAAAAAAGGTGCAACCTTAAAAACAAGAAAACTTAAAATATAATGTATTTTTGGCATTGACACTTACATATTTACAAAAAAAAAATAAATAACTCAATGTATTGACTTTGGAGAAAATTTATTTAACTCTTGATAAATATCTGAAAATAAAATTCTCAACAGACAGACATAAGACAATTCTGTACATTTTTTGACGATATCGTTTTTAGAAATTTTTAAATTATTAAATGCCTATTTCCTGAAATTTTATATATGTGCTTTTGAATAGGTTCATCATTTAGAATTCAGTCTTTCAAATCCTTTGCTACAAACTTAAATTAGATAACATGGAATGACAAGTTTAAACTTTCATTCTGCTAGATAATTTATTTTCGAATGATGCCAATTTAGAAAAAACGCTCAGCGAAAGAACTAGTATGCAGCAAACTAAATATATATAAAGCAAATATATACAAGAGTTCAGAGTTCTCGTTGAACCTTCATAGTAAACAGACGTCTTAGCGGAGTTTTTTTATATACATACTAAGCAAACAAAAAATATTCGTAATACATAATATTCGTAATGCATATTAACTTTGATAAATAAGCAAAGCAAATATTGCTAATATTTTTTACATAGTCAGAAACAACAAAAACCCGCAAACAAAGTGACATTGAGGAATACTCTATATGAGTACCTCAAAATGAAAACAATAAAAAAACTGATGATAGTCTTTTTTAACTGCGAAGTTACTTTTTCGTCAGCGATCAACTTCGCTTTGTCCAATGCCAACTAGTGATTCGTTCACATTACAATTGTCTAGTACTTCTTCATATAAGTCAGAGATATCATCACCTTCAGGATCGTGGTCATCAATTAACCAAGTTATCACTACAGATAACAGTAGCTCAAAACCCAAGGTCTAAGTCGGACAGATATATAACTGTGGTAAAGCGTGGACGAAGCCCAAATTCTTCTAAAATTTCATCTTCTCGCAAGATGTCTAGGGATAACAGCGCATCCTCTACTAATCGTCAAAACCGTTTTAGAATTTTACAAGATGACAACGATAAGCCCAATGTATCCTCGAACAAAACCTCCAAACCACTACCAATCTATTTGAGAGAAAAAATTCAAACCCCCTTATTAAAAACTTAATCTCGATCATTGGTGAGAATAAATTTCACATTGTTCCAATAAAACGTGGTAACATTGATGAAACGAAAATTCAAATTTATGAAGAAAAACATTTTTGCAAAATGGTTACTAAATTTGAAAAAAGGAAAAGTTTGTACACTTACCAGCTTAAGAGTGCTAAAGGCCTGCAAATTGTACTGAAGGGAATAGATTCGTATGTTCTTCCCGAAGAAATAAAAGTCCTCCAGGGATTGAAGGTAAAAAATTTATCAAACATATTGAATAGAGAGAAGATCCCCAAACCTCTATATCGCGCTGAACTTGAGCCAAATGATATTAAATTGAGAAAAAATGAGACCCATCTAATTTATAGCTTAAAATTTCTTTTATACCAAAAAATAACAGTTGAAGAACCACACAAGCGTTCAGAGTCCGTACAGTGTCATAGTTGTCAAGAATATGGCCTGGCAGAAACTTACAGCAAATTACCTACAGTTTGTGTTATCTGCGGTGAATCGCACGGTACTGCTAGCTGTACTAAGCCAAAATTACAAACTGAAAAAAATGCAATAATTGAGGAGGTAATCACACCGCTAACTACAGAGGATGTCCTGTATATTCTTTTGTTTAACAGACTATGGGACAAAAGCCTAAATTAGCTCCGGCTCATTCAGCCAACGCTTACTCCGCCACTTTTCCTCAAATAAGCCAACCGATTACTTCACGTCTATCGTATTCCGATGCTGTTAAGACAAATTCCTTTCCCGCACAAAAAGTATCACCGCCAAATAATTCGACAAATACAAACTCTAGCTTCAATTTTAATCGCCTTGAAGATACTATTGATAATCTGGTGCAAACTATAAACAACTCTACAACAAATATGACTTGCATGATGAGACTCATTTGAGTTCGAGAAACCTTTTCAAAACCAATGATTCAAAGACCCGAGAGGAAGAGCATGCGGTGGATCAGCAATTTTAATAAAGTCGAGGCTCAAACACTATATTCTTGACAAGATTTTTGAAGAACACCTACAAGTAACAAATATCTGCATTGAAAATTTTTGTACAAATTTCGTGATATTATCAATTTACTAACCTCCAAGACTTTCAATCACTGCGTATCAATACGAGAATTTCTAGAAATTTCTTGGGACTTGCTTAGATGTCATTTCGAGTGGGGAGCCCATTTACTGGCCTACGGACATACAAAAAATTCCGGATGTTATAGATTTTGGCGTCATGAAAAATATCTCTAGGGATTTAATTCATGTTGAAGCTTGCCTCTCTCTCCTCCGATCACTCTTCCACAATCTTTACAATTTCTAGCCTACTAAGAAGTGTCTTACCTCAGCCATATGTGAAGATGATCAGTCGTGTTAATTGGCTGGGGTTCAAAAAATATCTCAGAAGTCATTGTACGGAAGACATTAAGCTCAGAACACCCGAATATATTGAATTTAACGTTGCCAATCTGAACGAAAATATTAAACAGGCTACTGAACATGCCGCTAACTCTTAACCACAGACTGGGTTTAATAGAATTTATTCTACGGATATTGAACGGCTTGTGAAAAACGGAGAGCTAGAAGAGAATGGCAACAACACAGATCAACCCTAAATAAAATCAGACTTAAAGAATGTACTAAACGACTAAAAGGGTTGCTATCGTTTAAAAAAAACTGCATTACATGAAAAATATCTAGAAGGTCTCGAGGTCACGTCAGCATCTAATTACTCTTTATGGCGCGGTGATAGAAATTATAAAAGACCCGTTGTGCTTAAATCACCACTACGCACTCCGAACGGAGTATGGGCAAGAAGTGATAGTGAGAAAGGTATCTTTTTTGGTGAGCATTTAAAATCTGTATTCACTCCGTATTCATGTACTGGTGCTGTTGATTTGCCGAGTGTAGTTTCTCCACCTCCTAGTCCCTTAAGGTTAAAGCTGCGTGAAGTACAAAAAATAGTTGCTGAACTCAAACCGAAGAAAGCTTCAGGTGTTGATAAAATTAGAACAATCCTGCTATTTATTATTAATGCCATTTTACGAATGCTGTATTTCTCATATAACTGGAAACTTGCGAAGATCAAAACGATTCTAAAGCAGGGCAAAGATCCTTCTAAGGCTGAGTCATAAATTTTCCAAAATTTTAGCTGATAATGGGTTTATCCCTGGCCATCAATTTGATTTTAGAAGTCGGTATAGCACAATTGAGCAAACGTACAGATTGGTTAAATTTATAAGGAAGGCATTTGAATTAAAAAAAGTAGTATTGTTCTGCCCTCTTCATTGATGTTTCTCAGGCATTTGACCAAGTAAGGCACGAAGGCCTAGTTTTAAAATTGAAGACATACGAGTATTTGCCAATAAACATACAAATACTTTTGGAAATTTATATTACTGATAGGAACTTCACTGTTGCAGAAGGAGACTTCATGAGTGTGGCCAGATCTATATCTTCCGGTGTCTCACAGGGTAGTATTCTGGGGCCAGTCTTTTATTTAATATATACTTGTGATATGCCTGTGAGCAATAATATTCTTACCTCTACATTTGCCGATACAGCCTCTCTGAGTATGCATGAAAACCCTTATGAGGCATCCCGCAATCTCCAGGAACAGATTGCCTCGCTGGAAATATGGTTTAACTTATGGAGAATTAAAGTAAATGAACAAAAGTGTGTTGAATTAACAATCAAAATATACCTCAACATTCTCAAGTGAAATACCTTGGTATACACCTTAATCGAAGGCTTACATGAAAACATCATATTGACTCTAAGCTAACCCAAATGATACTTAAGTTAACTCAAATACATTGGTTTATTGGAAGGAATTCAACACTCAGCCTAGAATGCAAACTGGCACTGCTTCAGCTTCCAATGTAGAGAGAATCCAACGAAGACAAACGAAAATTTTACGTTTGATAACATCGGCTCCATGGTACATAAAAATCCTTATCCCCTTGCTCGTAACAGCTTGAATTTTACTGGACACATCCGCTTGAATATGTTCTATACTCATTGTAAGTATGAAATTTACTCTAATAATAATTGTAATTTTTATTGCTATTGTATATTAATTAATGAATACGTTTACAAAGAAATTCAAAAGTTCGAAGATTTAGCAGCAAATATAAAAGATAAAATTAACAACCAGGTGAAATCATTAAATCTTTTTAAAATCTTTACCTATAATAAAAATACAAAAAAAATCTACAAGAAGAACAAAAACAAAAAGAAGTAAAAGTTCAATATTAATTTTGTTAAAAAAAAAAACAATTATTTTATATAAATATATAAAATAATTCTGAAAACTTTTTAATTTTAATAATGATTGACTTCAAGATTAAAAATATATTAATACTAATTATATATATTATGATTTTTCACCAGTTGTCATTTATACTATTTTTGAACACCATAAAACTAATATTGGAAACACCGTCTTAAAAAAAACTCATTTAGAAAATTTACAAAATAAAAACATTTGTTCATACAAATAGCATACATTAAGTCATTGGAGCCGATTATTACAAACGCTACGAAATCATTAGGAATACCATACACAACGGAATACAGAATTTAGAACATAAATTTGAAACCTGTTTGACATTGGAATAAGCACCAAAGATAAGTAATAGATTTGCTACATTAAAAAAGAAGCAATAGATGTATTAGAACAATATTTAAAAATAAAAAACATTCAAGACAATAACTCAACATATGTAAACTTGGATATTAATGAATTATCATAATAGAGTAAAACAAATAGCCGTGCCTACAAATATTAATGAACTAATAGAAAAATTTAAAGTCAACTATAAACCAGCGAAAACTTCAAACACATTATTAAATGAAATTAATAACAAAATTCAAAAAATTCAAATGTACTATGGTTTGCTACTAAGTTAGAAAACCTCATTGCAGATTTAAACGAAATACAAATATCAGAAGAAGGAGAAAAATTTTTTAATCAATTCATAGCTTTTATCGCGGGCTTTGAGCGAGACGACCGAATCAAGAAATTCCGTAACGAAAAAAAACCTAAGACTATTTTTATTTGAATCGCCCAGTGTATGTTAACCCCTAAACTATGCTATTGTTTTCAATAACATACTGTATTGCTGGAACAGATTTTTACAGATTATTTTTTAATACGTATATTTATTATTGTGTCGTCAAAAATGAACTAACAATAAGTATTCAAATCTTAAATCTAAATATAATTGTTAGAGCCGACCAGTGTCGGACAAAAAATATAATTTCAAGCAGTTTCATCTGGAATATTAAGTATTAGAGCCCTTGTGTATATCTTTTTTAAGCGGATGTGTCCAGTGAAATTATTACGAGCAAGCCGATTAGGGTGTGACTCGAGTTTTGTTAAGTATTTGCCTGCGTATTTTGCAATTTCTTCAATCACTTGTGACATATTTAAATAACGATGTAAATTTGAGTTTCTTATGTACCATGGAACTGATGTTATTAACCGCAAAATTTTGTTTTGCCTTCCTTGGATTTTCTCTACCTTTGAAGCTAAAAAAGATGAGATTGTTTCAGGAATACTCATAAAGTGTCCTTCCACAACAGTGAATTTCCGGGCAATAATGTAACTTTCCAAAAGATTTAGAATGTTTATTGGTAAGTAAATCTTTAATTTTAAAATTAGGCCTTCATGCCACACTTTATCAAATGCCTGAGAAACGTCAATAAACAGCGCAGAGCAATACTTCTTTTCTTCAAAAACTTTTCGTATAGATTGAACCAATCTATGAGTTTGTTCAATGGTGCTATGCTGACTTCTAAAACCAAATTGATGGTCCGGTATGCACTCATTATCAGTTAGAATTGGGGACAATTTTATCATGAGTAACTTTTCAAAGAGCTTTGACATTGTTGACAGTAAACTTATTAGCCTATATGACTCAGCCTTGGTAAGATCTTTGCCCGGCTTGGAATCATTTTAATCTTGGCAAGCTTCCAGCTGTTTGTATAATACTCCAGACGTAATATGGCATTAAAATTGAATAACAGGATTCTAATTGCAATACGAGGCAACTTCATCAGCATCTGGTTACTAATTTCATCAATACCCGGAGCTTTTTTCGGGTTGAGTTCAGCAATTAGTTTTTGTACATCACGCGTCTTAAATTTTATGGGTCGAGGGGGTAGCGCAACTACACTCGGCAAATCAACAGCACCAGAACATGAGTTTTGAGGTAAATATGGATTTTAAATGCTCAGCAAATAATTTACCTTTTTCAGAGTCGATTCTTGCCCAATCTCCGGTAGATGTGCGCAGAGGTGGTTTAAACTCGACGGGTGTTTTAAGCTTTCCAGCAGCGCGCCACAAAGAGTAATTAGATGCTGGTGTGACAACATGACCTTCCAGATAATTTTTAAGAGATTCAGTTTTTTCAAATGCAAGCAACTCTTGGAGTCGTTTACTGCACTCTTTAAACCTAGTTTTATGTTGAGGTGATCTGTGCTGTTGTCATTCCTTTCTAGCTCTTCTTTTTTCACACACGAGACGTTCAATATCAGTAGTCTGCGGATGGTAGGTAGTGGCATGTTCAGCAGCCTGTTTAATATTTTCATTAAGGTTGGTAATGTTATATTCAATATCATCGGGTGTTCTTAGCGTAATATTTTCTGTGCAATGAGCACTAAGATATTTTTTGAATCCCAGCCAATTAACACGATTTATCATCTTCACATAAGGATGAGGTAAGTCACTTCTTAATGGGCTACAAATTGAAACGATCGTAGGAGAGTGGTCGGACGAGAGATCTAGAGAAGCTTCAACTTGAATTAAATCCCTAGAAATATTTTTCATGACGCCAAAATCTATAACATCCGGAATTTTTTGTATCTCAGTAGGCCAGTAAGTGGGCTCCCCACTCGAAATGACGTCCAAGCCCATTTTTGAAATTTGTGTTGAACAACGCTCGACCTTTCGGTGTGATAATATAGTATATAGTAGTAATATGTATAGTCCCTAGCTGCTACGAAACAAGGGCCAAGAGATTTGAAGAAATCCTCGTATTGATCTTCAGTAATTGCGAATCTGGGAGGGGAGTAAATTGATGATATTACAAAATTAGTGCAAAAATTTTCAATACAAATATTCGTTGCTTGTAGATGTTCTTCAGAAATGTTATCAATAATATAATGCTTGAGTCTTGACCTTATTAGAATTGCTGATCCACCGCATGCTCTTCCTCTTGGGTCCTTTGAATCATATAAGGTGTAGCCAGAAATTTTAAAAAGACTTCTCGAAGTCAAATGAGTCTCTGAGACCAACATTATATCAATATTTTTTTCCTTGAGGAAGTGCTCAAGTTCATTTTTATGTTGACGAATGCCGTTAGCGTTCCAGAAACATATTTTTAACGTGTTCATGGTTTGTTAACTAATGCTTGAAGCAGTGTATTCTGCATTCGCAGCATTTCTTGCATCATGCTAGTCATATTTGTTGTAAAATTATTTATAGTTTGTACCAGATTATCAATAGTACACCCAAAAAATAAAGTTTTAAAATCAAGAAGAAACATTTTGATTTTAAAAACGAAACCTTTATAAAATAGAACTAAGTTTGTTTTGTGTTATTTTAAAAATTTTCATTCTTTGCTTAAAAATTAAAACTATTTTGGAATGAAAAATTATTATTTTTGTTTTAAGAAACAACAACCTTGATATAAAGTTGAACATACTCAAATTAAGAACTTATGTTTTTGAATTAAAAATGAAATATTCTTGAAGTAATAATGAAGCATTTTTATTTTAAAACTAATTATTTTTATATAAAAAATGAAATGTTTTGAATTAATAATGGAGACTTCTTAAATTAAGAATGAAGCGTTTTAAATTAATAAAAGAGAATTTTTAAATTACGGATGGTTCGTATTAAAATTAAAAATGTAAATTTTGTTTGGAATCAAAATGGCCTTATTATGAAAAATTTTCGGTCTTCGACTGTAGTCCAAATCGCTAATCGAACGAATTTTCATTTGCGTTATAACAAGCATTCAACAAAAAATGTCGCTATTATGTTATGAACACCGTGTTTTTCAAAATTTCGCAATAATTTTAAGATTTTGTGCGCAAGGATCATACAGGATAATGGACATTAATATACACTTGGTCATAATAACAGATTAATTCTTTTTTTTTCAACACGACACAAATATAAAATGTTACTCGGGGAAAAATATATTCTTTTATTTAAAAAAATTAAAATTATTGATATAATAAAATATTTTTATTTTTAGAATGTTTAAAAATAAATTTCCTTTTTTATTATGATTTCAAAAATTATAATTTTTATTTTAATAAGAAAACATAGTTTTTGAAATTTTTAAAATGAAAGTGCACATTTTTGTTTTAGAACTGTTTCGTTATAAAAATAACAATGTTGTATATTAATATTATAAGAAACATTCATATTTTAAAAATGATTTTTAAAAATGCAGCAATTTTAAAACAAAAACGCAAGATTCTTGTTTTAAGAATGTTTTTTTGGTTCAGTGTAGCTTCAAGGCGATTTAAATTAAAGCTTGAGTTTGTACATACTTTTGACTAAAATCTTTTATTATAACTCCGAAATTACGGAGCCGATTGAAACGCAATGTATTAATGGATTAGTTGACTAGTTGTTTTGGAGTTATGATAACATAACTAGAGACATGTCTCAAAATCTTGACAATTTTACTTAACAATTATTTAAAAAAATGTTGATATAATTTAAAAATTTTACTATTTTTGTACTAAGGTAGCCATGATGCATTAAATCTATATAGTGGTTTTTCAATAATTTTTTTGCTTTTGACCTGTGTAATAAAATAAGGATTTTAGTATTTAACGCATGTCAAAATGTGTACGAATTAAAAAAAATTATTTGTTGACACATCCTGAATAATATTATTTGTTGATCTTTTGAAAAAGTTACTTAATTAATTAATTAATTATATAATTCTCAATAATATATTGAGAGTTTTTCCATGAGTTTTGTAACCCTTTTGAATTCTGGCTGGAGTCTACTGAAGTATTGCTTCGCTGCAACGAGATGCATCCGGGCATGCTAAACCATCAACAAATAATTTTTTTTTAATAAAATTATAATAATGAAATTAAAAAAAAAAATAAAAAAAATGGAGAAAATTGCTTGGAGATTTTATAAAACATTTGAGAGTAACACGTATCAACACAAATGTTCGGTTTTAAAATTTAAATGCATGTCATGTGTTACATGAGGTTATTTTACTGTTGCGAGTTGGTTTTCTGCAAAAAATGTTGTTGGCTATTTAGAGCCATTAAACTTTGTTCATAATTAGATAGTTCATGTAAGAAAATAAGTGTTTACATTAGTGGGTAGTTCACTATTGTGAAAGTTCACATTACCGCGAATTCACTGTAATGCAAAAGGAAAATAAAAGAAACTACATAATTAGGGTATGTATTCGGTTAATTGTTAATCGGTTAATTAAGTGATCGGTTAATTTAAAATTGGGTTTTTCTATTAACGGTTAAACCGGTTAATTTCAGTCGATTAACCGGCATAATTTTTTTTCATATTTTGTAGTATGATAACGTATTTTGTGTGTGTTTATTTATTTGTTTCGTCTCATATACAAAAGATATGTGTTTAAAAATTATTTTTCATACAAACAAAGAAAAATTTTCAGTGGTCTTAATTAACTTAAGTAAAACTTCAAAGTCTTTGAACGTGGCTATAAAAGATTTTAGTAATGATTCTACTACTCTAATTAAACTAGAGGGAGTTATAAATAATTGATTATAGTACTGTTGCCAACGATGTAATTAAGGATTAGATTTATTGAGAGACAAATTCAATTATTGTATACCTACACTCAGAAATATTTTCTTCTTCTGTTAGAATATACAAAAACGGAAACTAAGTATAAGTCAGATAATGACCCTCCAACAGAAAAAATTTTCTAACAAAATTAACCGTTAAGTGTTAAGAATTAAAAAAAAATATATAAAACAGGACTTTATTGGCATAATGAAGTATTTTTATTTTATATATAAGAGAAATCCAGGAAAAGGACTGAGAAACTAGATATTTTGTATTATGAATTGCTTTCGATTTCCTCAACATCTACGATAAGTGAAAGGATTTTTCAATCCCAATTCGCTTAAATTCTAAACACCTAAACAAAATATTTTCCTGAAAGATTGTCTTAGAAGATCTCTTTAAACTATTGATGTACTAATATACATATATATGATTTTTTTGCTTGATTTCTTTTAAAAATTCTTGTGTATTTTTTTTGTTTTACTAATAAACTCAAATTAATAAATAATTTATGCACTTTTATTTGTTCTAATTACTGGATTTATGAAAAAACTTTATTAATCTATTAACCGGTTCATGTCGAAATTAACCCAAAGAATCGATTAATTAATCGAGCGATTAACAGATTAAAGAAAAACCCCGATTAAATGAATACCCTAATCATAATAGATAAAAAATAGAATACAAATATCATGATTTATGCACGTTTTGCGTACATATGTATGTGAGTTGGATTATGTAAAGTGAAAATTATGTTAGGCCTATAAATGCTGGTGCTAATTTGTAGCCACTGGAGGTAGAGCAAATATTTTTGCAAAACAAAAGACGAAAAATACAAACCTTACTGAGGTGACGTGCAATGAAAAAAATACTTGCGACACATTCTGATGATACGATTACATATCTAACTTACTTGCATTTACCCTTCTAAATTTTATTGCAATAAATTAAATGAAAATTATGTAAAAATGTCCATTTGTGAATATCACAAAATGTTTATTTGTTGTACATAAATAAAGACTTTGATGTTGTATTTTATGGCTTGATATTAATTGTTTTTTTAAAATTACAATAAACTCCATTCGTGATGTACTTCAAATTAAAAAATAAACATGTATTTGTGTATATATGTAATACGAGTACAAATATTTATGTATGTATTTGTGTGTAATAATATATCATAAATTAATCTATTTAAACAAAATAATTTTACTTGAGTCTGTAAATAAACTTTTTCCGCTTTCAGAAATTTTACATATAATTACACATAATCTACGAAGTCTATCTAATAATTTACGTTTACATAAATGGATGAATAAGTAAATATTTAAATTAGTCTCTGGTTCCATTTAAGAAGCAGAGATGTTTGAAAATCGTATAATTGTTTTATTTACATATGCATATTATAGCTTCATGTATTATTTCAACCTCTTGTTGTTTCATATTTAACACTTATCTTATCGGAAATAATTATAATTATTAAGCTGAAGGTCTATACCATCCGTTTTATGCGTATGGGTTGTACGCATTCCTGTACGTCCTGTGCGATTCTAAATTCAAGTTGTTTATCAAATAAACACAATTTTGGACAAAAAAATGGAAAGTGAAATTATGACTTTAAAAGAATTTGTGGAATTAATTGAGCTAATGTACATAAAAGTTTGTAATACAAATAATACATAATTGGAGTATTCACACCAATGTCTTAAGTGTATTAAGTGTCATAATGTCTTAACATTTTAACATAGTTTAAAAAAAATTTTGTGACTCAAAGAAAAATATAAAATAAAAAGACTTTCTCAGCTATGTTTACTGTTTGTCATAACTACATGTATAAATGCCATGAAGCAATAAACAAAGATAACGCAGAAAAGTTGAACAAAAATTCCTCTCTCTGCGCATTACGTCACACGGGAACACAATTATTTGTTTACCTCAAAGAAATGCATGGCTCAGAATCGTTTTTCATCAGAAAAATTCTGTAACTTTTTTTTTTTAGTACATATATTTATTTATTGTATCTTCAAATATGAACTAACAATAATTATTCAAATCTTAAATCTAAATATAATTAATTAGGCCCGATCAGTGTCGGACATAAACTTAGTGATAGTTATTAATAATACATAAGTCGTGATAAGCAAAAACAAAAGTATTTTCAAGCAGTTTCTTCTGGAGTGTTGAGTATTAGAGCCCTTGTGTCCCTCTTTTTTAAGCGGATGTGTCCAGTAAAATTCAAGATATTACGAGCAAGCGGATTAGGATGAGACTCGAGTTTTGTAAGAGATTTGCCTGCGTATTTTGCAATTTCTTCAGTTACTTGTGGCATATTCAAATCACGATTTAAATTTGAATTTCTTATGTACCATGGAGCCGATGTTATTATCCGTAAAATTTTGTTTTGCCTTCGTTGAATTTTTTCTATATTTGAAGCTGAAGCAGTACCCCATAGCTGAATTCCGAAGCACCATATAAGTTTTAAAAGCGACTTGTATATCAAAAGTTTACAATCTAGACCGAGAGTTGAATTTCTACCAGTCAGCCAATGTATCTCAGTTAGTTTAAGTTTCATTTGCGTTATCTTTGAGTCAATGTGGTGTTTCCATGTAAGCCTTCGATCAAGGTGTATACCAAGGTATATCACTTGTAAATTTTGAGGAATAATTTGATTATTGATTGTAATGGGGGAACAAGTGTCTTTTCGTAGGGTAAATGTTACCTGAATACACTTCTGTTCGTTTACCTTTATTCTCCACCTGTTTAACCATAGTTCTAGCTGGGTAATATGTTGTATGTAAACTTATTGGCCTATATGACTTAGCCTTGGTAAGATCTTTGCCCGGCTTTGGAATCATTTTAATCTTGGCAAGCTTCCAGCTCTTTGGATAATACTCCAGACGTAATATGGAATTAAAAATGAATAACAGGATTCTAATTGCAATACGAAGCAACTTAGTCAGCATCTGGTTACTAATTTCATCAATACCCGGAGCTTTTTTCGGGTTGAGTTCAGCAATTAGATTTTGTACATCACGCGTCTTAAATTTTATGGGTCGAGGGGGTAGCGCAACTACACTCGGCAAATCAACAACACCAGAACATGAGTTTTGAGGTAAATATGGATTTTAAATGCTCAGCAAATAATTTACCTTTTTCAGAGTCGATTCTTGCCCAATCTCCGGTAGATGTGCGCAGAGGTGGTTTAAACTCGACGGGTGTTTTAAGCTTTCCAGCAGCGCGCCACAAAGAGTAATTAGATGCTGGTGTGACAACAAGACCTTCCAGATAATTTTTAAGAGATGCAGTTTTTTCAAATGCAAGCAACTCTTGGAGTCGTTTAGTGCACTCTTTAAACCTAGTTTTATGTTGAGGTGATCTGTGCTGTTGCCATTCCTTTCTAGCTCTTCTTTTTTCACACACGAGACGTTCAATATCAGTTGTCTGCGGATGGGAGGTAGTGGCATGTTCAGCAGCCTGTTTAATATTTTCATTAAGGTTGGTAATGTTATATTCAATATCATCGGGTGTTCTTAGCCTAATATTTTCTGTGCAATGAGTACTAAGATATTTTTTGAATCCCAGCCAATTAACACGATTTATCATCTTCACATAAGGATGAGGTAAGTCACTTCTTAATGGGCTACAAATTGAAACGATCGTGGGAGAGTGGTCGGACGAGAGATCTAGAGAAGCTTCAACTTGAATTAAATCCCTAGAAATATTTTTCATGACGCCAAAATCTATAACATCCGGAATTTTTTGTATGTCAGTAGGCCAGTAAGTGGGCTCCCCACTCGAAATGACGACCAAGCCCATTTTTGAAATTGTGTTGAACAACGCTCGACCTTTCGGTGTGATAAGACGCGAACCCCAGAACGTATGTTTGGCATTATAGTCCCTAGCTGCTACGAAACAAGGGCCAAGAGATTTGAAGAAATCCTCGTATTGATCTTCAGTAATTGCGAATCTGGGAATCAATACAAATATTCGTTGCTTGTAGATGTTCTTCAGAAATGTTATCAATAATATAATGCTTGAGTCTTGACCTTATTAGAATTGCTGATCCACCGCATGCTCTTCCTCTTGGGTCCTTTGAATCATATAAGGTGTAGCCAGAAATTTTAAAAAGACTTCTCGAAGTCAAATGAGTCTCTGAGACCTACATTATATCAATATTTTTTTCCTTGAGGAAGTGCTCAAGTTCATTTTTATGTTGACGAATGCCGTTAGCGTTCCAGAAACATATTTTTAACGCGTTCATGGTTTGTTAACTAATGCTTGAAGCAGTGTATTCTGCATTCGCAGCATTTCTTGCATCATGCTAGTCATATTTGTTGTAAAATTATTTATAGTTTGTACCAGATTATCAAAATTTTTCATTCTTTGCTTAAAAATTAAAACTATTTTGGAATGAAAAATTATTATTTTTGTTTTAAGAAACAACAACCTTGATATAAAGTTGAACATACTCAAATTAAGAACTTATGTTTTTGAATTAAAAATGAAATATTCTTGAAGTAATAATGAAGCATTTTTATTTTAAAACTAATTATTTTTATATAAAAAATGAAATGTTTTGAATTAATAATGGAGACTTCTTAAATTAAGAATGAAGCGTTTTAAATTAATAAAAGAGAATTTTTAAATTACGGATGGTTCGTATTAAAATTAAAAATGTAAATTTTGTTTGGAATCAAAATGGCCTTATTATGAAAAATTTTCGGTCTTCGACTGTAGTCCAAAGCGCTAATCGAACGAATTTTCATTTGCGTCATAACGAGCATTCAACAAAAAATGTCGCTATTATGTTATGAACACCGTGTTTTTTAAAATTTCGCAATAATTTTAAGATTTTGTGCGCAAGGATCATACAGGATAATGGACATTAATATACACTTGGTCATAATAACAGATTAATTCTTTTTTTTTTCAACACGACACAAATATAAAATGTTACTTGGGGAAAAATATATTCTTTTATTACAAAAATTAATTATTATATTATTTACAAAAATTAAAATTATTGATATAATAAAATATTTTTATTTTTAGAATGTTTAAAAATACATTTCCTTTTTTATGATGATTTCAAAAATTATAATTTTTATTTTAATAAGAAAACATAGTTTTTGAAATTTTTAAACTGAAAGTGCACATTTTTGTTTTAGAACTGTTTCGTTATAAAAATAACAATGTTGTATATTAATATTATAAGAAACATTCATATTTTAAAAATGATTTTTAAAAATGCAGCAATTTTAAAACAAAAATGCAAGATTCTTGTTTTAAGAATGTTTTTTTGGTTCAGTGCAGCTTCACGGCGATTGAAATTAAAGCTTGAGTTTGTATTTGTTGAATTATTTGGTGGTGAAATATTTTGAGTAGTAATAGAATTTGTTTTAGCAGCATCAGCATACGATACACGGGAAGTAACTGGTTGGCTCACTTGCGCAATAATGGCGAATAAAGCGTTTGCTATAGGGCTGGAGCTAACTTAGGGTTTTGCCCCATAGTCTGTTTAACGAAAGAGTACATAGGACAACCTTTGTAGTTAGCGGTGTGATTACCTCCACAATTGCTGCATTTTTTATCACTTTGATTTTTTGGCTTATTGCAACTAGCAGTGCCGTGTAATTCGCCGCACACAGCACAAACAGTAGGTAAATTGCAGTAAGTTTTAGTATGGCCATATTCTTGACAATTATGGCACTGTACGGGTCCAGAACGCTTATGTGGTTCTTCAACTGTTATTTTTCGGTATAAAAGATATTTTAGATTATAAATTGGGTGCGTCTCATTTTTTCTCAATTTTATATCATTTGGCTCCAGTTCAACGCGAAATAGAGGTTGGGGGATCTTTTCCCTATTTATTATGTTCGATACATTTTTTACCTTAAATCCCTGGAGGACGAGTGCATCTTTTATTTCTTCGGGTGCGACATAGGAATCTATGCCCTTCAATACGATCTGCAGACCTTAGCACTCTTGAGCTGGTATGTGTAGAAATTTGTTTTACTTTTTTCAAATTCAGAAACCATTGTGCGAAAATTTTTTCTTCATAAATTTGAATTTTCGTTTCATCAATGCTACCACGTTTTATTGGAACAATGTGAAATTTATTCTCACCAATTACCGAAATTAATTTTTTAATAAGAGCGTTTGAGTTTTTTTCTCTTAAATAGATTGGTGGCAGCTTGGAGGTTTTGTTCGCAGATTCAGCGGGTTTGTCGTTATCATCTTGCAATATTTTAAAACGGTTTTGGCGATTAGTAGATGATGCGCTGTTATCCCTAGAGATCTTTGGAGCAGATGAAATTTTAGAAGATTTTGGGCTTCGCCCGCGCTTTACCACAGTTATATATCTGTCCATTCGGACTTGGACCTTGGGTTTTTGGCTACTCTTATCTATAGTGAAAACAGGGTTAAGTGATGACCACGAGCCCGAAGCGGATGATATCGCTGAGTTAAATGTAGAGGTACTAGGCAACGGTAATGTTAAAGAATCACTAGTTGGCATTGGACAAAGGGAAGTTGATCGCTGACGAAAATGCGGCTTTGCCGTTAGAGAAAGTCTATCATCAGATTTTTTATTTTTATTTATTTATTAAGAGCTTCAGAACTCACAGTAAATCTATCATCTGATTTGTTATTTTTATTGTTATCATTAAGAGCATCAGAACTCACAGTAAAATAGGCATTTCTGCCGTTATAACTCATTTCACAATTATTTGTATTTGCGGTACTCATATAGAGTATTCCTCAAGGGTACTTTGTCTGTGTTTTTTTGTTAACGGTTTTTTTTTGTTTTTGTTATTTCTATATGTAAAAATATTATCTTATTTATCAAAGTTAATATGTACTACGAATATTTTTTTGTATGATTTTTTTTTGTTTAGTATGTATATAAGAAAAATTCCGCTATTACGTCTGTTCACTATGAAGGTGCATACAACGAGAACGTGCCTAACTGTAACTTTTGAACCAATAAATATTTTTAAGTTTTTATTTTTTTAATGGTTAGATAACATCTTAGCCTTTTAGTCACTTTTTATCTCATTAAAAGCGGTGAAGTAATTGCTGAGAAATTCAAGGTTAAAGTTGGACTTTTGAGTTTTTTTTTAAGTTTTGCATAGAAATATGAGGCCGTATATTTTGTTAAACTTGTTTATTTGATCAAAAAGGTCAAAGAAGAAAAATGAAATTATTTCAATAAAAACAGAGGTAAGAATTGAATATGTAGAATATAAAATTCATAAAAATAAAATAACACTGTTAAATTTGTTTATAAGTCAATTTATAGTTTTATTTAATTTTCTTTTACGTGATGTCGCGCTCTCTATTAAATGTTTATTTAATTCTCTTATCTTAAAATACATGAGTGACCTAAAACAAAGTGTTTTAATTTTTTTGCTACAGTCAACTTCATTGGTGATGTGTTTTTTGGTGACTTTTTGTCTTCCTTTGTCAAATTTTCTGATTTTTCGCACTGGTTTCCGGTTTTGCCACATATCCGAAACCGGTCTAAAAAATCAGAAAATACTTTATTACTTTAGAAAGTAACTCATAACTTACCACTTTCATATTCCATTTTATTTGCAAAATCATCTGCCTTGAAATGTTCCATTAAATGCGAGCATTCTTTGAATTTAGGTTATTTTTGCAACAAAACTTTGTCCACTGATTTAATAATTTAGGATCCGACGGAAATGTAAAGAAACTTATATTGCTTATATTTCTTTTACTATTTTTGCAATTTTTCACTTCACACCTCATTTTAAATTCCAATTTCTTATATTTTGTCTTAACTTTGTTCTTTCTTCTCTTGCTTCTGCTATTACACTAAAATACAAAGATCACGTTCTACGTCACGCACACACAGCTGACTGATGTAAACAACATAACGGACCTGCGCAATGCGCAATCTCTTTTTTTTTTTGATTAATGTATAAATGCGTGAGAGTTTACCAAAGAAATTGAGAGAGAGAGAGTAAGCATTGTACAAAGGTGCTAAAACTAATATACAAATAAGTACAATTTTTATAATTGTAAATTATGAGGGGTTTCGTGTTATTATTACTTTAAAACGTGTTAATTTATGAGTACCATTTGAATACCCCAAATGTTTTTCACAGCTCAAATAAGATTCTTTTCCATTGCACTTTCTTAAAAAATAATAAACACAAGTGAGGTTAATGCAAATTTTGTTCTTGAAAGAACTATGTTGATATTATATGATATTGATATTTATTTATGTATTTACATACATACATATGTATGAAGTTGTAAACTTTATTACGAAAGCTGTTTCTTTTACTAAAAAATTTTTTAATGCAGAAAAAGAGAAAATTTAAATCCACCACACGAACATTTATATCGATATCATTAAAAATAGGTGTGTTTTTTTACTTTTGTAATAAAATGCAGTAAATGAGTAGTTACTGCAAAAATTTAAAAATTTTCTCCCAAAAAGAGAGGTAGCCGAAAAAAGTACTCGAACGGAAAAATAGTAAAAATTAGTAAGATTATAGAAACAGCTGACTTCAACTTCACATAGTGTTGAAAAATATATAAACTTTTGATTATTCAAATCATTTAATTAGTGGTACTCGATACAATATTTTTATAAAACGAACAATATAAGCATAAATTTTGTAACTTATTTCATGCAATATTTGTAATTAATTTTTTTTGATTTCATAGTCTTGTTGTTGGTTAAATTAATAAAAATTACATGACCTATTTGTTAATGTTACTACAAGCAAGTGCAATACTAAGTAACCAGATACTTTACAATTTTACAACTCTGAGTAATTGAAATAATTTGCAAAACAAAAGGATTATTAAATAAGTTAAAATATATGTATATTAATAGTTATTATTATTATGCTTTATAAATAAATAAGTTTTTAATGACTTTCACAATTTTTGTTTAACATTTTTTTAAATTTTTACACTTTTCGTTTGCTTACTTTTCATTTGTTTACATTTTGAATCATATGTTGTTATCTTACTAAACTTTACTACTACAAATTTCTGCAGTAAAAATTTGCAAAATACTCAGGCAAGAACTATCACTTTACTCTCTTAATTTGTGTTCTCATTTACTTTATTTTCGGTAAACGAACGCAATTTAGTAAAATACAGTAAAGTTCAGTAAAAATTTGTAAAAACTTTTGCGAACGCGAACACAATTAATATAATACTAGCATTTTGCCCGCTACTTTGTTAGCGGATATTTTATTTGAGATCGAAATATATAGGGTTCAAATATAAAAGTACGCGAAACTCGTCATTTTGATATTGTGGTCAACTGAGACATTCTTCGTGTTGATTCATTAAATTTCTTTTATTTGGAACCCATATTGATAGGTGTGTTTCTTGGTCTAGTCATTTGATAAATTCGTTACGTTATTTTTTATAATGTACTAACCAAGTACATTTGTCAAAAAGTACTTTTATCAAAAAATACTTTCGTCAAAAAGTACGTTTTCCAAGGAATACCTTTTTGAAAAAGTACTCTTTCCAAAAAGTACATTTTTCAATAAGTAATTTTTCGTGCTTTTTTCGAAGGGTACCTTTTCTGAAAAGTATCAAATTAATATTCAAAGTATCCCTTTTGATGTCAGCGTTCAAGAATACACTATATCAATTAATAAAGCTTAGCTCAAATACAAAAAAAGTTTAGTAAAATACAGTAAAGTTCAGTAAAAATTTTTAAAAACTTTTGCGAAAGCGAACACAATTAATATAATACTAGCATTTTGCCCGCTACTTTGTTAGCGGATATTTTATTTGAGATCGAAATATATAGGGTTCAAATATAAAAGTACGCGAAACTCGTCATTTTGATATTGTGGTCAACTGAGACATTCTTCGTGTTGATTCATTAAATTTCTTTTATTTGGAACCCATATTGATAGGTGTGTTTCTTGGTCTAGTCATTTGATAAATTCGTTACGTTATTTTTTATAATGTACTAACCAAGTACATTTGTCAAAAAGTACTTTTATCAAAAAATACTTTCGTCAAAAAGTACGTTTTCCAAGGAATACCTTTTTGAAAAAGTACTCTTTCCAAAAAGTACATTTTTCAATAAGTAATTTTTCGTGCTTTTTTCGAAGGGTACCTTTTCTGAAAAGTATTTTTTGAAAAGTATCAAATTAATACTCAAAGTATCCCTTTTGATGTCAGCGTTCAAGAATACACTATATCAATTAATAAAGCTTAGCTCAAATACAAAAAAAGTTTAGTAAAATACAGTAAAGTTCAGTAAAAATTTGTAAAAACTTTTGCGAACGCGAACACAATTAATATAATACTAGCATTTTGCTCGCTACTTTGTTAGCGGATATTTTATTTGAGATCGAAATATATAGGGTTCAAATATAAAAGTACGCGAAACTCGTCATTTTGATATTGTGGTCAACTGAGACATTCTTCGTGTTGATTCATTAAATTTCTTTTATTTGGAACCCATATTGATAGGTGTGTTTCTTGGTCTAGTCATTTGATAAATTCGTTACGTTATTTTTTATAATGTACTAACCAAGTACATTTGTCAAAAAGTACTTTTATCAAAAAATACTTTCGTCAAAAAGTACGTTTTCCAAGGAATACCTTTTTGAAAAAGTACTCTTTCCAAAAAGTACATTTTTCAATAAGTAATTTTTCGTGCTTTTTTCGAAGGGTACCTTTTCTGAAAAGTATTTTTTGAAAAGTATCAAATTAATACTCAAAGTATCCCTTTTGATGTCAGCGTTCAAGAATACACTATATCAATTAATAAAGCTTAGCTCAAATACAAAAAAAGTTTAGTAAAATACAGTAAAGTTCAGTAAAAATTTGTAAAAACTTTTGCGAACGCGAACACAATTAATATAATACTAGCATTTTGCTCGCTACTTTGTTAGCGGATATTTTATTTGAGATCGAAATATATAGGGTTCAAATATAAAAGTACGCGAAACTCGTCATTTTGATATTGTGGTCAACTGAGACATTCTTCGTGTTGATTCATGTTGATTCATTAAATTTCTTTTATTTGGAACCCATATTGATAGGTGTGTTTCTTGGTCTAGTCATTTGATAAATTCGTTAAGTTATTTTTTATAATGTACTAACCAAGTACATTTGTCAAAAAGTACTTTTATCAAAAAATACTTTCGTGAAAAAGTACGTTTTCCAAGGAATACCTTTTTGAAAAAGTACTCTTTCCAAAAAGTACATTTTTCAATAAGTAATTTTTCGTGCTTTTTTCGAAGGGTACCTTTTCTGAAAAGTATTTTTTGAAAAGTATCAAATTAATACTCAAAGTATCCCTTGTGATGTCAGCGTTCAAGAATACACTATATCAATTAATAAAGTTTAGCTCAAATTTAAAATGTTTCAATTATATGAATTCTCCCGAGTTTAAATGTTTAGCATCGTTTCCCGTATTTACCCTTTTTGGTACCTTCAAAAAAACATAAATTTTATCATACCAGCTTTTACTTAGTGGCAGGAACTCTCAGTAAATTATTTTTACATGTATGTAAGAGGTACATATTAACAAAAAAAGTACTTAAAACGGGTACGATTTTACCCCCTTTTAAGTAAGAATGTTCAGAAACTCCCTTCACCCATTAAGGTTCTGTGCAGAGGAAGTGAACGCGTCAAAAAGCTTTTTGCTTTGTTCAATAATTTAAAAAATAAGCCAAGTGCAAAACTGGGACTAAAATACAGTTTTTACCCCCTTTTACCCCTCAACAGTACACATATTGAAAAAGTACCAAGCACTTGTTAGTTTATTTTTTCTTATGGTCTTGGAATTTTTAGTCTGATCATCTGATATAGTTTGTGACATATAATCTGATGTAGTTTGTGACATATAAAGATATCGATTTTATCCTCTTTTAATAATTTTTAAATTGTAAAATATTGTAAATTATTTTTACATGTAAATCATCTGTACATTATCATTTAAAAAAAGTACTGAAAACTGGTGCGACCCCTTATAAGTGCGAATTAAACAAAATATCATAATATATTCGAGATTCTGTACAGAAGAAAATAACGCACCGAAAAACTTTCTGCTATGATCAATAATTTAGAAGATATGTCGTGTACAAAAAAGGTACAAAAATTCATTTTTTACCCCAAAATGTACACATATCGAAAAAGTACCAAACACTAGTCGTCTTATTTTTTAGCAGCATTCGTATGCCTTTAGAATATGGAGTCTATCTATCGTAGTTTCCGAGATATAAAGATACCGATTTGATCCTTTTTACCCCTTTACCTTAACCTTTATGTCAACAGCAGAAATGCTTTACGCACGTCCACAGCAGCATACCTGGGTATGTACATACGTTTTGTATGGGAAATGGTACGTCGTTAGCATAAAAATGCTAATTACGTATCTACCTGGTTTGTTGGAATTTCCGAATTATTTTTTTAGTTTGTGAACAAAAGGCTAAAAACATTTATGATAACCAATTTCATCCTCACAGTCATTGTTTGTTGAAAAAAATGGTTGTATAGGTAGACGACATACGTATATAATAAATATATAATATAGGCAGGTAGAAACATTTATTGTTGCGGAAATTTCATTCTTTGTAGTATCGTCAGAAAATTTTGTTTACATTTGTGATTCGAAGTGAAAAGACGTTTCTGTTTATTTTGTGGAAATAAAAAATATTAAAAGTGAAATGGCTGATGGTGAATGGCTTACTCCGCGACAACTAAGCGCACTTTCGTACGAAGAACAACAAGCATATATTCGGCAAGCGCTTGAAGAGAGCCAAGAAAAAACAAGTGACCACGATTCAATAGTTGGTGACGAGGCTTTAGGTGATGATGGTGGAGATGACTCAGACGTTGAAGAATCCATGTTACCAGAATATGACCCAGAGGGCGACAGTGATTCTGATGAAGATCTTGAAGATGCACCAATTGAAACTGGCGAAGTTTTTACTGCCAGAGATGGTAATGTTTGGTCCTCGATACAACCACAACCTGTAAGATTCCGTACGCACAACATTCTAAGAAGTGCAGAATATGGACCAGTACGGGCAACGCAGGGTTTGACCATTGCAGAAAGGTTCCAATTGATAATGTCAAACGAAATATGCGACATAATTATTCGTGAATCAAATCGAAAGGCAAGGCAATTTTATGATATTGACAACGCAAAACATCCAACAAGAGAACCGAGATCATGGATTCCCATAACAAAAAGTGAATTTGATGCATATTTGGGCCTACTTTTGCTAAGTGGCGTTACACATTCTGGTTACGTGCATACGAAAGATTTGTGGAAAACTACTTCACATCCACTATATCGTGCCGCAATGAGTGTACGACGATTTTGGGAAATAAGCCGCTTCATACGTTTTGATAATGGAAACACACGCCAGCAACGAAAACAAACTGACAAAGCAGCAGCAATATCGGAAGTTTTTTTGATGCTTAACAGCTGTCTTCGTAGATATTACGTGGCTGGAGCAAACATCACCGTAGATGAACAATTGTATGCTTATCGTGGTGGAACTGGCTTCACGCAATACATACCATCAAAACCTGCCAAATATGGAATAAAAGTGTGGTGGGTGTGCGACTCCATTTCTTCCTATCCATTGCAGGTATGTACAATGAATATTGTTGAAAATTGTTGAAAATCTAAATAACTAAATTGAATATAATTTTTCAATGCAGGGACAAATCTATACAGGAATGGCACCGTCTGGTGAACGTAAAAGAAACGTTGGCGAAAGAGTAGTAAAGGATTTATGTGTCAACCTTTTTGCTGGAAGTGGAAGAAATATTGTATGTGACAACTTTTTCACCAGCTACAACTTGGCAAAAACTTTGATGTTAGACAACAATTTATCTATATTGGGTACTTGCAACAAAAAGCGTACATTCGTGCCAGCAGCATTTGCCAACCCGAAACGACGTGAGGCTGAATCATCAACGTTTGGGTTCTGTAATCACGTTACGATGTGCTCGTACGTTCCCAAGAAAAACAAGGCAGTTGTAATGTTGTCCACTACTCATTATACAACAGAAACGACCGGTCCTAAGAAGAAGCCATTGCTTTATTGGACTACAACAAAACCAAAGGTGGCGTTGATAACATGGACAAGTGCTTGTCCGAATTTAGTACGAAGCGGCGCACAAATAGATGGCCTCTGGCTTTCTTTTATAATATTGTGGACGTTGCTGCGTTTGCTGCATATGTAATATACATTGACAACAACAATCACCTGAAGACATCTACAAGCCGATAGATGTATTTGAATTTCAATAATTTTAAGCAAAAATAATTAAAACTGACATTATATAATAATAATAAAAAAATAATTACAAAACTTAGCTCAAAATAAACTATACTTTTATATTATATTATCATATTTGCATGCGTTTTACTATACATACCCAGGTATGTATTCTGTTGACTTAAGGGTGCAACTTTGTAAATGGGCTTTATCTTCCGAACGGATGATCTAATCCTAACCAAACTTGGAACTATTGCGTAAAACAGTTTTGACTAGGATATCAAGAAATTTCAAGTCGATCCGGTTATCCAGTTTAGAGCTACAGCGTTTTCAAAACTAAAAACATACCCAGGTATGTTGCCGTTGACATAAAGGTTAAATGCAAACGGACGTAACTACACAAAAATTCGAAATCGAGTTTTTGATTGATTATTGTTCATTTTATTAAACTACATGTTCACGCAAATATTTAGACCTCTGCGATAAAAAATTACGCCTTTATTAAAGAAGTTCAGACGGACTTAATTAGGAATGCATCTATATTTTATTGCAAAAAACAGTTACGTTTTTTAAAATATATATAAAAATATATATAAAAAGGAAAAAATGGTTAAAAACAAATAAGTATCCATACTACAAGTAAATTTAGAAGAAAACTTTCAAGAATACTTTATTATGGATTTTGTAATGTTTTTCGTTTCTTTTGTAAAAAATATAAAAGTGTAGTTACGTCAGTTTGCATTTAAGTAAACCTAATTTATACGCTTATACATACGTTCTATGTGTTTTGGTCTGTAACTTGTCACATACAATTAACCTGGTTCTACTTGTTTACACACGCATAAAACGCAACAACGCATTGAACGGATGGTATGGACTTTCAGCTTTAAGAAGACAATTTTTTATAATAAATCCTAATCAATAATACAGGTAACCTTGAAGTACCACCTGATAGAGATTTTATTTGCTTGTTTCGTGATGTAATCAACCATATGTTATTACGTTTTACCAATACACGCCCAAAGTGCCTATTCCCTGCAGTCGGCGTAGCTGGCGAATGTCTACTTATTTCGTTAATTACCAAGCCACTTCGCATTCAGATTTCCAAAAATCACTTCCTAGTGGATCCATGTATAAGTAACCTCGAAGCACCACCTGATAGAATTTTTATTTGCTTGTTTCGTGATGTGATCAACCAAATGTTGTTTACATTTTACCAATACACGCGCATAGTTCCTATTCCCTGCAGTCGGTGTACCTAGCGAATGTCCACCTACGAAATATCGTTTATTACCAATCGTTACCACTAACTATCAGCCTAACTACTAGCAATTCACACGACTGACGATTTTAACATGGGGATGTTATTGACGGTAGTTAATTGCCGCCATCTGCATAACCCTCCGTCAGTGGTTTCGTTAGTCAAAACAATTAATTTTTCTGTTGATAAAACAATTAATTATTAACACATTTTTTATAAATTGTTCTGTTTTATTTGACGTTTTAAATTTCTAAAAAAACGCACTTTTTTCACTTTTTTTACACATTCACTGACCACCAACTTCTAATTTCAAATACGCCAACACAAATGAATAACAGCCGGTGATGCCAGTGCTTGAATAATCAAAAGCACTGTGACCATATAAAAATAGGGTAAAAATTAAAAAATTGCGGGTAAAAAAGCACTAAAATAAATATTCCCTGTTATTTATGTTATTATAACTAAACATTCTCTCTTATTTATGTTTTATATAAATAAGTATTTATATTTGTTTGATTATGACATATTAAATCGCTATACCGATTAATTATTTTAAAATTACATTAAATGCATAGTGCCTTGAACGCATCTTGTGCTGGTCTAAAGTACCTTTTGAACACTCGATAATTCTTCCAAGCTTTTTATATGTTGTTGTTTTTCTATGTTAAAGAAATCCATAATAAGTTAATAAGATTTCACAAAAAATTAATGCCAAATTTACTTTAAGAAAACGTTTAATTTTATAGGAACTAAGACACGTTTTTGTTATTTCTTCAATTCGCACAAGTGACAAATACACGTTGTTTAACAGTATTCACACATGCAAATTGAAATAGTAAAATCGTTGCTTCACAAATGAATAAAAAAAATTCTTATAAGGAATTAAAAAAAATTTATTGAGAAAAGTAGAAGCGTTTGCTTGTTTGCTTTGTTTAAGTTTAAAAAATTTTGATTATAGAAATAGCATTAAAAAGCGCTGCAAAATTTTTTTTTCTGAAACGGGTATTTAATAAAGTTTTGGGTACTTAGAAAGGAAAAAATGCACAAAAAAAATACCCGAAAAGCACCAAAATGGCAACGCTGATAACAGCAGAGTTTTTTCCACTCGCAAGAAAAAATGAGGTTGAATACATTAAAATATCCATGAGCGAGAGAGTCAAAAGGCGAACTCTTGCATTACTTGTGGCAACCATGATACAATTATACAAGGTACTTTCAGGACTACAACAAAATTGCAACACCAAGAAACACACGTATTTTGTTGGTAGAAACATACCTATAATTGTCAGCAGCAGATGTCTTTTGTTTTTAAAAATAACAATCACAGGGTAACTAAAGTACAATTGCAGAGGCGGCATTCATGCATGATTATAGTCATTCAGTGTTGCCAATATGTGTGTAATACACAGTGTGTAATTTTTACTCTCATCTGTAGACCATGTAATGAGATTCATGTATAATATGTGTGTAATTCTACTTTGGGTTCTATTTTTATTTAATTTTGTTTTAATTTTAATCTACACAAAGCATGTGTAGTGTAATTTTCTTCAATGTGCAAATTCATTGGCAACACTGTAATCATTTTATTCACACACATAAACTAACATTTTTGCAGCTTGTAAACAAAGTTTGACAACTTTCTGCATTGTATACATTAACAGGCTGGGCTTGTGCAAGTACCTTGTATAATTGTATCATAGTGGCAACTGTAGTTTTGAGCCGATTTCTACTTTTAAAACTGCTGCTGTACTAATAAAAATAAAGCTTTGCAAATACAAGAGAAAACAAAAGTACATGTCTCTTGTTTTCTCTTGGTTTTTTGACAGTTGTCATCTCAAAAAAACAAAAAAATCCCTGTTGTTTTATTTATTGTACATTTGTTGTGGATTGAATATCATGTAAGAAATGTTGTGTTCATACACTTTTCTAACAGAAAGTTGCAACGAGAGACTAAGGCAGAAATTTACAAAATTACTCTGCCTGATACAAAAAAGTAAATGCACCACTGTTACTAGACTTGCAGATTTCACTGCATTTTGCTGATTTTTTATTGCAAAAATTATAAAGTGTGATTTGCAGATTTTCACTGCCAAATTGAAGATTTTCTGAAATGCTTTTGTTACATCAATATTTCGTTTTTTCTTTACTCCGTAAAAGAAAAAACCATGGTGTTACTGTCATAAACATACATATAAGAAACACTAACAATCAAGTAGTTTTTGACGTTTAATTTTGAGTGACAATACCACCAACATAACAATGTTAAAAAGAAACTAACCAATCTGTGCAAAGATATATATGTATATGTACGAGTATATACATAGTACATATCGCACACTAAATCTTAAACAGTCACAACTCAAAATTTTGATATGTATAGCTGTGTTTGTTTACTTTCCCAGTAATAATTTGCAAGATTCTAGTTTGAGAGTAACAACGAGTTTACGCTCTTTTTGCAAATTATCTCAAAAAGTAAACAAACAACATCCAGTAAAAATTTGCAAGTAAACAGCTGATAAGCTTATATTTGATTTTCAGTTGTGAAAAGTAAAAAGTGTTAAAGAGGTTGAAGCTAAATAAAATGGAAAGAAAAGTTTTGAATTTAAAGTGTTCGCCAGGAACTTTTGCAAAAGTGTCGAGTCGTAAGTATTCACAGAAAATATGGAATAGAAATGGGCTTAATGTGATGCTGTTTGTTTCAGATGTGGCGTATAGAACCACTACGACACAGGAGGCGATGGCCATGGAATATGACGAAGTCATATTCACCCCTTATGACCCCGATGGCGCAACGGATAGCACGCTTGAGGCAGAAACGTCGTCGTGCAGCTCCGATTTGGACCCTAAAAAACGTTGTGGCTGGAGTCTAGCACCAAATATTTAATAAGCCGGGTCAAAGAGTTGCGGCCAAAAGTAGGCAAAACTGCGGGCCTAAAAAATAAGAAACTCATGTGGAAGAAGATTGCGGAGGAACTGTGTGTGCAAGGGCACAATTTTAACGGCCAGCAGGTTGAAGCAAAGTTCTTCACATTGAAGAGGCAATATAAAAAAACCGCGCTTCACAACTCGAAGACTGGCCGTAATAGGCAGACTTGCCCCTTTAAAAGGTAAATTGGGTTTATTTACATACATACAAATGGTAAAAACTTATGTGTTTTTTATTTCATGCAGCGAATTGGACGAACTACTCCAGGATAGGAAGAGCCTTAATCCGGATTTTGTATTGAGCGCTATTACTGAGGTATCAGATGATGTGTTAACATCTCCTGAATCAGGTATATGCTAATAATTTATTAATTAATATGCAAATGTGGAATAAATACTGATTTAATTTCAATAGAACTTCCGACTTGCTCAAAGCGAACGCGAACAGATGATGTGTTAACTTCTCCTGAATCAGGTATATGTTAATAATTTACTAATTAGCATGCAAATGTGTAATACTTATTTAATTTAATAGAATTTCCAACGTGTTCAAAAAGAAGGCGAACAGCAGTGGAGGAATTTATGGAGAAGGCTGAGGAGCGTGCCATGCGATGGGAGGAAAGTGACAAGATCCTTCGAGAAAGCCTTAAGAAAAAAGAGGAGCGCGCCATTCGCAAAGAAGCTGAAGGGAAGGAGAAAATGGAGCTTCTTCGGAAATTGGTGGAAAACATTAAAAAATGAAAACCCTGTTGTTTGTTTTTAATAAGTTCCTATATATTTTTATTTTTTGTTATTTTGTTATATTTTTATTTTTTATTATATGAAAAGTTAATGAATTGAAATTGAAATATTAATGAATTCTTTAATGTAATTTTAGTTTTATATTTTATATTTTATTAGATAAAAATGAATTTGTTGAATTTTAAGTGGTTTTATTTAATCTATTGGTTTGTATTTCAGAACTTATTACATTACGCACAGAATTGCCCAGAGAGATTTGTCCGTGATCTGCAAATTCTTCATTAGACTCCGGGCTTATATCGGTATCAAATTGTAAGTCATCTTCATTTGCAATGTTGTGAAGAACACAACAGGCTCTTATGAAATGGCAAAGCTTTTCCATGCCACGTAGCTTACAGTAATACAGTTGTCTAAACCTCTGTTTCAGCATACCGAATGCGTGCTCAATTCGGACGCGACCCGAGCTTAATCTAATGTTAAACTGCTTTTGAGCAGTCGTAAGGTGTCCATTGTCCCTGTAAGGTGTGACCAAATATTGGTTGCAGGGATAAGCCGAGTCACCTAATAGAAAATAGTCTAAACGTTAAAGATATGTTAGTTTATTTAATTTCAGTAATAAATTAATTTACCAACCTCCACATTTTGATGGTAATGAATCGTAAATTGGGGAATTCTTTAAAACCCAACTGTCATGACATGATCCAGGGTATCCCACAAATATGTCTATGAACTTCCTATTTTCGTCGCAAATTCCTTGCAGACAAACAGAAATATTTCCTTTTCTGTCTATGTACTCGTCCTTGCACTTCTTAGGGGGATCTATGACGATGTGTGTCCCATCTATGCAACCTAAATGAAATGTAAGTTTATAAACATACTTTTTGCTGTACATTTTTTTCCATGAACTTATCTATGGCTTTTGAAAACAAGCATTTTGTTGCAAAAAGCTTGCTTGCGCTCTCCTTTTTTTCTTCACTTGGCCATTTAATAGTCTGTGGACTCAGGGAACTTATAAACATTGTAACCCTTTTGATGATATAGCATACTGTCCACAGAGATATGTTAAACCGATCTGAAAGGTCTCTGTAACTGCAAGCTTCATGCCCAGCAAACCACAAAAACACTAACATGTGTTCTTCAACTGAAAGTCGTTTGTCAGGGCGCAGTTTTTTATACCCGTTCCATTCACTGAATCCTTGGCACAGATTTTCAAATAAACTTCTTGAAATTCTAAAATGCCTGCGAAACTCGGCTTCAGTATAGCTTGCCACTGTAGTTTCCACATAATCTTTGATCGAATTTCTTCGGCCTCTTTCGCATAGCATTCCAAAATCAGTGGCATTAGTTTCGTCCTCTCTTCCAAGGAACTCAAGAATCTTCACATCTAATTCGTCTTCACTTTCCGACGAGGACGACTCCAACAATGCAATAGCAATTTCAGCAAGATTTTCTGTTATAAATTAATGAAACATTAGTGAAACATTAGTACCCTGAACGTACATACCATTACTACTGCCACAATTGACCACTGACGACGTCGTCGGCTCATCACAATTTGCGTAATCACTGTGTACATCATTTTTCTCCATTTTAGTTTCAAATTCCTATAATAAATTAAACAAATAATAAATAAAATAATAAAAAACTATCTAAACTAATTACTTGTGTCGCTGCTAATTTATTTTTTTACTTTCCTTTCTTGACATAAAACAACTGATTCAAAACAGCTGTTCAATCTTGCAAATTTTGGTTGGCGAAAATTTCTCCAGTAAAAATTTGCAGGCTCTCTCACAACGAACTGTCAAAAATTGCGTTCTCTCGCTCTCATTTACTGGACTTTTGGTGTAAACAAACAGGATCCAGTAAGAATTTGCAAGAATTTGCAAGAATTTGCAACAATTTGCAAGAATTTGCGAGTAAACAAACACACCTTATGTATATTTCCTTGCACAGATTTTTTAGTTTATTTTTAACATTGTTATGTTGGTGGTATGGTTACTGCAAAATTAAACGTCAAAAACTACTTTTTTTAAGGATCATGTAGATAACTTGTACATATATTTGTCCCTATCCTTTTGTTGATGTTTATTTTTATCCAACAATTTGTAATACCAGCACATTTTTTTGTATAGCAAGATAATTTATGTCAATTCGAACACAAAATGAAAAACAATTCAAAATGATGGTGGTTTTATTGTAGAAGATTTTTTTGCCGAGTTTTTAAAACTATTCTTCAGATGCTTCAGATTTGTTAGGCAATTTTTGCAGATTTTTATTAATGCTATGTTTCCACTACGAGTTGAATCACATGCTTAGCTGTCTCAATCATGTTTATGAACCATTTACACTGCGCATTCGAGCTTAGTTTTTGTATTCATCTATGTATATTCACACATACATACGTACGTTTGGTTTGTTTTTATTAGTTCAGACACACACACACATACACAAATATCTATTGTGTTTTGATAACTAGTTACAGTGTTGTCAGATTTATTTTCAGCCTCCTCGCCAAATTACTTGTCTTATATCGCCAAATATCGCCAATGTAATAAAACATTAAATATTAGCTACAAAATATATATTTATTTTGTAATTACTTTACAAATATTGTTAAATTTTAAATTCAGTACGTAACGTGTATCGTAAAATATAAAAATTATATTGTTTAAGACAAATTAAGAAGTGTTTTCATTAACATATTAATACTGGTGTATAAAAAATACTTAAAACTAAGTTATTCCAAAAGATCAATCTAAATAGGATAAATTGAACTTAAACAGCAAAATCAGCATTAATATTTAAATCTTGTCATAAAACTGAAGGGATAATTACCAGCGCATCGTCGTCGTAATCATGCATTTTAGATGAGAACTCATGCAGGCTTTTGGTGCTTCATTATTAAAATGTTGGTTCCAATTTATAAAAGGAAGTTTTCCCTACTGTGTTCAGAAGCACCAACTGAGATTTTGTGGTCTATTATTTTCTTTAAAACTTCTTGAATTTCAGAAAATTTTCTTTGAGATAAATAGTTACAACATTATAATCTTTTGCACGAAATATTTTATATTGAAGAAAAAATTCCTTATCAAAATAAATTTCATGTTTTTAACATTATTCTATTTTATTGAAATCGTAAAAATATAGCCAAAAATATCGCCAAGGATTTCAAATATAGCCAAGTAAATCGCCAATCGCCATTTCAAAATTTTCATCGCCAAAAACAAAATTATGTCGCCACGTTTAGCGATATATCGCCATATCTGACAACACTGGCTAGTTCCGATAAACTGGCGATAACAGCGATAAAAGTTAGAGAAGATACCAATTTTATATGTTTCGCAAGTAGTTTCATATTGATTCGGTCTCATAATTTTGTATGGCGAAACAAGTTGCTTCGCTTAAGATTGGGGTGTGAAGCACGAATAGAAAGCGAAGCTCGTATACATAGTGGAAACATACTATAAAATTATCTGGCAACAGTGAAATGAAAACTTTACTTGCAAGAAAATTTTATTCATATCAGAACAATGGATAGAAATTATGATACATTTGTAGATTTCTGATTTGTATAATCTTGTTTGATAATATTTCAAATCACAAAATTTTTAAAAATCGACTTTTAATATGAAATACTTTACACAGTTTCATATATTATTTACTATTTTTTATTAATTTTTCATTATTTTTAATTTTATTCTATTAACCATGGACAGGGATTTCATGCAATTGCATCTTTTTTCCCTTAACTCTGATAATGGCAAGAACTAAATATCTTTGCGAAACCATGACTTTGCGTAAAAATGGCATAGATTTTTTAGCGCATATTTTTGCATATTGTGCTGAAATTGTATATTTTTGCATAATTTGGTCATAAATGCATAGTTTTGGCTCATATTTTGGTATAAATGCACGTGTCATATTTTGTCAAAAATTCATATTTCAAAAATATTATTTTTGACAAATTATGAATGCAAAACTGTTTTTTGGCAAATTTATTCGCTTGCATTGTTGTAGAATTGTGGAACGATTGTCCAAGCACACACTAGATGTGTGCGCTAATGCTACAGGAATTTGTTATTTTGATGATTTCAAGAGAAAATTGTCTGCTTTTAAAGCCGAAAGTAGTTAAACAATTCTGCGGAAACTTGATATTGTTTTCAAAAACAAAATTTAAACCTGTCTGTTCTGTAAATCGAGCCGATTTAAGAACGTTCGATTTAGAATAGTGAATTTTGTCAGACTCTTTTGTAGTTTTCTATTTTTTAGAGCTACCACATTAAATGGGGCCATAATTTATTTTTGGAAAACGAGAAATTTACTCGGATTCGGCTTACGTGCCTTTTGCAATGCACATAAATTCTCTAAGAACAAATAAATAAATAACAGTTTTCTTTTTCTATTTACTTGTCGCTCATTTAAAAACATATCTCGAAAATGCGTGTTTGGGGTAAATAATGCAGTAAAAATCGTTATATGATATTTAATCTTGTGTAAAATGTAATATAAAAGGCTTGTACACGCACCTCTTGGGAAAAGAAAATGTTTTTATATCTTTATTTAGTTGTATGTAAATTGAAAATTTTTCTGTTGAATAAATTTTGTTTAAATATGTGCATATTTTATTGTTTTTAGTTCATATTTTGCGTTTTTGATGTCATATTTTATAGTCCTAAAATACCTTTTTTAAATGCATGAAGCCCTTGTTCCTGCTATTAACAAATACAAAAATGGCACTTTCCACTTCTGATCAGATATGATAAAAAAACAAAATCCTTTGAGCATAAAAATGTATTTACATATGAAAAACAATAAATTAAGAATATATGCTTTCTTTTTACATACATACTCGTATGCACGTATAAATATTTTTTGATAAAGAAATGCAAATTTTTGGGTTTTCTTATTTCACATATTTTTCAAGTAATTAATTTGAAAACAAAACATAGAACAGCTGTTTGGATAGTTCTTGCAAGTAAAAATTTTACTAGTAATAATTTGTAAGAATTTTTTTACCCTAAATTTTTTTCTCTCTTTTGACGCTCTCTCCTTGCATACTTTTTGAGTTAATGAACACTTTTCAGTATCAATTGTTACAAATTAGTAAAAAAAAATTAGTAAATGAACAAACCTATAGTACAATTGGGATGTCAATTATCAAGTAATTTATTTTTAATAAATTAATTAAAATCTCACACTACAACTGCAAACAATAAGCTATGGCAACGATCATTAGCTGAGAACATCGCCATGGCCATTTTGTCGCAGTATTTCAAGTTTGAGCTCATGCTCGCGAGCCTTTAGACGTAATGCAGCAATGGATGATGACCGACGATCTTCAGGTGGAGTTGAAGAACGTATGGCATTCGTTTGTTTAGAACAGTGCTGATGTTGGGGGGAATGATGTGACACGACTACAACTGACTGTGGTGCATTGGATAGTGTTGGGGCTGCTACAGCTGGTGGTAAACTGAGGCGTGGAGAGTGTTGTGATTGTTTTGTGACTGTTGTTCCAGTTTGTGATGTAACAGAAGAGGGCGACGTGGGTGGCGAGGCCATTAAATGATTTGGTGAGTGCAAATCAGGTGAACCTATATGAATTTTTGGTTTGACTTGCATCTGCGGTGGTCTAGGTACAGCTGTCATATTGGCTAATAATGACTGAAATGATGTCGAAGGAGAATACATGGAAGCCATTCCGGGTGGTAGCATATGAGCTGGAGCTCTAGTAAGATAGTCAGAAAAAATACATAAGAGTAATGTGAAAAAAGGTACAACGAATACTATTAAATAACATTAAATAAAATAAAAAAACAGAAATAAATAACATCAAATAAAATCAAATTAAATAAAAGTATATCAAATAAAATACAGTATTATGATTGTATTATAAATAAAATAAAATGGAATAAACTAAAATACGTTTAAATTCTGCTTCTTTGGAAATTGATAAAAATTTATAAAAGCTTGAGATTTTTTATAGCACCATTTTCTAAAAAATTATTATTGTATTTATTTTGTAAAATATTTCTTTTTAACCAAAATACATCCAATCCAAGTTTTTGTACACGGGTAATTGTATTTGTTTAGTGTATTTAGAGTATGTCTATACATTAAAAAGTACCAAAAGTATAAAAGTACCACTTTCATCATAAGATTAATAAAAGCACATAGGGCAACTAAATTGTGGTATTTGCATAAAGGAAGTTCCAAAAGAAATTGCTTGTAATGCAGTTTGTTTTCCAAACAAAAATTCATAAAATATAGAAACAAATGAAGTTCGAACAATAATATTTAAAGTTAACTAAAATTAATAGCCATGGGCCTATGGCAAAAAAACTGAAACAAAAATATACTAATAGTATCTAACCAAAAGAGTTTGTCTTAAGTAGAACAAAAATAAGCAAATTAATTAACATGTGCATAATTAGTAAAGAACAAACGACAATGGCAAGACTGTTGTAAATTTAGAGATGGTAAAAATGAGCTTTCATTACAAAAAACCTTTCAGCAAATTGTAATATGATGAATCAAAACAATTCACATATTCCATTTGCAATAAAAGTTGCGTATATAAAGCAGAAATCTACTTCAACTGACACCACAAACAGTGGACCAAACACAAAAGAACGCTGATGAGGAAGGTTTAGTGGGCTTCGAAAATAGCTGGTTGTTCCGTTCAACTACGTGTTTGTCAGAATATTTACAACTAATTTTGGTCTTATTTGTTCATTAATAATTATCACATGTAATTTGGCTTAAAAAGCGATACAAACTTTAGCCTGATAAAACCATAAAATATATAAACAAGTAGTAGTGAACTCCCAGTTCTGTGGCAATTAAAGTTGTGAAATTTCTGTGAAATTTTAAAGTTTGGGTAATTAAAATTTTAAATTGTGTTTTCGGTGCTCTTTGATGTTTTTTCGTTTGCATTAACAGTTTTTTGTTTACATTAGTTGTGTGAACGGGTGATTTTTATTTGTATGTATGTATGTATGTATGTATGTATGTATGTATGTACGATTTACTCACACTAATAAATTATTTATCATGCCATCATTTTATGGTATAAAATGTTTTCTATATGCTTGTGTGTGGGTGGTCGAGTTTGTCTGTCCCTGATAAGTTTATATTTTGTTTATATGTTTAAGAAATATTTATTTCATAACATTATGAAATTCTTGAATGTGTATGTATGTATGTCTGTACATATGTATTTATGTACATGCATATGCATGTGTGACCGTGAGAATTTGTGCGTGATATATTTTGTGGCTCTGTAGAATACAGACATAATATTTGTATACATTTATATTTTGCAACGCAGACATTTCTTTGACTACGAGTATTTTAAAGCAGAGGATCTTCAACTAAGTACAGTCATCAGCAGAGAAACAGAAAGTAGAAATTTGCAAGTAAGCAGAGCTACTGCTACTAATTTCCGTATAAATACGCCAACTTTTCTAATCAACACATCAGTACTTTATTGTATTTAGCTGCATCATTACCAATCCATTATACCTCCGCGTTTATAAGTTTAAATCAATTTGAAAAAATTAGTTCTTCGGGTTATAACTGTAACATATGTAACAAAGTTTACAAATACCAAAAATCTTTTTTGGATCACTTTAAGACCCATAGTGTGCAGAATCAAGTGCAGCAGCTAAACACTTTTCATCATCATCAGCAACAACCTTCTCTACAATACCCTCAATATCAACTACCAACGAGTTAGCAGCAATACTTTATGCCTAACTGTTACCCTACACCAATATCATGGAATAATCAGTTTTTGGGGTCAGGAGTACCAATACAATGTCAGCAATATGAGTATCCAAGCTACACTTATAACCCCTTACAGGAGATAATCAATTGCAGCAGTATTCCAATTTGATGCAATGGCAACCTCTTACAACAACACATCAACAAGAACAACAACAACAACAAGGAGTAGATATCCTCGGAGGGACTTTATTGAACAATGCTATGAATATAAATTTACCGGATAGTGATGAAGAAGTAGAAGTAGAAGAAATAGGAGAGAAGATGAGAATGTGAGATATTATAAAATATCAAGAGCATTTAAAAATAATATCGTCATATATGGATTAAACAATACAAAAGACCAACTGCTCTTGGAAGAGTTTGTTGGAGAACATAAAAATATTTTCATAGAGATGCTTGAAAATCACTTACTAAGCCACACAAAAATAAAATTTAATATAAGTATTGTGGGATTGTATCTAAAAATTGTGGGTGAGGAATTGGAGCTCGAAATTATTCACCATAGAGCTAAAATGAGTTTGCTGACGAAGGCAGATAATGTAGAAGATCTATTTTCTAAAAATATATCAGAAATTTAAAATAAAATGTCCGAATTCCAAGAGAGGGACTCTGGTTGGACTTTGATAAAGCATCTCTCGTTAAAGGTTCAAATTGGATATCTACTCCTGAAAAACTTTAGAAAAGAAAAGCTTGCATCAATATAGAAAACAGTGATGAATACTGCTTCAAGTGGTGCCTGATTGCTGCAATGGATACCACGAAATACGATGATGCAAGACGCTGTAGTTCTTATATAATATATGACATTCACGCGAAATGGTGTAGCCTTAAATTTTAAAATTTAAGGTTCCCATTAGCATAAATAAAATCAAAGAATTTGAGGTGAATAATCCAGCAACAAGTGTAAATGTTTTTGGGTAAGATGAGGCAGCTGATGAAATCATTGGTCCTTATTATGTGACCAAGGAGGAGAAGATTAACCACGTCAACTTGCTCCTTGTAGAGAATGCTGCAGCTCATCACTACATCTTGATAAAGAATATATCAAGGTAAGTTAAAAAATTATTCAATTCTTTGTTTAAGGGTACCTATAGTTGCTATATACTTTTTATAAAATATGTACGTTTTATCTATAAACTTTTTTCTACTTTCTATTTTTTATTATTCACAGACTTTTACAGAAGCAGATCGGCATAAATTAATTTTCTGCAACAGCTGTCTGCAGTATACGTATAAGGAGAACGTCATGTCTAATCATAAAACAGAATGTGGAAAGATAGTAACCACTATGCCAACAGGGACGGATGCTATTCTGCAGTTTAAGGGGCATCAGGGAAAAATCGATGTGCCCTTCGTGGTATATGCGGACTTCCAGTGCATCTTGGAAGATGTAAATGATAGCCTAAGTAACAAAACTAGCTTAATTAAAAAGCACACACTTGTGCATTTAGTTTTTATATTAAGTGTCTCCATAACAAAAATTTAGATAAGTTAAGAGTATATAGAGGGAAAAATGCATCACAAAAATTTGTAACATTTTTACCTCCAGAATGTGAGAAAATATACAATAATTATTTAGTAAATAATAGACAAATGGATACTTTATCACCTTTTCTGATATTTTTAATTTTTATAGTGCAGTGAATTGCCATATATGTCAAAACTCTTTTGGTAAAGATCGTGTTAGAGATCACTGTCACATTAGTGGGAAATTTAGAGGTGCAGCCCACAAAAACTGTAATTTAAATTACCAAATACCCAAATTTATACCAGTTTACTTTCACAACTTCTCACATTATGACTCACATCTTTTTATTAAAGAATTAGGTGAAATTTCAATGCAACTGAAAGTACTCTCTCTCAATAAGGAGCTTTATATATCACTCCCAATTTGCAAAAATGAGCGATGGTCATAATCTTGAAATCAGATTTCTTGATACAATACGCTTTATGGCTGAGAGTTTGGAATTATTGGCTTGCCATTTGTCAGATCATGATTTCAGCACTATAAGATCCTTATTTCCTTAAGAAAAAATGTAATTTTCGTATGAGTACCTAAACTCATTCCAAAAAGTAAATGAATGTCAGCTCCCTTCACGCAGTGATTTCTTTAATAAGTTGAAAAATAAAGAGTGTTCTTTAAAGGAATACGCACATGCTGAAGAGATATGGAATATTTTTGGTTGCAAAACAATGAAAGATTACATGGAATTTTACTTAAAGACAGACGTCCTCTTACTAACAGATATTTTCGAGAACTTTAGAAAAGTTTGCAAAGGTACTTATGAGCTGGATTCATGTCAATATTATACAGCTCCTGGACTTTCCTGGGATGCAATGTTAAAATATACAAAAATTTAATTAGAATTATTGACGGACATAGATATGTACAATTTTATGAAAAAAGGTATACGTGGGGGAATCGTACAATGTAGTCAAATATATTCAAAGGCAGACAATAAGTATTTACAAGATTTTGATAAAGAAAAGACTTCAGACGCAAACAATATCTACGCTTGGGCGATGTCGGAATATCTTCCTTATGGTGGGTTCAGATGGTTATTGCATGACGAGCTGAGTCTGGACCCAAAAAGCATAGCTGACAATGGAACAGACGGTTATGTATATGAGATCACTTTGGATTATCCTTCCCACCTACATGACTTGCATAATGACCTTCCTTTTTGCGCTGAAAATAAAAAAGTTATGCAAGCGAAAAATAACAAGTTGATAACCGATTTCTCTACAAAGCAATCATATGTGATACACTACAGAGTTCTGAAACAATGCTTAGAATATGATTTAGTTTTAAAGAAAACACATCGTATTCTAGCATTTAAACAATATCCATGGTTACAAGGCTATATTGACCTAAATACCAGATATAGAGCCACTGCTAAAAATGCTTTTGAAAAAAAATTTTTCAAACTTCTCAATAATGCAGTGTATGGTAAAACCATGGAAAATGTGGACAAGAGGAGAGATGTTCAAATTGTTAAAAATTGGAACAGAACAAATGCGAATCATTTAAGGGCACAAGATTGGATATCCAAACCCAACTTTCATAGTTTATCTGTATTTTCCGAAGATCTGGTAGCTATCGAATTGAATAGAGTCAAGACACACTACAATAAACCAATTTACTTAGGATTTTGCGTACTGGAGCTTTCCAAATGGAAAATGTATAATTTCCATTACGGGTACATGCAATCTAAGTTCAAGACAAAACTCTCATTAAACTATATAGATACAGACTCTTTTATTAATACAATAAAAACGGACAACTTTTATGCTGACATAAAGAATGACATAGAACAACAATTTGATACATCGGACTACCCTGCAGACAATATTTATAATCTTCCACTAGTTAATAAAAAAAGGTTTAGGTATGATGAAGGATGAAAATTGCGGTAAAATAATGACAGAATTTGTTGGGCTGCGTTCAAAGACGTACTCATTTAGTATACAAAACCAAAATGGCACTAAAAAATCGAAGGGGGTAAAGCGAACATTATTAGATAAGTATAGTTTAGCCTCTTATAAAAATTGTATATTTAATAAATCTAATGTATATGATAATATGTTAACATTTAAATCTAAGTTACATCAAATATATACTAGTCAGTTAAATAACGTAGTCTTAAGTTATGGAGACGATAAAACAAAAATTAGATCTAATAACATTAACATTGTTAATTAACATTGTTCTCGGTGAACCTTCATAGTGAACAGACGTCTTAGCGGAGTTTTTTTTTCATATACATATTAAACAAATAAAAAATCATACAAAAAATATTCGTAATACATAATAACAGTAATACATATTAACTTTGATAAATAAGCAAAGCAAATTTTGCTGATATTTTTTTACATAGCAAGAAACAAAAAACAAAAACATACAAAAACCGCAAACAAAGTGCCCTTGAGGAATACTCTACATGGGTACCTCAAAAACAAAAAATTGTGAAGTGAGTTCAAACGGCAGAAATGCATATTTTACTGTGAGTTCTGAAGCTCTTAATGTTAACAATAAAAATAAAAATTCTGATGACACTTTTTCGTCAGCGATCAACTTCGCTTTGTCCAATGCCAACTAGTGATTCGTTAACATTACAACTGCCTAGTACTTCTTTATATAAGTCAGTGATATCATATCACTACAGATAACAGTAGCACTAAGTCCAAGGTACAAGTCGGAATGGATAGGTATATAACTGTGGAAAAGCGTGGGCGAAGCCCAAATTCTTCAAAAATTTCATCTGCTCCAAAGATGTCTAGGGATAACAGCGCATCATCTACTAATCGTCAAAATCGGTTTTCACTATTGCAAGACAATAACGACAAGCCCGCTGCATCATCGCAAAAGTCTTTTAAGCTAACACCTATCTATGTGAGAGAAAAAAATTCTAACGCGCTTCTAAAAAATACTGTTGTCGGCAATTGATGAAAATACTTTTCACATCATTCCAATTAAAGGAGGTAATATTGATGAAACTAAGATCCAAATATATGATGAAAAAGATTTCCGGAAAATTATTAGTGAATTTGAAAAAAACAAAACAAATTTTTACACCTATCAACTTAAATGTGCTAAAGGCCTACAAGTAGTACTAAAGGGCATAGATTCATATGCTGACCCCGAAGAAGTAAAATATGCTCTTATCGACAAAGGATTTAAGGTTAAATATGTTACTTATATAATTAACAGAGAAAACGTCCCCCAAGCCCTATTTGGGGTCAAACTGGAGCCGAATGACATACAATTGAAAAAAAATGAAACCCATCCAATTTATAGCGTAAAGTTTCTCTTGCACCGAAAAATCACAGTTGAAGAGCCACGTAAGCGTTCAGGTACCGTACAGTGCCACAATTGCCAAGAATATGGCCCTACAAAAACTTACTGCAAATTACCCAAAGTTTGTGTTATCTGCGGTGAATTGCATGGTTCTGCTAGCTGTACGAAGGCAAAAGATCAAGCTGAAAAAAAATGTAGTAATTTTGGAGGTAATCACACTACTAACTACAGAGGATGTCCTGTATATTCTTTCGTTAAAAAGACTATGGCAGAAAAACCTAAATTAGCTCCAGCTCAATCAGCAAACGCTATCTTTGCCAATTTTCCTACAATGAGCCAACTAAGTACTTCACGTGTATCATATGCCGATGCTGTTAAGACAAATTCTTTTCCCACGCAGAAAGTGTCCCCACCAAGTAATTCAACAAATGCTAACATAAGCTTTAATTTCAGTCGCCTTGAAGCCACTATTGATAATCTGGTGCAAACTATAAACAACTTTACTACAAATATGACTATCATGATGCAAGAAATGCTGCGAATGCAGAATACTCTGCTTCGAGCATTAATTAACAAGCCATGAACACGTTAAAAATATGTTTCTGGAACGCAAACGGCATTCGCCAACACAAAAATGAGCTCGAGCACTTCCTTTCGGAAAAAAATATTGATGTAATGTTAGTTTCTGAGACTCATTTGACTTCGAGAAGCCTTTTTAAAATGAATGGCTACACCTTATATGATACTAAGGACCTGAGAGGAAGAGCATGCGGTGGATCAGCAATTTTAATAAAGTCAAGACTCAAGCACTATATTCTTGATAACATCTGTGCAGAACATTTACAAGCAACTAATATTCTTGTTGAAATTTTTTTTACAAATTTCGTTATATCATCAATTTACTCCCCTCCAAGATTCTCAATCAATGAGGATGAATACGAGGATTTCTACAAATCTCTTGGGTCTTGTTTCGTAGCAGCTGAAGACTACAATGCAAAACATATGTTCTAGGGTTCACGACTTATTACACCTAGAGGAAGAGCGTTGTTCAATACAATTTAAAAAATGGGCTTGGACGTCATTTAAAGTGAGAGCCCACTTACTGGCCTACAGACATACAAAAAATTCTGGATGTTATAGATTTTGGAGTAATAAAAAATATTTCTAGAGATTTAGTTCATGTCGAAGCTTCCTTAGATCTCTCCTCCGATCACTCACCCACTATCGTTACAATCTGTAACCCACTAAGAAGTGATTTACCTTACCCATATGTGAAGATGATCAATTGTGTTAATTGGCTGAGATTCAAAAAATATCTTAGTAGTCATTGCACGGAAAACATAATGCTAAGAACATCTGATGATATTGAATCTAACATTGCGAATCTTAACGAAAATATAAAGCAGGCTGCTGAACATGCTTCTACCTCCCACCCGTAGACTGGGTTCAATAGAATTTATTCTGCGGATATTGAACGTCTCGTATGTGAAAAAAGAAGAGCTAGACGGGAATGGCAACAGCACAGATCGCCCCAGCATAACATCAGATTTAAAGAGTGCACTAAACGACTCCAAGAGTTGCTTGCATATGAAAAAACTGCATCTATTAAAAATTATCTGGAAAACCTCGATGTCACACCAGCATCTAATTACTCTTTGTGGCAAGCTGCGAAAAAGCTTAAAACACCCGTTGAGTTTAAACCACCTCTGCGCACTTCTACCGGTGGTTGAGCAAGAAGTGATACGGAAAAAGGTAACTTGTTTGCAAAGCATTTAAAATCCGTATTTACCCCAAACAGATGTACTACTGCTGTTGATTTACCGAGTGTAGTTGCTCTACCCCCTCGACCCATAAAGTTTAAGATGCGTGACGTACAGAAACTAATTGCTGAACTCAACCCGAAGAAAGCTCCAGTTATTGATGAAATTAGTAATAATATGCTGATGATGTTGCCTTGTATTGCAATTAGAATTCTGCTATTTATTTTTAATGCCATATTAAGACTAGAGTATTATCCACACCTCTGGAAGCTTGCCAAGGTCAAAATGATTCCAAAGCCGGGTAAAGAGCTTACCAAGGCTGAATCGTACAGGCCAATAAGTCTACTATCAACAATGTCTAAACTTTTCGAAAAACTGCTCATGATAAAATTGTCCCCAATTCTAATTGGTAGTGGGTGCATACCAGACCATCAGTTTTGAACAAACGCATAGATTGGTTCAATTTATAAGAAGAACATTTGAAGAAAAGAAATATTGTTCTGCCCTCTTCATTGATGTTTCTCAGGCATTTGATAAAGTATGGCATGAATTCCTTATTTTAAAATTGAAATCATATCTACCAATAAATTTTCTGAAGCTATTGGAAAGTTATATTACTACCCGGAAGTTCACGGTTGTTGAAGGAGACTTCATGAGTGTGCCCGAATCTATATCATCCGGTGTGCCACAGGGGAGCATATTGGGACCAGTCTTGTATTTGATTTATAGTTGTGATATGCCTTTGAGCAGCAATATCCATACATCTACATTTGCCGATGATACAGCCTGCCTTAGTATGCACGAAAACCCTCACGAGGCTTCCCGATATCTACAAGAACATATTACACAGCTGGAACTATGGTTAAACTTATGGAGAATTAAAGTTAACGAACAAAAGTGTGTTCAGATAACATTTACCCTGCGAAGAGATACTTGTTCCCCAATTCGAATCAACAATCAAGTTATTCCTCAACATTCACATGTAAAATACCTTGGTATACACTTTGATCGACGGCTTAAATGGAAACACCATATTGACTCAAAGCTAACACAAATGAAACTTAAATTAACTCAGATACATTGGCTGATTGGTAGAAATTCAACAGTTAGTCTAGATTGTAAACTTTTAATATACAAGTCGCTTTTGAAACCCATATGGTGCTACGGAATACAGCTATGGGGTACTGCTTCAGCTTCCAATATAGAGAGAATCCAACGAAGGCAAAACAAGATTTTAAGACTAATAACATCGGCTCCATGGTACATCAAAAATTCATATTTACATCGTGATTCAAATATGCCACTAGTGACGGAAGAAATTTAAAAATACGCCGGCAAATACTTAACAAAACTCGAGTCTCATCCTAATCCACTTGCTCGTAACATCTTGAATTTTACTGGACACATCCGCTTAAAAAAGAGGGACACTATGGCTCTAATACTCAACGCTTCATATGAAACAGCTTGAAAATATTTTTGTACTTAATAGTAGTATAAATGTGAGGCTTCGCGACCACGGATCCCATACATTTTTGGGAGCATGCCTACGCTACAGTCGGTATTTTAAGTTAGTTGATTGGTACGCTACACAAAGAGAGTGTAGTGTTGTTTCCATTCCTGGAAAAAGTGTATTTATTGTAAATTGTGTATTTGTGGTTTTTATATTTTAATAATATTTCTTGGCGCGTTAAGATTTGTGGTTTTATAATTTCTTTGTAGTCGCTTCGTCCGTGGGTGGTTAAGTTAATTGTTTGAAATAATTTTCTTAATATGTGAAAAAAATGTTTAATTGTTGGCGCGTCTAGATTTGTGGTGTAAAATGTATGAAATATTTAGTTTAGTGCTTTTAGTTAGAAGAAAAAAAATGTAATAGAAAAAAAGGTATATTTAAACTTGTTTGTGGTTCTGCAAATATTTGAAAAATATAGTTTTGATGACGAATTTTTTAAATGTATGAAATATTTTAGAAATGGTATATTTAAACTTGTTTGTGGTTCTGCAAATATTTGAAAAATATAGTTTTGATGACGAATTTTTTCAATGTATGAAATATTTTAAAAAAGGTATATTTAAACTTGTTTGCGGTTCTGCAAATATTTGAAAAATATAGTTTTGATGACGAATTTTTTAAATGTATGAAATATTTTAGAAAAGGTATATTTAAACTTGTTTGCGGTTCTGCAAATATTTGAAAAATATAGTTTTGATGACGAATTTTTTAAATGTATGAAATATTTTAGAAATGGTATATTTAAACTTGTTTGTGGTTCTGCAATTATTGTAAAAAAAGTTACTATGGTTAAAATTATTATTAGCAATACAAAAATTTTTGTGGTCCATTATTATAGAAATAGACCAAGTTTTATAATTTTATAAGGTTGTAATATTGAAACAAAAGAAAATATATGTGATTAAATAGCCACCAAGTTTTTTTATAGTTTTGAATATGTAGAAATTTTAGTATAAAATAGGGTTCTAGCAAAAAGATTTTTACTACTACAGTTTGAAATAACGCCAGAAGTACACAATTTAAACAATGAATACAAATCAAAATATTAATTTCCATGATGATGAGGAAACTCAAATTCCTCCAGGCCAAGATTTGCACTCATTGGCAGCACCATCAGCGGAAAGAAGAGGTCTGGAGGAGGAGGATAGGGAGTTGGAAGCCCGATTCCAAAAAATCGTTTCCAGTCTAAGAAGGACTACAAAGAAGAAGGAGGATCAGTTTCTAGCATATAAGGAAAAGCATGCTACCTTGAAGTCAAAGATCCAAAAACTTCAGGAAAAGGAAAAAGTGCTGAAGAACAAAATCCTTAGGTTTTTGGAGAAATGAAGAAGAACTATTAAATAGTTCATCTCCTTCTCCACTAAGGATACTATTTTCTTCCGAGTATAAATGTAACATATGTTTTATGTTACATGCAGGGAAGAAAATAGTATTCCTTAGTTGTCCACATTTTATATGTGTGGAATGTTTAAGAAGGTGGGGTGTTTTGTCGTGTCCTGAGTGCCGGCAAAGCATCCGACAAATTAATATAGTAAAAAAGAAGGGTGAGTGTTATTTTATGGATAACATTCACCCTTCAGACTTTTTTAAAAATTCATCATCATCGTCATCATCATTACCGTTCATCACTACCAACAGCACTATCGATCTCACATCGCATAGTGTAATGGGAAGTGATGATGATGATGATGATGTTAATGATATGGATTATGAAGTAGGTGAGGAAGAGGAAGAAGAAGATGAAGATTTGTAAAAATATAATAAGAAAAAATTAAATAAATAAAAATAAAATAATAAAATTGTGTTTTTATTTCTTTTTTTTCAGATTTAGTTATCAAAAAAAATAATAATAAATAAAACTATTAATATAAAATACAAAATTATGTTTTTATTTAAAGCTTTATTAGGAATTTCTTTATTTCAGATTAAAAAGACGCTTATAAAGTGTAAAAAGTTTTTTCGTTAACAAATATTGATTATAAAATGTTGTACATCGACATATGTTGTAACATTGTACATAAGCATTTTGACAATCAAATTTATGAATAACATTGTTATTATCCTTAAAAAATAGGTTGTTTATATTACTATTACTACTAGTATACATTCGTAATTCATTTATAACCTTAAGAAATAAAATTACATGTTGTTTATCGATTTGGTTATAATATATTAGTAATAGATTCTCCAACTCGACAGATGTTAACATTTTTTTAAAGATAAATATTAGCTGCAATGTGGTCTGTGCAGAGTGTAGTGAAAAACTGAATATAATTATAAATTTTTAAATGAATTTATTTAATATGTTTTTCTTTATTTAAATAAGAGTTAATGAAATTTCTAAATAAAATTACATTTTTCTCAGCACATGTTTGATTAGAATTGATATTATTATGATTTTTACAAGCATTTATATCAACATTATTTTTATATAAAGTTTTTATATTTAAACAATTCAAATCATCTAAATTAATTATAAATATTTCCATTTGTTCCTCTCTAAGTAGCTCTTTTAACCATCTTAATTTTTCAAATCCTTTGACATATACATTAAAATATTTTTCTTCTTCTTTGCTTTTTTTCATAGTATTTATTAAGAATTTCATTAAATCTTTCAGTGTACACTCTCCGCTATCCCATTGTATCCCATGCAATTGATTGTATAACCATTTATTTGTAATTTGATCCTTTTTAGACAATTCAGAATATTTTAATGGCGATTTGATGAGAAAGGTTCGATTTTCGAAATCAGTGACTGATATGCATACTTCTTTTGGATATAATTTTTTATTTATGAAAAACCCTTGCACATCGATTACTATGAAATTTTCTTGTTGATACATCGCTATCTCCCACAAAACTGATATATAGATAAATAAGACATGATATTTTTATTGTTTTTCTTTTTATTTGGAAAAGTAGTTATTTTTCAAAAATGAAATCAAAATAGTTTCCGTCTAAAATTTTTCGAAAATAAAAATCTCCCGTTGACAAGTCGTTCACAACTTCCTCTGGTAGATTTGTATATTTTTCCGGTAAGAATATGACAGAATTTTCCAACTCCAGCATTGTTTTAGGACCAAATTTCGTTGTCTTCTTCGAACATTTTAATATTCTGATTTTTTCGTTAAGTGGAATTTGCTTTAGAGGTGTAATCTGCTTCAGATAAGATTTTTTGTTCCTTATGTTGTTTAGATAATTCAAGGTGTTAGACATTTTTTTGTTTCTTTTTCACCAGCACCCGTTCCAAAAAAAAAATGTACAGTTGACACAACTTTTCAAATACGACTGTTGATAACTCCTTTATACACTAGCCTATTTAAACTAAAATTTGTGGACGAGGAGTTCTTTATACTACGGAGTGCAGGAGTCAGTTGTATAATAAATGTGGTTTTGATAATAAAAAAAATAAAAAAAAAAATCTAAGGATTTAAATAGAACATGAGTATATGTGGGTTTTTTTTTTTTGGTGATAAGAAATATAATAAATGTGGTTTTGATAATAAATGTGGTTTTGATAATAAAAAAAATAAAAAATTCTAAGGATTTAAATAGAACACGAGTATATGTGGGGGTTTTTTTTTTTGTGATAAGAAATATAATAAATGTGGTTTTGATAATAAAAAAATAAAAAATTCTAAGGATTTAAATAGAACGAGTATATGTGGTTTTTTTTTTTTCTTTTTTTTTTTTTTTGTGATAAGAAGTTTATTTATATATAACATTTAACCTTCCTAGTTTACTTCTCCTCCTTAATCCTAGTTCAAGAAAAAAATTTTCCATATAAATGGACTTTTTTGCAGCTAATAAAATCATTCTTGTTTTAAAAATTCTTTCTAACACACACACACACACGTAATAAGTTCTAAAAAGAAAGCAACGTAAAAAAAAATGGACGGTAGATTTATTTGTGAATTTTGTAAGAAAGAGTTCACTATGAATAAAAATTTAAGGAGACATATCAGATTATATCACCAAGGACCTTCCTCATCGTTTAAGTGTACAACCTGCAAAAGACATTTCTCAGATAGAGAGGAATGGCACCGACACACACACACACATAATGAGGCAGAAGGTAATAACAATGGTGAAAATATTAATATTTTTTGTGATGATTGTGAAAAAGTTATTCCAAGAAAAAATTGGTCTTATCATAAAAGAACAAATGAGCATAAAATTAATTGTTCTAAGAGATCAGATAAAGATGATGATGATAATTTAAAATGTATAAAATCTTCATTCAGCAATCGTATCGTATCGTATTTAATTGAAAATGAGAATAAAAATGATTTAATACCTGAGAGTTTTCTAGCTTCAATCAGAGAAAAGGTGACAAGATTATTATGTAATAACATACAAAAACATGACAACATAAAATTCAACATTGAGTTGTTCGCTGAATACATATTGATAAAGGAAGATGATGATTCATCTATGATTGATGTAAAGTCTCATCAGACTAAAATGACTATTCTTGAAATGTATTCAACAACAGAACATATCCTTGATATTTACAATGAACAATGTGATGTTATAGTGAAAAAGATGAGCGAATTCCAGGAGCGAGATAGTGGTTGGACATTGATTCAAATTATGCATTTGGAGGTGAATATAAACCAATACAAGTGTATAAAAGGCTCGCAATATATTCCCTTACCACCCTCAATACGGAGGAAGTTTGCCTGTATTACTGTTCAAAATAACGATGAGTATTGTTTTAAATGGGCACTAATATCAGCATTGTATCCAGTTGATTTACATTCAAATAGATGCACATCATACAAAATAACCAATATTGAAGATGAAGTAATTGTGTTGGAAAACGGGATTGTTTTAAACTTTAAAAACTTGAATTATCCGCTTCCGATTAATAGAATCAAAATCTTTGAAGCCAATAACAGTGATATTAGTATTAACGTGTTTGGTCTAGATGAGGATAATAATGTGATCGGTCCATATTATTTTACACAAAAGGAAAAATTCAATCATATCAATTTGTTGCTGCTTGAAGACGATGAAAAATCACATTATATATGGATTAAAAATATGTCAAGGTAAATACATATATTATACTTTTTTAGACAAAAAGTATACTAGTTAATTTTTTCTTTTATATTTGTCTATTTACAGATTAATTAAAAGTCAATTAACACACCATAAGCGAAAATCGTATATATGCAATAGCTGTCTAATACATTTTCATGAGGAATCATCGCTTATCAAACATAAAACAGAATGTAATAGGCTAGTAACGAAAATGCCCACCTTAGAAAACAGTAAGCTTAGTTTTAAGAATTTTAAAAAGCAAATGAATATACCTTTTGTCTGCTATGCTGATTTCGAGTGTATACTCGAATCAGTTAATATACAAAATTCGTCTAATGTAAAATCAGTACAAAAACATATTCCATTTGCTTATAGCTATTACATTAAGTGTTCTTATAATTCAGATTTAGATATTTTTAGAATTTACAGTGGTGTTGATGCACCACAACATTTTTTCAAAAGTTTAGTTCATGATATTTTATCTATTTACACTAGACACCTGAGTGTTGTTAAACCAATGAATCCCTTAACACCCCTTCAACAGACGCAACATTATGAATGCAAGACTTGTCATATTTGTTCTAGACCTTTAACTAATGAGAATAAAGTAGCTGATCATTGTCATCTAACTGGTCAATATAGGGGTGCAGCCCATAACCAGTGTAATTTAGAATATCAAATTTCAAATTTCATCCCTATATTTTTCCATAATCTCTCGGCATATGATTGTCATCTGTTTGTAAGAGAGCTTTCAACAATTGAAGGTGATATAAATATAATACCTTCAAATAAGGAGATCTATGTATCCATATCAAAGAGAATTACAGTCAATGAAAAAGCAACATTTGAGTTACGTTTTCTCGATTCATTTAGGTTTATGCCATCGAGTATATCAAAGCTAGCCAGTTATTTGTCCGACAGTGATTTATCGATAGTAAAGTCAAGCTATCCAAATCCTGAAGAATTCAATTTGATGAGACGTAAGGGAGTCTTTCCGTACGACTATTTAGATTCAATTAATCGACTTGATGAAATTCAATTACCACCTCGTTCCGAATTCTTCAATAAATTAAGTAATGAGTCATGTAGTGTAGAGGATTATGAACATGCGCAAAAAGTATGGTCAACATTTAAATGTATAACATTAAAGGATTATTTGCTTTTATATCTAAAAGTAGATATACTTTTACTTTGTGACATATTTGAAAATTTCCGTAAAGTTTGTGTAAGCATATATAATTTAGATCCATGTCAATATTATACCACTCCAGGTCTATCCTGGGATGCAATGTTAAAAACAACCGAAATAGAATTAGAGTTGTTGACAGATATTAATATCTACAATTTCGTTCTTCGAGGTATAAGAGGTGGTATTGTACAGTGTTCTAATCGACATTCAGTAGCTAATAATAAATATATTAGTGATTATGATTCTAGCAAAGAATCAAATTATCTAATATATTTAGATGTTAATAACTTGTATGGTTATGCAATGTCACAATACCTACCCTATAAAAATTTCAAATGGGTTGAGAATTGTGAAAATTTCAACGTTAATAATATAGCAGAAGATTCGCCATTTGGATATATATTAGAAGTGGACCTAGAATATCCATCTATGCTGCATGACTATCATAATGATTTACCATTTTGTTCTGAAAATAAGAAAATCGAAAGCATGAAACAAAAGAAACTAATAACTGATCTAAATAATAAAACCAACTACATAATACATTATCGTAATTTGCAACAATGTATACAACATGGACTAATTTTAAAGAAAATTCATAGAATTCTTCAATTTAATCAATCGGATTGGTTAAAAAAATATATTGATTTAAATAATCATCATAGGACTCTGGCTAAAAATTCATTTGAACAAAATTTTTTTAAATTGTTAAATAATGCGGTATATGGAAAGACTATGGAAAACGTCGACAAGAGGAAAGATATTAAAATAGTATGTCAATGGGAGAGTAGGGGTAAACGTTTAGGAGCTAGGGCTCTTATAGCTAAACCAAATTTCCATAGTTCTCTTCAGATTCATGATAATATGCATGTCATTCAAATGAATAGAATTAAATCTGAGTACAATAAACCCATTTATATTGGATTTTCTGTTTTAGAAATATCCAAATGGAAAATGTATAATTTCCACTATGATTACATAAAACCAAAATATCGTGAAAACATAAAACTCAATTATATGGATACTGATTCCTTTATTTACGATATTAAAACAGATGACCTGTACAGTGATATTAAAAGCGATATAAATACTCATTTTGATACGTCTGCATATCCGATAGATAATGTCTACAATATCCCACTTCTCAATAAGAAAGTTTTAGGCATGATGAAGGATGAGTGTAATGGTAAAGTTGTTAAAGAATTCATTGGTTTAAGAGCCAAAATGTACTCAGTTAAAAAAGATGGAGAAGAAAAAGAAATTAAAAAAATTAAAGGGGTTAAGCAGTGCGTTACTAGCAAATTAAGTATAGATGATTTTAGAAAATGTTTGCTAGATAAAAAATTATATTATGATTCCATGTATGTGTTTAGATCTAAGGCTCACCACATTTATACTCAACATATTAGAAAATTAACGTTAAGCTATTTAGATGATAAGAGATATATAAGAGATAATGGTATTAATACTTATGCATGGGGACATTATAGAATACCATTATCAAATTTAAGTTTGTATAGTGATATTATGCGAAATGATGATGATGATGAAATTTTCCTAGATTAAGTATAGTTAATAAGAATTTATAATTGTAAAATGAATTAATAAAGAAAAAATAATAATAAAAAATAAAGCAATCATTTTTTTCTTTTTTATTTTAAATTATATTTATTGTATAGAAATTTTAAACACAAGTGTCCACAATTAAATGTATTAAATTTTTGTTTACGTTCGTAATTATATGCAATAGGTAATTTTAAATAGTTGATGATTTCAAGTGGTGGTTGCAAGTTTCCAAAGCTATCAAAGTATTCTTTGTAATCATGATTTTTATAATATGCTACCCAATGTGTTCCAAATTAATGACACCACATTCTTGTTCTAATGGTCTTTTAGGTAAAGAATCACGCATGAAAACACCTCTAAAATATTTAAGATGTTTACCATATTTTCTTATATCTATATCCGTTAGTGGACGATTGGGTAGATTTTTTAAAAGTTTTTTGGATATGGACTATAGTACAATCCGTAACCAGTCTTATACGGTTTTAGAAAGAGACCTTTTCCCATAGCAATTGCTTCCATATGTCTATTGTGACGAGTAGCTTCTGCTAGTTCTTCCTTCCCATTTTTAATGTTATTTACAGCTTTCACTATAGCTGATCCACCTGTAGCTAGGCTGCCCAATGCAGATAATGCTGTCAAGACAGGAACTAATGGGAGAAAACCTCCAACTTTTGGCAATGGAATCACTCTTGGCACACGTATATTAGATCTCCTTTTACCCTTGAAATTTGAGTGAACAGCTTTCTTTGCAATTTTAACAGCATCATATATGTTATTAGGATTTTCTTTTTTCAAAAGTTTCAGTGTATTCTTGACGGTGCTCGAAAATAATTTCTTACTACATGACTTTCGACTCTTTCTCTTAGCATTTATCTTCGATTTACGTCTTTTAGTCCTTGATGTTTGCTTCATACCTAATCCAAATTTAACTTTTGTCTTCATTGCGTTCGTAACAAACCAAGCATTTGCTCGTTCTCTTAAATCACTATCTTTAGCTTTTACTCGTTGCCAAGCTTTTTCCGCTAATATTTGATCAGCCTTATGTCTTTCACTTAAATCTTTTGATTGTGAGTATGCAATATCGTGTTCTCTGCATTCAAAATCTAATAAATTTATTCCCTTATCTCCTCTTGCTAGACGTTCTTTGAGTTTTGTACCAGGTCCACAAAATTGATATCCGGGTAAATGTAATTCAAAGGGTAGTTTGTTTATTAACGTGTTTACCAAACCACTTCCTGTTTTAGACTGTTGTCTACTTTTGTGTTGAAAGTAATTTATAACCATTCTTTGTTCACAAATATTGTACGATTAAGATATAAATGAAAATGTTTATTTCTTATATATAGTATAAAAGATAATTTTCAACATAGGATCACATTAATAATCAAAATGCGTATAATTAGACAAGACAAACAAATTGTAATTAGAAATGCTGATAGCAAAGAGGAAAAAATGCATAAAACTCGACATAGTACTCTACTACCAAATTCAATACGAGCTTTAATTGTAGGACCATCAAATTGCGGTAAGACTAATCTTATGTTAAGTCTTATAGAGAGTCCTAATGGTCTTTGTTTTAAAAGCATATACATATATTCAAAGTCGTTATATCAACCAAAATATTGTTATCTTAAGAGATTGATTGAGCCAATCAAAGGTCTAAAACTATTTACTTTTTCGGAAAATGAAAAAGTTTTGAGTCCAGAAAAAGCGAATCAACATTCTATAATAATATTCGATGATGTAATTTGTGGTAAACAAAACACCATAAGAGATTATTTTTGCATGGGTAGACATAAAAATGTGGATTGTTTCTACTTGTGTCAAACATACACGAAAATTCCTAAACATTTGATACGTGATAATGCAAATATGATTGTTGCATTTAAACAAGATGAAATGAATTTACGTCATATCTACAATGATCATGTCATCGGTGATATGTCATTTAATGAATTTACAAAGATTTGTAGTGAATGTTGGAAAGACAAATATGGTTTTCTGGTCATAAGTAAGGATGATACAATTATCAAAGGTCGTTATAGAAAGGGTTTCGATAATTTTATTCAATTGTAAAGTGATAACAGATATAAAGCTGATCGATAGCTCATCAGAAGCAGTATAAAAGCTGTTCGATAGCAGTTCAGAACCAGTTCAATAGCAGTTGGATACCAGTTCGATAACAAATCGATAACAATTCGATAGCTCTTTGGAAGTTGACAAAAGCATAATCATGAATAAAAAACTTATGAAAGAACTTATAAATACTAGAACAGTATTAAAAGAAAAACTAAAAAAAATAAAATTAAATGAAATCGATAAAGTTAATATGTTGGAGGATACCTTTCAACCTATAACAAAACCATTAAAAAATATAATAAGTAAACTAGATAATGTACAAACATTTAAATCAAACAATAAAAAAGTAAAACCGTTATCATCATCAGCATCATCATCATCATCAGATATTGCAATGGATTATGATAATAGTTATAATAAATCTTTATCAGATAATGTAATAGATTATGAAAATAGATATGATAAAACTGATTTCATCGGTTTTAATAACGATAATGATTATGTCAATCCAAAAAAAGATGTGTTAGTAACTTCAACACCAATAAAGGAAAATCGTTCAAACTCTACACATTCAATTCAAAGTACATCACTTCCATTATCATTTGATATTGGTAGTCCCGTTGGTGACCATCATCATCATCATCATCATAATCAACAATCTAAGAATGATTCTAATTTTAATATGAGCTTTGAGAGTGTTAAAGAAGTGAAAAAAAAATCTTAAAAGGAATAGACCATCAACGACAACTTCCAATTCTAACATAAAGTACAAGCGTAGACAAGGAATTCCACCATCATTATCATCATTGTCTATAAACGTGAAACCTTCAACTTCCTCACATTTGTTGCCGAATAATCTTGAAACTGATAGAGATAACATAAACAAACCAGTAACTTTAAAAAGGGGAAAATCAAAACGACAGAATACCTCTTTGTTGAGCAATTTCGATGAAGATGATAAAAAGCGATGTAAAACTACACATATTTTCTCAAAACGAAAGAGTAAAACACAATTGAATACTGATAAGAAAAGAATTAAATTAGACAAAAATAATAAATCATCACTTATTGAAAATATAAAATTATTAATGGAAAATAGAATGTTAGATAAAGTCTATGGATTTAATATAGATCAAAGTGGAGATTGGCGTTATGGAACTAATAAATTAAAATTTCGTAGAGATAATATGTTAAATATAGGAGATATGAAGATTAAAGTGACGCCAGGATTATTCGAATTATTATTCCATTCTAAACCATTGCATTATACTAAAACCGATTTGGAGAAATATAAGAGTATTATAGTAACTACAAATGTACACAAACGCAACTATCAATCAAATAAACAAATTAGAGGTACAAAAGCATTCAAGTATCAACGTGTTATAAAAAAATTATTTAAAAAAAAGCATAATGTTCTAACAGAGGGTAGTGGATTATTACTAAAATCTGTAGACGGTAGAAAACCAAACTATATATATTGGGATGATCCTAATGAATTGGTCAACAGACTACGTTTACTTCTTTCATCAGAAGGTATCGGTCACAACAATCATAAAAACGAAATAATTTCTATTGTTGAAGAACTAAAGGAGGCTAATATAATTTATTAAACGCACACACAAACATACACACAAGAAATGAGTTATATTAACAAGTTTGGAGAAATTTTGAATAAACGAACACGAACAACTGATGATAAAGATGATGATGATGATAAGAAATTACATATCGAACTATTAAAGGTATTCGATATTACTGTAGATAATCAATGTTTAGATGTTCGCAAGAAAAGAATCAGCAATCTGTTAGCACCTGTTGACCCTAAAGACGCTGTTACAAAAGTATATCTAAATAATAAAATTATTGACATAAATAATACTCATGCAGATGATATAAAAAAGATTAAAAATGAAATCGATATAATAAATAATACTCATGCAGATGATATGAATCGGATTAAACAGGAAATAAATACTTCATTACATATTAATCTACAAAACGTTTATAAGGATATTAAAAATAATAAAGCTGACGTTGAACTACTGAAACAGTTGCACAAGGAAATAGAAGATATAAAAGCTAAACATAAAACTGATATCGAAAAATTGAGTCAACTAAACAATGAAATAGAAAATATAAATATTACACATACAACTGATATTAAACAGTTGAAAATTGATACAAGTAGATCACTGAACAACAAACTAGAAAAGATTTATACGAATATAGACGACGTTACCAAAGCTGTTCAAAATCATATAAGTAAACAAGAGAAAACAATTGAAGAAATTGCTAAAAAATATACTCTAAACTCAAATAAGACATATATGACTAAAGTTGAAGAGAGATTTAACAAAGTCGAAGAATACATTTTCAAATGGGTTGCACTCGATCAAAGATTAAACAACATTGAAGATTATCTTTACAAAAATATTGTTGGAAGGTCTAAGCAGTAAATATGAATTTAAATGTAGACAAAAGAGAAATTGTCAATGAGCTGCATAGACAGGCGAGAAAAAATTATAAAAGAAGGAGAGTTATCGTAAAGGGAATTGATGATTTATGGCAAGCAGATTTAGTAGAAATGGGTAGTTATGCTACTTACAACAATGGATATCGCTATCTCTTAACTGTAATAGATACATTTTCGAAGAAGGCTTGGGCACTTGCTGTAAAAAATAAAACTGCTCAAAGTGTTACAAACGCCATGAAAACCATATTTGATGAGAGTCACCGACAACCGAAAAATCTACAAACTGATGACGGTAAAGAGTTTTTCAACGCTCAATTTCATCATCTGATGCAATCGAAACAAATCAATCACTATTCAACCTATAGCGTCTTAAAAGCATCAATTATTGAACGTTTCAATAGAACCCTAAAAGGACTAATGTGGAAGGAGTTTAGCTACCAGGGAACATACAAATGGATTCATATATATCAAAATCTTTTAGATTTGTATAATAATACATATCATAGAACTATAAAGATGACACCGAATCAAGTAAATTTATCGAATGAGAAATCATTATTGAATACTGTCTACAACAAATTAAAAGTCTTTCAAAGACCAACGTTTAAAGTTGGCGACAATGTTCGAATAAGTAAATATAAACATGTCTTCGAAAAGGGCTACACACCAAATTGGACGACGGAAATCTTCAAAGTTAAGGCTGTAAGAAACACAAACCCCAACTCATATATACTACAGGACTATCAAGGTCATGATATTAAAGGTGGGTTTTATGACTACGAACTAATGAAAACCAAATATCCCGACACGTATCTAATTGAAAAAGTTATAAAGAAGAGAGGTGATATGTTGTACGTTAAATGGTTAGGATTTTCATCAGAACATAACTCTTGGATCAACAATTCATAATTATCAACATTAACATCAACATCACCATTATCATTTGTATGAAAACCATTAACAAATTTAAAAATCCACTTAATTTTAAGTCGACTGCGAAGATGACAATTACATTAACCGTAAACGGAGATAGTTCGTTATTAATTGCAAACTATTTTCCACCAATTCAACTCAAAGAAAATTATGTATGCGGATTAATAAGCTTCGATACATATCACTCAATACCAAATATTGATATAGAAAACAACTTGTTTCATATTGGAAAACATGAAATTGAAATTCCTGTGGGCTCCTATGAACTTTCTGACATTGCCGAAGTGCTTACAGCAAAATATTCAAAACTAAACTCAACCGGAAAACTCTACATTAAGTCCAACAATAATACAATACAAACATGTATATCAAGCTCTGTAGATCCAATATACTTTAATAAGGATCGATCAGTCGGTTCATTGCTGGGATTCACTAAAAGAGTATTAAAACAGGGCGAAGAACACTATTCAGATAAAACTATAGATATATCCAAAATAAATTCAATATTAATTCAATGCAATATTATTTCTGGATCATATATAAATGATCAGTTGGCACATATTCTTCATCAGTTTTCACTTGCTGTCCCCCCAGGTTATAAAATAACTGAGACACCGTCCAACGTAATATATTTACCAGTTAACACTAAAACAATAAATACTCTAATTTTAAAAGTTACCGATCAGGATGGTAACTTATTAAATTTTCGTGGAGAAAGAATATCAATAAAACTACATTTAAAACCACACTAATAGAAATGATTATCTACAATAACAACAACAACAAGAACAACAATAACAACAGATATATAAACAATTTGAATGATGAATCATCATTCAGTCTTGCATCGTCAACATTGAAAGTAAGAGAAAAACCATCAACAACAAAAACTTCCTCGCTAACCAAAAACAATCAAGAGTTTTTAAAAAAATTAGGATTCCGATTGAAAAATGAGTGATAGTATTAACGTTTTACAAAAACCACAAATTGATAATTCTATTATCAAAAAAGACTATCATAGCTATACATCATATCTACAATCATTTAAGAACAACGATGAGATTCGTATATCGATTCAAAATCAAGATTTATACGTTCTACCACACGAAAGTCTTTTATATGTTGAAGGATATGCAACGAAAGAAGATTCAACCATATCATCAAATATACAACTCTTGAACAATTGTGTGGCACATCTATTCGATGAAATTCGATATGAACTCAATGGTGTAGAAATTGATCGTACACGACATTTAGGAATCACAACAGAAATGAAAAACTATGTCTCTCTGAATAAATTAGAAAGTGATAATCTCTTGAATGCCGGATGGGCACCCTTCGATAACAAAGATCTAACTCTTGTAAGCGGATATTTCAATTTTTGTGTTCCACTAAAACAATTACTGGGATTTGCAGAAGATTACAACAAGATCATAGTCAATTCTAAACATGAATTAATCCTTTTACGTGCAAAAGACGATCAACAAGTTTTCAACTCTACCGATGCCAAAGAAAAGATTAAATTGTCTATTCTAAATATAACATGGAAAGTACCACATATTCAACTTGCTGATGCCTACAAACTACAAATGTTTAAAATAATCAACAACCGTCAAGCGCTAAATATACCATTTAGAAGCTGGGATATGTACTATTATCCTTCACTTCCAACAAATACAACGGTCTTGTGGAATGTTAAGTTAGCCAACGAAAACGAAAGACCTCGTTTCATTATCTTAGGCTTTCGAAATAGTAACAATAAATTTATACACTGTGATTTGACTGACATAAAAGTTCATCTCAATTCTGAAACTTATCCATATGATGATCTAAATCTTAAATTTGATAGAAATCGTTTTGCTCTATTATATGATATGTACTACAAATTTCAACAAAACTACTATTTTCATAGTGCACAGCCATTGTTGACACGTGAAAAATTTAAAACGGAAGCCCCATTAATAGTTTTGGATGTAACTCATCAAAATGAAGCGGTTAAAACAGGACCAATCGATATTCGTATTGAGATTAAAACTCTTAAGAATATACCAGCTAATACATCTGCATATTGTTTGATAATACATGACAGAATGTTTGAATATATACCACTTACAAATGAAATAAGAAAGATATTGTAAATATATAAGTTAAATTTAAATATTTCAAAAAAAATAAAAAAATAATATATAAAAATAGATTTTTATTTTCGTAAATATGTTCATAGGTATGTATAAAAAGGTAAACTTTTATCTCTTCTCTAGCATTACAGCTTTAGTCCTAATTGTGTACACATCTATCATATAAAACAACAACAAAAACAATGAAGTTTATCGTATTATGTTTTTTAGTTGTGCTAAGAATACTGACTGGTATGTCATTACCAATATCAAACATCAGTACTCCAAAAATCGAATCAAATTCAAAAAGCATTGAATTTAACTTTACTCTACCCAATAGTGAAGTTCTAAAAATAAACATATCATTTGTAATGTTAAAGGAAAGTGAACCACTAGAAATAAGAGATGATGCTGATGCATTTCAATCAGATGACGATGTAAAAAGATTAACGAGAACAAGTGTCCCTGATACAACAGAAATCTTAAAAACCGATAGTAGTCAACCATTTTTTACATATTTTAAACAAAATTTATCAAAATCAACTTTGACAGCAACAACAACAACAACTGATTCACCAGTCACAACAACAACAACAGATGAACCGCAAAAAGTAATTACAGTAGATGATGCAATAGAAGCATTTCGCAAAGAACTCATTGATAAAGAAATGAATATAGGTGGAATTCTAGATGCTAAACAGGCATTTTATCGACACTTTAATCTACAATATGAAAATGTTGAAATACCTATTCGTTGTACTTATAACAGTACATTTGAAACACAATATTTAAAAATAAATTGTTTTGAATATCGTGAAATTGAACAAGAAAGAATTCTAAGTAATGGTGAAATTGAAAAAGTTCGAGTCGAAGACTTATCACGAAAATTACAGCACATTAAAATTACTAATCTTAAAAATTATACACAAACGTATAAAATGACTATTGAATAATAGTTTAACCATTAGTTTACAATCAGATATTGAAGCAAAACCATTATGAATTCATCCGTTTTAAAAATACTACTATTAGTCATTCTAAGCCAATTTGAAGATGTAAGATGTAATACACAATCATATAATTATCCTTACTCTTATTCATATCAACAACAACTACAAGAACAACAACAACAAACTCATACCATTCCCATATCACTAGATAGTGATATAAGCAAATATATTAATTTTCAATTGAAGCTACCAAATAAAACAGTGCATATAGGAATACACTTATCGATTTAACTAGATCCTTCAACAACAAACACATCATCAACATCATCATCATCATCATCATCAACAAGTCCTCCTTCATACATACGAAATTCACGAAGTAATCAAAATGAAAATAATTTAACTATAGATGATTTAATTGAGGCCTTTAGAAAAGATTTAATTGAGAAAGAAACAAACATAGGTGGTATATATGAGAGTGCTAAAGTTTTTTATCGTCACTTCAATTTGAAGTATGAATACTTTGAGATAAGAGTTCGTTGTGGATATTATAGTAATTATAAATATCGAAAACTTAATATCTACTGCTTTCAATATAATCCTGACGACGATAGAGATATTTATCCTAATGAACGAAATTATTATAATTATAAACACGAAACGAGTTATCTCACTGATAGATCTTCAAATCTTATAAATATAAAAACCATCAACTTAAAAGACTATTCTCAAACGCTTCACATGAGTATACAGTAGACTGTTGCCACACACACACACCACCATGATACTTAAAGAAATTTACAACTTTTTAAAATTATTCTCCAACACACTTTCGGAAGAAGATAAAGCTAAACTCATCAACATTCAAACACAAATAGAGTATGTAAACAACTTGAAAACAATAAAAAACAGACATGGCGAACACTTCGAGGATTGTGTTTGGTCGAACGAAAACAATAATTGCGGTCCCGACACCTGTCACTGCCTATACCATAAACACACATACCATCAAGCCGAAGATGAAGCTAGAAATATAATTAATTTTTATAATCTTACTAAATGTAAAAATTGTGCTTTTAATAAAATGTAATCATTATAGAATATAAACACTAACTCGCATTTTAGAATTTTATTTCCAGATGTAAGAATGTATATATATATATATATATATATATATCGTAAGTATCAATTCTTTTACATTTTTTCCGTATAGCAAAAAAATTCGTCATCAAAACTATATTTTTCAAATATTTGCAGAACCACAAACAAGTTTAAATATACCTTTTTTTCTATTACATTTTTTTTTCTTCTAACTAAAAGCACTAAACTAAATATTTCATACATTTTACACCACAAATCTAGACGCGCCAACAATTAAACATTTTTTTCACATATTAAGAAAATTATTTCAAACAATTAACTTAACCACCCACGGACGAAGCGACTACAAAGAAATTATAAAACCGCAAATCTTAACGCGCCAAGAAATATTATTAAAATATAAAAACCACAAATACACAATTTACAATAAATACACTTTTTCCAGGGATGGAAACAACACTACACTCTCTTTGTGTAGCGTACCGATCAACTAACTTAAAATACCGACTGTAGCGCAAAACTATATTTTTCAAATATTTGCAGAACCACAATCAAGTTTAAATATACCTTTTTTCTATTACATTTTTTTTCTTCTAACTAAAAGCACTAAACTAAATATTTCATACATTTTACACCACAAATCCAGACGCGCCAACAATTAAACATTTTTTTCACATATTAAGAAAATTATTTCAAACAATTAACTTAACCACCCACGGACGAAGCGACTACAAAGAAATTATAAAACCACAAATCTTAACGCGCCAAGAAATATTATTAAAATATAAAAACCACAAATACACAATTTACAATAAATACACTTTTTCCAGGAATGGAAACAACACTACACTCTCTTTGTGTAGCGTACCAATCAACTAACTTAAAATACCGACTGTAGCGTAGGCATGCTCCCAAAAATGTATGGGATCCGTGATCGCGAAGCCTCACATTTATACTACTCTTAATACGATATTTATGTATTATAGATTACTATCACTAAGTTTATGCCTGACATGTGGTTGTGCCTAATTATTATATCTAGATTTAAGATTTGAAAACTTATTGTTAGTTCATTTTTTGAAGATACAATAAATAAATATACGCATGAAAAAAAATAACATTAACACATATGCATGGTATCATTTTCGTATTAAGGAAACTAACCCTGAATACGAACTTGACATGTTGTTAGAAGAGATTGCTAGAATGCAAGAAAACGTATAAAATTAATGTACATATAATTTTAGTTATTAAGAAAAATTCTATTATTGTTAAAATCTTAGTTATAAAGAAAAATTATTTTATTATAATAATTATAGTACATAAAATCTTAGTTATTACGAAAAAATATTTTATTCTAAAAATAAGGCAAAAAGTGATGTACATATACATAAGAAATTTTTAAGTAAAAATGTGAAATAAAATATTGAAAAAAGAATGAAATATATAAATGGTTTTTTTATTGCAACTTAAATTACTAAATAGAAATTATAACAACAAGTGTCTTATATGCATGTATTTTGTTTCTCTACTTGATGTACTTAGTTGGATCAAAAAATTTTTGTTTTTGCTTATGTGCAAATTTTTGTTTACATTATTTTGGTTTTGTTTATACTTCACTTAATCATGCAGTCTTGTTAAAGTTTCCTTGAGGGGTTCTGCACAAGAAAAATTTAATTTCTCAATATTATGAAATTCCATTAAATTTCATTTGATATTTTCATAAAGACAAAAAATTTAGATTTTCGGATAAGTCCATGAAATTTTCACTACACACAAGTTTCTATTATTCTCTAATCGAAAAGATGATTCCTAGTTATCTTTTTGAAAAAATAATGCAAAACAAGAAATATTTTAATAATACATTTTAATTTTATTTTATTGTAATTACAATGACGGAAACATTTCATAGTATAAAACTATTAAATTTTCAAAAATAGCTTTTCGTAAAAAATATATAGCACACCTACTATAATCCTCTATACTATAATCTATTCCATACTCCTTTTTAGCACTCTATCTCTCTCTACCCCTTTTCTCTTTATAACTATCTCTTCCTCTCTATCACTATCCCCCATAAATATTTTTGATTAGCCTTCTTGAAGTCATCATCACTACTTTTAAGATAATTTTCAATTGAACATTCAAAGTGATAAGAACTAAATAAAAAATGGACTCCACCAAAAATCCAACATCAAAATTTAATTCTCTAAAAAACGAAACATTAATTCATATAAAAGAGCTTGAAACATCAATTAAATACAATATTCAAACTGTAAAACGTGTAACAACAAAATATGGAAAATAACATAATGTTCCTGCCTAAACGATACAATACTTTAACTGATGATGAAATTAAGGATCTCGCGAGCGGACTATATTACTTGAGTAAAGAACGTGAACAAAACTTAATCCTTGAAAGTGAGCTGAGTGAATTTTTGATTCAAAATTCACAGTATCCTATTTGAAGATAAAACAAAGTAGTGTGTTTATGATGATCCGAGGCCAATGTGCACCATAAGGATCAATGTAAAATTGCACATCATGCTAGGTGTGACCGTAGTCCTATTTTTCTTCATGCTATTTTATGTATGTATGAAAGTGCAATGTAAAAGTGCACTACATGCTAGGTGTGACCGTTGTGTTATTTTCCGTCACCACGATTATTTTTAATGGAAGATAATTTGAAATGAAAATGTTGTTGAGGGAATTTTTTAAATATTTCGTATCTTTTTTTTATCTTTTTCTATTTTGTTCACTTACAACTGATACATTTCTATTGGTTATTGTGTTTGTGTGCGTTAGGTATTTCATCATGTTATGTATGTATGTGTGTGTGTGGCTTGTGTTTTCATTGAATAATTTTCTATCTGTGTTTTTATATCACATATCTTGTTGTTGTCTCTTTTTATTACAAATGTGTGTATTTGTATGCATTCATCAGTTCTATTGTTATTAATAGAACTGTATATAAATTATCTAGCAGCATGTTTGAAACAGTTCTGTCTATTTTTATTACACACATTTTATAACATTTTCAAGAAAAAGGATCAGTAAATAAAAAAAGGATGTAAGAAAACAAACGTGCATTTGCAGCTCGCAAATGTATGTCATATATGGCGAAATCTTAACAAATGTTCATATATGTATTATATTTAGCACACTTAGTATGTAAATCCTTTCTTATTGCACATTTTGGGTTTGAATTGTTATTTAATTTCTTTTTGCTTAAAATGAAATTGTATGATCGTCTGTCTTCTGTGTCCATTTGACTATTTTTATTACACACATTTTATAACATTTTCAAGAAAAAGGATCAGTAAATAAAAAAAGGATGAAAGAAAACAAACTTGCATTTGCAGCTCGCAAATGTATGTCATATATGGCGAAATCTTAACAAATGTTCATATATGTGTTATATTTAGCACACTTGGTATATAAATCCTTTCTTATTGCACATTTTGGGTTTGAATTGTTATTTTTTATTTTTGCTTGAAATGAAATTGTATGATCGTCTGTCTTCTGTGTCCATTTGGCTATTTTTATTACACACATTTTATAACATTTTCAAGAAAATGGATCAGTAAATAAAAAAAGGATGAAAGAAAACAAACGTGCATTTGCAGCTCGCAAATGTATGTCATATATGGCGAAATCTTAACAAATGTTCATATATGTGTTATATTTGGCACACTTGGTATGTAAATCCTTTCTTATTGCACATTTTGGGTTTGAATTGTTATTTAATTTTTTTTTTGCTTAGAATGAAATTGTATGATCGTCTGTCTTCTGTGTCCATTTGGCTATTTTTATTACACACATTTTATAACTTTGTCAAGAAAAAGGAACAACAATTTTAGAAAAGGATTTTCCGCACATACACTTTTTTTTAAATACAATTCATAGGATTTTTCTTTTAAAAATCCTATAAATACAGTTTTGTTTTTTCAATAAGTTATCAGTAGTATTAAAAATATCAATCAATTGAGATGAATGCAGCAATTTTCGACCTGGATGATGAGGAGACAATGCTTCTCGCACCTCTTTCAAATCAACAAATGGAATGAGGCTAAGAAGTAGAACATGAAGAGGAGGTAGAACTCGAAGAAGACGAAGAGGAAGAAGAAGCCGGAGAAGAAACCGGAGAAGAAGGAGAAGGAGAAGCCGAAGAAGCTGAGGAAAAAGAAGACAACGACGAATTCATTTCATTACTTAAAAGTAATGAAAAAAAATTAAGACGATTGACCAGGAAAGAAATAATTATAATGAAGAAAATAAAGGATTTAAAAAAAAATTAAAAGCCTTGAAAAAACAAAAAAAAAACATAATTAAAAAAATAAAAAACAAAAAAGAGGAAGTTAATCCCCTTAAAATATTGTACGAGCAACATCATTCTTGCCCAATATGTCTTAGATCAAATATATTGGGTAGTAATATAATATTCATTAATTGTAGTCATAGTTTTTGTTCAAGATGTTTTAAACACTACAATGCAAATAAATGCTCTGTGTCCAGGGCATATTTTTATTATATTAATACAGTAGACAAAAAGGGTGAAGGGTATGACAACCTTTTTACCAATCGAATAAATAAAAACAAATTTTGCATTTAAATTATAATATAAATTTTATTTAAAAATCTTTTATATTTCTTTTACTTTTGAGACATAGGTTTACAGTAAAAAATTCTTTTATATAAATTAAAAAGTTTTTGAGTTAATAAATATTCATTGTAATGTAATTTACATGCACATATGTTAACATCCTGAATATAGTAATCCTTTGTTATTATATCACAATCAAATTTATGCAAGTTATTACGATAATATATGAAAGGAGTGTAGACATTGCTATACATTCTTAATTCGTTTATCATTCTCAGGAATAATTTCTTGTGGTCCTTATCAATATGACAACTATAACCATCTAATAGTTCCTGCAATTCAGCTGATGAAACCATTTCAGATAAAAGACAATGTAACTCGCAAAAGCATGATTAAATAACTAATTGAAATTTTTCAGTAAAGCACTATTTATTATTAAAAAATGTTAAATGACCAACAGTTTTCAGATGTTTTCAATGTCCTCTTTATTAAGAGATATATGTACATATATATATATATATATATATATATATATATATATATATATATATATATATATATATATATATATATATATATATATATATATAATTTCTAGCTAGTTTATTTTTTTTTTTTTCAAAAAATAAAAAACATTTAGTTACATTGTAAATCTTTTAAATTTTATTGACATTACAATTTTTGCATTTAGTTACATTGTAGATATTGTAATAAGTTTGTATTAGCTGTTTTGATTCTTCTTCTGCTTCCATATGTTGTCTTCTATAGTACGAGCAGGAGCAGGTGTCTGGTCCACATGTTTCATTTTCGTTAAACCAACAACAATTGTCATAATGTTCTCCATATTTATTTTTCATTTTTTTGAAGCTGCTTGAAATCTCCAAATGTGTTTGAATATTGATGAGTTTATATTTGTCTTCATCAGAAACAATATGAGAACATATTTTTAAGAAATTATATATATCCTTTAATATCATTCTAACTACTGAGTATGACTATATGAGTGCACTAAATGATTATCAATAACCATTAGTGTTAAAAGTTTCGTTATTTATACTCTAAAAATTACTTACTTCATCATGGTTTTCTACTTTTTTTTAACAAAAAGATAACAAATATTTTAATTTTTATTTTATTTTAATTATCTGTCTTTAACTAACTATAAAATATATACAATTAGTATGGTTACAATAGTTTTCTTATTTCGTTTGTAAGAGGAATATATTCAAACATTTTATCATGTTTAATTAAACAATATGCGGATGTATTAGGTGGAATATTTTTCAAGGTTATTAATTCAATACGAATATCGATAGGTCCAGTTTTAACTGATTCATTTTGATGAGTAACATCTAAAACTATTATTGGCGCCATAGTTTTGAAATTTTCTGGTGTTAATAATGGTTGAGAGTCACGTGAATAATAACTTTGTTGAAATTTTAAGTACATATCGTATAGAATTGCAAAACGATTTCTGTCGAATTTAAGATTTAAATCATCATAAGGATATGTAACAGAGTTAAGATGCACTTTAATATCACTTAAATCGCAATGTTGAAACTTGTTGTCATCATTTCGAAGACCCAATAATAAAAAACGCGGTCTTTCGTTTTCGGTAGCTAGCTTAACATTCCATAAAACTGTTGTACTTCCTGGAAGTAAAGGATAGTAATACATATCCCAACTTCTAAAATATATATTTAATAGATGACGATTGTTTATTGTTTTAAACATCTGCAATTTGTACGCATCAGCAAGTTGAATGTGTGGTACTTTCCAAGTAATATTTAAAATTGATAACTTAATTTTTTCAGTTGTCGTTTGTGATTTAAGAACTTGTCCATCATCTTTAGATCGTGAAAGTACCAATTCATGCTTAGAATTAACTATAATTTTATTAAAGTCTTCATCAAATCCGAGTAAATATTTTAATGGTACACAAAAATTAAAATAACCCTTTTCAAGCGTAAGATCATCAATGTTAAAAGGAGACCATCCTGCATTTAGTAGACTGTCACTTTCAGATTTATTCAGCGAGACATAGTTTTTTAATTCTGTTGCAATACCCAAATGCCGTGTGCGATCAATTTCTACACCATTAATTTCATAACGAATTTCATCAAATAGATGTGTCATGCAATTGTTTAAGAGACGTATGGATTCAGAAACTGTTGAATCTTCCTTTGTAGCAAGTCCTTCTATGTATATAAGACTTTCACTTGGTAAAACATACAAATCTTGATTTTGAATCGTTATACGAATCTCATCATTATTTTTAAATGATTGTAAATATGATGTGTAGCTGTGGTACTCTTTCTTAACAATTGAGTTATCAAATTGCGGTTTTTGTAAAATGTTAATAATACTACTCATTGTTCCTGTATCTTTACGCTTTTATTTTTAGATGGAACCCCAAATTTTTTAAAAACTCCTTATTAGCCTCACTAAGAATAATATTTTGTTTCTGTTGTATTATTTCTTTAATATGTCGTTTTTTCTGTTTCTTTGATTTATTGCAATTCGATAGCTTTCCGGTTTCGTGTTCCGTTGATAAGGTTAGAATGAATGGTGAATGCTTTTGCAACTCAGTTTTATTATATATAATCATTCTCTCATAGGCTTTAAATGCAATCGCATTGTTAGTTTTTCACTACGAAAATTTATTAAGTTTCCGTCTTGATCAACGACTTTCAAAATAAGACTATTTATTATTCTTGAACTTACAGGTAAATATATTACATTAGTAGGAGCCTCAGTTATTTTATATCCTGGACTAACGTTAAGTGAAAACTGATGCAAAATATGTACAGACATGTTATTTATGTATGATCCACCTACAATGTTACATTCAACGATTATTGTATTAATTTTGGTTATATCTATTGTTTTATCAGAGTAATGTTCCACGCGAGGCTCTAATACTTTTGTACTAAAACCTAATAAGGATCCGATTGATCTCTTCTTATTAAAATAAATTGAATCTGTAGTACTTTTTTGCATGTTTGCAGAGTATTGTAATTTGCTCGTACATCAAGCGATCCTTTTGCATTTATATACGACATCAACATTTGGGATTGAGTGATACGAATCGAAACTTATTAAGCCGCAAACATAGTTTTCATTTAGTTCGATTGGTGGAAAATAGTTTGCAACAAGATATGAATAGTCTCCGTTCAATGTTAATGTAATTGACATTTTAACAGTTGATGAGTGAATAAATTATTAATAAATTTTGCAATGATTTTTATGATGCTATATTGTCGATATTTATCCAAGATTTATGTTCTGACGAGAATCCCAACCATTTAACGTAAACCATATTATTTCTTCTTTTTAAAATTTTTTCAACTAAATATGTTTCTGGAAATTTGGTTTTCATTAGCTCATGTTCGTAAAAACCACCTTTAATTTCATGATCTTGATAGTCTTGTAATATACAAGTATTAGGGTTAGTATTTTTTATAGTTTTGATTTTAAATATTTCTGTTGTCCAGTTTGGTGTGTAACCTTTTTCAAATATATGCTTATATTTACTTATTCGAACATTATCATTTGCTTTAAACTTGGGTTTTTGAAATACTTTTAAATTGTTGTAGACTGTATTCAACAATAAATTTTCATTTGACGAATTTACTTCATTTGGGGTCATCTGTATTGTTCTATGAAATGTATCATTATATTTATCAACAAGTTCTTGATATTTGTTTATCCATTTGTATGTTCCTTGGTAACTAAACTCTTTCCACATCATTTCTTTTAAGGTTTTGTTAAATCGTTCTACTATGGATGCCTTTAGAACACTATACGTTGAATAGTGATTAATATGATTCGATTGCATTAGTTGATGAAATTGATTATTGAAAAATTCTTTACCGTCATCTGTTTGTAAATTTCTTGGTTTTCTATTGTAGTTAGTGAAAATACTTTTCATAGCATTTGCTACGTTTGATGCAGTTTTATTTTTTAATGCTACAGCCCAAGCTTTCTTTGAAAAGGTATCTATTACTGTTAGAAGATATCGATATCTGTTATTATGTGCTGCATAATTTCCCATTTCCACCAAATCTGCTTGCCATAAATCATCAATTCCTTTCATTATAACACGTCTTCTTTTAAAAAATTTTCGCGCTTGTTTGTGCAGTTCATTAACTATTTCTCTCTTATCTGAATTCATTTTCTTTATAATAGTTGTTCCTTATTAATATCTAAACGGAAATTTCATATGCTTATATATAATTTTTATCATTTGATTTTAGGAAGCTCGAGTTTTCGTTTTTCAACAACATCTACAACAGCATTTTTATTAATTGACTTAAATATAAATTCTTCAATATTATCAAATCTTTCCTCGATATTCTTTAAGAAGCCTTCATTTGCAAAATGAACTTGATCAATCACTACTTTTTCAATAGCTTTAACATCGTCATCGATCCCTTTTGTAATCAACTCTCGTAATACTTTTACATCTCGTCTGATAACGTTTAATTGTGAATTATAATCGTGTTTAAGTTCCTCACTTTGGTCCTTAATGGTTTTGATGATAACATGCATTTTCTGGATATCTTTTGCAATGACATCCATTTGGAAATTATATTTGTACGTACTTAACTTTAAATTATTTAGATTAGTCTTAATGGAACTTTCTCCAAACTTATTTATATAACTCATTTTTAATATATTATGTCAGCTTCTCTTAATTCTTCAACAATGGAAATTATTTCGTTTTTATGATTATTATGACCAGCACTTTCCGATGAAAGTAGTAAACGTAATCTGTCAACTAGTTCATTTGGATCATCCCAATATATATAATTAGATTAACGATTATCTGCAGTTTTTAATAATAATCCATTACCTTTTTTTAAAACATTTGGTTTCGTAGTAAATAAATGTTTTATTATATTAACATACTTATATGCTCGTGTACCTTTAATTTGATCATGTGGTTGATATTGTCGTTTGTATGCATTTGTACTCGTTAAAAGTTCTTTGTAAGTTTTCAAATCATTTTTAGTGTAATGTAGAGGTTTTAAATGAAAAACTAATTCGAATAATCCTGGAGTCATTTTCCACTGTGTACTTCCTATTCGAATAGAATTATCTGCATCAAAATGTTGGTAATTATTTGCATATCGCCAGTTTCCGCTTCATCTATGTTGAACCCATAAACCATATCTATTTTTTTATTAATCAAGAGCAGTTCTATATTTTTGACTAGTGAGGACTTATTATTATCATTTTCGGTTACCTTAAAGTTGTTCTTATCGTCGTTATTATCCTCGCTAACTATTTGTAAATCTAGTTTTCTTTTTTTTTGTTGGTATGTTATTAATCATATTATCATCATAACCCTCAGCATCATCAAAGTTATCAGAACTATCATCGGATGGTAGTGATGGAAGTTCTGAATCTGATATATCATTATTTGATTGATAAGCATCTGATTTGTAATCAGGTGTTTTTTTAATTATCTTTTTTAAAGGTTTTGCTGTAGGTGTATATGTATCTTTCAATAAATCACCGGATTGATAATCATCAATTTTTTCAATTATCTTATTCAGGGGTTTCGTTACATGGCTTAAATGTATGTTCCAATAAATTGAGTCTATCTACTTCGTTTAATTTTATATTTTTTAGTTTTTCTTTTAATATCGTTCTTGTTTTAACAATATCTTTTAATAATTTGTTATTATTCATTTCGAACTAATTTGTATCTTGTTGTTAACTTCTTTGTATCTGATATTGATCTGGTTTGTATCTGCTTTATATCTGCTTTTATCTGCTCTGTATCTGCTTTTATCTGCTCTGTATCTGCTTTGTATCTGCTTTTTATTTGCTCTGTATCTGCTTTTATCTGCTCTGTATCTGCTCTGTATCTGCTTTTATCTACTCTGTATCTACTTTTTATCTGCTTCTGGACAAAACCACTTACAGTTGTATGAATTTATCAAAACCTTTTCTATATCGTCCCTTATTTACAGCATCATCCTTACTAATAACAACGAATCCATATTTATCTTTCCAGCACTCACTACATATATCCGTAAATTCTCTAAAAGACATATCTCCAATAACATTTCATTTCATCTTGTTTAAATATTATGATCATATTCGCATTATCACGTATTAGATGTTTGGGAATTTTTGTATATGTTTGACATAAATAAAAGCAGTCAATATGCTTATGTCTACCCATGCAAAAGTAATCTCTTATATTATCTTGTTTACCACAAATAACGTCATCAAATATTATTATGGAATTAGAATTTGCTTCAGCGGGACTTAAAACTTTTTCATTTTCCGAAAATGTAAAAAGATTAATTCCTTTTATCGGTCGATCAGTTGGTTAAGGTAAAAGTATTTTGGTTGATATAAGGACTTCGAATATATATATAAGTTTCTGAAGCTAAGACCGTTAGGACTTTCTATTAGACTAATCATTACGTTAGTTTTACCGCAGTTTGAAGGTCTTACAATTAGTGCACGTATTGAATTGGGTAATAATGTGCTATGTTTAATTTTAGTTTTCTGCTCTTGTGATACGTCAACATTTCTTATAACAATTTGTTTTGCTTGCTCTACTAATCGTATATTGATAACTAATATGTTTTTGCTATAAATTCAATCTTATATACGGAAATCTCATCATTTTCATTTTTAGTATGGAACACATAAGACATACATATGTATATTAAAGAAGAATAAACATTAACATGGTTATAAACTATAACAAAGGAGTTAGAGATAATCAGTGTAAGATTGGTAGCGGCTTAGTAAACAACTTAATAAACAAATTACCTATTGAACTACATTTACCTGGTTATCAGTTTTGTGGACCTGGAACAAAACTTGAAAAACGTTTAGCAAGAGGAGACAAGGGAATAAATTTATTAGATGTAGCTTGTAGAGAGCACGACATTGCATATTCAGGAACAAGCAATATTAATAAAAGACATCAAGCAGATCAAATACTAGCTGAAAAAGCGTGGCAACGAGTAAAATCTAAAGATAGTAGCTTAAAAGAACGAGCACACGCTTGGTTCGTAACGAACGCAATGAAAGCAAATGTTAAATTTGGATTAGGCATGAAGAATACTAGTAATTCTAAATGTAGAAAATCGAAGAAGAGAAACTTTAAAAAGAGAAAGGCATGTGATACCAAATTGCACAAAAAGCCGTTGCTTCAAACTTTAAAGGGAAAAAGAGGGCTAATATTGTGATACCAAGAGTTATACCAATACCAAAAATTGGTGGATTTCTTCCACTAATTCCAATCTTAACAGCTTTATCAGCACTTGGAGGTTTAGCTACCGGTGGATCAGCTATTATTAAGGCTGTAAATGATATAAAAAATGGAAGGCCACAGCTAGCAGAGGCTACAAGACATAATAGACATATGGAATCAATTGCTATGGGAAAAGGTCTATACCTTAAAACATACAAAACTGGATATGGTCTTTATTATAACCCAGCTCTAAAAAACTTTTAGATAGTCTACCCAATCGACCATTAACTGATCTAGATTTAATGAAATATGCTAAACAACTCAAACATTTTAGAGGTGTTTTTATGCGTGATCGTTTACCTAAAAAGACATTAATTCAAGAATGTGGTATTGTTAATTTAGATAGTTCTACTGGTCCTGGAACGCATTGGGTAGCCTATTATAAAAATCGTAATTATAAAGAATACTTTGATAGTTTTGGAAACCTCCATCCACCAGTTGAAATAGTTAATTACTTAAAAACACCAATTGAATATAATTATAAACAAAAACAAAAATTCAATACATTTAATTGTGGACATTTATGTTTAAAATTTTTATTCAATAAATATTATTTGAAATAAAAACAACATTTTGTACTTTTTTTTTTCATAATCTCTTTATTTTACAACTGATTCTTATTTTAACAATTTTAGGTTAATTACATATCTATATAAACATTAAGAAAAATATCATCATGATCTTCCATAAATTCTTCATACATATATAAATTTGTTGTTTCTAGCACTAATTCTCTTGATGATGATGACGGTAAACAAACATTTAGGAGAATATCATCATCTTCTTCCATAAATTCTTCATACATATTTAAATTTGTTCTTTCTAGTGCTATTTCTGGTGTTGATACTGACTGTAATTTAATCTATAATGCCCCCACGCATAAGTATCAACACCATTTTTACGTACAAATCTCTTATCATCTAAATAACTTAATGTCAACTTACTAATGTATTGCGTATAAATATTATCCACCTTAGACCTAAATACATACATAGAATCATAAAATAACTGTTTATTTAATAAACAATTTCTAAAATCATTAATACTTAACTTATTTGTAACACATTGTTTTACACCTTTTATTATTTTTTATCTAGCTTATCTATTTTTACAGAATACATTTTAGATCGTAAGTCAATGAACTCTTTAATTAACTTACCATTGCATTCGTCCTTCATCATCCCTAATACTTTTTTATTCATCAGAGGAAAATTGAATACATTATCTTCCGGATATGCAGATGTATCAAAATGCATTTTAATATCATTTCTAATATCATCATATAGGTCATTTGTTTTGATATCATATATAAAGGAATGAGTATCCATATAATTAAGATTAATATTTTCACAATATTTAGATTTCATATAATCGTAATGAAAATTATACATTTTCCATTTTGATAATTCTAAAACAGCAAACCCAATGTAAATGGGTTTATTATATTCAGTTCGTACTACACTCATTTCAATAGCAACCATTTCGTCATGAATTTTGAGGGAACTATGAAAATTAGGTCTAGCAATAAGAGCTCTTGCTCCTAATCGCTTACCTTTATTCTCCCATTCACATACTATTTTTATATCCTTTCTTTTATTGACATTTTCCATAGTTTTACCATATACAGCGTTGTTTAACAGTTTAAAAAAGTTTTGCTCAAATGAATTTTTAGCTAATGTTCTATGATGATTATTTATATCGATATATTTTTTCAACCAATTCGACTGATTAAATTCAAGAATTCTATGAATTTTCTTTAAAATCAGACCATATTTCATACATTGTTGAAAATTGCGATAATGTATTATATAATTGGTTTTATCGTTTAAATCTGTTATTAACTTTCGTTGTTTCATGCTTTCAATTTTCTTGTTTTCTGCACAAAATGGTAAGTCACTATGATAGTCGTGTAATGTGGTTGGATATGCTATATCTACCTCCAATATGTAACCAACTGTAGAATCTTCTTTTACATTATTTACATTAAAATTTTCACAGTTTTCAACCCACTTGAAATTTTTAAAGGATAGGTATTGAGACATTGCATGGCCATATAAGTTATTTACATCTAAATACATAAGGTAATTTGATTCTTTTGTAGGATCATAATCACTGATGTATTTGTTATTTGCTATCGAATGTCGCTTACTGCATTGAACTATACCTCCCCTAATACCCCGTACAACGAAATTGTACATGTTAATATCAGTTAATAATTCTAATTCTATTTCCATTGTTTTCAACATTGCATCCCAAGATAAACCCGGGGTAGTATAATATTGACAGTAATCTAAATTGTAAATGTTTTTACAAACTTTACGGAAGTTTTCAAAAATATCACAAAGCAATAAAACATCTACTTTTAAATATAATAACAGATAGTCCAACATAGTGTTACAATTGAATGTATTCCAAACTTTTTCAGCATGTTCGTAATCATTAACACTACACGACTCATTAGAGAGTTTATTAAAGAAGCATGAACGGGGTGGTAGGTGTGTTTCTTGGAGTCGATTTACGGAATCTAGATAGTCATACGGAAAGACACCTTTACGCTTCATTAAATTGAATTCATTGTCAATGTGGTAGGTTGATTTAACAGTTGCCAAATCATCATCGGACAAAAAGCCTGCTAGTTTTTCTAGAAGAATCTAGAAAACGCAGTTCAATCGTGTCTTTTTCATTAATAAAAATTCTTTTTGATATGGATACATATAATTCCTTATTTAAAGAAATTATATTTATATCACCTTCGATAGATGAAAGTTCTCGCACAAACAAATGACAATCATATGCCGAAAGATTATGGAAAAATATAGGGATGAAGTTAGCAATTTGATACTCTAAATTGCACTTTTTATGTGCTGGCCCCCTATATTCACCTGTTAAGTGACAATGGTCGGCCACGCGATCTTCAACAGATAATTTTTTTTTACAAATGTGACAAATTGTGTCCTTATTTTGTCTAATCTGTTGAAGCGGTGTTAAGGAATTCATTGGTTTAATTACATTTAAATAATTGTTATATATATCTAGACTATCCTTAACTAAATTAGTAAAAAAAAATGTTTTGGTGAGTTATCACCACTATATATTCTAAATATATCTAAAGTAGAATTAAATGAGCATTTTATATAATAACTGTAAGCAAATGGGACATGCCTTTGTGTAGATTTCACATTAGCTGAATTTTGAACATTAACTGATTCGAGAATACATTCAAAATCAGCTTACACCACAAAAGTCACATCCATTTGCTTTTTTAAATTCTTAAAACTCACTAAATTATTTTCTGCCGTTGGCATCTTAGTTACAATTTTGTTGCATTGCTCCTTATAAATTTTTAATGATGTCTCGTTATGGAAGTAAATAAGGCAAGTGTTACATATATATACACAGTTCCCGTGTTTTGTTAATTGACTTCTAATCAATCTGTAATTAAATAAAAGAAGTATAATAATTTTTTTATTAATATAGGGTGTTTTTTATTGAGGTATAGAACTTTAAGTTGGCATCACTTTTTTAACTGGCGGCAATTTTGTCAGCTGTCAAGTGATTAACAATTAGTTTGGTTTGCCATTTCATCATGAACAGGTTGACAAAAGAACAACGCTTGCAAATCGTGCAAATTTATTTCGAAAATAATGGTTCAGTTCGCGAAGTTTACCGCAAGCTCCGTCCATTTTATGGTCGACATAATCGTCCATCAGAGCAATTAATTCGGTTAACCGGTCAATTGGCCACCAAGATCGTGTGATTTGACACCATTGGATTATTTTCTTTGGGGATATGTGAAGTCGCTCGTCTACGCCAACAAACCAGAAACGTTAGGGGACTTGGAAGCCAACATTCGTGGCGTTATTGCCAACATACGGCTCCATATGCTCGAAAAAGTGGTTTAAAATTGGACCTGTAGAATTGGCTTTATTCGAGCCAGCCGCGGTGGCCACATGCCCGAAATCATATTTAAACGTTAATGGCATAAAATTATCCTTCCAATAAAGCCAAATTGATGGACATTAAAACGATTTTCTTGTGTTTTATTTCAATTCGAAGTTCTATACCTCTAAAAAAACACCCTATATATTTTAGTATATATCAATATAAATATTAGTGACATACTTTGAAATATTTTTGATCCAGACATAGTGGAATCGTTCACCATCTTCTAGGAGCAATAAATTGATGTGCTTGGCTTTTTCCTCTGCAGTAAAGTAGTATGGACCCACTATGTTTTCCCCTTCCAAACCAAACGCATTTATGCTGATATTCAGATTATTCAACTCAAACACCTTTATTTTATTTACGGACAAGGGAAAATTAAGTTATTTGAAATTTAAAACGATGTTATTTTCCAGCACTATAGTTTCATCTTGTATGTTATTAATATTATATGATGAACATCTTGTTGGATGCTGTCCATGAGCGATTGGATATAGAGCCGATATTATGGTCCACTTGAAACAATACTCATCCTTATTTTGCACGTTAATGCACGCAAACTTTCTCTGTATTGCAGGTGGTAGAGGAATGTATTGTAATGGATTTGTATTCATTAATATTAATTTCGATGTGTGATATTTCTATTAAAGCAGATCCGCTATCACGCTCTTGAAATTCGCTCATCTTTTTCAAAATAATATTGCACTGGTCACTGTAACTGTGGTGAATATCATCTCTTGTTGAGGCTCTGCTAAGTATAGTCATTTTAGTTTGGTGTGACTTTACGTTGATATTACATGTGTCTTGTTCTTCTTTTATCAACACGTATTCACAAAATAGTTCACAATTAAATTTTATGGAGCAATGTTTTTGAAGCATATTCCTCAAGAATTCAACCACTTGGACTTTAATTTCACCCAAAAAAGTTTCAGGTATCAAGTTGTCTTTATTGCTATTTTCGATCATATATGTTGCAATGCGGCCCCGATATACTGAGTTTATACACCTTAAACCATTGTCTAACATCTTAGCACAATTAATTTTATGTCTATTTGTTCTTACATGATAATGATAAGTCGTTTTAGGAATATAATCTCCACAATCTTTACAATAAATACTAGTTTCTTCCACTTTTTTCGGATGCTCAATAAAATGAGTGTGTTTGAGAAATTCTTTACGATCCGAGAAACGTATATTACATACGTTACACATCATTGATGAACCTTGATGTTGCGTTCTCACATGACGTTTTAAGCAAAAATTGCGACTAAATGATTTTCCACAGATATCGCAAGTAAAGATGTCCATTTTCCGGTTTTATTTAATAATTTTTTAATGATATGTTATGATGAAATTTTCAAAACAAGAATGAATTATATTAATTTTTACCGATCTATTTATACTCTAAATTGTGGGCGTGGTTTAAATGATGTAAAGAGCAAGTTTTTATGTACATCCCTATGCACATAAATATTAAAGTGTAATAAAAATAGACAGAACTGTTTCAAACATGCTGCTAGATAATTTATATGCAGTTCTATTAATAACAATAGAACTGATGAATGCATACAAATACACACATTTGTAATAAGAAAGGATTTACATACCAAGTGTGCTAAATATAACACATATGTGAACATTTGTTAAGATTTCGCTATATATTACATACATTTGCGATCTGCAAATGCACGTTTGTTTTCTTTCTTCCTTTTTTTATTTACTGATCCTTTTTCTAGGAAAAGGTTATAAAATATGTGTAATAAAAATAGACAGAACTGTTTCAAACATGCTGCTAGATAATTTATATACAGTTCTATTAATAACAATAAACTGATGAATGCTTACAAATACACACATTTGTAATAAAAAGAGACAACAACAAGATATGTGATATAAAAACACAGATAGAAAATTATTCAATGAAAACACAAGCCACACACACACATACATACATAACATGATGAAATATCCTAACGCACATAAACACAATAACCAATAGAAATGTATTACTTGTAAGTGAATAAAATAGAAAAAGATAAAAAAAAAGATACGAAATATTTAAAAAATTCCCCTCAACAAAATTTTCATCGTAATATAATACAATTTCCTACCGCACACAAACACAATAACCAATAGAAATGTATCACTTGTAAGTGAACAAAATAGAAAAAGATAAAAAAAAGATACGAAATATTTAAAAAATTCCCATCAACAAAATTTTCATTTCAAATTATCTTCTATTAAAAATAATCGTGGTGACGGAAAATAATACAACGGCCACACCTAGCATGTAGTGCACTTTTACATTGCACTTTCATACATACATAAAATAGCATGAAGAAAAATAGGACTACGGTCACACCAAGCATGATGTGCAATTTTACATTGATCCTTATGGTGCACATTGGCCCCGGATCATCATAAACGCACTGCTAAAAAAAATTAATACTGTATTAAATTATAAATAAAAATACATTAAAAAGTTTTGTAAAATATAAATGTTTGTGTTTTTATTTAATATTTTCAGTTATTTCATAAAGAAATTTAAGACATAAATGTCTACAGATAAATGTATTAAAATTCTGATGTTGATTATAGTTGTATTTTATATTTGTACCAAGATATTTGACTACTTCTGAAGGAGATTGTAAGTTTCCAAAGCGGTCGAAATTCATTTTTTCATTGATGTTTTTAAGAAATTTATTATTCGACATATTGTCATAAGTTTATTTTAATTTGAAATTTATTTGCTGGAGGTCCAGCATTGTCTATATATTTCATTGGTGCTTAGCCAAATCATCAGTAGACTTTAACCACATTTTGAACAGTCACAAACCTCTTATCTTATGCACAGACTTTCAAAAACTATTTGAGAATTCACAAATAATAATCACAAATAATAATATTTCTGAAAATCACAAGCGAAACACAAGCAATATGCATAGAAACTATAACAAAATCCCAGCAAATAATTTATATTCGATATGAATCTATTTTATTTTTCTACACCTTTATACAATTAGAAATCCATTGGATAACAATAAAAGTATTTATAAGGCAAAATGAAAAATAAAATCTAAATTTAACATTTAAGAAATTTATTATTCGACATATTGTCATAAGTTTATTTTAATTTGAAATTTATTTGCTGGAGGTCAAGCATTGTCTATATATTTCATTGGTGCTTAGTCAAATCATCAGTAGACTTTAACCACATTTTGAACAGTCACAAACCTCTTATCTTATGCACAGACTTTCAAAAACTATTTGAGAATTCACAAATAATAATCACAAATAATAATATTTCTGAAAATCACAAGCGAAACACAAGCAATAGGCATAGAAACTATAACAAAATCCCAGCAAATAATTTATATTCGATATGAATCTATTTTATTTTTCTACACCTTTATACAATTAGAAATCCATTGGATAACAATAAAAGTATTTATAAGGCAAAATGAAAAATAAAATCTAAATTTAACATTTAAGAAATTTATTATTCGACATATTGTCATAAGTTTATTTTAATTTGAAATTTATTTGCTGGAGGTCAAGCATTGTCTATATATTTCATTGGTGCTTAGCCAAATCATCAGTAGACTTTAACCACATTTTGAACAGTCACAAACCTCTTATCTTATGCACAGACTTTCAAAAACTATTTGAGAATTCACAAATAATAATCACAAATAATAATATTTCTGAAAATCACAAGCGAAACACAAGCAATAGGCATAGAAACTACAACAAAATCCCAGCAAATAATTTATATTCGATATGAATCTATTTTATTTTTCTACACCTTTATACAATTAGAAATCCATTGGATAACAATAAAAGTATTTATAAGGCAAAATGAAAAATAAAATCTAAATTTAACATTTAAGAAATTTATTATTCGACATATTGTCATAAGTTTATTTTAATTTGAAATTTATTTGCTGGAGGTCAAGCATTGTCTATATATTTCATTGGTGCTTAGCCAAATCATCAGTAGACTTTAACCACATTTTGAACAGTCACAAACCTCTTATCTTATGCACAGACTTTCAAAAACTATTTGAGAATTCACAAATAATAATCACAAATAATAATATTTCTGAAAATCACAAGCGAAACACAAGCAATAGGCATAGAAACTATAACAAAATCCCAGCAAATAATTTATATTCGATATGAATCTATTTTATTTTTCTACACCTTTATACAATTAGAAATCCATTGGATAACAATAAAAGTATTTATAAGGCAAAATGAAAAATAAAATCTAAATTTAACATTTAAGAAATTTATTATTCGACATATTGTCATAAGTTTATTTTAATTTGAAATTTATTTGCTGGAGGTCAAGCATTGTCTATATATTTCATTGGTGCTTAGCCAAATCATCAGTAGACTTTAACCACATTTTGAACAGTCACAAACCTCTTATCTTATGCACAGACTTTCAAAAACTATTTGAGAATTCACAAATAATAATCACAAATAATAATATTTCTGAAAATCACAAGCGAAACACAAGCAATAGGCATAGAAACTATAACAAAATCCCAGCAAATAATTTATATTCGATATGAATCTATTTTATTTTTCTACACCTTTATACAATTAGAAATCCATTGGATAACAATAAAAGTATTTATAAGGCAAAATGAAAAATAAAATCTAAATTTAACATTTAAGAAATTTATTATTCGACATATTGTCATAAGTTTATTTTAATTTGAAATTTATTTGCTGGAGGTCAAGCATTGTCTATATATTTCATTGGTGCTTAGCCAAATCATCAGTAGACTTTAACCACATTTTGAACAGTCACAAACCTCTTATCTTATGCACAGACTTTCAAAAACTATTTGAGAATTCACAAATAATAATCACCAATAATAATAACTGAAAATCACAAGCGAAACACAAGCAATAGCCATAGAAACTATAACAAAATCCCAGCAAATAATTTATATTCGATATGAATCTATTTTAGTTTTCTACACCTTTATACAATTAGAAATCCATTGGATAACAATAAAAGTATTTATAAGGCAAAATGAAAAATAAAATCTAAATTTAACATTTAAGAAATTTATTATTCGACATATTGTCATAAGTTTATTTTAATTTGAAATTTATTTGCTGGAGGTCAAGCATTGTCTATATATTTCATTGGTGCTTAGCCAAATCATCAGTAGACTTTGACCACATTTTGAACAGTCACAAACCTCTTATCTTATGCACAGACTTTCAAAAACTATTTGAGAATTCACAAATAATAATCACAAATAATAATATTTCTGAAAATCACAAGCGAAACACAAGCAATAGGCATAGAAACTATAACAAAATCCCAGCAAATAATTTATATTCGATATGAATCTATTTTATTTTTCTACACCTTTATACAATTAGAAATCCATTGGATAACAATAAAAGTATTTATAAGGCAAAATGAAAAATAAAATCTAAATTTAACATTTAAGAAATTTATTATTCGACATATTGTCATAAGTTTATTTTAATTTGAAATTTATTTGCTGGAGGTCAAGCATTGTCTATATATTTCATTGGTGCTTAGCCAAATCATCAGTAGACTTTAACCACATTTTGAACAGTCACAAACCTCTTATCTTATGCACAGACTTTCAAAAACTATTTGAGAATTCACAAATAATAATCACAAATAATAATATTTCTGAAAATCACAAGCGAAACACAAGCAATAGGCATAGAAACTATAACAAAATCCCAGCAAATAATTTATATTCGATATGAATCTATTTTATTTTTCTACACCTTTATACAATTAGAAATCCATTGGATAACAATAAAAGTATTTATAAGGCAAAATGAAAAATAAAATCTAAATTTAACATTTAAGAAATTTATTATTCGACATATTGTCATAAGTTTATTTTAATTTGAAATTTATTTGCTGGAGGTCAAGCATTGTCTATATATTTCATTGGTGCTTAGCCAAATCATCAGTAGACTTTAACCACATTTTGAACAGTCACAAACCTCTTATCTTATGCACAGACTTTCAAAAACTATTTGAGAATTCACAAATAATAATCACAAATAATAATATTTCTGAAAATCACAAGCGAAACACAAGCAATAGGCATAGAAACTATAACAAAATCCCAGCAAATAATTTATATTCGATATGAATCTATTTTATTTTTCTACACCTTTATACAATTAGAAATCCATTGGATAACAATAAAAGTATTTATAAGGCAAAATGAAAAATACAATCTAAATTTAACATTTAAGAAATTTATTATTCGACATATTGTCATAAGTTTATTTTAATTTGAAATTTATTTGCTGGAGGTCAAGCATTGTCTATATATTTCTTTGGTGCTTAGCCAAATCATCAGTAGACTTTAACCACATTTTGAACAGTCACAAACCTCTTATCTTATGCATAGACTTTCAAAAACTATTTGAGAATTCACAAATAATAATCACAAATAATAATATTTCTGAAAATCACAAGCGAAACACAAGCAATAGGCATAGAAACTATAACAAAATCCCAGCAAATAATTTATATTCGATATGAATCTATTTTATTTTTCTACACCTTTATACAATTAGAAATCAATTGGATAACAATAAAAGTATTTATAAGGCAAAATGAAAAATAAAATCTAAATTTAACATTTAAGAAATTTATTATTCGACATATTATCATAAGTTTATTTTAATTTGAAATTTATTTGCTGGAGATCAAGCATTGTCTATATATTTCATTGGTGCTTAGCCAAATCATCAGTAGACTTTAACCACATTTTGAACAGTCACAAACCTCTTATCTTATGCACAGACTTTCAAAAACTATTTGAGAATTCACAAATAATAATCACAAATAATAATATTTCTGAAAATCACAAGCGAAACACAAGCAATAGGCATAGAAACTATAACAAAATCCCAGCAAATAATTTATATTCCATATGAATCTATTTTATTTTTCTACACCTTTATACAATTAGAAATCCATTAGATAACAATAAAAGTATTTATAAGGCAAAATGAAAAATAAAATCTAAATTTAACATTTAAGAAATTTATTATTCGACATATTGTCATAAGTTTATTTTAATTTGAAATTTATTTGCTGGAGGTCAAGCATTGTCTATATATTTCATTGGTGCTTAGCCAAATCATCAGTAGACTTTAACCACATTTTGAACAGTCACAAACCTCTTATCTTATGCACAGACTTTCAAAAACTATTTGAGAATTCACAAATAATAATCACAAATAATAATATTTCTGAAAATCACAAGCGAAACACAAGCAATAGGCAAAGAAACTATAACAAAATCCCAGCAAATAATTTATATTCGATATGAATCTATTTTATTTTTCTGCACCTTTATACAATTAGAAATCCATTGGATAACAATAAAAGTATTTATAAGGCAAAATGAAAAATAAAATCTAAATTTAACATTTAAGAAATTTATTATTCGACATATTGTCATAAGTTTATTTTAATTTGAAATTTATTTGCTGGAGGTCAAGCATTGTCTATATATTTCATTGGTGCTTAGCCAAATCATCAGTAGACTTTAACCACATTTTGAACAGTCACAAACCTCTTATCTTATGCACAGACTTTCAAAAACTATTTGAGAATTCACAAATAATAATCACAAATAATAATATTTCTGAAAATCACAAGCGAAACACAAGCAATAGGCATAGAAACTATAACAAAATCCCAGCAAATAATTTATATTCGATATGAATCTATTTTATTTTTCTACACCTTTATACAATTAGAAATCCATTGGATAACAATAAAAGTATTTATAAGGCAAAATGAAAAATAAAATCTAAATTTAACATTTAAGAAATTTATTATTCGACATATTGTCATAAGTTTATTTTAATTTGAAATTTATTTGCTGGAGGTCAAGCATTGTCTATATATTTCATTGGTGCTTAGCCAAATCATCAGTAGACTTTAACCACATTTTGAACAGTCACAAACCTCTTATCTTATGCACAGACTTTCAAAAACTATTTGAGAATTCACAAATAATAATCACAAATAATAATATTTCTGAAAATCACAAGCGAAACACAAGCAATAGGCATAGAAACTATAACAAAATCCCAGCAAATAATTTATATTCGATATGAATCTATTTTATTTTTCTACACCTTTATACAATTAGAAATCCATTGGATAACAATAAAAGTATTTATAAGGCAAAATGAAAAATAAAATCTAAATTTAACATTTAAGAAATTTATTATTCGACATATTGTCATAAGTTTATTTTAATTTGAAATTTATTTGCTGGAGGTCAAGCATTGTCTATATATTTCATTAGTGCTTAGCCAAATCATCAGTAGACTTTAACCACATTTTGAACAGTCACAAACCTATTATCTTATGCACAGACTTTCAAAAACTATTTGAGAATTCACAAATAATAATCACAAATAATAATATTTCTGAAAATCACAAGCGAAACACAAGCAATAGGCATAGAAACTATAACAAAATCCCAGCAAATAATTTATATTCGATATGAATCTATTTTATTTTTCTACACCTTTATACAATTAGAAATCCATTGGATAACAATAAAAGTATTTATAAGGCAAAATGAAAAATAAAATCTAAATTTAACATTTAAGAAATTTATTATTCGACATATTGTCATAAGTTTATTTTAATTTGAAATTTATTTGCTGGAGGTCAAGCATTGTCTATATATTTCATTGGTGCTTAGCCAAATCATCAGTAGACTTTAACCACATTTTGAACAGTCACAAACCTATTATCTTATGCACAGACTTTCAAAAACTATTTGAGAATTCACAAATAATAATCACAAATAATAATATTTCTGAAAATCACAAGCGAAACACAAGCAATAGGCATAGAAACTATAACAAAATCCCAGCAAATAATTTATATTCGATATGAATCTATTTTATTTTTCTACACCTTTATACAATTAGAAATCCATTGGATAACAATAAAAGTATTTATAAGGCAAAATGAAAAATAAAATCTAAATTTAACATTTAAGAAATTTATTATTCGACATATTGTCATAAGTTTATTTTAATTTGAAATTTATTTGCTGGAGGTCAAGCATTGTCTATATATTTCATTGGTGCTTAGCCAAATCATCAGTAGACTTTAACCACATTTTGAACAGTCACAAACCTCTTATCTTATGCACAGACTTTCAAAAACTATTTGAGAATTCACAAATAATAATCACAAATAATAATATTTCTGAAAATCACAAGCGAAACACAAGCAATAGGCATAGAAACTATAACAAAATCCCAGCAAATAATTTATATTCGATATGAATCTATTTTATTTTTCTACACCTTTATACAATTAGAAATCCATTGGATAACAATAAAAGTATTTATAAGGCAAAATGAAAAATAAAATCTAAATTTAACATTTAAGAAATTTATTATTCGACATATTGTCATAAGTTTATTTTAATTTGAAATTTATTTGCTGGAGGTCAAGCATTGTCTATATATTTCATTGGTGCTTAGCCAAATCATCAGTAGACTTTAACCACATTTTGAACAGTCACAAACCTCTTATCTTATGCACAGACTTTCAAAAACTATTTGAGAATTCACAAATAATAATCACAAATAATAATATTTCTGAAAATCACAAGCGAAACACAAGCAATAGGCATAGAAACTATAACAAAATCCCAGCAAATAATTTATATTCGATATGAATCTATTTTATTTTTCTACACCTTTATACAATTAGAAATCCATTGGATAACAATAAAAGTATTTATAAGGCAAAATGAAAAATAAAATCTAAATTTAAAATTTAAGAAATTTATTATTCGACATATTGTCATAAGTTTATTTTAATTTGAAATTTATTTGCTGGAGGTCAAGCATTGTCTATATATTTCATTGGTGCTTAGCCAAATCATCAGTAGACTTTAACCACATTTTGAACAGTCACAAACCTATTATCTTATGCACAGACTTTCAAAAACTATTTGAGAATTCACAAATAATAATCACAAAAAATAATATTTCTGAAAATCAAATATAGAGCAAATAATTTATATTCGATATGAATCTATTTTATTTTTCTACACCTTTATACAATTAGAAATCCATTGGATAACAATAAAAGTATTTATAAGGCAAAATGAAAAATAAAATCTAAATTTAACATTTAAGAAATTTATTATTCGACATATTGTCATAAGTTTATTTTAATTTGAAATTTATTTGCTGGAGGTCAAGCATTGTCTATATATTTCATTGGTGCTTAGCCAAATCATCAGTAGACTTTAACCACATTTTGAACAGTCACAAACCTCTTATCTTATGCACAGACTTTCAAAAACTATTTGAGAATTCACAAATAATAATCACAAATAATAATATTTCTGAAAATCACAAGCGAAACACAAGCAATAGGCATAGAAACTATAACAAAATCCCAGCAAATAATTTATAATATTTGATATGAATCTATTTTATTTTTCTACACCTTTATACAATTAGAAATCCATTGGATAACAATAAAAGTATTTATAAGGCAAAATGAAAAATAAAATCTAAATTTAACATTTAAGAAATTTATTATTCGACATATTGTCATAAGTTTATTTTAATTTGAAATTTATTTGCTGGAGGTCAAGCATTGTCTATATATTTCATTGGTGCTTAGCCAAATCATCAGTAGACTTTAACCACATTTTGAACAGTCACAAACCTCTTATCTTATGCACAGACTTTCAAAAACTATTTAAGAATTCACAAATAATAATCACAAATAATAATATTTCTGAAAATCACAAGCGAAACACAAGCAATAGGCATAGAAACTATAACAAAATCCCAGCAAATAATTTATATTCGATATGAATCTATTTTATTTTTCTACACATTTATACAATTAGAAATCCATTGGATAACAATAAAAGTATTTATAAGGCAAAATGAAAAATAAAATCTAAATTTAACATTTAAGAAATTTATTATTCGACATATTGTCATAAGTTTATTTTAATTTGAAATTTATTTGCTGGAGGTCAAGCATTGTCTATATATTTCATTGGTGCTTAGCCAAATCATCAGTAGACTTTAACCACATTTTGAACAGTCACAAACCTATTATCTTATGCACAGACTTTCAAAAACTATTTGAGAATTCACAAATAATAATCACAAATAATAATATTTCTGAAAATCACAAGCGAAACACAAGCAATAGGCATAGAAACTATAACAAAATCCCAGCAAATAATTTATATTCGATATGAATCTATTTTATTTTTCTACACCTTTATACAATTAGAAATCCATTGGATAACAATAAAAGTATTTATAAGGCAAAATGAAAAATAAAATCTAAATTTAACATTTAAGAAATTTATTATTCGACATATTGTCATAAGTTTATTTTAATTTGAAATTTATTTGCTGGAGGTCAAGCATTGTCTATATATTTCATTGGTGCTTAGCCAAATCATCAGTAGACTTTAACCACATTTTGAACAGTCACAAACCTCTTATCTTATGCACAGACTTTCAAAAACTATTTGAGAATTCACAAATAATAATCACAAATAATAATATTTCTGAAAATCACAAGCGAAACACAAGCAATAGGCATAGAAACTATAACAAAATCCCAGCAAATAATTTATATTCGATATGAATCTATTTTATTTTTCTACACCTTTATACAATTAGAAATCCATTGGATAACAATAAAAGTATTTATAAGGCAAAATGAAAAATAAAATCTAAATTTAACATTTAAGAAATTTATTATTCGACATATTGTCATAAGTTTATTTTAATTTGAAATTTATTTGCTGGAGGTCAAGCATTGTCTATATATTTCATTGGTGCTAAGCCAAATCATCAGTAGACTTTAACCACATTTTGAACAGTCACAAACCTCTTATCTTATGCACAGACTTTCAAAAACTATTTGAGAATTCACAAATAATAATCACAAATAATAATATTTCTGAAAATCACAAGCGAAACACAAGCAATAGGCATAGAAACTATAACAAAATCCCAGCAAATAATTTATAATATTTGATATGAATCTATTTTATTTTTCTACACCTTTATACAATTAGAAATCCATTGGATAACAATAAAAGTATTTATAAGGCAAAATGAAAAATAAAATCTAAATTTAACATTTAAGAAATTTATTATTCGACATATTGTCATAAGTTTATTTTAATTTGAAATTAATTTGCTGGAGGTCAAGTATTGTCTATATATTTCATTGGTGCTTAGCCAAATCATCAGTAGACTTTAACCACATTTTGAACAGTCACAAACCTCTTATCTTATGCACAGACTTTCAAAAACTATTTGAGAATTCTATGCCTATTGCTTGTGTTTCGCTTGTGATTTTCAGAAATATTATTATTTGTGATTATTATTTGTGAATTCTCAAATAGTTTTTGAAAGTCTGTGCATAAGATAAGAGGTTTGTGACTGTTCAAAATGTGGTTAAAGTCTACTGATGATTTGGCTAAGCACCAATGAAATATATAGACAATACTTGACCTCCAGCAAATTAATTTCAAATTAAAATAAACTTATGACAATATGTCGAATAATAAATTTCTTAAATGTTAAATTTAGATTTTATTTTTCATTTTGCCTTATAAATACTTTTATTGTTATCCAATGGATTTCTAATTGTATAAAGGTGTAGAAAAATAAAATAGATTCATATCGAATATAAATTATTTGCTGGGATTTTGTTATGGTTTCTATGCCTATTGCTTGTGTTTCGCTTGTGATTTTCAGAAATATTATTATTTGTGATTATTATTTGTGAATTCTCAAATAGTTTTTGAAAGTCTGTGCATAAGATAAGAGGTTTGTGACTGTTCAAAATGTGGTTAAAGTCTACTGATGATTTGGCTAAGCACCAATGAAATATATAGACAATGCTTGACCTCAAGCAAATAAATTTCAAATTAAAATAAACTTATGACAATATGTCGAATAATAAATTTCTTAAATGTTAAATTTAGATTTTATTTTTCATTTTGCCTTATAAATACTTTTATTGTTATCCAATGGATTTCTAATTGTATAAAGGTGTAGAAAAATAAAATAGATTCATATCGAATATAAATTATTTGCTGGGATTTTGTTATAGTTTCTATGCCTATTGCTTGTGTTTCGCTTGTGATTTTCAGAAATATTATTATTTGTGATTATTATTTGTGAATTCTCAAATAGTTTTTGAAAGTCTGTGCATAAGATAAGAGGTTTGTGACTGTTCAAAATGTGGTTAAAGTCTACTGATGATTTGGCTAAGCACCAATGAAATATATAGACAATGCTTGACCTCCAGCAAATAAATTTCAAATTAAAATAAACTTATGACAATATGTCGAATAATAAATTTCTTAAATGTTAAATTTAGATTTTATTTTTCATTTTGCCTTATAAATACTTTTATTGTTATCCAATGGATTTCTAATTGTATAAAGGTGTAGAAAAATAAAATAGATTCATATCGAATATAAATTATTTGCTGGGATTTTGTTATAGTTTCTATGCCTATTGCTTGTGTTTCGCTTGTGATTTTCAGAAATATTATTATTTGTGATTATTATTTGTGAATTCTCAAATAGTTTTTGAAAGTCTGTGCATAAGATAAGAGGTTTGTGACTGTTCAAAATGTGGTTAAAGTCTACTGATGATTTGGCTAAGCACCAATGAAATAAATTTCAAATTGATGTTTTTATAATATGCTACCCAATGTGTACCAGGTCCTGTTGATACATCTAAATTGATTATTCCACATTCAATTTTCTTTGTTCGTTTTGGTAGAGTATTCAACATGAAAACTCCTCCAAAATATGAAATATTTATAGAGAAACGGCTTAGGTCCACATCAGAAAGTGGTCTGTTGGTCAGCATCTCTAATAGTTTTTTGAATCCTCTTTGTGAACTAAACCATAGCCAACTGCTATAGATTCCATCGCTCTATTATGTCTAGTTGTTTCATCAAGTTGATTTTTAGCATTCTTTGTTGCATTTACAGCTTTAGCTATGGCAGCACCTCCAGTTGTTAGACTACCAATTGCACCCAGAGCAGTTAAAATCGGTATTAGAGGTAAAAACCACCAATTTTTGGAACACGTATTACACTTGGTACTATAATTTGAGACTTTCTTCCTCTTAATGACTTGTTAATAGTTTTTCGTGCAATTTTAATAGCTGAGTTAATATCTAATAGTTTTTCTTTTTTTAATATTTTTGTTGCAGCTCTAATTGATGTTCTAAATAGTGTTTTAACATTTAGTTTGTTCTTTTTAACATTTTTCTTTTTCTCCACACCCATACCAAATTTTGTTTTGGCTTTCATTGCGTTAGTAACCATATATGCAAATGATTTTTCAGCAAGACTACTATCTTTTGATAAAACTCGATCCCAAGCGGAGTTTTCAAGTATTTTATCCGCTTTATGTCTGGTACTTAAATCCTTATTTTTTGAATAAGCAATATCGTGATTTTTACACGCAGAGTCCAATAAATTAATTCCGTTATCACCTCGGTTTAAATGTTTTTGTAGTTTTGTTCCAGGTCCACAGTACTGATATCCAGGTAGATGAATTTCAACAGGTAGAGAGTTTATTATTTTGTCTACTATACTTCCTCCAACGACGGTGTTTTTATGAATAAAAGTTTTCTGATATCGTATAACCATATATAATTTTTCCTATATAAGAGGTAATATATATGAAATGCTTTTAGTTACAAAAATGCAGTTAGTAAAACAACATAAAAATATTTTAGTTCGTAATATTGATGATTCAGCGAACATCAGTTCAGTGCTCTAATATTCAGACCATCAAATTGTGGAAAGACTAATGTTATGATTGGCTTGCTAGAAAGTCCTAATGGACTCAAATTTGAAAACATCTATTTATACTCAAAATCTCTCTATCAACCTAAATATGAATACATAAAGAAACTAATTTCACCAATTAAAGGTATGGGGTATTATACATTCACCGATAATGAATCAGTTATTCCACCTGAAGAAGCTAAAACCAATTCAATTATTATATTAGATGATGTAGCATGCGAGAAGCAGAATAATATACGTACATATTTTTGCATGGGACGACAAGATGAGACAAATGTGAATCACGTTTATAGGGATCATGTTGCCAGCGATATGAGCTATGAAAAGTTTCAAGAAATTTCTCGAGAATGTTGGAAGGATAAATATGGATTTTTGATGATAAGCAAATATAAAGAATTAAACGATGGTCGCTACAGAAAGCAATTTGACTATTTCATAACTATATAAGCAACTACTCATAAAAGATTACCTTTAGTTATTAATCTAACTTTAAATTTCATACATCTATTTGTTATAACGGATCTGATACTTGATAAGCTGATCTGATACCTGATAAGCTGATCTAATCTGATACCAGATATAGTAGCTGATAGCTGATCTACTATTTGCTATTAGCAAACATGGATGAAAAAGTCTTAAAGCAGTTGGTGTCTACAAGAAATGTCTTGAAAGCTTCGTAGTATAAAAAGTGGAGAAATAGATACACGTGAACAACTGAGAAATACATTTAAACCTATAACAGAACCTCTCAAAAAATTCATAAATAGTTCTAAAAATATTGAAAGAATGCCAATTAAAGAAAAAAGTAAAATAAAGACAGAAGTTGAAAATAATACAAGTTTAAAGCCTCAGAAGCCATCAATCAAGATAGATACAAGTACACCAAAGAAACTTGCAGAAGGAACAATATTTGATAATACCATCTTGTTTAATAATGCTAATGATGAGAATGATGATGACGATGAAGAAGATGAAAATGATTTCTACTCACAGACTTCCAATACCGATGACACTTATACTGACTTATCAGTCTTGGAATTTGAATAAGATACAAACTATGGTTCAAATAAAGATTTCAATAATGAATGGAAATTTGGCAATAGTAACCTCAAATTAAATGCTGATAAAATACAAGTTGGTGGTCAAATATGGGCTCTAACATCCGTACTATTTTCTCTAATGTTTCATAAAACACCCAAAAACTATGATAAATTTGAACTCGAAATCTATAAAAAGATTTTAATTACTACTAATGCATATAGAAGAGACTATAAACCTGACGGTCAAATTAAGGGTACTAGAGGATATAAATATAAACATATTATTAAGAAATTTATTGACGAGAAAAACCAGAAGAAGAATTTAAGCGAATCAACAGGATCTAAGCCAAAAGGTAGCTATTTAAGTGATGGAATGATGGAATTTAACGCCCATAAGCCAAACTATATATACTAGGACGATCTAAATGAGTTAGTAGATAGTCTTCGACTACTGCTTGCATCACAAGTTGCAGGTCATACTAATCACAATAACAAGATTGTATCAATTATTGAAGAACTACGTGAAGCAAATATAATACATTAACTTTAATAAAGTATATACATATGTATATAAAGTATATATGTTGATAAATTTGGACATTATTTAAACGATACTAGCAAAATAATTTCTTTGAAAAATGCACCTATCCTGCTGGGGTTCTTTGTAAATACGAACAACAACATTGATGTCCAAAACAAAAGAATCAAAAATATTGCAAAAGCTCTGGAGGAAAACGATGTTATCAATAAATAGTTTCTGCAAACTCAAATCGAAAAACTAGAAGAGAAATTATTAACATACTTTAAGGAAGACAATAATATAATTCGAGAAGATATTCAAATGCAAATCGAGGGCTACAACGCGAAATAAAATTAGAGATAGAATACAATTATAAAATTCAAAACGACATCCTAAAAATTAAATCATATTTTGAAGCACAAATTGAACAGCTTAATGAGAAAATTTATAGATTGGTAAATTACATATTGGTATCAATAGCTTACAGTGCGTCAAGTAAATAAAGTCTTTAAAAAGACATTTAGTAAACGAACTCCATAAGCAAGCTCGAAAAGTTCTTATGCGTCGTAGAGTTGTAATGAAAGGAATAAATGATCTTTGGCAAGCTGATTTAGTTGAAATGGGGAACTATTCTAGAGAAAACAGAAATGATCGATTTTTGTTAATTGTAATTGACACATTTTCAAAATTGGGCAGTACCACTAAAAACAAAAACTGCACTCGAAACAACCAAGGCAATGGAAAATATTTTTGAATTGGGACGAGTACCAAAAAACCTACAAACAGATGATGGTAAAGAATTTTTCAACAAACACTGGAAAATTAATAAATAAATACAACATTAATCACTATTCAACATATAGCAGTATGAAGGCACCAATAGTAGAACGATTTAACAGAACATTGAAAGGAATGATGTGAAAAGAATTAAGCTTTAATGGTTCATATAAGTGGATTGATATATACAAAGATTTACTTAATGCATACAATAGAAAAGTTCATCACAACATTAAAATGTCGTCGATTAAAGTCAACTCAACAAATAAGCAAAAGCTACTAACTACAGTATACACTCATTTGAAGATGTACAAAATGTCGAAATTTAATGTTGGAGATCATGTACGCATAAGCAAATATAAGCATACATTTGAAAAAGGTTATACTCCAAATTGGACCACAGAAATTTTCACAATAACGAGAGTTCAAAATACAAATCCTACAACATTCATATTACAAGATTATCTTGGTAATCCTATTAAAGGTGGATTCTATACTGAAGAACTTTCAAAAACTAGATATCCAAATACATATCTAGTTGAAAAGGTTCTTAAAACTAAAGGAAAGGAGGTATACGTTAAATGGCTGGGATTTTCTAATCAATACAATTCTTGGATAAGTAAGAATGAAATATTATAGCTGAACACCACCATCAACAACAATAGCAGTAATATTAAAAAACTAATGTTAATTTTAAAATAAGAAAATGAAATAAATATTTAAATCATACTTATAAACCATATGTTGTACTAAACTTTATTTATTTGTAATCAGACAGTTATAATGTCAATAACACTTACTCTGAGCTCTAACTCATCAGAGTTATCTGCTAGTTACTTTCCTCCAATTGAATTACATAGTGAATATGAGAGTGCTCTAACTGATTTTCATTCAGTATTCCAAATGTAGACACCTATAACAATATGTTCCATATAGGGGAACATAAAATTGAAATACCAATTGGATCTTATGAATTGAATGATATTGTAGATTTTATACAAGAGCAATACAAAAGACTCTGCCCAGAAAATAAGATTTTTATTGAAGCCAATAACAATACAATGCAAGTTAAAGTCTTTGGAACTAGATCCTGTATATTTTAATAAAGACAATACAATTGGAAAACTTTTAGGATTCAATAGCAAAATCCTAACACCAAACAAATATTATTACTCAGATCTGCCAGTTAATATTTTTAAAGTGAATCTCTTGCGAATTGAAAGTAGTATCGCTATTAATACATATATGAATAACTCCAAATCTCATACACTTCATGAATTTCCGATTAGTGTACCTCCAGGCTATAAAAAAATGAGGTCCCAAGAAATCTCATCTATTTACATTTAAACACCCGAGAGATAAGTTCACTAGCGCTGCGCGTAGTTGATCAGCAAGGTGATTTAATTAATTTCCGAGGAGAGGAAATTACAATACGAATACATTTGAGGTCAACTAAATAATGCTAATATATAACACAAATACATTGAAAAATATAGCAGCAAGAACAACAACAACATTAAAGCGACCAGTTAAACAAAAAGCTCTAACAACATCAAATAAAAATTTTCTAAAGTCCTTGATTTTTAAATTGAAGACAAAATGAGTTCAATAATAGATGTCTTAGATAAACCCTTGTCGGATGAGAATATAATCAAAAAGGACTATCATACATATGTACCATACTTACAATCTTACAACAATAATGATGAAATCCGAATTTCAATACAAAATTAAGATTTGTATGTGCTACCCAGTGAGAGCTACATTTATGTAGAAGGATTTGTTGCTGATGATAATAACTCCAAATCTTCTTCATCTTCGGAGAACTTTATATTAAAAAACAACTTTGTGGCATATCTATTTGATGAAATTCGCTATGAGCTCAATGGAATTGAAATTGATCATACAAGATATTTAGGAGCCACGAGCACCATAAATATCTTGGTTTCTCTATCACCAACAGAAAGCAATGTGATGCAAAATGCTGGATGGAACAAAATTGACGATGTCACTCTTGCAAATGGATTTTTAAGTTTCTATGTACCTCTAAAAATGCTTCTAGGATTCGCTGAAGACTACAACAAAGTTATATTAAATTAAAAACATGAATTGATAATCTTGCGCAATAAGAACGACAAATATCTTGTACGCTCGAGTATTTCTACTGAAAAAGCTAAACTTACAATTTCACTCATCTCATGGAGAATACCGCATGTTCAATTATCTGACCTTAGCAAATTGAATATGATTAAAATTATTCACAATGGTGCTTCTATACCCATGGCATTTCGCAGTTGGGATTGTCATATTAATCCACAATTAAACACAGGAACTAACCATATTTGGAATGTTAAACTGACTGCAAATAGAGAACGTCCCCGTTTTGTGTTGATCGCTTTTCAACAAGAAAATAAGTTTGTTCATTGTGATTTGACTAATTTAAAAGTACATTTAAATTCAGTCTCATACCCGTATGATGATCTAAACATAAAATTTAAAAATGAACGTTATGCAATTCTATATGATATATATCTAAGATTCCAACAAAGCTACTATATGAAAGAATCTCAACCGCTTCTAACTGCATCAGAGTTTAAGACAAAAGCTCTTCACTGAATAATAACCCGATTGATATAAAAATTGAATTTGCAGCAAAGTCATCAGCTTATTCATGATCGTATATTAGAATATATACCCATCAAAGGACAAGTTCGAAAAGTCTTGTAAATTAAGTAATATGGAGAATAACATAATTTTTATAGACGTGCAAGGTTTCAAAACTAATTCAAACGATTTCATCGCAAAAGAAGTAGCGATTGTTTTCAACAATTATGAATATAACAATTTCATTATAAAACCACCATTTGATTTTAAATTAAATGGTTATCAATAAAAAATCAAAGAGAAGCAAAGTCGTTAACAAAAAACTATCATGACTTAAGCTGGAGTGCTAGATCATTTTTTAAAAGCCAATGCAAGATGTTCTAAAATATATGTAAAAGGAGATGGTTAGAAAAAATTTTACACCGAAAAATTTCTAACGTTGAGGATGCATCAACTTTAAACAAATGAAAATTAAGTATCCAGAATATTTTTATGGTAATTATCATAATTTTGGTGTTTGCTCATTAAGAAATGCTATTTTACTCACAAAAGAAATATCTTGCTTTAAATTAACTTTTTTAAATATTTATACTTAAACATAAATGAATGTATGTATTATTATAAAGTTTTTTTTAAATTTTTAACAATAAATGTATACAAAATAAAAAAATTTACAATTGTTTTCTTATTTCAAATACAAACTACATAATGGGAATAGAAGGATCTGAGGAGGACGAGAAGTTAACTTTTTTGCTTACTTGCAAATTTCTACTTTTTGTTTCTCTACTCATGACTGTACTTGGTTGAAAATCCTGTGCTTTAAAATAATAGTAGTCAAAGAAATGACTGCGTTGCAAAATATAAATGTATACAAATATTACGTCTGTATTCTACAGAGCCACAAAATATTCCATGCACAAATTCCCACGGTCACACATCAATATGTATGTACATACATACATACACATTCAAGAATTTCATAATATTATGAAATAAATATTTCTTAAACAAATAAACAAAATATAAACTTATCAGGGAAAGACAAACTCGACCGCCCACACACAAGCATTAGGGGGTTCAAATATATGAGAACATTTTATACCGTAAAATGTTGACATGATAAATAATTTATTAGCGTGAGAAAATTATACATACATACATATATACATACATACAAACATCATGCATAGAATCCAAGCCTTTCTGAAATACTTAGGTGTGATAATTCCTTCTATCCTTTCGTGATATATATAGCTTCAAAGGCATCAAAAACCTGCTTGGCGCTACCTCGTATTATGCCGAATACAAGAGGCCCAAATTATCTTCAGAGGAAACTACTCGCTGGTGTTGTAAGGAACATTATCTTATACGCACACCCTATATGGACAGAATCACTAAGATACCCTACTTATTTGAGGTTGATATCGCCGGTGTATAGGCTGACTTCCTTGAGAGTAGGTAGCGCATTTCGAACTGTGTCGGACGAAAGCGCTTTTGTCATTGCAGGTATAATGCCCATTGATTTAAAAGTCTTAGATAGGGAAGGTGATACAGATTTATGTTTACGCAAATGCCAAGAACGTTGGTCAACAACTGAAAAGGGAAGATCGACTTACACATTGATACCCGACATCAAGACATGGTTGACTAGAAAACATGATGAACTAAATTGCTACCTAACATAGTTTTTGACTGGTCATGGTTGCTATAGGTCTTATTTATACCGCTTCGGACACGACAATGTTCCGTTTTGCCCGAATTGTAGTGGAAACGTTGTAGAGGATGTCGAGCATGTATTTTTTATCTGTCCACGATTTTACAATTGGAGGTCGTATTTAGAAGCTAGTGTAGGGCGTCGCATTAGAGCGGGGAACATAGTTCCAATTATGCTAGAGTCCTTGTATAACTGGACTAGTGTGAGTAGTTTTGTAAAGTTAGTTCTACTAGAACTACGCAGGTTAGAAGAGATTCGTAGAAGAATCAGTATATCTAAATCAAAATCCGGAAAAGAGCATTTTTTTTAGCTCGTATGAATTTAAAAAAAAACATACATACATAAATACACATATATACAAATTCCCACAGTCTGGCAACACTGACAACTTTCCCCTTGGCATTAGGAAAAATAATTTTCATGATTTTCCCGACGGCATTAGGAAAAATTAATTTTCTCGTTTTCCCGTAGTAGGAAAAAATATAATGATGTTTGCCGTCGGCTTTTGGAAAAATCAATTTCATGATTTTTAATCCATTACCACAAAAAAAATCACCCATTCCCACGTAATTAATGCCACAAAAAAATCACCCGTTCACACAACTAATGTAAACAAAAAACAGTTAATTTAAACAAAAAAACATCAAAGCGCACCGAAAACACAATTTCAAATTTTAATTACCCAAATTTTTCATAGAAATTTCGCAATTTTAATTGCCACAGAACTGGGAGTTCACTACTACTGAAACAAATGAAGTTCGAACAATAATAATTAAAATTAACTAAAAATTTGTTTTCTTATAAACCTTTTTGCACGTTGCATACTGTGTCTGGCAACATTCTTTCCGATCGTTTAATAAGCTTCTCAATACAAAAGGTAACTGTAATTCATGTTTTGTTTTTTCGTTTTTAGCTCTGATTAGGAAAAAGTAAGTTTTAAAGTCAGTTGTTGTCAACACGTGCATTAAAATTTCAAAGAGAATCGTACTTTTTTTGTGTGACTTTGGTTTAGGATTACACCAATTTTTTTTATTATTATTAAACTTTATTTCAAGGAAATATATTACAATTTTCATTTAATTATTTCCATTTAAGTGTTAAAAAAATTTTTCGTGAGAAGTTCAGAAATTGCAAAAAATAAAATATTTAATTTTTTAAAGTAAGGGTAAAGCTATTTATTCTGAATAGTTCCAGTGCGAAACTATATTTGAATTAATTTTTCAAGTATTCACCATAAGATAAAGCAAAAACATATTGCGCGTTTTCGCGACCGCGATAAAATTTTTTTTACTTTTCCAGTATGACCCCCATTCTTTCACGAAAGGAAATTTTTGAAGAATGGGTAAAAACTCCCAAAATACATCGCAAAGACGTCTTAGGGACAAAGTTACAGTCATTAGTTAATTACTAGTAAACTAAAATGATAACTACTGTTTAATTAATACTTCATATTCGCAGTATATTGTTTAACTAAAGTTCTTAATATGAGCAAAGAATGGTAATCCTATCAAACTATTAAGTTTCACTATTGGCAGCTTTTCTATAGCATATGGTTTTTGTTTATATGTGTTATATTATTTCTTAAAAATGGATAAAACATTGTTCGCTCGTCTAACTTTACCATGCGAACTATTGAATTATTGCTGAAATTTGTTCGGGAAAACCAAATTATAATAGAAAATAAAAAAATGTGCTACAGCTAAATACAAAGAAGATTCTCGACAAGTTATGTGTGAAATGTGTTTAAACATTTTTACAAAACAACAGTACTAATAAATTTTTACAACGAATCAGCTGTTGTCTAACTATTTGTTAAAAAATGACATTTGGCAGTTTAACTAGAGGTAAACAAAAAGCTTTGAATCAAATATTGCTTAAACCATTGCTATTAGTTGACTAATGACTGTGAATTTGGGCGTTATTGTCATTAGTTAGATATGGTCTTAAAAATATACCAGAAGACGCGATAACAAATCTTAAGAGAAATATAAAAATTATTTGTTTTAAGCTAGCCGAAAAATATATAAAAAGTGGAAGACATCGTTTGAATTGATTGGACGGTTTCATATTATTTTAGAAACATAAGGTAGTAGTTACCCTATTGATGGAGATGCCTTTGAAAGTTTTATTGTTGTGACATGAAATTTATACTTAAATGAATACGCATGGTATAGTATGCCAGTTAGCGTCTATAAAATACTGTTTCATGTAAAAGACAGAATAAGGTGCATTGTTGCTATAGGACAGCTGTCAGAAGAAGCTCAAGAAGCAAGAAATAAGGACACGAATAAATTTAGATACCAATACAGATCTTTTTAATCGACTCTTAATTTCTTCAGACCCTTTTATCGCAAGTTTGTGTCACACTCCCTTTCGAATTCGAGGTTTGATAACAAAAGAGGAAGAATGTTTTAACGATACATATGGAAGTGAATAAATTAAAATCTTTTATTAAAAATAATAAAATTATTTTAATATTAAAAATGATTATCTCCGACTCCTTACGTTAAAACTAGGGATGTAACGAATGTTCACATCCGCTTTTGTATTTGCAAATTATTCGCTTACTTTTGCTATTTGCATTCGCTAAAATTTTTGCGAATATTTCAAGCGAATACTTAAGTCAAAAAAAATTTTCTTCTTCTTTTACGAAAATAGTTTACGATTAACAAACGTCAAAAACACGAAAATTATTTTAAATTAGCATGAAAAAGATACATATATATACGTACATACATACTTACAAGTAAAGCAATCTAATCAAAGCTCTAAAATTTTAGCGGGAAACTTTTGTATAAATAAGATCCATAACTATCAAACTGAAACTAAAATTCAAAGGTGTTTGGAAATATTTTTTAATTTTTGAAAAATTAAAGGCAGTGTTTCATTTGCGCGAAAATATTTTATACTTAAGACTAGTCTGTTTAAACTTTTGAAAAATGTTGAGCACCATTCTTTACTTCGTACAAAACATTTAAATGCAAACAATATTAAGTTTTGTTTTTTGAAATTCCACGCGAAAAAAGTATCACTCATATTATTTCACAGGAAAACTTAAAATATTGAAGATATATTTCATATGTTTTTCCCAAGATGAACAGAGTACTACTTCTGAAATATTTTTCAGGAACAATTCATTCCAAATTTTCGTAATATGTATTTTGACAGCATTACACATGAAATGTTGCACAGAGTAACAGGCTTTAGGGCCAAAGTAGGAATGGGTTGATTGCCTAACATTTAGAAAATTTAATTTTAATTTAAATGTATTTTTAATTTATGGGTAGTTTACACAATGCAAACAAGCGACTTGTATAAAAAATATTTATAGGAATCACTAAAAAATGTTAGAATTTTTCATATATTTGTTCTAGACAAGACGCTTGCTTGTATTGTGGAAACTACAGTTTAATACAATTTCATATATCTTTCTGTTTTAAAAATTATAATCTTTAATAAATTAATAAATATTTCAAGACTCAATTTAAATAAAATGCTGTATGTGGTATGTAATAGAACTTCATGTTTTTATACAAACTTATTTTTATATGATTTTTTAACGTATTGTAATATTTGCATTCGCTTTCGCAAAAATTAAGATATACTATTCGCATTCGCTTAACTGGTATTCGTTACATCCCTAGTAAAAACTTACTTTATAATTTTATTGAGCATAAATCTTAGTTATGTTCAACTTAAATACTAGTATATACTCGTATGTATAACTACAAATAGTCTCAGAGGATGTATCAAAGAAACCAATTTTTATCTTAAAAATTTATTTTTTCTTAGAGTGAGAATTTTTTATTTTTTCCTCATTTTATAAAAAAAATCTTCTTTTTAAAAAAAGTTGATTTTTTGTTTGTTTAAACTAATTTTTTATTTAATTCATAAATGAGAAGTAAACCCAACGCAATTTATTAATTTTTTCAAGTTACATTTGCGATCTACCACACTGTACGTTGGTGCGAATGAAACTAGCTCTACATTTAGTAAAAAACAGAAAAAATTTAACAGCATGGTTGTAAAATACAAACTTAATTGCTTGGAGACGCAACGTGACAATTGATGGCCTTTTCTGTTGAAATTCTCATATTTAAAGCTATTGACCAGCTAAAAAATTCATACGTATGAAGCATATCTGATATTCCCATATGGTTCAGATCCGGAAAATGAAGGTATATGGACATTAGAAATGAGCGAGCGATTTCTAAATGACTGTTATTTTAAACTGCGACCGTGATAAAATAGAGTAAGACAATGGGTCGAGTGAATGTAGTGTATACACAAAGTACCAAGCACTAGCACTAGCTTTAACTTTTCAGTACTAGATATCCTAAAAAAGCTTAAACTACAAAAAGGGTGAATAAATCTTTGCTAGTGCTGCATAGCTAGTACTGAAAAATGGTAGCAAAAGCTAGAAAATATTTTTTTTTACTACATATATTTATTTATTGTATCTTCAAATATGAACTAACAATAATTATTCAAATCTTAAATCTAAATATAATTAATTAGGCCCGACCAGTGTCGGACATAAACTTAGTGATAGTTATTAATAATACATTAGTCGTGATAAGCAAAAACAAAAGTATTTTCAAGCAGTTTCTTCTGGAGTGTTGAGTATTAGAGCCCTTGTGTCCCTCTTTTTTAAGCGGATGTGTCCAGTAAAATTCAAGATATTACGAGCAAGCGGATTAGGATGAGACTCGAGTTTTGTAAGATATTTGCCTGCGTATTTTGCAATTTCTTCAGTTACTTGTGGCATATTCAAATCACGATGTAAATTTGAATTTCTTATGTACCATGGAGCCGATGTTATTATCCGTAAAATTTTGTTTTACCTTCTTTAAATTTTTTCTATATTTGAAGCTGAAGCAGTACCCCATAGCTGAATTCCGTAGCACCATATAGGTTTTGAAAGCGACTTGTATATCAAAAGTTTACAATCTAGACGAGGGTTGAATTTCTACCAATCAGCCAATGTATCTGAGTTAGTTTAAGTTTCATTTGCGTTAGCTGAGAGTCAATGTGGTGTTTCCGTGTAAGCCTTCGATCAAGGTGTATACCAAGGTATTTCACTTGTAAATTTTGAGGAACAATTTGATTATTGATTGTAATGGGGGAACAAGTGTCTTTACGTAGGGTAAATGTTACCTGAATACACTTCTGTTCGTTTACCTTTATTCTCCACCTGTTTAACCATAGTTCTAGGTGGGTAATATGTTGCTGAAGATATCGGGAAGCCTCTCGCGGGGTTTCGTGCATACTAAGGCAGGCTGTATCATCGGCAAATGTAGATGTCTGAATATTACTGGTCAAAGGCATATCACAAGTATAAATCAAATACAAAACTGGCCCCAGTATACTCCCCTGTGGCACACCGGATGAGATTGTTTCAGGCATACTCATAAAGTCTCCTTCCTCAACAGTGAATTTCCGGGCAATAATGTAACTTTCCAAAAGATTTAGAATGTTTATTGGTAAGTAAGTCTTTAATTTTAAAATTAGGCCTTCATGTCACACTTTATCAAATGCCTGAGAAACGTCAATAAACAGCGCAGAGCAATACTTCTTTTCTTCAAAAGTTTTTCTTATAAATTGAACCAATCTATGAGTTTGTTCAATGGTGCTATGCTGACTTTAAACCAAATTGATGGTCCGGTATGCACTCATTATCAGTTAGAATTGGGGACAATTTTATCATGAGTAAATTTTCAAAGAGCTTTGACATTGTTGACAGTAAACTTATTGGCCTATATGACTCACCCTTGGTAAGATCTTTGCCCGGCTTTGGAATCATTTTAACCTTGGCAAGCTTTCATCTGTTTGGATAATACTCCAGACGTAGAATGGCATTAAAAATTAATAACAGGATTCTAATTGCAATACGAGGCAACTTCATCAGCATCTGGTTACTAATTTCATCAATACCCGGAGCTTTTTTTAGTTTTTGTACATCACGCGTTTTAAATTTTATGGGTCGAGGGGGAAGCGCAACTACACTCGGCAAATCAGCAGCACCAGAACATGAGTTTGGGGTAAATACGGATTTTAAATGCTCAGCAAATAATTTACCTTTTTCAGAGTCGCTTCTTGCCCAATCTCCGGTAGATGTGCGCAGAGGTGGTTTAAACTCGACGGGTGTTTTAAGCTTTCCAGCAGCGCGCCACAAAGAGTAATTACATGCTGGTGTGACATCAAGACCTTCCAGATAATTTTTAAGAGAAGCAGTTTTTTCAAATGCAAGCAACTCTTGGAGTCGTTTATTGCACTCTTTAAACCTAGTTTTATGTTGAGGTGATCTGTGATGTTGCCATTCCCTTCTAGAGATGCAGTTTTTCAAATGCAAGCAACTCTTGGAGTCGTTTAGTGCACTCTTTAAACCTAGTTTTATGTTGAGGTGATCTGTGCTGTTGCCATTCCCTTCTAGCTCTTCTTTTTCACACATGAGACGTTCAATATCAGTAGAATAAATTCTATTAAGCCCAGTCTGCGGATGGGAGGTAGTGGCATGTTCAGCAGCCTGTTTAATATTTTCATTAAGATTGGTAATGTTAGATTCAATATCATCGGGTGTTCTTAGTGTAATATTTTCTGTGCAATGACTACTAAGATATTTTTTGAATCCCAGACAATTAACACGATTTATCATCTTCACATAAGAATGAGGTAAGTTACTTCTTAATGGGCTACAAATTGAAACGATCGTGGGAGAGTGGTCGGACGATAGATCTAGAGAAGCTTCAAATTGAATTAAATCCCTAGAGATATTTTTCATGACGCCAAAATCTATAACATCCGGAATTTTTTGTATGTCAGTAGTCCACTAAGTGGGCTCCCTACTCGAAATGACGTACAAGCCTTTTTGTAAAATTGTGTTGAACAACGCTCCACCTCTGGGTGTGATAAGACGCGAACACCAGAACGTATATTTGGCATTATAGTCCCCAGCTGCTACGAAACAAGGGCCAAAAGATTGGTAGAAATCCTAGTACTGATCTTCAGTAATTGCGAATCTGGGAGGGGAGTAAATTGATGATATTACAAAATTAGTGCAAAAATTTTCAATACAAATATTCGTTGCTTGTAGATGTTCTTCAGAAATGTTATCAATAATATAATGATTGAGTCTTGACCTTATTAGAATTGCTGATCCACCGCATGCTCTTCCTCTTGGGTCCTTTGAATCATATAAGGTGTAGCCGGAAATTTTAAAAAGACTTCTCGAAGTCAAATGAGTCTCTGAGACCAACATTATATCAATATTTTTTTCCGTGAGGAAGTGCTCAAGTTCATTTTTATGTTGGCGAATGCTGTTTGCGTTCCAGAAACATATTTTTAACGTGTTAATGGTTTGTTAATTAATGGTTGAAGCAGTGTATTCTGCATTCGCAGCATTTCTTGCATCATGCTAGTCATATTTGTCCCGAACAACAGCGCTAGTTTAGCACCTAGCTATGCTGTAGGAGTAGTAGCCTTCTGTCGGGCGCATACCCAAGCGGCGGATAGGGGAGGGACATCATTAGTGACCCTCCTGATACACTGAACAAGTGGTCATTTGTGTCGCTGTCATGTCCCGGGTCTGGTACGGACCGACGGGTTTTCATGTTTGAGACTCGCAGGATCGTTGTCCTGGCCAGGCTGCGTGCTGGTGAAAATGCACCGCTGGCGTACCCTGGAAAAGAGGCGCCAAGGTTAGGAGAACCATGGAAGAGACGACCACGGATGGAGATTCCCGATCATGAGAAACATTCTACCCATGTATGTGATCATGATGGGGAGAAGCTATCTAGCACGATCGGCCTTCCAACTTTGAAGGAGATCATGATGGACAGTTACTCCAAATAAATCTAAGAGGGTGACATGATACTCCTTTAGGCGGTCATGGGTATGGCTTAGTATTTGTGTCGTGGCGTCTCTCTTTATGATGCTGTTTTCTCTATGCATTAACCCCGCGGACCAAAACTAAACCACTTGTAAGGTTAAGGTGGTTGGTAGCACTGCCGAGAACCTGAATGGCTAGTTGGTTGTTAAAGAAGACTAGTCGTTAACAGCTCCACGCCGACGCCAAGGCAATGGTCGGTTAAAACGTGTTTGCCTAGCCCATGTACGCGGTCACTGCATGGGTGATCCAATCCCTTACGTGCATACTCGTGGGAACAAAATATAGAATAAAATAAAAAACAAAAAACCAACCAAATAGCTTCTTGACGTGCAAAGCCACCGGTGAATTACGGGCTGCTCGACGCTATATCGAGCAGTTGGGCAATAAGCCGTCCAAGGAATTAACCAGCAAGGAGAAATCCTTGCTGGCGTGGGCAAAAGCTCACTTGGCTGCACACGACGGCTCCAACCCTGAAGTAGCTGCAAAAACATCTGCAGCCACTGCGCCTAAAAGGCAACGCTCAGAGGAGGAGCCTTCACCGCAGCTAAGGACACAGCCATTAAGCAAGCGTCAAAAGCAGGTGGATTCCAAGGTCACAAACAAACCTTACATTGAAGTTGCAAGAAACCCACTGGTGAGGGCTGTTCTTGACCGTAGTAACTGCGACGGGGCAATCGATCATGAAAAATGGGGATTGATCTGTCAGAAGTTACTGGACATTTACCTGCAGGACACTGGCGTAATTCAAGGACATTCGCCGCAATTCATGGACACTGGCGTAATTCAAGGACACGTGAAACTAGCCTCCTGCAAGGACGAATTATCCTGTCCTTAGGGGAAGTGTGGCCCTGCGCGAGACTGGAATTGATCCCGGTCAGTGAGATACCTCGCAGGCTGAGAGCAATTGGTGTCATCCCAGCTAAACCATATGACCCAGCGAAGATCCTGGACATCTTCCGGAAAGGTAACCCGGACCTACCAACCAATGACTGGAAAATAGTAAAGGTTTTCGAACCGGTTGGTGCCCGTACGAAGGCGATCGTGGTCCTTCATAAGGAGACGTTGTCTCTACTCCAGAAAAAGCAAGGGTTGGTGTACTATGGCTATATGAGCATCAAACTGCGCATTTATCGGGGTGATGACAAACCCGATCCCGATAACCCCGTTGTAACAGAGGGGTCGCAAGGATTACAGGTTGAAAATACAACCAAGATCCATGCGGAGGCCATAGTTGAAACTTCGAATTTAGTCGCTTCGGGGTGCTCCCAAACAGACTCTTGTCTGATTGGGGACCTCCTGGATAGACTTGATTTCGTAGACGATGAAAACGCTCTTATCGATCCAAACCCAGATGACGCAGACATCGTCGTCAACTATGACCCTGATATCTGAGGATGGAGAAGGTTATCCAAATTAATCTTCACCACTCGAAGGCAGCCTCAGCGGCATTAACCAACCAAGTCCTAGAAGGAGAAGTGGATATTGCGCTGATCCAAGAACCATGGACAGTCAATGGTAAAATTCTTGGATTCAGCGCAAAAGGCTACAGAATACTGTATGTGAGTAAATCAGGTAATAATGATAAAAACATCAGGTCCTGCATTATGGTGAAAACCAATTTAAATATCTTCATTCTGTATAATTTCAGTGATGAGGGTACTGTAGCCGTAGCATGGGAGACGGGAGAAACCACAGTGTGGTGGCTTATCTCATGCTACATGGCCCATGACCACGCGGAACCCCCACCAAGAATTTTGGTCCAAAAGACAGTCAAGTGCGGTAATCCTATCTTAATAAGAGCGGATACAAATGCACATACACCATATCTGGGGAAGCTCAGACATAAATATAAGAGGTGAGTGCATATTTGATTTAATTATGGATAATAATCTGGCAATAATAAATCAGCGTTTAGAGCCAACATTCGTAGTCTCTAATAGGCAGGAGGTATTAGACATAACTTTAGTCAATTCGAGGCACGCTCATTTAATTCGAGAATGAAGGGTCTCGGCTCGTTCTCTGACCATCGTTATCTAACATTTTTAATTAGCATTTCAAGTAGGAACGCAAAATTATACATCAACAGATGTAAAACAAACTGGGAGGTACAGAACCAAATCCTCACCAACTTGATTGCGCAACCTCCAATTATAGGAGAGGCTGCGGATATTGAATTAGCCGCAGATACGCTAACAAATGCGTTTAAAGAAGCCACTGGTCTATCTTGCAGGGCATCTATACAACGCAACAATAGGAGACTACCTTGGTGGTCTGATAGCATTGCAGATACTCGTAAGAACTGCAGACAATTTTTCAATGCGGCAAAAAGGACAGGTAATTGGTATCTTTATAAAGCCTCAGTGAATAAATTCAAAAATGAAGTCAGGAACGTAAAACTTGGAGAGAATTCTGTAACAAAGTAGAATCCCATTCCGAGACTAGCAGACTGCGTAAAATCCTAGCGAAAAAACCGTCGATACCCAGTTACATCCAGAATAATGATGGAAACTGGACGTCAGATAGTAACGGATGTCTAGAGGTCCTAATGAACACCCATTTTCCGGGCTGTCAACCCTATAGTGATACTCAACAAGTATACCCTTCCCATGCCCAGACACATGTATCCATAGACATTACTATGGAGAAAGTGAAATGGGCCTTCAATAGCTTCCATCCGTTTAAATCTACAGGTCCGGATGGTATCATTCCTGCGGATCTGCAACATAACTCAGATCTAGTAATTACATAGTTACTCGCAATATATAAAGCCTGCATTACATGGTCATATATTCCAATTGAATGGACTAAATGTAATGTGATCTTCATACCCAAAGGGGGAAGGCATCACATACCAAGGCGAAGGATTTTATACCTATTAGTTTAAATTCCTTTGTTCTAAAAACACTTGAGACAATAATGGATATTCATATTAGAACAGTCATTGATAATTCTCAGCTTTCGGCTTCTCAACATGCATATACCAAGGGCAAATCGGTTGAGACCGCCTTACATTCGCTTGTAGGATGCATAGAGGAGTCACTCTAGCATAAAAATTATACCTTGGTAGCCTTCATGGACATTGAAGGTGCCTTTAATAACATTGATCCGAAGGCAATCATCCAGTCTCTCAGAGAACTGAGGGTTGATAGAGAGGTCTATCATGAGAATTTGCTACTTCGCGGAATAATCACTTCTACCATAGGAACAGCCACCATCACCAGGCAAGCCCACAGAGGTACACCAAGTGGTGTGCTGTCACCCCTGTTGTGGAATGTGACGGTTAATAATCTGCTCAAAAAATTGGATTCCATAAATATTAAAACAGTTGCATATGCAGATGACTTAGCGATTGCAATATCTGGATTCCATCTGAATGCTATATCACAGAAACTAGAAAGAGCACTAAATGAGGTTATTGCCTGGTGCTCATATAGCGGACTTAGTGTCAACCCGACCAAAACGGAACTGGTACTCTTTTCTAGAAGATATAAGGTTTACCACTTCAACAACCTAAAGCTAAATGGCATTATCCTAACCCTATCAGCTAATGCCAAATATCTGGCTGTTGTCCTCGATAGCAAGCTCTCCTGGAGGGAAAATCTTCACGCAAGACTAGCGAAAGCCACAACGGCAATATACTTCTGTAGAAACGCAATCGGAACTACCTGGGGAATTAGTCCCAAGGGAGTCGGTTGGATATTAGAGACGGTTATAAAACCTATACTTTTTTATGGAATTTCAATCTGGTGGAAAGCACTAGACTCAGCGGTTAATCAATCCCGTATAGAGGAAACTCTCCGCAAAATGGCACTCATGATAACAGGTGCTATAAGATCAACGCCAAGAAAAGCGCTCTTCGCTATTTTGGGTTGGCTTCCAGTGGACTTAGCGGGCAGAAATCTGGCTCTACGTAACGCCGTCAGACTAAACGCAACAGGCGCATGGAACTACCGACCTTGGGGTCATGCAAGCATTTTAGATATAGTGGATAAAATTTCGAATATTATCGACTACTGCACTCCGAAACCCTACTTCAATAGGAATTTTCAAATTTCATTGATAGAAGGGTTTTCCCCATTAAACGGAGCTGTACAGATTTTCAAGGACGGTTCAAAAAAAAGGGGGAGGGTTAGTGAAGGCGTTTATATTCCAGAATATGGAATTGAAATGTTCCTCAGACTCCCAGACGAATGTAGTATATTACAGGCAGAGTTATCTGCTATTAAAGAGCGATTCACTGGTTAAGATTCTATCGAATCTTGAACAGAGATATCCATGTCATAACTGATAGCAAAACTGCTATTAGGTCTCTCATAGATGTGTACAACACATCTATTCTCGTCCAAGAATGTCGCAAAGCCCTCGATGGAATTGCACAGCACTCAAATATTCTACTAAGTTGGGTGCGGAAAAATGGGACTATCTCAGGTAACATAGTTGCGGATAAACTAGCAAAAAAGGGAACAACACTTACAGAGGTTGATATTGACAATTTCTGTGGTCTCCCACTCTCATCCTGCTGGAGACTCTTCGATGTTACCTTACTTGAGATAGCCCAAGATAGATGGCGCAACGAGCCAACCTGTGCAATAGCGAGAACCCTGTGGCCTTGCATTAACTCTCATAGAACGGAAAACCTCATGAACTTCAATAGGAATCACTTGAGAAACCTCGTGGCAATGTTGAGGAGAAAAATGTCCTGCACCTCCAGTGCCATTGTTCCGCTCTGGAGGATCAGCCGCTGCACTTCTTTGGCAGAATATCCTTCGGCAGCCTATCTGAGTTATCGGAAATTGAGTTCAAAAACCTGAGCCTTTATATAGTGAATAGTGGCTGGTATAGCCGCTACTACCCCCCTAGCCCACTAGCACCTCACATAACCTCTATATATAACTGTTATATCTTTTCACCTCTATCCCTCGCACTCTTTTTTCTCTTTCTCTCTCGTTCTTTATCCTTTTTATACAGGTAGCACAAAGGGATCATTATAATGGACCCAAGTGAGCTGGACTCTATCTTTCAAATTTCCTTACCAGCAGCCTGCTAACCTAACCTAACCTAGTCATATTTTTTGTAAAACTATTTATAGTTTGTACCAGATTATCAATAGTAGCTTCAAGGCGATTGAAATTAAAGCTTGAGTTTGTATTTGTTGAATTATTTGGTGGTGAAACATTTTGAGTAGGAATATAATTTGTTTTAGCAGCATCGGCATACGATACACGGGAAGTAACTGATTGGCTCACTTGCGCAATAATGGCGAATAAAGCGTTTGCTATAGGGCTGGAGCTAACTTAGGGTTTTGCCCCATAGTCTGTTTAACGAAAGAGTACATAGGACAACCTTTGTAGTTAGCGGTGTGATTACCTCCACAATTGCTGAATTTTTTATCACTTTGATTTTTTGGCTTATTGCAACTAGCAGTGCCGTGTAATTCGCCGCACATAACACAAATAGTAGGTAAATTGCAGTAAGTTTTAGTATGGCCATATTCTTGACAATTATGGCACTGCACGGGTCCAAAACGCTTATGTGGTTCTTCAACTGTTATTTTTCGGTATTTTTTCATTTTTTCTCAATTTTATATCATTTGGCTCCAGTTCAACGCGAAACAGAGGTTGGGGGATCTTTTCCCTATTTATTATGTTCGATACATTTTTTACCTTAAATCCCTGGAGTAGGAGTGCATATTATATTTTTTCGGGAGCGACATAGGAATCTATGCCCTTCAATACGATCTGCAGACCTTTAGCACTCTTGAGCTGGTATGTGTAGAAATTTGTTTTACTTTTTTCAAATTCAGATACCATTGTGCGAAAATCTTTTTCTTCATAAAATTGAATTTTCGTTTCATCAATGTTACCACGTTTTATTGGAACAATGTGAAATTTATTCTCACCAATTACCGAAATTAATTTTTTAATAAGAGCGTTTGAGTTTTTTTCTCTTAAATAGATTAGTGGCGGCTTGGAGGTTTTGTTCGCAGATTCAGCGGATTTGTCGTTGTCATCTTGCAATATTTTAAAACGGTTTTGGCGATTAGTAGATGATGCGCTGTTATCCCTAGAGATCTTTGGAGCAGATGAAATTTTAGAAGATTTTGGGCTTCGCCCGCGCTTTACCACAGTTATATATCTGTCCATTCCGACTTGGACCTTGGGTTTTTGGCTACTCTTTTATATAGTGAACACAGGGTTAATAGAGGCCGATGCGGATGATATCGCTGACTTAAATGTAGAGGTACTATGCAATGGTAGTGTTAACGAATCACTAGTTGGCATTGGACAAAGCGAAGTTGATCGCTGATGAAAATGCGGCTTTGCCGTTAGATAAAGTCTATTATCAGATTTTTTATTTTTATTGTTTTTATTAAGAGCTTCAGAACTCACAGTACGTCTATCATCAGATTTGTTAATTTTATTGTTATCATTGCGAGCATCAGAACTCATCAGAAAATATGGCAATTAAATAACTTAAATAAATAAAATTTATACATGGAAACAAAAAAAAACTTACAAAGCGTAATAACAAAAATTAAAAAAAATATAAAAAGTCTCCATATATCATAAAAGATGTGATATCCTCAAGGCGGCTGGACCGATCAAGTCACTTTTCAAACAGAAAAATCTAAATCCAAATCGGTCTAGCCGTTTAGTATGTACGTAGACTCGTACAGACATACACTACAAACTTATAGCACCCTTTTTGTTTGTTCGGGGGTTAAAAATTCTATATGTCCAAAATTATGCGACCAAACAATTGTATCAACATTATAAGAACTATTAAACTGTGGATTGCTAACTACTTAGGAGTAGTTGTATTAAAATCATTGTAGATATACGAGTATATACATACTTACATATCGTGGCATAACCAACAAAAATGCTTAACCGACATTATTTTCGAACATTATTTTTTTTCCGATAATCGAAAATTATGTCGCTTAAGATTTTTTTTTGGCATGGTATTTATTCTGTAATTCGCTAAAGCTAAATATGGATCGCTAAAATGATGAACAAGTCCAAATTTAAACATTTTTGGCGATAAAATACATTACTAAAATTTCGGCAGATTAAATTTTTAAGCAATTGCCTAATTTAGCAATAAACGTTTAAAAATTGCATTCTTATCCGAAAACTGATAAATCTCCTATACATATTTTAAGCAATAGAGATTTAAGGGGGCAGGCATAGTAAAATTAAAATGAAAATAAGCCAAAACACCTTAATATTTTACTATAAAGTAGAAAAGCATAAACTTCCATCACCTCAATCACATGCTTAAAAAAATTTAAGTATAAAGTAATAATTTTAAGCATTCTCTTGTTTTTATTCACATTAATGTAGAAAAGTCAATAAAAGTTTTTAATTTTTAAAATAAAAATATTAAATTTTATTTTTTATTATTTAAGAAAATTTTTCATTTATAAATTTGTTTATTTGAATTCAGGTTTTAGTTTTATTTAAGTAAATGTAAATAATTAAATAATTGAACTTATTTTAACTTTAACTTAATTTTGTCAACTTTCCTTTAATTTTTCAACTTTTAATTTTGATTTATCTTCTACTTTAAGCTTCAATCTTTATTTTAAAACTTTAACTTTATTAATCGACTTTTAATTTTAACTTAATTTTCTCAACTTTCGATTTCAACCTTTAATTTTTCAACTTTTAATTTTGATTTATCTTCTACTTTAAGTATCAATCTTTGTTTTCAACTTTTAAATTTTGGTTTGTCGACTTTTAATTGTAGCCTCTATTCTTACAACTTTTCTAAATTTTCAACTTTAATTCTAACTTCTATTTTTACAACTTTTGTTTTTTAACTTTATTTTAATTTTTAAATTTTTTACTTTTATTCTTTCGACTAACTCACGCTACTATAATTCTTCAACTGCCAGATCTTCATCTGTCTCAGATGACAATAAAGAGTCAGCTAATCCATCCTTCTTTCACGGCTTCATGAAGTCCGCGCTTGTAGATGTTTTGTTAGGTCCGTCAAAGTCGGCCGCTTTACTAACATCATATCGGTGGTTTTACTTGACCTTGTCAACTCAAGTTTTAGACCTGATACAAACTGAGTCCTTTTTATAGCCACTAGGTCCCCTACTTGATATGCTTCATATTCCGTACGGCTTTTGTCAAAACTACACGCTTATATTCGATTTGATGTTTTGTATTTGCTTTTTAGCTTCACTGCGCAGCTGCTGTCGATCATCATCGAACTTTTCGATCATCTCGTCTTGTAGCATTTTTAGAATGTTGCCATTTAAGCTTGTTTTCATCTTGACTCCAGTTAAAATTTAAAACGGTGTAATTTTTGTGGAGTTATGATGCAACTGTTCAAAGTTTTCTGTACATCGCCGACAACTTTGTACCATTTCGTAGGATCTTCGTGAGAAAGTTTTGAGATGATTGACAATATGACATGATTAACGCGTTCAATTTGTCCGTTACCACATGCAACGCATGTTGTCGTCAAAATATATTCAACACCATTGTGTGTACAAAAATCTTCAGACATCTGATTACTTCTTCCGCGTTTGTTGTTTTAGTTGTGAACAGCCATACAAACTTTGAAAACCCGTCAACCATTGCTAAAATATACTTATATTTTTTAGTTGTAGCGTCCATAGGACCAAGGTCGTCAATATGAATCGTTTCCAACGGTACGTCTTCTTTGTCGATACAACTTAAGAAGTCTTTTTTATGCATTTTACGCAATTGCCCCTACGGTCAATGACCAGGTACCCGGGTACCTTTTTCAATTTGACAATGCTCGCAATTCTGTAATAATGAAGATATGGCGATGAAACTCTAGATCGTCGTGATTTATACATTTATAAATATTACAGAAAAAGAAAGTTTTTATAAAATTTACTTAGTCTATGTTTAAAATGGTTACAAAGTTGACACCTACGAGAGTCAATGACCGGGTACTCCGGTACCCCCATGGTTTTGCACTACAGCTTCCGTTTTCTGCCATGATTTATTATTAAAAAGATATTATTGAATTGTTCTTTATTTTTTAAAGAAGGGGTTTGCTTTAATTTTTAACTTTCACAAGTTTATTGTGATAATTTTGCATTATAATCACTTACGCAGATATAAAGCGCTTTGAAATAGTTTTTGTACGCTGCACGGTGGCTCAGAATCAATTTTCTTCGCCAAAACCAAAATTTTTCTTGAAATAAATTCGTAAAATTTTTACGCCATCCGAAAGAAAACATATCAAAACTAAGGTACCAAAAAAATTTGGTCAAAATATTCCCAGTAGAGGGCGTAGCATGCTGCTAAAAACAACAAATTTATGTTAGTTAAAAAAAAAAACAAAAATTACTTATATTTTATCTGAAATAAATTACGATTCCTTAAAAACTATTATTGATAAACGCTGCGGTCTTTTTTGTTATGTTGGGTAAGCTGTTGTTTTTAAGAAATGATATGTGCACACCCTGTATAGTTTGTAGTTAGAGTGGGATGTAAGAAATTTTAATCCCCCCTATTTACGTAAAACTTGAAGTTGAGTAGTGTATAACATTTGAAGATCAAAAGGGATGAAAAAACCGTAACCCTACAGAGAAACACGCAAGTGTCTTCTTTAAGCACCCGCCACGACCCGCCTCTGGAACACTTTTTTTAATTTAATAAAAATACTCAAAAATTACACACAAAAATTTTTACCCAAATTGCTAGAAAATCTACTTAGAAATCACGTAAATGCTATTCTACCTGAACAAAATAAAAATAACAATAGCAAACTTTTTTTTATACACATAACTGAAAAAAAATTAAAAAAATAGAGATTAATATTTAAAACCGAATACGGCAATCTCCAAATAAACAATCATAAAAGTACGAATCGTAGGTACCAAAACGTATTATGGTGACTGTTTTCCTGCAGTTTTGTATAGCTAGCTGACTTTTGAATATTAGGGTAGGTAGACAAGTTGGTGGGAAGAAGGTCTTTTAATTCTTACCTGAGCGGAGGAGTTTATTTTATTCGAAAATTGAGAATTTAAGTAGGTAACGTAGATAAGGTTTAAACATTTTATATTGAATATTGTATAACAGGACAAAAATTTGGAAATAAAATTTAGTTTCATATAAATATTTGATTCTGAAAGATTGATAAATTTTTGCAAGTTTTACTTTATAGCGTTCTAGGAAATACATTACTTTCAGCTTAATAAAAATATGGAAATTTTCAGCTATAAGGAATTGACTGAATAATATTTTAAAAACAAAAATGACATATATATATATCCACTTTTAGATTTTTAACCCCTCTTTATATTAAAAAATATTGTGGCCGCGGGTTTTTGCATATTTTCGTGTATCAATGCGATTTACATAGTTGTGGTGCCACCGCACTTCAAACAAACGCAGACGACTCTTTTTATTAAAAACACAACTTAACTCTTGTTTGTCACACAACAGAATGAATCTTTATTTTATCTTCTTGTACCTTAAAGGGCTATTCTTCGTTAAAAATAATATATGGCGTTGCCATCCTTAAAATATATACAATACTGAACAGTATTACCAATTAACTTAATAGTATTACCATGTACATATTTCTTATATATAATTAGGGTTACCATAACTATAATGTAATTTGCACTACACCTTCCCTTTTGAGGGGAAAAAAAATGAAATAATATAAAATATGAGAACACCACAGTTGATCAGGCTGCTATGTTCAGTAATTTGTATATTTTCTTTTATATTATTTGATTTTTTTTTTATATATATAATAACACTTATTTACCATTATTACAGTATTTATAATATTACAATAATTATAATACATTAATAATGTTTAATATTGTATGAAATTAGAAAAGTTATAATAATAATTATATCTAGTTTCTTATTTGTTTAAAATTTTTGGTATTCATTTCTTTTACAAAATTTATGTTTTAATTTTAATTTATTTTAAAAATTGTTATGTAAATTGCCTTATTTTAATATATATTTTTTTTTGTGTTTTTCTTTTATACATTTGTAAGTAAGTAGAAACTTGTTTTAAATTGTATAATAATAGAATTTTATCTTCCTTATATGCTAAAGTCTTCAATTTAGAAAGTAATATGTTCCATTTTAATTTACAATTTACTTAAAATTCATACGTTTGCTTATTTTACTTTCCTTTTTTTCTATATGATTCGAGATGAAAAAAAAAAAATAATACATAACATTCGGTTCTTTTTTAACATTTCCTATTTATGTTTCATTAATAGTTATACATTTTCAATATACATTATTTGAAATTAGATTTTCATTTGCTATACCTTTTCCATTTTGGTTTTTCTTTTCTCTTTTTCTTTTACGCCTTTCTTAATCGGTCTTTATGTAAAGTTTTTAGTTTTTTTGTAATGTCATTATATATAGTTACATTAACACCATTAATACCCTTAATAACGAACGGCCCCTCATAGATGTTTTTAAATTTGTCATATGGCTCTTTCTTTATATAAACTTTGTCATTTATCGTCAAATTACAGGGTTTCACAAATTTGTCATAAAAAATTTTGTTACGTTCCTTGTGTTTTTGTAAAAGTTGTTTTGCCAATAAATGTGATCTATGTAGCCTATACTTAATTTCCTTGCTATAGTTTTCAACATTGTAAACTGGATCAATTTTATCATCTTTCATATCATTTGGCATACCAGATTCCTTGCCGAATACAAGCTCATAAGGTGTAAATTTGTTATCGAATACCGTGTTAGTGGTGGTGTTATGGAAATAGGTGAAATATTTCAAATAAGTATCCCAGTCAGTGATGTTATTCCTTATATATGCCCTGATGTATTCATTAAATACCCTGTGGTTCCTTTCAACTGTTCCAACTGTCTGGTGGTGATATGCTGTTGAAAAATTAATATCGATTTTCAGTAATTTACAAAGTTCTACAAAAATTTCATTCTTGAACTCTGTACCCAAGTCACATTTTATTGATCGCATTCTACCATAAATCAAAATAAAATTTTCAAAAATAGCTTGTGCAATAGTTTTCGCACTTTTATCAGGAACAGATATTGTAACCAAATACTTCGTGAAATCGCATATAAGGGTCAATGCGAATTTGTTTCCACGTTCCGAAGTCTGAAGGGGGCCAATCGTGTCTAGTACTATTACGTCAAATGGTTTAATTGGGGTAGGTGTCAAGGTGAGCTGTTCCTTTGTCCCTTTTCTTACTTTATTTAGGCTGCACTCCTCACAATTTTTAATAAACACAGCAATATCCCTCGTCATTCCTTTCCAATAATATTTTGACTTCAACTTCGCATATAGTCTTTTGCGCCCGCAATGTCCTCCTATTACAGGGTCATTATGATAAATTTTCAAAAGTTTCATCCTCTTATCCGTATCAAAAACTGTCTCAATCGGTTCAACTAATATAATCTCTAACGTTTTCAAGATTTTATTCCCATGGGTCTTCAAATCATTAATGCTGTAGCTACAAAAAAAGGAATCATCCTTGGACCACTCCAACATATAGATGTCATTCTTGTTGGCTTCTCTTTCAAGCCCCGAAAGCATTCTATCGAAATCTAATGTTCCGTTAAAAACCTGTACATCTATACTAAATTTAAATTTATACCTGTTAAAAATTTTCAATATTATATTAGTCAAATTACCGCTCTTATAAATTACTTCGGACTTTACTCTCGAAACCTTTTTAGTGAAATCATGCGAAAACTTATCATAAACATGTATAATCGGTGCCTTATCGTCCTGGTTCACCCCAGTGTCCATTCTATTTGGTCTCGCCATCGACCTAGTTGTCATAGCCAAAATATTCTCACCCCTTATCTCATCAAACGATATACGCGACAAGGCATCCGCACCTACATTGTCTTTACCTTTAATGTATTCAATAGCAAAATTGTACTCAGACAATTGAAGTCTTATCTTAGTCAATTTAGAAGACGGATCCTTCATATTGAATAAGTACACCAGGGGTCGGTGATCAGTCCTCACAACAAATTCCGTTCCATATACATATGGACGAAATTGAATAATGGCAAAATGTATTGCAAGAAGCTCTTGTTCAATAATAGGCTTCTTCTGTTCCGAAGAACTAAATGCCTTCGACGCGAAGTACACTGGTAAGTCATGTCCGTTAAAATTCTGACTTAAAATTGCACCACAGCCAGTCTTAGATGCATCAACAGTAATTAAAAATTGCTTAGTAAAATCAGGGTACTGAAGAATTTTAGAAGATATTAACTCTGACTTAAGTTTCTCAAATGATTTCTGGCATTTCTCATCCCATGTAAAGTTAACTCTTTTCCGTGTAATCTGGTTTAATGGTGCTGCAATAGTAGCAAAGTTGGGGATAAACCTTCTGTAGTAATTTGCCAGTGCAACGAAACGTTTAACAGCGTCCTTGTCCCTTGGGACTGGGTAATTTTTTACCACTACTAGCTTCGAATCGTCTGGCAGCAGTCCATTTGATGTACACCTGTGGCCGAGAAATGTCACCTCTGATCGGAAAAAATCACACTTACGCGGATTAATTTTCAAATTGTATTTCCTTAGTATACTGAAGACGCTACGTAAATTATCTAAATGATGTCGTTCACTACAGCCTGTAACAATGATGTCATCTATGTACATGAAAGCCTTATTTGGTTCCAAACCCGAAAATGCCAAAGACATCATACGAGAAAACGAATTTGGTGCTACGTTCAATCCAAATGGTAACACCTTCCACCGGAATGTCCCCTGTTCAGTAGTAAAAGATGTCAAATCCCTCGATTCCTCGTGAAGAGGCACTTGGTGAAAACCTGAGAATAGATCTATGATAGAAAAATGCTTAGCTCGGCCAAGGTTATCAAGAATGTCATCAATCCTCGGCAGCGGAAATTTATCTGCGACAAGTTTCTTATTTATGGCCCTAAAATCAACACACATTCGATATGATTTATTATTATTATCCGAATTTTTCTTAGGCACAATGATCAACGGACTGTTATACTCAGAGATGCTTGGTTCTATCAGATCGTTATCAAGAAGTCTTTGTACCTGACGTTTTATTTCCTCTCTCGATGTGTAAGGTAGCCGATAATTTTTAACGTACACTGGATCTCTGTCCCTCAATCGTAATCTCTGTTCATAAAAATTATTCGTCGTCATTTTATCGTTTTCCAATGTAAAAATATCCGCATATTCTATACATAAGGACATCAAATCATTTCTAACGTAATCAGGCATTTTATCTTTTAAAGTGGTCTGTAGGATCTGAACACGGTTGCTATCGGAAGTTGTCTTATCAATTGAGTAAATATGGTAGTTCGACAGTTTCTCGGTCTTGATAACATAGTCATGTATAAGTTTGATCTCATCAGTGGTATTCAGAATTTTCACCACTGGTCTAACAGAATCCACGATACATTTCCCTATCAACACTCCAGCACAGATCTCTTGGCTATCAATAAACACTGGTTCGGTTACGTTTGATAAATTAACTTCTCTAAAAATCTCGCATCTTGGCGGTAGAAAAAATGAACGTTTATTAAATCCATGAAAAATAGGAACTATAACTCTTTCACCTGCAATATAAAACGAAACTGTCATCGTACTGTAATCTATATTACACCTGTTCGACTTCAGAAAATCTTTACCCAAAATGCCATCAGACGGTATGTTAAAATTATTCGGGACAACGTGGAAAATTTGTGATATTGAGAAATTAGAAAAATGCAATTTGGTAGTAATAGTGCCTAAGGTTTTTGTCACATTTGGTGTTATGCCCGATATGACAATAGTATCCTGTCTATCAATTTGTAATCTATCATCTACACAAGAAATTTTCAAGACCGAAACATCGGCTTGAGAATCGACCAAAAATGAGTTCTGTCTGCCTGATGCAGCACATTTCAATTTCACAAAATCTGAATAATTTAAATTTAGGCTATATATTGTCTTTGGTGTGTTTCTATTATCATTGCCTATTGCTGCTCCTCCCCCAACATGACCTGTTGAGGGGCATCCGAGTTTAAAACCCTCGCAGAGAAATTCTGTCGTTGAAAATTACCTCGTGTATGTTGACCATTATGACGGCCTTGATTGTTGCTACGATTATTTGCGTTATTTCGGCCCCTATATCTGCCACTAGTGCCGCGCCTACGATAGTCATTGTTATTGTGAAACCTTCTGTACGTATTGTCATAGTCACTACGAGGGGAATGAAAATCGCCATTACGCCGCCCGAAATTTGCCCTGTTACTGAGTGACCTCATTGCCAGAACTTGATTTTGGCTTTGTGTGTTGGCCTCCTCAGTGATTAATTTTGCCAACACATCCTTTGGCTCAGTAAAAACGCTTGAAGCTAAAATTGCCTTGACCATGTCCGATTTGGCGTTGTTCCTACAAACATTTACTGTTGACTCCATGGCCATTTCAAGAGCCTTCCCTTTGGTTACGCCCTCAATTACCAGAGACCTTTGTAAAGCGTCTGCCAAATCCTCAACGTTCTTCGCGAAATTTTCGTAATTGTTATCTTTAATGTGCAATCCGGCCATCCGTCCTGCAACTACTTTTGAACTGTCAGGCTTTATCCTGCTACTTAGGGCATTCTTAATCTGTTCTACACTATCTATGGTTTCAGGCAACACCTCTCTAGCTTTTCCATCCAATTTCGACTTCAAAAAAGATATCAAACAACCCTGCAAGGTAGGTGCAGTAATTTCCTCTATTAAAATTATTTTATCCAAGAAAGAGTTAAGGTGCAAAGGATCACCACCATAATTCTCACGAATGATGCTAGAACACATTGTTATGTACTTAGTCTTGTCCTCAATCGAAGCCATTATTAAATTATTGTTACTTATAGTATCTATGTTACCTAATTTATATCTGGTAGTTATATTATCTAAATTAGTCTTAACTTCCTGTTCTGTGTCGGTCTCAGACCCAGAAGCACCTACACCCACTTCTTCTTCGGACTCAGACACTGTCAATATATTTCTCTGTATTTCTTCAAACAAATCTACACCGTTTGGAATTTTTACTCTGCAATTTAGCTTACAAAAACATTTAAGTAATAATTCTCTACAGTGTATTATTTTACCATATATTTCCTGTTTTAAAGTAATTGATATCTGTTCTATATGTGGTTTTGTATATATTAAAATATTATTGTAGGTTGAAATTAATGAATCTATATATTCTTCAATTTTACTTTCTTTACTTGAAATTGGTCGATCTTGCAATATTCTTTTCTTAATTTTATAAAAATTTGATATTAATTCTTTAAAAATAGTAATTTGAAATTCATTTGATGACATTTACTAGTTTTATTATCCAAATCCAATTTAAAATAAATTTTTTTTTTTCAAGTTATATCTTCGTTTACAGTTCACCATGTGAACAGAAAACGCTATATTAATTATCGCATAAATTAAATTATGGTTATGAATCTTCCAAATATGTAATGGAAAAAGTATAAAATGTTCAACTACCAAAATAAGCCTACCAATAGAAACCGAATTTTATGTATTTTTTCAATAAGTAAATAATTAAGCAATAAGTTTTTTTCATTTTATGTAAACTTATACTTTTACATATAATTTATCACTTCTTGATTTAGAAAATATAAACTAAAAATTAATTATGGCGTAAAAGTTATTATTAAGTTGCGTTTCTAGTGTTAAGTATATCCTTATTTATTATATTTATTTCATATATATTTATTCTCATATATATTCTTATACATTTCCTCTTAAATTTTTACTGAATATGATGAAAATGCAAATTTTTATTATATTTTTTTTTAGTTTTCAATGTTGCATTATAACATCTGAATTTTAAAGTTTAGAGTTTTAGAGTTCAAACAAATGCAAGCTCTGTTTTGAAGTAAATCTGTTAAAAAAATGCTTCAAAGGCTTAGTTAAATAGAAAAATGAAGTGAATATTTTTTTTTATATAAAAAATGTCGTTTGTTAGAATATTTCAAGTAAGGACTTGTGCCTATGAACTATGTTTTTTTTTTATTTTGTTACTATGTTCATTTATTTTACATAAGAATAACGAAAATGTAAAAATTTTGATACCTTATGCTCGATGTTGCTGTTATGTCCTTCACTATTGTTGTGTCATTGTAGTTCTATTTACGGCTTTTTTTCTATTTTTTTTTTACCCGTTGTTCTTAAATGTTCTGCGTTGTTGTTCTCTTCATGGCTTTTTTTTCACCCGTTATTCTTAAATGTTCTTCGTTGTTGTTCTATTCATGGCTTTTTTCCTTTTTTTCACCCGTTGTTCTTAAATGTTCTTCGTTTTTCTGAAATGTTGTTTGACTATAACTGTCGTTAACGTTATTTTTTATTCCCCTTTAATATATATATATATATTAAAATTTTTTTTTTTGACATCACAATTTAGCTGCAATTGACATAAATGTGTCTCTCTTCCTGAAATTTTCCGCATCAATACACACACATTCCATGTACATCATTGAGTTGTTAATATAGTTGTTTGTTCATGTGTTGAGTCAATTATAGTTCCACAACACTTGTACAATTATAAAAATCTAATTTAATTAGTAAATTCAGTTCTTGAGTTCCTTTCCTCTTTCTCCCCTTTGTGAGTGACAGATGTCGGTGGCTCCAAGTGTGCATCTTGTAATGAGTTCATTTTGTTAAATTGTATTTATTAACAGGGCACAAATATGCCATGTGGTGTTGCGTTTTTATTATTTTAGTAATAACTTTAATTTCAATTCAATTTGTAACTTGTTACTGCGCAAAAGAAAATGGCAGGATCGCCATGTGGTGCCACCGCACTTCAAACAAACGCAGACGACTCTTTTTATTAAAAACACAACTTAACTCTTGTTTGTCACACAACAGAATGAATCTTTATTTTATCTTCTTGTACCTTAAAGGGCTATTCTTCGTTAAAAATAATATATGGCGTTGCCATCCTTAAAATATATACAATACTGAACAGTATTACCAATTAACTTAATAGTATTACCATGTACATATTTCTTATATATAATTAGGGTTACCATAACTATAATGTAATTTGCACTACATAGTCATTCGACGAAAAATAATTAAAAATCGCATTTTGTTTTGTAATATTTCTTTTTAAGAACATGAGTAAAGGGCAATACGTTTTCTTAATTATTGTTATTTTAAACTTTATATTGCAATTTTATGGTATTTGGCTTACAGTTATGAATAAAGACAAACATTTTTTTAAGAAATTGTCATTTTAAACTTTATATTGCAATTTTAAGGTATTTGACCTTTGGTTTAAATGTAGCTTGGTTTGGCGAATCCCAAACTCGTCTAAAATTTCATCTGCTCCAAAGATGTCTAGGGATAACAGCGTATCATCTACTAATCGTCAAAATCGGTTTTCATTATTGCAAGACAATAACGACAAGCCCGCTGCATCATCGCAAAAGTCTTTTAAGCTACCACCTATCTATGTGAGAGAAAAAAATTCTAACGCGCTTCTAAAAAAAAACTGTTGTCGGCAATTGGTGAAAATACTTTTCACATCATTCCAATTAAACGAGGTAATATTGATGAAACTAAGATCCACATATATGATGAAAAGGATTTCCGAAAAATTATTAGTGAATTTGAAAAAAAAACAAAACAAATTTTTACAATTACCAACTTAAAAGTGCTAAACGCCTACAAGTAGTATTTAAGGGCGTAGATTCCTATGTTGACCCCGAAAAAGTAAAATATGCTCTTATGGACAAAGGATTTAAGGTAAAAAATGTTACTAACATAATTAACAGAGAAAAGGTCCCCCAAACCCCTATTTCGGGTCGAACTGCAGCCGAATGACATACAATTGCAAAAAATTAAACCCATCCAATTTGTAGCGTAAAGTTTATCTTACACCGAAAAATCACAGTTGAGGAGCCACGTAAGCATTCAGGTCCCGTACAGTGCCACAATTGCCAACTTACTGGAAATTTCCTACAGTTTGTGTTATCTGCGGTGAATTGCACGGTTCTGCTAGCTGTACTAAGCCAAAAGATCAAGCTGAAAAAAAATTTAGTAATTACTCCTTGTGGAGCGCTGCGAGGAAGCTTAAAACACCCGTTGAGTTTAAACCACCTCTGCACAAGTCTAGCGGAGGTTGGGTAAGAAGTGATACTGAACAAGATGCTGATGAGTTTGCGTTGTATTGGAATTATAACCCTTCTATTTATCTTTAATGCCATATTACGAATAGAGTATTATCCACACCACTGGAAGCTTGCCAAGGTCAAAATGAATCCAAAGCCGGGTAAAGATCTTACCAAGGCTGAATCATACAGGCCAATAAGTCTACTATCCACAAAACTTTTCTAAAAACTGCTCATCACAAAATTGTCCCCGATTCTAATTGGTAGTGGATGCATTCCAGACCATCAATTTGGGTTTAGAAGTCAGCACTATTAAACAAACGCACTATTAAACAAACGCATAGATTGGTTCAATTTATAAAAAGAACATTTGAAGAAAAGAAATATTGTTCTGCCCTCTTTATTGATGTTTCTTAGGCATTTGATAAAGTGTTGCATGAAGGCCTAATTTTAAATTTGAAGACATGTCTACCAATAAACATTCTTAATCTTTTACAAAGTTATATTCTTGCCCGGAAGTTTACTGTTGCGGAAGGATACTTCATGAGTGTGCCCGAATCAATCTCATCCGGTTTGCCACAGGGGAGTATACTGGGGCCAGTTTTGTATTTGATTTATACTTGTGGTATGCCTGTGAGCAATAACATCCACACATCTACACTTGCCGATGATACACCCTGCCTTAGTATGCACGAAAACTCTCATGAGGCACCTCGATATCTTCAGGAACATAATACCCAGCTGGAACTATGGCTAAACTTATGGAGAATAAAAGTAAACGAATAGAAGTGTGCTCAGATAACATTTACTCTACGAAAAGACACTTGTTCCCCCATTGGAATAAATAATCAAATTGTTCCTCAATACTCACATGTGAAATACCTTGGTATACACGTTGACCGACGGCTTACATGGAATTAGTAGGGAACTACCAATCCTAGGACAATTAAAATTGTGAAATTTAAAAATTTTAATTACCCAAATTTTAAAATTCTTGGAAATTTGTTCAATAAGTCCGTCCAATTTTTGTTTACATAAGGAGTTTTTGTTTACGTAAGGAGTTTTTTGTTTACATAAGGAGTTTTTTTATTACTACATACGAGGGCGGTTCAATAAGTCTGGTTTTTTATGACCGTGGGAATTGATATGTATGTAGGTTTGTGGGGTGGATTAAGATTAAGATTTCATAAGTATACATATATGCCGACGGGAAAATCATGAAAATGATTTTTCCTAATACCAACCGTAAAATCATGAGATGATTTTTCCTAATACCAATGGTGAAATAGTGAAAATTAATCTTCCTAATGCCGACGGCAATGCATGATGATTTTTCCTAATGCCGAAGGCAATGCATGATTATTTTTTTCAAATGCCGACGGCAAAACATGATTATTTTTCCTAATGCCGACGGCAATGCATGATTATTTTTTTCAAATGCCGACGGCAAAACATGATTATTTTTCCTAATGCCTACGGCAAAACATGAATATTATTTTCAAATGCCGACGGCAAAACATAATTATTATTTCCTAATACCAAAGGGAAAATTGCCGGTGTTGCCAGACTGTAGAAATTTATTATCGTAATACTATATCAGTAATATCAGAGAAAATAGATTTGATGACTACTATGCGATTCTCATATGAATCGTGGGAATGTGTATGTGCGATTTCCTAACGCTAATAAATTGTTTGTCATACCGACATTTTATGATGTAAAATGTTCTCATGTATGTGAACACCCCTAATGCTTGTATGTGGGTGGTCGAGTTTGTCTGTCCCAGATAAGTTTATATTTTGTTTATTTGTTTAAGAAATATTTATTTCATAACATTATGAAATTCTTGAATGTGTATGTATGTACATACATATATATATGTATGTATGTACATTTGTGCGATCGTGAGAATTTGTGCATGGATTATTTTGTGGCTCTGTAGAATACAGACGTAATATTTGTATACATTTATATTTTGCAACGCAGTCATTTCTTTGACTACGATTATTTTAAAGCAGAGGATTTTCAACTAAGTACAGTCATCAGCAGAGAAACAAAAAGTATAAATTTGCAAGTAAGCAGAGCTACCGCTACTAATTTTCATATAAATACGCCAACTTTTCTAATCAACACATCAGTACTTTATTGTATTTAGCAGCATCATTCTCGTCAATCCGCGTTTATAATTTTGATTCAATTTGGAAAAATGAGTTCTTCAGGTTATAATTGTGACATATGTAACAAAGTTTACAAATATCAAAAATCCTTTTTGGATAACCTTAAGATAGTACGATGAATCCAGGGGGACAAAATCAATAGCAACCGCTCTCTCTTCAAAATCAGCAGCAGCAGCTGAACACTTTTCATCATTATCATCAGCAACAACCTTCTCTACAATACCCTCAATATCAACTACCGATAAGTTACCCTACAGAAATGTCATGGAATAATCAGTTTTTGGGATCAGGAGTGCCAATGCAATATGTGTATCCAAATTACAATTATAATCCCAATTTGATGCAATGGCAACCTCTTAATTATCAACAACAAGAGCAGCAGCAGCAACAACAACAAACTCAACAACAAGGTGTGGATATCCAGGGGGGAATTTTATACAACGATGCTATGGACATAAGTTTACCGGAAAGTGATAGAGAATTAGAAGAAAGAAGAGAAGAAAGTCTGCCAACTCCAATGAGTACTTCGCATGCTAGAACAGAAGAAGTCGAAGAGAGTGTGAGATATTATAAAATATGGAAAGCCTTCAAAAATCATATCGCCACTTATGCCATTCTAAATAAAAAAGATCAACTTCTCTTGGAAGAATTTATTAAGGAAAACATAAATATTTTTATTGAGAGACTTCAAATGACTTTGTCTAAGCATATAATTATTAAATTTCATGTGAATATTGTGGCGGAGTACATCAAAATTGTGGAAGAAGAATTGGAGTTGTGTATTATATCACATGTAGCCAAAATTAGTTTACTGACGAAGGCAGACAATATAGAAGAATTATTCCGTAAGCAGGTTGAGGAGATTTCAACCAAAATATCCGAATTCCAAGCGAGGGACTCTGGTTGGACTTTGATAAGTATAATTCGAGCGGAAATAAGCATCAATAAAGTATCTCTCGTTAAAGTTTCAAATTATGTATCTACTCCTGAAAAACTTCATAAAAGAAAAGCTTGCATCAACATAGAATAAAGCGATGCATATTGCTTCAAGTGGTGCCTGATTGCTGCAATGGATACCACGAAATACGATCGGCCAAAACGTTGTAGTTCTTATAACATCCCTGACATTACTTCAGAGACGATTGTTACGCGAAATGGTGTAGTGTTAAATTTCATCAATTTAAGGTTCCCATTAGCACTAAACAAAATCAAAGAGTTCGAGGTGAACAATCCTACAATAAGTGTTAACGTATTTGGGTATGATGAGGGGGCAAATCAGATTATTGGGCCTTATTATGTGACCAAGGACGAGAAAATTAACCATGTAAACTTGCTGCTTTTAGAGAATGGTGAAGTTCATCACTACATTTTGATAAAGAACATGTCAAAGTAAGTTAGAAAATTATACTACACTTTAATTTAATGATACATATATTGGTTTTATATATTTTATAAAATATGTACGTTTTATTTATAATCTTAGTTTTTCTACTTTCTACTTTTTATCATTCACAGGTTTTTACGGAAGCAGATAACACAGGATAGGCATAAATTAATTTTCTGCAACAGCTGTCTGCAGTATACGCATAGGGAGAATGTCATCTCTAATCATAAAGCAGAATGTGGCAAGATAGTAACCAATATTACGACTGTTTGTAAAAGTTCTTAAACTTAATAACAGTTTCATCTTCGAGCATTCTGATGACTTTTTTGCAGCAAATATTTTTATGATGATTATACACATAATCATCATGTGTATGACATAAGCAGGTGTTGCAAATCAGGAGCTTACTTCTGTGTGATGTCATGTTGGACCGAAGAAGTCTAAAGAAGATAAAGAAATAAAATCATATGTAAAGAAATATAACAATAACAAGTAAATTTTTTATAAAGATGTAAAAAAATTTAATAAATACACAAATGAAACTTACTTTGATATATCATCGGTCTGTTTTTTGTACATCTCTTCTATGTCATTAGAGAGGGTCACCAACATCATCTTTGAGATGTATACAAGTTGACTAATATTTATCTCATCATTTATCATTTTCATATAATCATATGTGAGCTCCATATTATATTTAAACGTAGTATGTGTCCTAGTACGTTCATTAAGTTGTTTTACTATGGAGCTCTTTGCAGATGCGAGAAACTCCTCCGGAAACAAGACACCCACATTTTTGTTGAGGATGATATATGTCTCTATCTCCCATACTTATTCTTCTAGAGAGAAAATCGTTGATCCGTTCTTGCTGACAACTGTTTTTATGTTTTATGGTTCTGACCTGAGCCATACAACCATTTGATGGAATCATCTCATCACAATCCTCACAATATTTGTTTTTAATATTTAGTTTACTAATTCCCAACATAGCCTTCGACTGGCTAGCATAGGTGTGCGTTTCTATATGCTCATTTACTTTTGTTTGAGTCATAAAGACTTTATTGGGGATGGGACAACTTGCGGTATTAATTTTATTTAATTATTTTTATTATTTATTTATTTGTTTATAATTTATTTAATTATATTATTTATAAAAAATTTACTTAATTATTTTATTTATAAACAATTTATTTAATTATATTATTTATAAATAATTTATTTTATTATTATTTTTTATATACAGTATAAACTTGTTTAACAAACGATAATTAGTTTTACCACTTTTGTAGTTTTTGTGTTTTCAAACACTTTAAACACAAGCTTTGGAAAATAGGTTGTGACTTGTTGAGATATCAGAGTATACGAGTACTGTTGACAATCTACTTTATTTCATCTACTTATATGCGTTACATGATAATCGCGTAGTAGTCATTAAATCTAATTTCTATGTTGGTATTACGACTTATGATAAAATTCATACTCACACACACACACACACACACACACACATGCAAACACACATCCCCACGATTCATATGAGAATCGCGTAGTAGTCATCAAATCTAATGTCTCTGTTGGTATTAGGGTATATGATGAAATTCATATACACAGCAACACCCAGACCAAAATCGCTAGCATCAGTTTGCAATATGAAGGTATAGGAAAAATCGGAGCACCAAAATAAAAATGTAATATGATGGGACTCAAAATATTTAATATCTGAAATGCCCTTGTACATTATCACCCATGCCAACACAATATTTTTCTATCTCCATAAGAATAGCAATGCCAATAGCCTAGAAAACATATATACACTCATATGTAAATATGTATGAAGAAGTGTTGATGTAATTCACACAAGCAATGAAATACTATCACATACATTAATCCAACAACATAAACATACATACACACATTACCAAATGCATTCCCTATCCCCCTCCATTCCAAACATCTATCAGGGTTGCCACTACCTACAGCTTTTATATTATTTTCCCAGAGACCCCAAAAATAAATGTATACATACAATAATAATCATACAACGTAGTGTAATAAGTTTTTTTCTATCAGTCAATATAAAAGAAAGATAGAAAACAGATATGGTGCATTTGTGGTGGAAGTGTTAACAACTTGGTCATATACATACATTTGTATGTAGTTAAATTATAGAAATGTACCAGTAACTAACTGTCTGGTTGGTATGCCTCCATTTTCCCATAGGAACTAAGTAGTCACGATGTCTATGCCTATGCATTGCATGAGGAATAATTATAGAGTAGTACTGGTTACAAAGTCAAAAGCGAGTCAGTACATTTTCACCATCGGCATTTCCTACAGGGTATAATGTTTGTCTGCCACTACAACAAAAATGGTGGTTAATGGCAAACATGCAAGTAAATACAAAAACGCACACATATACACACACACATGCATACACATATACATACACATATGAAAACACTCACAGACACATCCATCAATCCACTGTAAGCACAACGCTTCCCTACAATACCAACAAAAGCTGCACACACAAGTACATATATACATACATACACATAAACAAAGAATCAAACTCACACACATTTAGCCTCACAAAATCTCAGCAGGAAATTCCTTAAAATCCAACATTTGTAATAGGGTTACCAACATATTTTGGTTTTTCCCGGTTTTGAATTCTTAAAACATGTCATTCGTCACCATTACCTATCTACTTTTACTTCATTTACATACAGGACCGGTCAGCTAACGGTGCTTTTCGCACGTAAACGTTTATACACTGCTTCTTCGTGTTTTCAATACAAAGTTAATCACTTGTCCTTTTGTTTTATTTCAAGGTTATTTAACTGTCTTACTTTTTATTGTTTCAGGCTTCAGGCTTGTCCTTTGTTATTTCAAAGTTATTTAACTGTTGTTTCAGCCGGTTGAGCCGCAAATGTAGAAAAGTCAATAAAAGTTTTTTATTTTGAAACAAAAATATTTAATTTTATTTTTTTATTCTTTAAGAAAATTTTTTTTTATAAATTTGCTTATTTAAATTCAGGTTTTTGTTTTATTTAAGTAAATGTAAATAATTAAATAACTGAACTTATTTTAATTTTAACTTAATTTTGTCAACTTTCGATTTCAACCTTTAATTTTTCAATTTTAATTTTGATTTATCTTCTACTTTAAGTTTAATTCTTTATTTTAAAACTTTTTACTTTTAATTAAAAAAAAATTTTGATTTATCTTCTACTTTAAGTTTCAATCTTTGTTTCCAACTTTTAAATTTTGGTTTGTCGACTTTTAATTGTAGCCTCTATTCTTACAACTTTTCTAAATTTTCAACTTTCATTCCAACTTCTATTTTTACAACTTCTGTTTTTCAACTTTTAATTTTTTACTTTTATTCTTTCGACTAACTCACGCTACTATAATTCTTCAACTGCCACTTCTTCGTTATTTTTAACTCGCTATTAGGTTTCTTACTTTCTTTGATCTTTCTGTTCTTGTGCCATTTACACGATGACGGCTATGGTTACACTTAGTCAACCTTTACACGATACCCACTTTACTTTTAGTTAAGCCAAAACTGGAAAAAGTAGTTTCTGCTATATAAAGTACTAGCTTTAACTGAAATTTTTATTCACCTCAAAGCAAGTTTTATTCATATGTTCCAATATCAAATAAAAAAAAATTAAATAACATCAAATAAAACTAAATTAAATAAAAGTTAAAAACATAAAAGTATGTATATCAAATAAAATACACTATTGATTATATTGTATTATAAATAAAATAAAATGGATCACAGGTCCAGTATCTAATTGTTTTCCTTGGAAACTCGTTTTAATGGGTACAAGAGCATTCAATGTTTGTATGAAAGAAGTATATTTTCAGTATCTGTTACTTGATAAATTTAGTCGCAGTAGTGAATAGAGATTTTTAAATCACAGTGAAAAAGGAAAAAGGTATGGAAATATCGCCCACCTGTAATGGACATGTATGATAAATTACAGCACTGACAACTCCATGCGTTTCGAACCATTTTTGGTGCTTTTTTTATATTTTGTGCGATAAATTTTAATTTTTTAATTTTTGGTGGCAACAAGGGAAATTCAACACAACTTTTGTTTCAGTCTGAGAAAAAAAATTTTGTACAATAAAGTACAACTGTTTCAATACTATTTCATTCATTATAACATCATTACTTTGGTAATTGACTTTCTAAATCATATGCACAAAGTAAAACGGTTTTTTTTTGTTTTAATTTAATTTAGGCTATGGTTAAAACCTTACAGACCATTAACAGTAAAAATATTTAAAACTATCAATTATTGAACATTGTTCAAGGACAAAATGATATTACGCCTAATACTATTTACATTTACATTAAAATCAATAAAATTAGAGAAATCATTTTAGTTTTGACATAATCTTCTCAACGGATCAGCATTAACATAATTGGTTTGTTGACAGTTTAGATGAAGTGGTGTGAAATTGTTTCTGAACGGTTCAATAGACTTTTTTCTCGTAATTCGTGTAGGGATCCCAGATATTTGATCCGTATTCCAAAGTAGGCCTTACTAAGGAAGTGTGCAAATGGTTATTTATTGTAGGCTCTGTGAATTCCTTAGTCTAACGTTTTATAAATGCCAGCACATCAAGGGCCTTACTTACAGTCATAATAATGTGTTTTTAAAAACACACCAAGATGCATGTATTCAGTAACTAGTTCTAGCTGATGTCCACCCAGAGAGTAAAAGCTATCTGCATTCCAGTTTCGTGAGAGTCGCATGTGCTTTAAATTTTTTTACATTCAGATTCATTAAATTAGTACAAAACCCATAAAAAAGTTGGTCTAAATAACATTGCAACTAAATTCTTTCTAAAATGTTGCTGTAGCTTATAAAGATTTTTACATCATCCGCATACATTAAAAAATTGCAAAATTCGATTAAACATGCAAATCATTTATGAACAGTAGGGTGGCCCAAAAATTTCAAATTCATCCTACACCTCAGGCCACCTACTAATTTTTTTACTTCAGTTAAAACTACTAAAGTGCCAAAATTCCAATGCCCTAACTGGAGTGGAAAGCAGTGCTCAATGTCTTAAAAAATTTTAAATAGTTATTTCTGAATTTTTTTCTTTTTTCCAGATGTTGTATTTATGAAAGAACTAAAAGAAAAAATTTATTAAAAAGTTGATAATTATAAACTACGGCCTTGTCATCAAGTTCAACACGTCAAGCGGACACCATATTCTTGCTAGGTGTCAAAGATTAAGAACCAATATATTGATTTAATCAATTACCAACTATAAGGCAAAGTTCTTAGATTCCATTTTTTCCTGCAAGAAAAAAATTCAGTTCGAAATGCAAGTCACAGCATTGTAGAATAATTAATTTTAGTGTGGAGAATGTTATTTATGTCCTTTATATATAGTCGAATAAAAAAACACCAACAATATATTTTCTAGATTTTATATAAAACGTGTTTATTTTACAATTAATTTGAACAGAGTGAAGAAAATTTATTTTACATTAAAGTATAATGTCAAACTATAGTGATTGAAAATAAATTTTCATAAACAATAAATGCAAAGTATTTGTATTGCAAACTACAAATTCGAAAGCAATTCAACACTTCTCCTCAATACAAAATACTTTTAAAACAAGCTATACAAATATACAAAAAAACAAAACATAATAAAATTAATACATTCCCATTAAATCAGTAAATTTACAATGTTTAACGTTTCCTAAATTTTTATTTAACAAATCGACAACCATTTCGTTAGTTGGTACATACTTTAAAATTATATCGTTGTTCTTGTATGAATTTAGGACGTAATGATATTTGATATCAATATGCTTGCTTCGTGCAAGATATACTGGATTTTTGACTAATTGCTGTGCGCTTAAGTTATCGCCATTTACAACAAATGAATTCATGGAAAGTACTTACACTAAGTTCTAAACACAACTTTTTCAAATAAACTGCTTCTTTAGTTGCGGCATAAAAAGCAATGTATTCCGATTCGGTGCTACTGAGAGCTACTGTTGGTTGTTTCTTTGACTCCCATGAAAATATACATCCAGCGTAGAGAAATACGTATCATATACAGGATACTTACAGAATGTAATATGTCTGCTCTAGTTGTTAGGGCAAGATATATCAGTGCACCTATAAGGGATTGATATTCGGTTTCATTAATTTTATCTGTATTGTTATTGGAACAATTTAATTGAAATCCTTCATTCAAAGGCGTGGACATTGGTTTGCATTCGCTCATCTCATACTCTTCTAATAACTCTTTAATATAGTTCTTCTGACATATAGTAATCGATCCAGTTTCTCATATAAAACGTGTTTATTTTACAATTAATTTGAACAGAATGAAGAAAATTTATTTTACATTAAAGTATAATGCCAAACTATAGTGATTGAAAACAAATTTTCTTAAACAATAAATGCAAAGTATTTGTATTGCAAAGTACAAATTCGAAAGTAATTCAACATAGAAAGGCTGCTTTACCGATTAGACTTGAAAAACATTGTATTGATAAGCTGAAAAAATTAGATTCTTAATGGCTTCTGGTAAAGAAAAATAAATGAATAATCTCTCATAACCAAAAGAAACATGGAACACTATTTGAAGAGAAGTTAAATATGGTTTTTGATATTACTCACAATAATGCACTTACGATGTGCAAGGTTGACGAAGGCAGAAAGTTTTTAATTGATCAGAGGGTGGAAAGAAGTATGATTATATCGTAAGCAGACAAGAACTACAAAAAGAAACAAGAAAGAATTATTCAAAGAAAATTGAGAGAACAAAAGAAAACTGAAAAAAAAATAGCCAGGTACCTTTTCTGTGATATATCCACCCACAACTATTTAAGATTCAGAAACTGTATCACCAGAACGTTCTGATTCAGCCAAAAATATTTCAAAGATGTATAAGCCATCAACATCTCTAAAAAGAAGTGAACCCCAAACAGAATTACAGACTGAACAAATTGCAAAGAAATCTTTATTTTCTAATCATATCACTAGTGCATTAGATCGCATCAAGGTTTCTGATAGGGAAGCCTTAATGGTCCCAATGGTTTTCTCCATAGGCCAAAAATAAAAAAATTATGTTTTTTTCTAATTTTTGTTGCACTAATTATATTGATAACACTCTAAATTTTATTAATCTAAAAAATTTTGTTGATTTTTCCGCGAGATTTAATTTTTGTGTCCGTTGAAAGTGGAGATACGTTTATATTGCATATATTTTGGTTGCATAGTCATAAAAGAAAACTTAAGTTTATCTAAAAAGTTATTGGCGATATTGTGGCAGAAGTCTCCAAAACCCTACAAAAATTAAATTTTATATTATTTCCTACTTTGGTGGGAAATAATTTAAAACCTGCAAATATAAGCCCATGAAAAAATCCCTGAAGAATACTTTTTACCTTTTCAAAACACACGTTTTTTAAAAACTTGGCCCTCATCCACACCATCTTCTTATATATCCACTTTTAGATTTTTAACCCCTCTTTATATTAAAAAATATTGTGGCCGCGGGTTTTTGCATATTTTCGTGTATCAATGCGATTTACATAGTCATTCGACGAAAAATAATTAAAAATCGCATTTTGTTTTGTAATATTTCTTTTTAAGAACATGAGTAAAGGGCAATAAGTTTTCTTAATTATTGTTATTTTAAACTTTATATTGCAATTTTATGGTATTTGGCTTACAGTTATGAATAAAGACAAACATTTTTTTAAGAAATTGTCGTTTTAAACTTTATATTGCAATTTTAAGGTATTTGACCTTTGGTTTAAATGTAGCTTGGTTTGGCGAATCCCAAACTCGTCTAAAATTTCATCTGCTCCAAAGATGTCTAGGGATAACAGCGTATCATCTACTAATCGTCAAAATCGGTTTTCATTATTTCAAGACAATAACGACAAGCCCGCTGCATCATCGCAAAAGTCTTTTAAGCCACTACCTATCTATCTAAGAGTAAATAATTCTAACGCGCTTCTAAAAAAACTGTTGTCGGCAATTGGTGAAAATACTTTTCACATCATTCCAATTAAACGAGGTAACATTGATGAAACTCTGATCCAAATATATGATGAAAAAGATTTCCGAAAAATTATTAGTGAATTTAAAAAAAAACAAAACAAAGTTTTACACTTACCAACTTAAAAGTGCTAAAGGCCTACAAATAGTATTAAAGGGCGTAGATTCATATGTTGACCCCGAAGAAGTAAATTGTGCTCTTATGGACAAAGGATTTAAGGTAATAAATGTTACTAACATAATTAACCCATATTTCGGGTCGAACTGCAGCCGAATGACATACAGTTGAAAAAAATTAAACCCATCCAATTTGTAGCGTAAAGTTTCTCTTACACCGAAAAATCACAGTTGAAGAGCCACGTAAGCCTTCAGGTCCCGTACAGTGCCACAATTGCCAACTTACTGCAAATTACCTACATTTTGTGTTATCTGCGGTGAATTGCATGGTTCTGCTAGCAGTACTAAGCCAAAAGATCAAGCTGAAAAAAATGTAGTAATTGTGGAGGTAATCACACTGCTAACTACAGAGGATGCCCTGTATATTCTTTCGTTAAAAAGACTATGGTACAAAAACCTAAATTAGCTCCAGCTCAATCAGTAAATCAATGACCCAACCACGTGTATCGTATGCCGATGCTGTTAAGACAAATTCTTTTCCCACGCAGAAAGTGTCCCAACCAAGTAATTCAACAAATGCTAACACAAGCTTTAATTTCAGTCGCCTGGAAGCCACTATTGATAATCTGGTGCAAACTATAAACAACTTTACTACAAATATGACTAGCATGATGCAATAAATGCTGCGAATGCTGAATACTCTGTTTCAAGCATTAGTTAGCAAGCCATGAACACGATAAAAATATGTTTTTGGAACGCAAACGGCATTCGCGAACCAAAAATGAGCTTCAGCACTTCCTTTCGGAAAAAAATATTGATGTAATGTTAGTTTCTGAGACTTATTTGACTTCGAGAAGCCTTTTCAAAATGAATGGCTACACCTTATTTGATACAAAGGACCTAAGAGGTAGAGCATGCGGTGGATCAGCAATTCTAATAAAGTAAAGACTCAAGCACTATGTTCTTGATAACATCAGAGCAGAACATTTAAAAGCAACTAATATTTGTGTTGAAAATTTTTGTACAAATTTATTGATATCATTAATTTACTCCCCTTCAAGATTCTGAATCAGTGAGGATCAATACGAGCATTTCTACAAATCTCTTGAACCTTGTTTCGTAGCACCTGGAGACTATAATCCAAAACATACGTTTTGGGGTTCACTCCTTATTACACCTAGAGGAAGAGCGTTGTTCAACAAAATTTCAAAAATGGGCTTGGGCGTCATTTCGAGTGGGGAGGCCACTTAATGGCCTACAGACATACAAAAAATTCTGGATGTTATAGATGTTGGAGTCATGAAAAATATTTCTAGGCATTTAGTTCATGTAGAAACTTCCCTACATCTCTCCTCCGATCACTCTTCCACTATTGTTACAATCTGTAACTCACTATGACCTACCTCACCCATATGTGAAGATGATCAATTGTGTTAATTAGCTAAGATTCAAAAACTATGTTAGTAGTCATTGCACGGAAAATATAACGCTAAGAACATCGGAAGATATTGAATTTAACGTTGCCAATCATAACGAAAATTATAAGTAGGCAGCTGAACATGCTACTACCTCCCACCTGCAGACTGGGCTTAATAGAATTTAATCTACGGATATTGAACGTCTTGTATGTGAAAAAAGGAGAGCTAGAAGAGAATGGCAACAACACAGATCACCAATAAATAAAATCAGACTTAAAGAATGTACTAAACGACTCCAATAGTTGCTTGCATATGAAAACACTGCATCTGTTAAAAACTATCTCGAAAATCTCGATGTCAGACCACCATCTAATTACTCCTTGTGGCGCACTGCGAGGAAGCTGAAAACACTTCTTGAGTTTAAACCAGCTCTGCGCACGTCTACATGAGGTTGGGCAAGAAGTGATACTGAACAAGATGCTGATGAGTTTACCTCGCATTGGAATTAGAACCCTACTATTTATTTTTAATGCTATATTACGAATAGAGTATTATCCACACCACTGGAAGCTTGCCAAGGTCAAAATGATTCCAAAGCCGCATAAAGATCTTACCAAGGCTTAATCATACAGGCCAATAAGTCTACTATCAACAATGTCAAAGCTCTTCGAAAAGCTACTCATGATAAAACTGTCCCCAATTATAACTGATAATGCGTGCGTACCGGATCATCAATTTAGTTTTAGAAGTCAGCATAGCACCATTGAACACACGCTAATGTTGGTTAAATTTATAAGAAGAACATTTGAAGAAAAGAAATATTGTTCTGCCCTCTTTATTGATGTTTTTAGGCATTTGAAAAGTGTGGCATGAAGGCCTTATTTTAAAATTGAAATCATATCTACCAATAAACATTCTTAATCTTTTATAAAGTTATATTCTTGCCCGGAAGTTCACTGTTGTGGAAGGAGACTTCATAAGTGTGCCCGAATCAATCTCATCCGGTATGCCCCAGGGGAGTATACTGGGGCTAGTTTTGTATTTGATTTATACTTGTGACATGCCTGTGAGCAGTAACATCCACACTTCTACATTTGTCGATGATACAGCCTGCCTTAGTATGCACGAAAACTCTCACGAGGCATCTTGATATCTTCAGGAACATATTACCCAGCTGGAACTATGGCTAAACTTATGGAGAATAAAAGTAAGCGAACAGAAGTGTGCTCAGATAACATTTACTCTACTAAAACTACTTGTTCCCCCATTAGAATAAATAATCAAATTGTTCCTCAACACTCACATGTGAAATACCTTGGTATACACCTTGATCGACGGCTTACATGGAAACACCACATTGAATCCGCTGGCTGATTTTTAGAAATTCCATCCTGAGTCTAGATTGTAAAGTTTTAATATACACGTCGCCTTTTAAACCAATATGGTGCTACGGAATATAGCTATGGGGCACTGCTTCAGCTTCCAATATGGAGAGAATCCAACAAAGACAAAATAAGATTGTAAGACTAATAATATCGGCTCCATGTTACATAAGAAATTAAAATTTACATCGTGACTGAAGAAATTAAAAAATACGCAGGCAAATACTTGACAAAACCAGAGTCTCATCCTAATCACCTAGCTCGTAACATCTTAAATTTTATTGAACACATCCGCTTAAAAAAGAGGGAGACTATGGCTCTAATACTCAACACTCCAGATGAAACAGCTGGAAAATATGTTTGTGCTTAATACGATATTTATATATTATTAATTACTATCACTAAGTTTATGTCTAATACTGGTTGGGCCTAATTATTATATCTAGATTTAAGATTTGAATACTTATTGTTAGTTCATTTTTTGAAGATACAATAAATAAATATACGCTTGAAGAATAAAATTTTACATGTAGTTTAGTGGGAATCATTCTATTCTACATCCATTGTTTCATTGTTTCGGTGTATGTAATGTCCCCAAGCGCGCATATTTATTTATCTTTCATTATATTTCTTTTATCATCAGAAAAGCTAAGTGCTATTTTATGTAGTTTTTGAGTATATAGCTGATGTGTTTTAGATCTAAAGAAAAACATTTCATCTGAGATAATTTTGGATTCAAGTAAGCATCTTTTGTAATCATTAATGGACAACTTTTTAATTACATACTTTTTGACCCCTTTTGATTTTTTAATATCTTCCGAGTGAAGAGTCGACAGAGAATACATTTTTGCTCTTAAACCAACAAACTCTGTCATTATATCCCTTTTGTTTTCATCTTTCATCATTCCCAAAACTTTCTTATTGAGTAGCGGCAAACGAAAGTGATTATCTTTAGGATATTCTGACATATCAAAATTCAACCTAATATCATTACGGATGTCATCATAAAAATCATCAGTTTTAATTGAATAAATAAAGGAGTAAGTATCCATATAGTTGAGAGAAACTTTCTCTCCAAATTTAGGCTTCATGAAGCCATAATACAAGTCATACATTCTCCACTTGGATAACTCCAGTACTGTAAAAGCGAGGTTTATCATATAGTGGTTCTATTTTTTCTAACTCTACCGCATACATATCATCAGAAAATTTTGTCAAATGCTTAAAATTTGATCTCGCAATTAAAGCTCCTGTTTGTTGTTTCCCAAGATCAAGTAATTCTAATGTCCCTACGGTTTTCAATGTTTTCCATTATCTTCCCATAAACAGCATTGTTTAAAAGTTTGAAAAAAATTTTTTCAAAGTTATTTTTAGCATTTGTTATTTTGTTAGTAATTCTAATGTCCCTAAGTTTTTTAATCTTTTCCTTTGTATTCCCATCAACAGTTTGAAAAAAATTTTTTTCAAAGTTATTTTTAACATTTGTTCTATGGAATGTGTTTAAGTCAATATATTTTTTAAGCCAACGTGATTGCTTAAATCTGAGGATTCTATGGATTTGTTTTAAGATGAGGCCATTTAAAATACCTTGGTTTAATTATTTTTTGAGTGTAAGTCCGCAACTAATTTGTTTATCTTGAATCCCCCCACGGGCTTATTTTGAGGACAAAATGGCAAATCATTATGTAGATCATGCACCGGATCGGGATAATTTATATCCACTTCCAAAATGTACCCATACTCTGCAGTATCAGAAAATTTTGCAACATCAAAATCAGTAACACATATCCACTCAAATTCTCCGCAAGGAAGATATTCGGACATCGCACAACCGTAAAGGTTATTTGCGTCTAAGTATACATGAAATTCTGATAGTTTTGATGCATCAAAATCTTCCAAATACTTCTTATTCGCTTTCGAATATCTTTGCGAACATTGAACTAGTCCACCTCTAATTCCGTTTCACTCATTCTGAAATGTGTTTAAGATTTGAATACTTATTGTTAGTTCATTTTTTGAAAATACAATAAATAAATATACGCATGAAAAAAAAAGAAAAAAAAGAAAAATTTCCGGTGAACCGTTCCAGTGAAACTTGTGTGGTTTTCAAAATTGCATCCCAAGATAAGTCTGGTGCTGTATAATAGTGACAGGGGTCCAAATCGTATATACCTTTACAAGTTTTCCTAAAATTTTCCAACACGTCGGTTAGAAGAACATCTGTCTTTAAGTAGAACTCAGTATAGTCAAGGAGCATGTTTTGAGCATGTTCATACTCGACTACATTACATTCTTCATTCGTTAGAATATTGCAGAGCTCTTCTCTACTAGGGAGTTTAGTTTCATTAAACTTTGTCATGGAATCCATGTAAAAGTATGGAAATACACCCTTTCTTCTAATCAGGTTGAAATGATCTTCATCAATGAAAATGATCGAAGTGTTGAAATCATTACTATCAAGATTTTTTGCTAATGTATCTAAACTTGAAGCCATAAATCTAAACGACTCTATAAATCTTATTTCTAATCCATGTTTTACATCTACCTTCATGAAAATTGAAAGAGAAATATAACGTTGTGTTCTGGGGAATCACTTTTATTCTGGCATTTTTTTATACTAGAAAGTTCTTTGAAAAATAGGTGCATATCATATGCAGAAAGATTATGAAAGATAACCGGTATGAACTGACGAATGCAACTCAAATTGCATTCGTTATGAGCTACCCCACGATAATTACCCGTAAGATGACAATGATCTCTAACTTTATCGTTATATAAAATTTTCTTACATATATGACAATCAATATAATAGAGCTATTTCTATTAGGGTGATAAAAATTTTCTTAACTTTAAGAAAATAATTTAGATAAATATCTGTACAATCTTCAACTATTTTTTTGATAAATATATTCGCCGAATCTTCACCAAAATAATTTCTATATAAATTATTTTCTCTATTAAAGCTACAATTAATAAAATAGCCGAATGCACAAGCATGATATTTCTGTACATTTGTGGTATTTTTACCTACAGCATCATCAACTTTTTCCAAAATAGACTCAAAGTCCGCGTAGATTACAAATGGCACATCCAACTGTTTGTAAAAGTTGTTAAACTTAATAACAGTTTCATTTTCGGGAATTCTGATGACTTTTTTGCAGCAAATATTTTTATGATGATTATACACATAATCATTATGTGTATGACATAGGCAGGTGTTGCAAATCAGGATCTTACTTCTGTGTGATGTCATGTTGGACCGAAGAAGTCTGAAGAAGATAGAGAAATAAAATAATATTTAAAGAAATATAACAATAACAAGTAAAATTTTTATAAAGATGTAAAAAAAATTTTATAAATACACAAATGAAACTTACTGTGATATATCTTTGATGAGCACATAGTTGAAGTTTTCATTCGACTGGAGCAATAACAGAATAATATGAACGTGTTTCTCTCATTTCGTTACATAGTATGGTCCTATAAGTGATGTTCCATTATGACCAAATACGTTTATGCTCACATCATTTTGATTCTCAAATTGTTTTATCTACTTCAATGGGAGTGGAAACTCTAGGCCTTTAATACAATTGCCCCTATATTAATATTGTCATTAGAAATATTTGTAATATTGTAATTTGTAAAGTTGTTCCGTTGTCTTCTATTTAAACTACTATCTGTGTACACAACAGCAATTTGTAGGACATTTAAAATAATAAACATCATTGTTCTCGACATTTAAGCATGTACGTTTTACTGCAATATTTTTTGGGAGAGGCTAAAGCTCGATCCTCTTATTATTGACACCTTGTTTATATTAACTTCAAGGGAATTTATTGAAAGCAAGATCCATCCGCTATCCCTCTCTGGAAATTCTTCCATTTTGGCTCTTAGCTCATCGGTCTGTTTTTTGTACATCTCTTCTATGTCATTAGAGAGGTCACCAACAACATCTTTGAGATGTGTACAAGTTGGCTAACATTTATCTCATCATTTACCATTTTCATATAATCACATGTGAGCTCCATATTATATTTAAACGTAGTATGTGTCCTACTACGTTCATTAAGTTGTTTTACTATGGAGCTCTTTGCAGATGCGAGAAACTCCTCCGGAAACAAGACACCCACATTTTTGTTGAGGATGATATATATCTCGATCTCCCATACTTATTCTTCTAGAGAGAAAATCGTTGATCCGTTCTTGCTGACAGCTGTTTTTGTGTTTTTTTTGTTCTGACGTGAGCCATACAACCATTTGATGGAATCATCTCATCACAATCCTCACAATATTTGTTTTTAATATTTAGTTTACTAATTCCCAACATAGCCTTCGACTGGCTAGCATAGGTGTGCGTTTCTATATGCTCATTTACTTTTGTTTGAGTCATAAAGACTTTATTGGGGATGGGACAACTTGCGGTATTAATTTTATTTAATTATTTTTATTATTTATTTATTTGTTTATAATTTATTTAATTATATTATTTATAAACAATTTACTTAATTATTTTATTTATAAACAATTTATTTAATTATTTTATTTATAAATAATTTATTTAATTATTTTTTTTTATATACAATATAAACTTGTTTAACAAACGATAATTAGCTTTACCACTTTTGTAGTTTTTTTTTGTTTTCAAACACTTTAAACACAACCTTTGGCAAATAGGTTGTGACTTGTTGAGATATCAGAGTATACGAGTACTGTTGACAATCTACTTTATTTCATCTACTTATATGCGTTACATGATAATCGCGTAGTAGTCATTAAATCTAATTTCTTTGTTGTATTACGACATATAATGAAATTCATACCCTCACACACAAAAACACACATCCCCACGATTCATATGAGAATCGCGTAGTAGTCATCAAATCTAATGTCTCTGTTGGTATTAGGGTATATGATGAAATTCATATACACAGCAACACCCAGACCAAAATCGCTAGCATCAGTTTGCAATATGAAGGTATAGGAAAAATCGGAGCACGTGAGTGCAGGTCCTTCTATAAGTTTTTGCTTAATTTTCGCAAAAGATATTTTCCACAATTGTTACATTAAAGTAAAATATACCAAAATAAAAATGTAATATGATGGGACTCAAAATATTTAATATCTGAAATGCCCTTGTACATTATCACCCATGCCAACACAATATTTTTCTATCTCCATAAGAATAGCAATGCCAATAGCCTAGAAAACATATATACACTCATATGTAAATATGTATGAAGAAGTGTTGATGTAATTCACACAAGCAATGATATACTATCACATACATTAATCCAACAACATAAACATACATACACACATTACCAAATGCATTCCCTATCCCCCTCCATTCCAAACATCTATCAGGGTTGCCACTACCTACAGCTTTTATATTATTTTCCCAGAGAAACCAAAAATAAATGTATACATACAATAATAATCATACAACGTAGTGTAATAAGTTTTCTTCTATCAGTCAATATAAAAGAAAGAGAGAAAACAGATATGGTGCATTTGTGGTGGAAGTGTTAACAACTTGTCCATATACATACATTTGTATGTAGTTAAATTATAGAAATGTACCAGTAACTAACTGTCTGGTTGGTATGCCTCCATTTTCCCATAAGAACTAAGTAGTCACGATGTCTATGCCTATGCATTGCATGAGGAATAATTATAGAGTAGTACTGGTTACAAAGTCAAAAGCGAGTCAGTACATTTTCACCATCGGCATTTCCTACAGGGTATAATGTTTGTCTGCCACTACAACAAAAATGGTGGTTACTGGCAAACATGCAAGTAAATACAAAAACGCACACATATAAACACACACATGCATACACATATACATACACATATGAAAACACTCACAGACACATCCATCAATCCACTGTAAGCACAACGCTTCCCTACAATACCAACAAAAGCTGCACACACAAGTACATATATACATACATACACATAAACAAAGAATCAAACTCACACACATTTAGCCTCACAAAATCTCAGCAGGAAATTCCTTAAAATCCAATATTTGTAACAGGGTTACCAACATATTTTGGTTTTTCCCGGTTTTGAATTCTTAAAACATGTCATTCGTCACCATTACCTATCTACTTTTACTTCATTTACATACAGGACCGGTCAGCTAACGGTGCTTTTCGCACGTAAACGTTTATACACTGCTTCTTCGTGTTTTCAATACAAAGTTAATCACTTGTCCTTTTGTTTTATTTCAAGGTTATTTAACTGTCTTACTTTTTATTGTTTCAGGCTTCAGGCTTGTCCTTTGTTATTTCAAAGTTATTTAACTGTTGTTTCAGCCGGTTGAGCCGCAAATGTAGAAAAGTCAATAAAAGTTTTTTATTTTGAAACAAAAATATTTAATTTTATTTTTTTATTCTTTAAGAAAATTTTTTTTTATAAATTTGCTTATTTAAATTCAGGTTTTTGTTTTATTTAAGTAAATGTAAATAATTAAATAATTGAACTTATTTTAATTTTAACTTAATTTTGTCAACTTTCGATTTCAACCTTTAATTTTTCAATTTTAATTTTGATTTATCTTCTACTTTAAGTTCAATTCTTTATTTTAAAACTTTTTACTTTTAATTAAAAAAAAATTTTGATTTATCTTCTACTTTAAGTTTCAATCTTTGTTTCCAACTTTTAAATTTTGGTTTGTCGACTTTTAATTGTAGCCTCTATTCTTACAACTTTTCTAAATTTTCAACTTTCATTCCAACTTCTATTTTTACAACTTCTGTTTTTCAACTTTTAATTTTTTACTTTTATTCTTTCGACTAACTCACGCTACTATAATTCTTCAACTGCCACTTCTTCGTTATTTTTAACTCGCTATTAGGTTTCTTACTTTCTTTGATCTTTCTGTTCTTGTGCCGTTTACACGATGACGGCTATGGTTACACTTAGTCAACCTTTACACGATACCCACTTTACTTTTAGTTAAGCCAAAACTGGAAAAAGTAGTTTCTGCTATATAAAGTACTAGCTTTAACTGAAATTTTTATTCACCTCAAAGCAAGTTTTATTCATATGTTCCAATATCAAATAAAAAAAAATTAAATAACATCAAATAAAACTAAATTAAATAAAAGTTAAAAACATAAAAGTATGTATATCAAATAAAATACACTATTGATTATATTGTATTATAAATAAAATAAAATGGATCACAGGTCCAGTATCTAATTGTTTTCCTTGGAAACTCGTTTTAATGGGTACAAGAGCATTCAATGTTTGTATGAAAGAAGTATATTTTCAGTATCTGTTACTTGATAAATTTAGTCGCAGTAGTGAATAGAGATTTTTAAATCACAGTGAAAAAGGAAAAAGGTATGGAAATATCGCCCACCTGTAATGGACATGTATGATAAATTACAGCACTGACAACTCCATGCGTTTCGAACCATTTTTGGTGCTTTTTTTATATTTTGTGCGATAAATTTTAATTTTTTAATTTTTGGTGGCAACAAGGGAAATTCAACACAACTTTTGTTTCAGTCTGAGAAAAAAAATTTTGTACAATAAAGTACAACTGTTTCAATACTATTTCATTCATTATAACATCATGACTTTGGTAATTGACTTTCTAAATCATATGCACAAAGTAAAACGGTTTTTTTTTGTTTTAATTTAATTTAGGCTATGGTTAAAACCTTACAGACCATTAACAGTAAAAATATTTAAGACTATCAATTATTGAACATTGTTCAAGGACAAAATGATATTACGCCTAATACTATTTACATTTACATTAAAATCAATAAAATTAGAGAAATCATTTTAGTTTTGACATAATCTTCTCAACGGATCAGCATTAACATAATTGGTTTGTTGACAGTTTAGATGAAGTGGTGTGAAATTGTTTCTGAACGGTTCAATAGACTTTTTTCTCGTAATTCGTGTAGGGATCCCAGATATTTGATCCGTATTCCAAAGTAGGCCTTACTAAGGAAGTGTGCAAATGGTTATTTATTGTAGGCTCTGTGAATTCCTTAGTCTAACGTTTTATAAATGCCAGCACATCAAGGGCCTTACTTACAGTCATAATAATGTGTTTTTAAAAACACACCAAGATGCATGTATTCAGTAACTAGTTCTAGCTGATGTCCACTCAGAGAGTAAAAGCTATCTGCATTCCAGTTTCGTGAGAGTCGCATGTGCTTTAAATTTTTTTACATTCAGATTCATTAAATTAGTACAAAACCCATAAAAAAGTTGGTCTAAATAACATTGCAACTAAATTCTTTCTAAAATGTTGCTGTAGCTTATAAAGATTTTTACATCATCCGCATACATTAAAAAATTGCAAAATTCGATTAAACATGCAAATCATTTATGAACAGTAGGGTGGCCCAAAAATTTCAAATTCATCCTACACCTCAGGCCACCTACTAATTTTTTTACTTCAGTTAAAACTACTAAAGTGCCAAAATTCCAATGCCCTAACTGGAGTGGAAAGCAGTGCTCAATGTCTTAAAAAATTTTAAATAGTTATTTCTGAATTTTTTTCTTTTTTCCAGATGTTGTATTTATGAAAGAACTAAAAGAAAAAATTTATTAAAAAGTTGATAATTATAAACTACGGCCTTGTCATCAAGTTCAACACGTCAAGCGGACACCATATTCTTGCTAGGTGTCAAAGATTAAGAACCAATATATTGATTTAATCAATTACCAACTATAAGGCAAAGTTCTTAGATTCCATTTTTTCCTGCAAGAAAAAAATTCAGTTCGAAATGCAAGTCACAGCATTGTAGAATAATTAATTTTAGTGTGGAGAATGTTATTTATGTCCTTTATATATAGTCGAATAAAAAAACACCAACAATATATTTTCTAGATTTTATATAAAACGTGTTTATTTTACAATTAATTTGAACAGAGTGAAGAAAATTTATTTTACATTAAAGTATAATGCCAAACTATAGTGATTGAAAATAAATTTTCATAAACAATAAATGCAAAGTATTTGTATTGCAAACTACAAATTCGAAAGCAATTCAACACTTCTCCTCAATACAAAATACTTTTAAAACAAGCTATACAAATATACAAAAAAACAAAACATAATAAAATTAATACATTCCCATTAAATCAGTAAATTTACAATGTTTAACGTTTCCTAAATTTTTATTTAACAAATCGACAACCATTTCGTTAGTTGGTACATACTTTAAAATTATATCGTTGTTCTTGTATGAATTTAGGACGTAATGATATTTGATATCAATATGCTTGCTTCGTGCAAGATATACTGGATTTTTGACTAATTTCTGTGCGCTTAAGTTATCGCCATTTACAACAAATGAATTCATGGAAAGTACTTACACTAAGTTCTAAACACAACTTTTTCAAATAAACTGCTTCTTTAGTTGCGGCATAAAAAGCAATGTATTCCGATTCGGTGCTACTGAGAGCTACTGTTGGTTGTTTCTTTGACTCCCATGAAAATATACATCCAGCGTAGAGAAATACGTATCATATACAGGATACTTACAGAATGTAATATGTCTGCTCTAGTTGTTAGGGCAAGATATATCAGTGCACCTATAAGGGATTGATATTCGGTTTCATTAATTTTATCTGTATTGTTATTGGAACAATTTAATTGAAATCCTTCATTCAAAGGCGTGGACATTGGTTTGCATTCGCTCATCTCATACTCTTCTAATAACTCTTTAATATAGTTCTTCTGACATATAGTAATCGATCCAGTTTCTCATATAAAACGTGTTTATTTTACAATTAATTTGAACAGAATGAAAAAAATTTATTTTACATTAAAGTATAATGCCAAACTATAGTGATTGAAAACAAATTTTCTTAAACAATAAATGCAAAGTATTTGTATTGCAAAGTACAAATTCGAAAGTAATTCAACATAGAAAGGCTGCTTTACCGATTAGACTTGAAAAACATTGTATTGATAAGCTGAAAAAATTAGATTCTTAATGGCTTCTGGTAAAGAAAAATAAATGAATAATCTCTCATAACCAAAAGAAACATGGAACACTATTTGAAGAGAAGTTAAATATGGTTTTTGATATTACTCACAATAATGCACTTACGATGTGCAAAGTTGACGAAGGCAGAAAGTTTTTAATTGATCAGAGGGCGGAAAGAAGTATGATTATATCGTAAGCAGACAAGAACTACAAAAAGAAACAAGAAAGAATTATTCAAAGAAAATTAAGAGAACAAAAGAAAACTGAAAAAAAATAGCCAGGTACCTTTTCTGTGATATATCCACCCACAACTATTTAAGATTCAGAAACTGTATCACCAGAACATTCTGATTCAGCCAAAAATATTTCAAAGATGTATAAGCCATCAACATCTCTAAAAAGAAGTAAACCCCAAACAGAATTACAGACTGAACAAATTGCAAAGAAATCTTTATTTTCTAATCATATCACTAGTGCATTAGATCGCATCAAGGTTTCTGATAGGGAAGCCTTAATGGTCCCAATGGTTTTCTCCATAGGCCAAAAATAAAAAAATTATGTTTTTTTCTAATTTTTGTTGCACTAATTATATTGATAACACTCTAAATTTTATTAATCTAAAAAATTTTGTTGATTTTTTCCGCGAGATTTAATTTTTGTGTCCGTTGAAAGTGGAGATACGTTTATATTGCATATATTTTGGTTGCATAGTCATAAAAGAAAACTTAAGTTTATCTAAAAAGTTATTGGCGATATTGTGGCAGAAGTCTCCAAAACCCTACAAAAATTAAATTTTATATTATTTCCTACTTTGGTGGGAAATAATTTAAAACCTGCAAATATAAGCCCATGAAAAAATCCCTGAAGAATACTTTTTACCTTTTCAAAACACACGTTTTTTAAAAACTTGGCCCTCATCCACACCATCTTCTTATATATCCACTTTTAGATTTTTAACCCCTCTTTATATTAAAAAATATTGTGGCCGCGGGTTTTTGCATATTTTCGTGTATCAATGCGATTTACATAGTCATTCGACGAAAAATAATTAAACATCGCATTTTGTTTTGTAATATTTCTTTTTAAGAACATGAGTAAAGGGCAATAAGTTTTCTTAATTATTGTTATTTTAAACTTTATATTGCAATTTTATGGTATTTGTCTTACAGTTATGAATAAAGACAAACATTTTTTTAAGAAATTGTCGTTTTAAACTTTATATTGCAATTTTAAGGTATTTGACCTTTGGTTTAAATGTAGCTTGGTTTGGCGAATTCCAAACTCGTCTAAAATTTCATCTGCTCCAAAGATGTCTAGGGATAACAGCGTATCATCTACTAATCGTCAAAATCGGTTTTCATTATTGCAAGACAATAACGACAAGCCCGCTGCATCATCGCAAAAGTCTTTTAAGCTACCACCTATCTATGTGAGAGAAAAAAATTCTAACGCGCTTCTAAAAAAAACTGTTGTCGGCAATTGGTGAAAATACTTTTCACATCATTCCAATTAAACGAGGTAATATTGATGAAACTAAGATCCACATATATGATGAAAAGGATTTCCGAAAAATTATTAGTGAATTTGAAAAAAAACAAAACAAATTTTTACAATTACCAACTTAAAAGTGCTAAACGCCTACAAGTAGTATTAAAGGGCGTAGATTCCTATGTTGACCCCGAAAAAGTAAAATATGCTCTTATGGACAAAGGATTTAAGGTAAAAAATGTTACTAACATAATTAACAGAGAAAAGGTCCCCCAAACCCCTATTTCGGGTCGAACTGCAGCCGAATGACATACAATTGCAAAAAATTAAACCCATCCAATTTGTAGCGTAAAGTTTATCTTACACCGAAAAATCACAGTTGAGGAGCCATGTAAGCATTCAGGTCCCGTACAGTGCCACAATTGCCAACTTACTGGAAATTACCTACAGTTTGTGTTATCTGCGGTGAATTGCACGGTTCTGCTAGCTGTACTAAGCCAAAAGATCAAGCTGAAAAAAAATTTAGTAATTACTCCTTGTGGAGCGCTGCGAGGAAGCTTAAAACACCCGTTGAGTTTAAACCACCTCTGCACAAGTCTACCGGAGGTTGGGTAAGAAGTGATAATGAACAAGATGCTGATGAGTTTGCCTTGTATTGGAATTATAACCCTTCTATTTATCTTTAATGCCATATTACGAATAGAGTATTATCCACACCACTGGAAGCTTGCCAAGGTCAAAATGAATCCAAAGCCGGGTAAAGATCTTACCAAGGCTGAATCATACAGCCCAATAAGTCTACTATCCACAAAACTTTTCTAAAAACTGCTCATCACAAAATTGTTCCCGATTCTAATTGGTAGTGGATGCATTCCAGACCATCAATTTGGGTTTAGAAGTCAGCACTATTAAACAAACGCACTATTAAACAAACGCATAGATTGGTTCAATTTATAAAAATAACATTTGAAGAAAAGAAATATTGTTCTGCCCTCTTTATTGATGTTTCTTAGGCATTTGATAAAGTGTTGCATGAAGGCCTAATTTTAAATTTGAAGACATGTCTACCAATAAACATTCTTAATCTTTTACAAAGTTATATTCTTGCCCGGAAGTTTACTGTTGTGGAAGGATACTTCATGAGTGTGCCCGAATCAATCTCATCCGGTTTGCCACAGGGGAGTGTACTGGGGCCAGTTTTGTATTTGATTTATACTTGTGGTATGCCTGTGAGCAATAACATCCACACATCTACACTTGCCGATGATACACCCTGCCTTAGTATGCACGAAAACTCTCATGAGGCACCTCGATATCTTCAGGAACATAATACCCAGCTGGAACTATGGCTAAACTTATGGAGAATAAAAGTAAACGAACAGAAGTGTGCTCAGATAACATTTACTCTACGAAAAGACACTTGTTCCCCCATTGGAATAAATAATCAAATTGTTCCTCAATACTCACATGTGAAATACCTTGGTATACACGTTGACCGACGGCTTACATGGAATTAGTAGGGAACTACCAATCCTAGGACAATTAAAATTGTGAAATTTAAAAATTTTAATTACCCAAATTTTAAAATTCTTGGAAATTTGTTCAATAAGTCCGTCCAATTTTTGTTTACATAAGGAGTTTTTGTTTACGTAAGGAGTTTTTTGTTTACATAAGGAGTTTTTTTTATTACTACAAACGAGGGCGGTTCAATAAGTCTGGTTTTTTATGACCGTGGGAATTGATATGTATGTAGGTTTGTGGGGTGGATTAAGATTAAGATTTCATAAGTATACATATATGCCGACGGGAAAATCATGAAAATGATTTTTCCTAATACCAACCGTAAAATCATGAGATGATTTTTCCTAATACCAATGGTGAAATAGTGAAAATTAATTTTCCTAATGCCGACGGCAATGCATGATGATTTTTTCTAATGCCGAAGGCAATGCATGATTATTTTTTTCAAATGCCGACGGCAAAACATGATTATTTTTCCTAATGCCGACGGCAATGCATGATTATTTTTTTCAAATGCCGACGGCAAAACATGATTATTTTTCCTAATGCCTACGGCAAAACATGAATATTATTTTCAAATGCCGACGGCAAAACATAATTATTATTTCCTAATACCAAAGGGAAAATTGCCGGTGTTGCCAGACTGTAGAAATTTATTATCGTAATACTATATCAGTAATATCAGAGAAAATAGATTTGATGACTACTATGCGATTCTCATATGAATCGTGGGAATGTGTATGTGCGATTTCCTAACGCTAATAAATTGTTTGTCATACCGACATTTTATGATGTAAAATGTTCTCATGTATGTGAACACCCCTAATGCTTGTATGTGGGTGGTCGAGTTTGTCTGTTCCAGATAAGTTTATATTTTGTTTATTTGTTTAAGAAATATTTATTTCATAACATTATGAAATTCTTGAATGTGTATGTATGTATGTATGTACATACATATATATGTATGTATGTACATTTGTGCGATCGTGAGAATTTGTGCATGGATTATTTTGTGGCTCTGTAGAATACAGACGTAATATTTGTATACATTTATATTTTGCAACGCAGTCATTTCTTTGACTACGATTATTTTAAAGCAGAGGATTTTCAACTAAGTACAGTCATCAGCAGAGAAACAAAAAGTATAAATTTGCAAGTAAGCAGAGCTACCGCTACTAATTTTCATATAAATACGCCAACTTTTCTAATCAACACATCAGTACTTTATTGTATTTAGCAGCATCATTCTCGTCAATCCGCGTTTATAATTTTGATTCAATTTGGAAAAATGAGTTCTTCAGGTTATAATTGTGACATATGTAACAAAGTTTACAAATATCAAAAATCCTTTTTGGATAACCTTAAGATAGTACGATGAATCCAGGGGGACAAAATCAATAGCAACCGCTCTCTCTTCAAAATCAGCAGCAGCAGCTGAACACTTTTCATCATTATCATCAGCAACAACCTTCTCTACAATACCCTCAATATCAACTACCGATAAGTTACCCTACAGAAATGTCATGGAATAATCAGTTTTTGGGATCAGGAGTGCCAATGCAATATATGTATCCAAATTACAATTATAATCCCAATTTGATGCAATGGCAACCTCTTAATTATCAACAACAAGAGCAGCAGCAGCAACAACAACAAGCTCAACAACAAGGTGTGGATATCCAGGGGGGAATTTTATACAACGATGCTATGGACATAAGTTTACCGGAAAGTGATAGAGAATTAGAAGAAAGAAGAGAAGAAAGTCTGCCAACTCCAATGAGTACTTCGCATGCTAGAACAGAAGAAGTCGAAGAGAGTGTGAGATATTATAAAATATGGAAAGCCTTCAAAAATCATATCGCCACTTATGCAATTCTAAATAAAAAAGATCAACTTCTCTTGGAAGAATTTATTAAGGAAAACATAAATATTTTTATTGAGAGACTTCAAATGACTTTGTCTAAGCATATAATTATTAAATTTCATGTGAATATTGTGGCGGAGTACATCAAAATTGTGGAAGAAGAATTGGAGTTGTGTGTTATATCACATGTAGCCAAAATTAGTTTACTGATGAAGGCAGACAATATAGAAGAATTATTCCGTAAGCAGGTTGAGGAGATTTCAACCAAAATATCCGAATTCCAAGCGAGGGACTCTGGTTGGACTTTGATAAGTATAATTCGAGCGGAAATAAGCATCAATAAAGTATCTCTCGTTAAAGTTTCAAATTATGTATCTACTCCTGAAAAACTTCACAAAAGAAAAGCTTGCATCAACATAGAATAAAGCGATGCATATTGCTTCAAGTGGTGCCTGATTGCTGCAATGGATACCACGAAATACGATCGGCCAAAACGTTGTAGTTCTTATAACATCCCTGACATTACTTCAGAGACGATTGTTACGCGAAATGGTGTAGTGTTAAATTTCATCAATTTAAGGTTCCCATTAGCACTAAACAAAATCAAAGAGTTCGAGGTGAACAATCCTACAATAAGTGTTAACGTATTTGGGTATGATGAGGGGGCAAATCAGATTATTGGGCCTTATTATGTGACCAAGGACGAGAAAATTAACCATGTAAACTTGCTGCTTTTAGAGAATGGTGAAGTTCATCACTACATTTTGATAAAGAACATGTCAAAGTAAGTTAGAAAATTATACTACACTTTAATTTAATGATACATATATTGGTTTTATATATTTTATAAAATATGTACGTTTTATTTATAATCTTAGTTTTTCTACTTTCTACTTTTTATCATTCACAGGTTTTTACGGAAGCAGATAACACAGGATAGGCATAAATTAATTTTCTGCAACAGCTGTCTGCAGTATACGCATAGGGAGAATGTCATCTCTAATCATAAAGCAGAATGTGGCAAGATAGTAACCAATATTACGACTGTTTGTAAAAGTTCTTAAACTTAATAACAGTTTCATCTTCGAGCATTCTGATGACTTTTTTGCAGCAAATATTTTTATGATGATTATACACATAATCATCATGTGTATGACATAAGCAGGTGTTGCAAATCAGGAGCTTACTTCTGTGTGATGTCATGTTGGACCGAAGAAGTCTAAAGAAGATAAAGAAATAAAATCATATGTAAAGAAATATAACAATAACAAGTAAATTTTTTATAAAGATGTAAAAAAATTTAATAAATACACAAATGAAACTTACTTTGATATATCATCGGTCTGTTTTTTGTACATCTCTTCTATGTCATTAGAGAGGGTCACCAACATCATCTTTGAGATGTATACAAGTTGGCTAATATTTATCTCATCATTTATCATTTTCATATAATCACATGTGAGCTCTATATTATATTTAAACGTAGTATGTGTCCTAGTACGTTCATTAAGTTGTTTTACTATGGAGCTCTTTGCAGATGCGAGAAACTCCTCCGGAAACAAGACACCCACATTTTTGTTGAGGATGATATATGTCTCGATCTCCCATACTTATTCTTCTAGAGAGAAAATCGTTGATCCGTTCTTGCTGACAACTGTTTTTTTGTTTTATGGTTCTGACGTGAGCCATACAACCATTTGATGGAATCATCTCATCACAATCCTCACAATATTTGTTTTTAATATTTAGTTTACTAACTCCCAACATACCCTTCGACTGGCTAGCATAGGTGTGAGTTTCTATATGCTCATTTACTTTTGTTTGAGTCATAAAGACTTTATTGGAGATGGGACAACTTGCTGTATTAATTTTATTTAATTATTTTTATTATTTATTTATTTGTTTATAATTTATTTAATTATATTATTTATAAAAAATTTACTTAATTATTTTATTTATAAACAATTTATTTAATTATATTATTTATAAATAATTTATTTAATTATTTTTTTTGTATATACAGTATAAACTTGTTTAACAAACGATAATTAGTTTTACCACTTTTGTAGTTTTTGTGTTTTCAAACACTTTAAACACAACCTTTGAAAAATAGGTTGTGACTTGTTGAGATATCAGAGTATACGAGTACTGTTGACAATCTACTTTATTTCATCTACTTATATGCGTTACATGATAATCGCGTAGTAGTCATTAAATCTAATTTCTATGTTGGTATTACGACTTATGATGAAATTCATACTCACACACACACACACACACACACACATGCAAACACACATCCCCACGATTCATATGAGAATCGCGTAGTAGTCATCAAATCTAATGTCTCTGTTGGTATTACGGTATATGATGAAATTCATATACACAGCAACACCCAGACCAAAATCGCTAGCATCAGTTTGCAATATGAAGGTATAGGAAAAATCGGAGCACGTGAGTGCAGGTCCTTCTATAAGTTTTTGCTTAATTTTCGCAAAAGATATTTTCCACAATTGTTACATTAAAGTAAAATATACCAAAATAAAAATGTAATATGATGGGACTCAAAATATTTAATATCTGAAATGCCCTTGTACATTATCACCCATGCCAACACAATATTTTTCTATCTCCATAAGAATAGCAATGCCAATAGCCTAGAAAACATATATACACTCATATGTAAATATGTATGAAGAAGTGTTGATGTAATTCACACAAGCAATGATATACTATCACATACATTAATCCAACAACATAAACATACATACACACATTACCAAATGCATTCCCTATCCCCCTTCATTCCAAACATCTATCAGGGTTGCCACTACCTACAGCTTTTATATTATTTTCCCAGAGACCCCAAAAATAAATGTATACATACAATAATAATCATACAACTTAGTGTAATAATTTTTTTTCTATCAGTCAATATAAAAGAAAGAGAGAAAACAGATATGGTGCATTTGTGGTGGAAGTGTTAACAATTTGGCCATATACATACATTTGTATGTAGTTAAATTATAGAAATGTACCAGTAACTAACTGTCTGGTTGGTATGCCTCCATTTTCCCATAAGAACTAAGTAGTCACTATGTCTATGACTATGCATTGCATGAGGAATAATTATAGAGTAGTACTGGTTACAAAGTCAAAAGCGAGTCAGTACATTTTCACCATCGGCATTTCCTACAGGGTATAATGTTTGTCTGCCACTACAACAAAAATGGTGGTTACTGGCAAACATGCAAGTAAATACAAAAACGCACACATATACACACACACATGCATACACATATACATACACATATGAAAACACTCACAGACACATCCATCAATCCACTGTAAGCACAACGCTTCCCTACAATACCAACAAAAGCTGCACACACAAGTACATATATACATACATACACATAAACAAAGAATCAAACTCACACACATTTAGCCTCACAAAATCTCAGCAGGAAATTCCTTAAAATCCAACATTTGTAACAGGGTTACCAACATATTTTGGTTTTTCCCGGTTTTGAATTCTTAAAACATGTCATTCGTCCCCATTACCTATCTACTTTTACTTCATTTACATACAGGACCGGTCAGCTAACGGTGCTTTTCGCACGTAAACGTTTATACACTGCTTCTTCGTGTCTTCAATACAAAGTTAATCACTTGTCCTTTTGTTTTATTTCAAGGTTATTTAACTGTCTTACTTTTTATTGTTTCAGGCTTCAGGCTTGTCCTTTATTATTTCAAAGTTATTTAACTGTTGTTTCAGCCGGTTGAGCCGCAAATGTAGAAAAGTCAATAAAAGTTTTTTATTTTGAAACAAAAATATTTAATTTTATTTTTTTATTCTTTAAGAAAATTTTTTTTTATAAATTTGCTTATTTAAATTCAGGTTTTTGTTTTATTTAAGTAAATGTAAATAATTAAATAATTGAACTTATTTTAATTTTAACTTAATTTTGTCAACTTTCGATTTCAACCTTTAATTTTTCAATTTTAATTTTGATTTATCTTCTACTTTAAGTTTAATTCTTTATTTTAAAACTTTTTACTTTTAATTAAAAAAAAATTTTGATTTATCTTCTACTTTAAGTTTCAATCTATGTTTTCAACTTTTAAATTTTGGTTTGTCGACTTTTAATTGTAGCCTCTATTCTTACAACTTTTCTAAATTTTCAACTTTCATTCCAACTTCTATTTTTACAACTTCTGTTTTTCAACTTTTAATTTTTTACTTTTATTCTTTCGACTAACTCACGCTACTATAATTCTTCAACTGCCACTTCTTCGTTATTTTTAACTCGCTATTAGGTTTCTTACTTTCTTTGATCTTTCTGTTCTTGTGCCGTTTACACGATGACGGCTATGGTTACACTTAGTCAACCTTTACACGATACCCACTTTACTTTTAGTTAAGCCAAAACTGGAAAAAGTAGTTTCTGCTATATAAAGTACTAGCTTTAACTGAAATTTTTATTCACCTCAAAGCAAGTTTTATTCATATGTTCCAATATCAAATAAAAAAAAATTAAATAACATCAAATAAAACTAAATTAAATAAAAGTTAAAAACATAAAAGTATGTATATCAAATAAAATACACTATTGATTATATTGTATTATAAATAAAATAAAATGGATCACAGGTCCAGTATCTAATTGTTTTCCTTGGAAACTCGTTTTAATGGGTACAAGAGCATTCAATGTTTGTATGAAAGAAGTATATTTTTGATAAATTTAGTCGCAGTAGTGAATAGAGATTTTTAAATCACAGTGAAAAAGGAAAAAGGTATGGAAATATCGCCCACCTGTAATGGACATGTATGATAAATTACAGCACTGACAACTCCATGCGTTTCGAACCATTTTTGGTGCTTTTTTTTATATTTTGTGCGATAAATTTTAATTTTTTAATTTTTGGTGGCAACAAGGGAAATTCAACACAACTTTTGTTTCAGTCTGAGAAAAAAAATTTTGTACAATAAAGTACAACTGTTTCAATACTATTTCATTCATTATAACATCATTACTTTGGTAATTGACTTTCTAAATCATATGCACAAAGTAAAACGGTTTTTTTTGTTTTAATTTAATTTAGGCTATGGTTAAAACCTTACAGACCATTAACAGTAAAAATATTTAAAACTATCAATTATTGAACATTGTTCAAGGACAAAATGATATTACGCCTAATACTATTTACATTTACATTAAAATCAATAAAATTAGAGAAATCATTTTAGTTTTGACATAATCTTCTCAACGGATCAGCATTACCATAATTGGTTTGTTGACAGTTTAGATGAAGTGGTGTGAAATTGTTTCTGAACGGTTCAATAGACTTTTTTCTCGTAATTCGTGTAGGGATCCCAAATATTTGATCCGTATTCCAAAGTAGGCCTTGCTAAGGAAGTGTGCAAATGGTTATTTATTGTAGGCTCTGTGAATTCCTTAGTCTAACGTTTTATAAATGCCAGCACATCAAGGGCCTTACTTACAGTCATAATAATGTGTTTTTAAAAACACACCAAGATGCATGTATTCAGTAACTAGTTCTAGCTGATGTCCACCCAGAGAGTAAAAGCTATCTGCATTCCAGTTTCGTGAGAGTCGCATGTGCTTTAAATTTTTTTACATTCAGATTCATTAAATTAGTACAAAACCCATAAAAAAGTTGGTCTAAATAACATTGTAACTAAATTCTTTCTAAAATGTTGCTGTAGCTTATAAAGATTTTTACATCATCCGCATACATTAAAAAATTGCAAAATTCGATTAAACATGCAAATCATTTATGAACAGTAGGGTGGCCCAAAAATTTCAAATTCATCCTACACCTCAGGCCACCTACTAATTTTTTTACTTCAGTTAAAACTACTAAAGTGCCAAAATTCCAATGCCCTAACTGGAGTAAAAAGCAGTGCTCAATGTCTTAAAAAATTTTAAATAGTTATTTCTGAATTTTTTTCTTTTTTCCAGATGTTGTATTTATGAAAGAACTAAAAGAAAAAATTTATTAAAAAGTTGATAATTATAAACTACGGCCTTGTCATCAAGTTCAACACGTCAAGCGGACAACATATTCTTGATAGGTGTCAAAGATTTAGAACCAATATATAGATTTAATCAATTACCAACTATAAGGCATAGTTCTTAGATTCCATTTTTTCCTGCAAGAAAAAAAATCAGTTCGAAATGCAAGTCACAGCATTGTAGAATAATTAATTTTAGTGTGGAGAATGTTATTTATGTCCTTTATATATAGTCGAATAAAAAAACACCAACAATATATTTTCTAGATTTTATATAAAACGTGTTTATTTTACAATTAATTTGAACAGAGTGAAGAAAATTTATTTTACATTAAAGTATAATGCCAAACTATAGTGATTGAAAATAAATTTTCTTAAACAATAAATGCAAAGTATTTGTATTGCAAAGTACAAATTCGAAAGCAATTCAACACTTCTCCGCAATACAAAATACTTTTAAAACAAGTTATACAAATAAACAAAAAAACAAAACATAGTAAAATTAATACATTCCCATTAAATCAGTAAATTTACAATGTTTAACGTTTCCTAAATTTTTATTTAACAAATCGACAACCATTTCGATAGTTGGTACATACTTTAAAATTATATCGTTGTTCTTGTATGAATTTAGGACGTAATGATATTTGATATCAATATGCTTGCTTCGTGCAAGATATACTGGATTTTTGACTAATTGCTGTGCGCTTAAGTTATCGCCATTTACAACAAATGAATTCATGGAAAGTACTTACACTAAGTTCTAAACACAACTTTTTCAAATAAACTGCTTCTTTAGTTGCGGCATAAAAAGCAATGTATTCCGATTCGGTGCTACTAAGAGCTACTGTTGGTTTTTTCTTTGACTCCCATGAAAATATACATCCAGCTTAGAAAAATACGTATCATGTATATGATTTGCGTTCTATTGGATCACTACCCCAGTCTGCATCAACGTAACCTTTAATTGGCTTACCAGTTTTATGGTAGTGAAGTTTGAGATCTTTTTTCCTTGCAAATAACTGAGAACGTGCTTTGCTGCTGCTACATGTTCTGAATGTGGGTTTTTATTTCTTTGTGACAGCTCACTTACAGAATGTAATATGTCTGCTCTAGTTGTTAGGGCAAGATATATCAGTGCACCTATAAGGGATTGATATTCGGTTTCATTAACTTTATCTGTATTGTTATTGGAACAATTTAATTGAAATCCTTCATTCAAAGGTGTGGACATTGGTCATCTCGTACTCTTCTCATAACTCTTTAATATAGTTCTTCTGACATATCATAATCGATCCATTTTCTCATATAAAACGTGTTTATTTTACAATTAATTTGAACAGAATGAAGAAAATTTATTTTACATTAAAGTATAATGCCAAACTATAGTGATTGAAAACAAATTTTCTTAAACAATAAATGCAAAGTATTTGTATTGCAAAGTACAAATTCGAAAGCAATTCAACATAGAAATGCTGCTTTTCCGATTAGACTTGAAAAACATTGTATTGATAAGCTGAAAAAATTAGATTCTTAATGGCTTCTGGTAAAGAAAAATAAATGAATAATCTCTCATAACCAAAAGAAACATGGAACACTATTTGAAGAGAAGTTAAATATGGTTTTTGATATTACTCACAATAATGCACTTACGATGTGCAAGGTTGACGAAGGCAGAAAGTTTTTAATTGATCAGAGGGCGGAAAGAAGTATGATTATATCGTAAGCAGACAAGAACTACAAAAAGAAACAAGAAAGAATTATACAAAGAAAATTAAGAGAACAAAAGAAAATTGAAAAAAAAATAGCCAGGTACCTTTTCTGTGATATATCCACCCACAACTATTTAAGATTCAGAAACTGTATCACCAGAACATTCTGATTCAGCCAAAAATATTTCAAAGATGTATAAGCCATCAACATCTCTAAAAAGAAGTGAACCCCAAACAGAATTACAGACTGAACAAATTGCAAAGAAATCTTTATTTTCTAATCATATCACTAGTGCATTAGATCGCATCAAGGTTTCTGATAGGGAAGCCTTAATGGTCTCAATGGTTTTCTCCATAGGCCAAAAATAAAAAAATTATGTTTTTTTCTAATTTTTGTTTCACTAATTATATTGATAACACTCTAAATTTTATTAATCTAAAAAATTTTGTTGATTTTTTCCGCGAGATTTAATTTTTGTGTCCGTTGAAAGTGGAGATACGTTTATATTGCATATATTTTGGTTGCATAGTCATAAAATAAAACTTAAGTTTATCTAAAAAGTTATTGGCGATATTGTGGCAGAAGTCTCCAAAACCCTACAAAAATTAAATTTTATATTATTTCCTACTTTGGTGGGAAATAATTTAAAACCTGCAAATATAAGCCCATGAAAAAATCCCTGAAGAATACTTTTTACCTTTTCAAAACACACGTTTTTTAAAAACTTGGCCCTCATCCACACCATCTTCTTATATATCCACTTTTAGATTTTTAACCCCTCTTTATATTAAAAAATATTGTGGCCGCGGGTTTTTGCATATTTTCGTGTATCAATGCGATTTACATAGTCATTCGACGAAAAATAATTAAAAATCGCATTTTGTTTTGTAATATTTCTTTTTAAGAACATGAGTAAAGGGCAATAAGTTTTCTTAATTATTGTTATTTTAAACTTTATATTGCAATTTTATGGTATTTGGCTTACAGTTATGAATAAAGGCAAACATTTTTTTAAGAAATTGTCGTTTTAAACTTTATATTGCAATTTTAAGGTATTTGACTTTTGGTTTAAATGTAGCTTGGTTTGGCGAATCCCAAACTCGTCTAAAATTTCATCTGCTCCAAAGATGTCTAGGGATAACAGCGCATCATCTACTTATCGTCAAAATCGGTTTTCATTATTGCAAGACAATAACGACAAGTCCGCTGCATCATCGCAAAAGTCTTTTAAGCTACCACCTATCTATGTGAGAGAAAAAAATTCTAACGCGCTTCTAAAAAAAACTGTTGTCGGCAATTGGTGAAAATACTTTTCACATCATTCCAATTAAACGAGGTAATATTGATGAAACTAAGATCCACATATATGATGAAAAGGATTTCCGAAAAATTATTAGTGAATTTGAAAAAAACAAAACAAATTTTTACACTTACCAACTTAAAAGTGCTAAACGCCTACAAATAGTATTAAAGGGCGTAGATTCCTATGTTGACCCCGAAAAAGTAATATATGCTCTTATGGACAAAAGATTTAAGGTAAAAAATGGTTCTGCTAGCTGTACTAAGCCAAAAGATCAAACTGAAAAAAAATTTAGTAATTACTCCTTGTGGCGCGCTGCGAGGAAGCTTAAAACACCCGTTGAGTTTAAACCACCTCTGCACAAGTCTACCGGAGGTTGGGTAAGAAGTGATACTGAACAAGATGCTGACGAGTTTGCCTTGTATTGGAATTATAACCCTTCTATTTATCTTTAATGCCATATTACGAATAGAGTATTATCCACACCACTGGAAACTTGCCAAGGTCAAAATGAATCCAAAGCCGGGTAAAGATCTTACCAAGGCTGAATCATACAGGCCAATAAGTCTACTATCCACAAAACTTTTCTAAAAACTGCTCATCACAAAATTGTCCCGGATTCTAATTGGTAGTGAATGCATTCCAGACCATCAATTTGGGTTTAGAAGTCAGCACTATTAAACAAACGCACTATTAAACAAACGCATAGATTGGTTCAATTTATAAAAAGAACATTTGAAGAAAAGAAATATTGTTCTGCCCTCTTTATTGATGTTTCTTAGGCATTTGATAAAGTGTTGCATGAAGGCCTAATTTTAAAATTGACGACATATCTATCAATAAACATTCTTAATCTTTTACAAAGTTATATTCTTGCCCGGAAGTTTACTGTTCTGGAAGGATACTTTATGAGTGTGCCCGAATCAATCTCATCCGGTTTGCCACAGGGGAGTATACTGGGGCCAGTTTTGTATTTGATTTATACTTGTGATATGCCTGTGAGCAATAACATCCACACATCTACACTTGCCGATGATACAGCCTGCCTTTGTATGCACGAAAACTCTCACGAGGCATCTCGATATCTTCAGGAACATAATACCCAGCTGGAACTATGGCTAAACTTATGGAGAATAAAAGTAAACGAACAGAAGTGTGCTCAGATAACATTTACTCTACGAAAAGACACTTGTTCCCCCATTGGAATAAATAATGAAATTGTTCCTCAACACTCACATGTGAAATACCTTGGTATACACGTTGACCGACGGCTTACATGGAATTAGTAGGGAACTACCAATCCTAGGACAATTAAAATTGTGAAATTTTCAAATTTTAATTACCCAAATTTTAATATTCTTGGAAACTTGTGAAATTTGATACCTACGAGGGTGGTTCAATAAGTCCGTCCAATTTTTGTTTACATAAGGAGTTTTTGTTTACATAAGGAGTTTTTTGTTTACATAAGGAGTTTTTTTTATTACTACAAACGAGGGCGGTTCAATAAGTCTGGTTTTTTATGACCGTCGGAATTTATATGTATGTATGTTTGTGGGGTGGATTAAGGGGTTTCATAAGATTAAGATTTCATAAGTATACATATATGCCGACGGGAAAATCATGAAAATGATTTTTCCTAATACCAACGGGGAAATCATGAGATGATTTTTCCTAATTACAATGGTGAAATAGTGAAAATTAATTTTTCCTAATGCCGACGGCAATGCATGATGATTTTTCCTAATGCTGACGGCAATGCATGATTATTTTTTTCAAATGCCGACGGCAAAACATGAATATTATTTTCAAATGCAGACGGCAATGCATGATGATTTTTACTAATGCCGAACGGAAAATTGCCGGTGTTGCCAGACTGTAGAAATTTGTTATCGTAATACTATATCAGTAATATCAGAGAAAATAGATTTGATGACTACTATGCGATTCTCATATGAATCGTGGGAATGTGTATGTGCGATTTCCTAACTCTAATAAATTGTTTGTCATAAGGACATTTTATGATGTAAAATGTTCTCATGTATGTGAACACGCCTAATGCTTGTATGTGGGTGGTCGAGTTTGTCTGTCCCAGATAAGTTTATATTTTGTTTATTTGTTTAAGAAATATTTATTTCATAACATTATGAAATTCTTGAATGTGTATGTATGTATGTATGTATGTACATTTGTGCGATCGTGAGAATTTGTGCATGGATTATTTTGTGGCTCTTTAGAATACAGACGTAATATTTGTATACATTTATATTTTGCAACGCAGTCATTTCTTTGACTACGATTATTTTAAAGCAGAGGATTTTCAACTAAGTACAGTCATCAGCAGAGAAACAAAAAGTATAAATTTGCAAGTAAGCAGAGCTACCGCTACTAATTTTCATATAAATACGCCAACTTTTCTAATCAACACATCAGTACTTTATTGTATTTAGCAGCATCATTCTCGTCAATCCATTATACTTCCGCGTTTATAATTTTGATTCAATTTGGAAAAATTAGTTCTTCAGGTTATAATTGTGACATATGTAACAAAGTTTACAAATATCAGAAATCCTTTTTGGATAACCTTAAGATAGTACGATGAATCCAAGGGGACAAAATCAAGAGCAACCGCTCTCTCTTCAAAATCAGCAGCATCAGCTGAACACTTTTCATCATCATCATCAGCAACAACCTTCTCTACAATACCCTCAATATCAACTACCGATAAGTTACCCTACAGAAATGTCATGGAATAATCAGTTTTTGGGATCAGGAGTGCCAATGCAATATGAGTATCCAAATTACAATTATAATCCCAATTTGATGCAATGGCAACCTCTTAATTAACAACAACAAAAGCAGCAGCAGCAACAGCAACAATCTCAACAACAAGGTGGGGTTATCCATGGAGGGATTTTATACAACGATGCTATGGACATAAGTTTACCGGAAAGTGATAGAGAATTATAAGAAAGAAGATAAGAAACTCTGCCAACTCCAATGAGTACTTCGCATGCTAGAACAGAAGAAGTCAAAGAGAGTGTGAGATATTATAAAATATGGAAAGCCTTCAAAAATCATATCGCCACTTATGCAATTCTAAATAAAAAAGATCAACTTCTCTTGGAAGAATTTATTAAGGAAAACATAAATATTTTTATTGAGAGACTTCAAATGACTTTGTCTAAGCATATAATTACTAAATTTCATGTGAATATTGTGGCGGAGTACATCAAAATTGTGGAAGAAGAATTGGAGTTGTGTGTTATATCACATGTAGCCAAAATTAGTTTACTGACGAAGGCAGACAATATAGAAGAATTATTCCGTAAGCAGGTTGAGGAGATTTCAACCAAAATGTGTGAATTCCAAGAGAGGGACTCTGGTTGGACTTTGATAAGTATAGTTCGAGCGGAAATAAGCATCTCTCGTTAAAGGTTCAAATTATGTATCTACTCCTGAAAAACTTCATAAAAGAAAAGCTTGCATCAACATAGAATACAGCGATGCATATTGCTTCAAGTGGTGCCTGATTGCTACAATGGATACCACGAAATACGATCGGCCAAAACGTTGTAGTTCTTATAACATCCCTGACATTACTTCAGAGACGATTGTTACGCGAAATGGTGTAGTGTTAAATTTCATCAATTTAAGGTTCCCATTAGCACTAAACAAAATCAAGGAGTTCGAGGTGAATAATCCGGCAATAAGTGTGAACGTAGTTGGGTATGATGAGGGGGCAAATCAGATCATTGGTCCTTATTGTGTGACCAAAGATGAGAAAATAAATCATATAAACTTGCTGCTTTTAGAGAATGCTGAAGTTCATTACAACGTTTTGATAAAGAACATGTCAAAGTAAGTTAAAAAATTATACAACTCTTTATTTTATATATTTTTATAAAATATATACGTTTTATTTATAAACTTTTTTCTATTTTTATTTTTTATTATTCACAGACTTTTACAGAAGCAGACTACCAGGAATGGAAACAAACTAATTTTCTGCAATAGCTGTCTCCATAGCGAGAGTGGAATGACTAATCATAAGGTGGAAAATCGTTACAACTATGCCATCAGGTGCGGATGCTATCCTACAGTTTAAGGGGCATCAGAGAAAAATGGATGTGCCCTTCGTAGTATATGCGGACTTCGAATGCATATTAGAAGATATTAGTGATAGTGTAAGTCGTAAAACCAGTCTTATAAAAAAGCACACTCCTTGTGCATTTAGCTATTATATTAAGTGTCTCCATAGCAGTAAGTTAGATAAGTTAAGGATTTATACAGGCAAAGATGCCTCAAAAAAATTCGTGACATATTTAATTAAAGATTGTGAGGATATTTATAATAATTATTTAGTAAATAATAGGCAAATGGATACTTTATCCCCTTCTGATATTTATAATTTTTATAGTGCGGTGAATTGTCACATTTGTCAAAAATGTTTAGGTAAAGATCGCGTTAGAGATCATTGCCACATTAGTGGTAAATATAGAGGTGCAGCTTACAATAACTGTAATTTAAATGACCAAATCCCCAAGTTTATACCAGTTTATTTTTACAATTACTCAAATTATGACTCGCATCTTTTTATTAAAGAACTAGGTGAAATTTCAATTCAACTGAAAGTACTCCCTGTCAATAAGGAGCATTATATATCCCTCTCCCAATTTTCAGAAATCAGTGATGGTCACAAGCTTGAAATAAGATTTCTTGATACAATACGCTTTATGGCTGAGAGTTTGGAATCAGTGGCTTGCAATTTGTCAGATAATGATTTCAGGACTATAAGGTCCATATTTCAGTCAGAAAAAGAGTTACAACTGATTAAGAGAAAAGGTATTTTTCCGTATGAGTACCTAAACTCATTCCAAAAACTAGATGAATGTCAGCTCCCTTCACGCAATGATTTTTTTAATAAGCTGAACAATAAAGAGTGTTCTTTAGAGGAATACTCACATGCTAAAGAGGTATAGAATACTTTTGGTTGCAAAACAATGAAAGATTACATGGAACTTTACTTAAAGACAGACGTCCTCTTACTAACAGATATTTTCGAGAACTTTAGAAAATTTTGCAAAGGTATTTATGAGCTGGATCCATGTCAATATTATACAGCTCCCGGACTTTCCTGGCATGCAATGTTAAAATATACAAAAATTGAATTAGAATTATTAATGGACATAGACATGAACAATTTTATGAAAAAAGGTATACTTGGGGGAATCGTACAGTGTAAACAAAGATATTCGAAAGCGAATAACAAATATTTACAAGATTTTGATAAATTTCAGAATTTCTTGTATACTTAGACGCAAACAACCTCTACGGTTGGCCGATGTCGGAATATCTTCCTTATGGTGAGTTCAGATGGTTATCGCATGACGAGCTGAGTCTGGACCCAAAAAGCATAGCTGACAATTTAAGTGGCGGTTATGTATATGAGGTCACTTTAGATTATCCTTCCCACCTACATGACTTGCATAATGACCTTCCTTTTTGCGCTGAAATTAAAAAAGTTATGCAAGCGAAGTATAACAAGTTGATAACCGATTTCTCTACAAAGCAGTCATATGTGATACACTATAGAGTTCTGAAACAATGCTTAGAATATGGTTTGGTTTTAAAGAAAACACATCGTATTCTAGCATTTAAACAATCTCTATGGTTACAAGGCTATATTGACCTAAATTTCAGACATAGAGCCACTGCTCAAAATGCTTTTGAAAAAAACTTTTTCAAACTTCTCAATAATGCAGTGTATGGTAAAACCATGGAAAATGTGGACAAGACGAGAGATGTTAAAATTGTCAATAGTTGGGAGAGAACAAATTGTAATCATTTGGGCGCACAAGATTGAATATCCAAACCCAACTTTCATAGTTTATCTATATTTTCCGAAAATCTTGTAGCTATCGAAATCAATAGAGTCAACACACACTACAATAAACCAATTTACTTCGGATTTTGCATACTGGAGCTTTCCAAATGGAAAATGTATAATTTCCATTACGGGTACATGCAACCTAAGTTCAAGACAAAACTCTCATTAAACTATATGGACACAGACTCTTTTATTTATACAATAAAAACGGACGACTTTTATGCCGACATAAAGAATGACATAGAACAACAATTTGATACATCGGACTACCCTGCAGACAATATTTATAATCTTCCACTAGTTACTAAAAAAGTTTTAGGTATGATGAAGGATGAAAATTGCGGTAAGATAATGACAGAGTTTGTTGGGCTGCGTTCAGAGATGTACTCAATTAGTGCACAAAAGCAAAATGATACTAAAAAATCAAAGCGGGTAAAGCGAGCAATATTACATAAGTATATTTTAGCCTCTTATAGAAATTGTCTATTTAATAAGACTAATGTATATGATAATTTGTTAACATTTAAATCTAAGCTGCATCAAATATATACTAGTGAATTAAATAAGGTAGGCTTAAGTTATGGAGACGATAAGACAAAAATTAGATCAACTAACATTAACACATATGCATGGTATCATTTTCGTATTAAGGAAACTAACCCTGAATACGAACTTGACATGTTGCTAGAAGAGATTGCTAGAATGCAAGAAAACGTATAAAATCAATTAAAAATTAAAATATACAATTTTAGTTATTAAGAAAAATATTTTATTGTAAAAATAAGACAAAAAGTGATGTACATATACATTAGAATTTTTTAAGAGAAAATTTTAAATAAAATATTGAAAACAGAATGAAATATGGAAATGCTTTTTTATTTAATATTTTAAGTTATTTCATAAAGAAATTTAAGACATAAATGTCCACAGGTAAATGTATTAAAATTCTGATGTTGATTATAGTTGTATTTTATATTTGTACCAAGATATTTGACTACTTCTGAAGGAGGTTGTAAGTTTCCAAAGCTGTCGAAATATTCTTTTTCATTGATGTTTTTATAATATGCTACCCAATGTGTACCAGGTCCTGTTGATACATCTAAATTGATTATTCCACATTCAATTTTCTTTGTTCGTTTTGGTAGAGTATTCAACATGAAAACTCCTCTAAAATATGGAATATTTATAGAGAAACGGCTTAGGTCCACATCAGAAAATGCTCTTTTGGGCAGCATCTCTAAGAGTTTTTTGATTTTTCTTTGTAAACTAAACCATAACCCTTTTTATATGGTTTTAAGTAAAGTCCTTTTCCAACTGCTATAGATTCCATCGCTCTATTATGTCTAGTTGCTTCATCAAGTTGATTTTTAGCATTCTTTGTTGCATTTACAGCTTTAGCTATGGCAGCACATCCAGTTGTTAGACTACCAATTGCACCCAGAGCAGTTAAAATCGGTATTAGAGGTAAAAAACCACAAATTTTTGGAACAAGTATTACACGTGGAACTATAATTTGAGACTTTCTTCCTTTTAATGACTTGTTAATAGTTTTTCGTGCAATTTTAATAGCTGAGTTAATATCTAATGGTTTTTCTTTTTTTAGTATTTTTGTTGCAGCTCTAACTGATGTTCTAAATAGTGTTTTAACATTTAGTTTGTTCTTTTTAACATTTTTCTTTTTCTCCACACCCATACCAAATTTTGTTTTGGCTTTCATTGCGTTAGTAACCATATATGCAAATGATTTTTCAGCAAGACTACTATCTTTTGATAAAACTCGATCCCAAGCGGAGTTTTCAAGTATTTTATCAGCTTTATGTCTGGTACTTAAATCCTTATTTTTTGAATAAGCAATATCGTGATTTTTACACGCAGAGTCCAATAAATTAATTCTTTTATCACCTCGATTTAACCGTTTTTGTAGTTTTGTTCCAGGTCCACAGGTATTATTATGTCTACTATACCTCCTCCAACGACGGCGTTTTTATGACTAAACGTTTACTGATATCGTATAACCTTATTATCTAATTTTTTCTATATAAGAGGTACTATTTATGAAATGCATTTAGTTACAAAAATGCAGTTAGTACAACAACATAAAAATATTTTAGTTCGTAATATTGATGATTTAGCGAACATCAGTTCAAAAATAAAGCACAGTCCTCTCTTACCAAAATCTATTCGTGCTCTAGTAGTGGGACCATCAAATTGTGGATACACTAATATTCTGATTGGCTTGCTAGAAAGTCCTAATGGACTCAAGTTTGAAAACATATATTTATACTCAAAATCTCTCTATCAGCGACAAATATGAAGCGTATTTATAAGGATCATGTTGCCAGCGATATGAGCTATGAAAAGTTTCAAGAAACTTGTCGAGAATGTTGGAAGGATAAATATGGATTTTTGATCATAAGCAAAGATAACGAATTAAACGATGGTCGCTACAGAAAGCAATTTGACTATTTCATAACTATATAAGCAACTACTCATAAAAAATTACCTTTAGTTATTAATCTAACTTTAAACTTGATACATCTATATGCTATAACCTCATCTGATACCTGAAAAGTTGATCTGAAAACCAGACTAGGTCCTGGTAAGCTGATCTGAAAACCAGACCAGGTCCTGATAAGCTGATCTGAAAACCACACCAGGTCCTGATAAGCTCACCTAAAAATCAGACCAGGTCCTGATAAGCTGATCTGAAAACCATACCAGGTCCTGATAAGCTGATCTGAAAACCAGACCAGGTCCTGATAAGCTGATCTGAAAACCATACCAGTTTCTGATAAGCTGATCTGAAAACCAGACCAGGTCCTGACAAGCTAATCTGAAAACCAGACCAGGTCCTGATAAGCTGATCTGAAAATCAGACCAGGTCCTGATAAGCTGATCTGAAAACCAGACCAGCTCCTGATAAGCTGATTTAAAAACCAGACCAGCTACCTGATAACGTGATCTAATAGCTGATATCTTTTCTTTGCTAAACATGGATGAGAAAATTTTAAAACAGTTGGTGTTGACAAGAAATGTCTTGAAGAAAAAGCTTCGTAGTATAAAAACTGGTGAAATAGATACACGTGAACAACTTAGAGATACATTTAAACCTATAACAGAACCACTCAAAGAATTCATAAATAGTTCTAAAAATATTGAAAGAATTCCCATAAAAGAAGAAAGTAAAATGAAGACAGAAGTTGAAAATAATACAAGTTTTTAACCTGAAAAAACATCAGTCAAGATAGAGACAACTAAACCAAAGAAACTAGCAGAAGGAACAATATTCGATAATACCATCTTGTTTAATGGTGCTAATAATGAGAATGATGTTGTCGATGATGAAGATGATTTCTACTCACAGACTTCCAATACAGAAGATACTTGTACTGACTTATCAGTCTTGGAAGGCAGAAATGAATTACATAAAGATTTCAATAATAAATGGAAATTTAGTGATAGTAACCTCAAACTTAATGAAGATAAAATACAAGTTGGTGGTCAAATATGGGCTCTAACACCAGGACTATTTTCTCTAATGTTTCATAAAATACCAAAAAATTATGATAAATTTGAACTCGAAATCTATAAAAATATTTTAACTACTACTAATGCATATAGAAGAGACTATAAAAATGACGGTCAAATTAAGGGTACTAGAGGATATAAATATAAACATTTAATTAAGAAATTTATTGATGAGAAAAACCAGAAGAATGTAAGCGAATCAACAGGATCTAAGCCAAAATATAGCTATTTAGGTGATGAAATTTAACGCCCATAAGTCAAACTATATATACTGGGACGATCCAAATGAGATAGTAGATCGTCTTCGACTACTGCTTGCATCACAAGCTGCAGGTCATACTAATCACAATAACGAGATTGTATCAATTATTGAAGAATTACGTGAAGCAAATATAATACATTAATTTTAATAAATATATACATGTAGGGTGCCTACCACAGTTGACTCAACTGACCAAGACACAAGACATAGAGAAGAGAGATAGACAAAAAAGAAAGAACGAACTACACAGAAGTAATAGTTAGAATTGAAATAAAAATACAGTAGTGATTGGCTAGCCGAGCAGTGAAGTTGTGAAATAAAAAAAAGAAGAGAAAAGAAGAAAACTTAAGAAGTAAATACTTATTGTCTTATTGTGTTTAAATATAAAGTAAAACTAATTTAAAACCAAAATTAAAACTATTTGTAATAAAAATAAATAAGATTAAAACTATTTGTAATGAATTTAATAAATAAGAAAAACAAATAAAACAAAAAAGGGAAATTACTTGTTTAAATAAATTCCTTGAGTAAATTGATAAAAATTAAGTGAACTAACAAAAGACATTTGTTCAACTAGAGAACACGCTTTCTACAATTCATGGGGGCTCGTCCGGGAATCGCTTGTGTAAAAGTCCAAACAAAAAATACAGAGCGAAATAAATTGAATCAAATTCGTGTGTCCTAAATGTGTGTAATTCAAACAAAAGGTGTAAAGTTAACAGATTGTAAATGAAATAAAGAGACTTAGCTGTAAACTTGCATAATAATGTAAATAATGGAATTATACCTAGCAGAAAATGGGCAATGTGAAACTTTGTAAAAATCAAATTTATAACTGTTAAAAAAGAAACTGTGAATAAGTTCCAGAACATTCAAGGACAGTACATATTGTTTCGTCAATTTAATAAAAAAGAGAACAGTTATTCGTTTCGAGCAATTCCAATGTGTGTACATATACAAAAGTTCGTAGAAAGCCAAGAATGTGAAAAAAAAAAAACCAAGTAACAATTGCCTAACTAACGAGTAAATTCAAAATAAAATAAAAAACAACAAACGAAAGAAAAGTTCTCTCCAAAGAATTAAACTAACAAGGAACGTGCAAAAGACAATAATCACCCTCAAAAATCCAATTATCTGCTAAAAAAAAAAAAAAAACTATAAAATGAGAATGAGAATGATTAAGTACTGCTACATATGTACTTATCTTGCTGTGAAGTTGTGTGCGTAGAGAATATTGCCGTGTATTGCTTAGTGATGTTGGTGGCTACATAGTACTTATCTTGCTGTGAAGTTGTGTGCGTAGAGAATATTGCCGTGTATTGCTTAAGGCCGTGATACACTATCATACAAAGTCGTGCGATCTACGAAAAAATACATCCCTGGTATGACGGAGTTTATGAAAAATTTCAAAAGACAATAACAATTCATCACACCAGGGTTGCACTTTTTCGTAGATCGCACGACTTTGTATGATAGTGTATCACGGCCTTTAGTGATGTTGGTGGCGTAAGATGTAGGCAGAGGTTGCAGTCGCGCAGTAAAGTGAATAAGTTACAGCAGCAGCGAAGCACAGTGGTCAATGCGACCAAAGTTTGGCTAAGTATTTTTACATTTATTTTTATTCCGCTAAGAATTTAAAGTTGACAAATATTAAAGGAGAAATTGTTTCAAAGGTGAATATTTAAGAAGAAAATAATTAAGAGGAAAATGTTGAAGAAGAAGTGAGTTGATAAATTAATATTTAAGAAGGAAGTATTAAAGAAATTATTTGCCAAGAAGGTACTTAAGAAGAAAATATTAAAGAATGTATTTTTTAAGAAGTGAATATAGAAGAACAAAATAGCTGAGAAGAATATTAAAGAAGAATTTTTTTTTAGAAGACAACTTTAAGAAGAAAATTTTCTGAGGAAACTAACTTTAGGGAGAAAATTCTTCAAGAAAATCTTTGAGAAGAAAACGCTTGTAAGAGTAAGATAACTAAGAAAAATATTTTTAAGAGAGCTAAAAGTAAAGTTTTACAAAGAGAAATTGTGAAAAAAAAAAATTATTTTTTTTGAAGATTTGTACAAAGAAGAAAGTTTGTCAATAAACATCAAGTAAAATTTGTTAAAGAAGAAAATTGTTTGAAGACAAATTGTCGAGCTGAAGCATTCGAACATTTACTATTTCCATTCAATTACTATAAATTTTTATAAATCTCCTATTTTTCATATTCCATACCCTATAATTTAAGCATTTTTGTTTATTTTATTATAACTTTTACATTATAGCTTTTCTGTCTGTAATTTTTTATGGTTACAACTTCACGCGTATACTGCGTATGACCAGTTAATTGGTTGACTATTTAGACATGAATCGCGAGGAGATAATTGTGTTAAGTGTTAACGCTTTGCGTGCTAAATTGAGTGAGTTAGGGCAAAGTACGGTAGGGGTCAAAGACGATTTACAGAAAAGACTTTTGGGGTACTATGGGTTTGAGTTAGCGGACACAAAAGATAACGCTGAGGTAAGCGCCAGAGCAGACGGTGTTCCTGACGCATTGGCACCGGCTCTGGAGTCGGCTGGTGGTGAGGGGTCCGTTGGTTTTAGCCAAATGAGAAGTATGTACACGCTCAGAGACGTGGAAGATAGTTTGACGCAATTTTCGGGCACTAGCACACCTGACGTTATTCGGTGGCTAGCGGAATTCGAGGAAATGGCTGCAATACTCGAATGGTCGCCCCTCCAGATGTACGTGTATGGAAAGCAACTGTTAGTAGGAGCCGCCAGGATGTTCATCAAGAGTCAGCGAGGCATACGAGATTGGCGTTCGTTAAAGGTATCACTTAAGGAAGAGTTTGGCACACGCGTTTCCACGGCGGAGGTAATACGACAAATTCGCAGTCGACGGTTGAACCGCAACGAATCTCTAATCGAATATTTGTATAGCATCATGGAGATAGGAGGACAAATAGATTTAGACGAAAAGAGCATGGTAGAATACATTATAGAAGGTATACCTGACTCGAGACAAAATAAAAGCTTGTTGTACCAGGCGGACAACATCGCCGAATTGAAGAAGCAGTTGGCAGTGTATGAGAAGACAAGAGTCTACCCCCAGTCGTCATACAAGGGGAAAGAGTCATTGCCTTTCGCGAAAAAAGAAATTACAAAGACTGCAACGCAAGAAAAAGAGAAGAGATGTTTTAAGTGCGGCGACAAATCGCACATTGCGGCTGACTGCCCTAAGCAGTACAAGTGTTTCAAGTGCCAAAGATTTGGCCATCGTTCTTTTGAGTGTCCACAAAAGGGGCCAAGCAAAATAGTTGTCAAGGCAGAAGGTGGTCAGGCGAATATGGTTCGCAAAGGCTCGGGATTGATATTCAAAGACATCATGATACGAGAAAAGTGGTTTAGTGTGCTTGTAGATACGGGATGTGAATTGTGCTTGATGCGGGTTGATATGCTGTTTATCCTAGGCGAAGTTAATCTAATTCCGGAAAAACTAAGATTATACGGGATTGGCGATAGTGAAATCGTTACGATGGGCCGCTTTAGCGAAATGGTTAAAGTCGATGATTTAGAATTAGAAGTCACTTTTTATGTAGTTGGTGAACGCGATATCAACCATTCAATTATGTTGGGAAATAGTCTGCTGCGACGGGCGGATGTAACCATTGCCCAAGGAGAGGTGTTTTTTAAGAAACCAGTTGAAAGGAATCCTTTGTTAGAAGAGTTGGGGAGCATTTGTTTGAATGTCGAGGAGTATGGACCTGAAATTCAGGTCGAACTTGATCACTTGGATAAGTCTATGGCAGAACAGGTGACTAGCGCAATTGCTGGGTACCAACCGCAGAAGGAAATAAAGAGTCCTGTAGAGATGAAGATCATATTATCTGACGATATACCCGTATATCAACGCCCCAGACGTTTACCGATGGCTGATCAGAAAATAGTAGACAAACAAGTCTCTGAATGGCTGCAGGAGAAAATAATACAGCCAAGTACGTCGGAATATGCATCGCCAGTTGTTCTAGCAGCGAAGAAAGATGGGTCGAAAAGATTATGCTGCGATTATAGAAAACTTAACCAGAAGATAGTCAGAGATCATTTCCCTATGCCATTGATGGAAGAGGTGTTAGATAAGCTACAAGGTGCCAATATCTATACGACCTTGGACCTTCGAAATGGGTTTTTCCATGTTCCTTTACACGCGGCATCAAGAAAATATACGGCATTCGTGACGCATAACGGACAGTTCGAGTTTTTGTTTGCACCCTTTGGCATTAGCAACTCGCCGGCTGTGTTTACTCGATTTATATTTGCGGTTTTTAGAAATCTCATTCAAGATGGAACGATAATTGCTTACATGGACGACATCATTATTCCCTCTAAGGATATGGTCGAAGGTTTTGAGAAGTTTCTGGTGGTGTTAGATATAGCCGCTGCAAACGGTTTGCGCATAAGGTGGGAGAAGTGTCAGATTTTGAGAAAGAGGGTTAGCTTTCTAGGGTACGTTATCCAGAATGGTTCGATAAAACCATCAGAGGATAAGATAAGAGCGGTTAGGGATTTCCCAATCCCCACAGACCGAAAGATGGTCCAGAGGTTTTTAGGGCTGACTTCATATTTCAGGAAATTTATTGGGGACAATGCAATTTCAGCGAAACCATTGTCCGATCTGTTAAGGAAGAACGCTGAATTTCGAATCACAGATGACGTTCTGATAGCATGTCAGCAGTTAAAAGAGGCCCTCATTAGCTCTCCGGTGTTAAAGCTATACGATCCGAATGCGATCACGGAAGTACATGCCGACGCAAGCAAGTTCGGTTACGGTGCAGTGCTTTTGCAAAAAAGTCTAGATGATTCGCAGTTGCATCCAGTCCAGTATATGAGTCGTCGAACAAAGCCCTACGAAGAAAAATACCACTCTTATGAGCTGGAGGTGTTGGCGATCGTGGAGGCGTTGAAGAAATGGAGGGTGTATTTGCTTGGTATACCGTTCAAGATTGTCACAGATTGCAACGCCTTTAAGATGACCATGAGTAAGAGCGATGTACCCGATAGAATAGCGAGATGGGCTATGTTTCTACAGGAATTCACATATCAGGTAGAGCATAGGCCCGGCGCCAAGATGCAGCATGTGGATGCGCTCAGTAGAGTGGCCTGCTGGGTGTTGGAGAGTAGCCTCACACATAGGGTAAGGTGTGCACAGGAAGGTGACGAATGCACGAAGGCCATTAGAGCGATCCTCGAGTATAGAGCTTACGATGACTACTTTATGCAGAATGGAGTGTTGTATAAGGATCCTACGAAGGATCTCATAGTAATACCGGTCCAGTTGGAAGATGAAATTATCAAAATAGCACACAACCAGGGTCACTACGGAATAGCGAAAACCCGTGAGCTGGTGGAGAAACAATACTACATACCAAGGTTGGCGACAAAGGTGCCTAAAGTAGTTAGAAGTTGCATCGAGTGCATCATCACCGAGGCAAAAACAGGCAAAAAAGAAGGGTATCTTAATCCTATACCTAAAGACGAGCGACCTCTGATAACTTACCATGTCGACCATGTTGGTCCCATGGAAATGACGAAGAAGGCGTACAACTACTTGTTTGTCGTCGTAGATGCTTTCACTAAGTTCGTTTGGCTTTATCCAACGAAATCGACGGATGCAAATTCAGTTATCGAATGCCTAGAAAAGCAGTCATCCATTTTTGGTAACCCGATGAGGATTATTACCGACCGCGGAGCAGCAATTACCTCGCAAGCTTTTAAGGACTATTGCAATGAAGAGTGCATCCAACATCTTGTGATAGCTACAGGTGTTCCACGTGGGAATGGGCAAGTTGAGCGGATTCACAAAATAGTGATACCAATGCTGACTAAGTTGTGTAGTGAAAAACCTATGAATTGGTACAAACACGTGCGCCGGGTGCAAATGTTGATAAATTCTTCGCCTCCAAGGAGTACCCAGTTTCCACCCTTCAAGCTGTTGACTGGTGTAGAAATGAGAATGCCAGATTACCCTGATCTGAAAGAAATGCTGCTGGAGGAAATTGTAAGTGAATTCGAAGAAGACAGAAACGAGATGCGTGCAGAAGCGAGGGAAAATATAGCGAGGGTTCAGGCAGAAAATTGCAAGACGTATAACTGCAAGCGCAAGCCTGAGACTGTTTATAAGATTGATGAGTTGGTCGCAATCAAGCGCACTCAGTACGGTACTGGGCTTAAGTTGAGGGGAAAATTCCTTGGCCCTTACAAGATAATTGACAAACTATCCCACGGGAGATACGAGGTGGAAAAGGTCGGCAACCATGAGGGCCCGAACCGGACCACAACCGTTGCAGAGTTTATGAAGAAATGGCAATCCGAGCCGAATTGCCGTCAGGAGGGCCGAATGTAGGGTGCCTACCACAGTTGACTCAACTGACCAAGACACAAGACATAGAGAAGAGAGATAGACAAAAAAGAAAGAACGAACTACACAGAAGTAATAGTTAGAATTGAAATAAAAATACAGTAGTGATTGGCTAGCCGAGCAGTGAAGTTGTGAAATACTTATTGTCTTATTGTGTTTAAATATAAAGTAAAACTAATTTAAAACCAAAATTAAAACTATTTGTAATAAAAATAAATAAGATTAAAACTATTTGTAATGAATTTAATAAATAAGAAAAACAAATAAAACAAAAAAGGGAAATTACTTGTTTAAATAAATTCCTTGAGTAAATTGATAAAAATTAAGTGAACTAACAAAAGACATTTGTTCAACTAGAGAACACGCTTTCTACATACATATGTATATAAAGTATGTCTGTTGATAAATTTGGACATTATTTAAACGATACTAGCAGCATAATTTCTTTAAAAAATTCACCTAAACTGCTGGGGTTCTTTATGGATACGAACAACAATGTTGCAAAAGCTCTGGAGGAAAACGATGTTATCAATAAATTGTTTCTGCAAACTCAAATAGAAAAACTAGAAGAGAAATTATTAACATACTTTAAGGAAGACAATAATATAATTCGAGAAGATATTCAAATGCAAATCGAAGAGCTACAACGCGAAATAAAATTAGAGATAGAAGACAATTATAAAATTCAAAAAGACATTCTAAAAATTAAATCTTCTTTTGAAGAACAAATTGAACAGCTTAATGAGAAAATTTATACATTGGAAAATTTTATGTTCGTATCAATATCTGAAAGTGCGTCAAGTATATCACAACACTCTCCAAAAAATCTGTAAAACAACTTAATGTTTTTAAAAAGAAATTTAGTAAACGAACTCCATAAGCAATTTCGAAAAGTTTTTATGCGTCGTAGAGTTGTAATGAAAGGAATAGATGATCTTTGGCAAGCTGATTTAGTTGAAATGGGGATCTATTCTAGAGAAAAAAGAAATGATCGATTTTTGTTAACTTTAATTGACACATTTTCCAAATCATCAATCAATCAATAATCACTACTCAACATATAGCATTATGAAAGCATCAATAGTAGACCGATTTAACAGAACATTGAAAGGAATGATGTGGAAAGAATTTATAAGTGGATTAATATATACAAAGAGTTACTTAATGCATACAATAGAAAAGTTCATCGCACCATTAAAATATCTCCGATTAACGTCAACTCAACAAATGAGCAAAAGCTACTAAATACAGTACACAGTCATTTGAAAATGTATAAAATGTCAAAATTTAATGTAAGACATCATGTACGCATAAGCAAATATAAGCATACATTTGAAAAAGGTTATACTAATTGGACCACAGAAATTTTTACAATTACAAGAGTTCAAAGTACAAATCCTACAACATTCATATTAGAAGGTTATCTTGGTAATCCTATTTAAAGTTGATTCTATACTGAAGAACTTTCGAAAACTAGATATCCAAATACATATCTAGTTGAAAAGGTTCTTAAAACTAAAGGAAAGGAGGTATACGTTAAATGGCTGGGATTTTCTAATCAATACAATTCTTGGATAAGTAAGAATGAAATATTATAGCTGAACACCACCATCAACAACAATAGCAGTAATATTAAAAAACTAATGTTAATTTTAAAATAAGAAAATGAAATAAATATTTAAATCATACTTATAAACCATATGTTGTACTAAACTTTATTTATTTGTAATCACACAGTTATAATGTCAATAACACTTACTCTGAGCTCTAACTCATCAGAGTTATCTGCTAGTTACTTTCTTCCTATTGAATTACATGGTGAATATGAGAGTGCTCTAACTGATTTTCATTCAGTATTCCAAATGTAGACACATATAACAATATGTTCCATATAGGGGAACATAAAATTGAAATACCAATTGGATCTTATGAATTGAATGATATTGTAGATTTTATACAAGAGCAATACAAAAGACTCTGTCCAGAAAATAAGATTTTTATTGAAGCCAATAACAATACAATGCCAGTTAAAGTTAATAGTTCCAAGGATCCTCTATATTTTAATAAAAACAATGCAATTGGAAAACTTTTAGGATTTAATAGCAAAATCCTAAAACCAAACAAATATTATTATTCAGATCTTCCAGTCAATATTTTTAAAGTGAATCTCTTGCGAATTGAAAGTAGTATTGCTATTAATACATATATGAATAACTCCAAATCTCACACACTTCCTGAATTTCCGATTAATGTGGCTCCAAGCTATATACTAGATGAGGTCCCAAGAAATCTCATCTATTTACCTTTAAACACTCAAGAGATAAGTTCACTAGCGCTGCGCATAGTTGATCAGCAAGGTGATTTAATTAATTTCCGAGGAGAGGAAATTACAATACGAATACATTTGAGGTCAACTAAATAATGGTAATATACAACACAAATGCATTGAAAAATATAGCAGCAAGAACAACAACAACATTAAAGCGACCAGCTCCACAAAAAGCTCTAACAACATCAAATAAAAATTTTCTAAAGTCCTTGATTTTTAAATTGAAGACAAAATGAGTTCAATAATAGATGTCTTAGATAAACCCTTGTCGGATGAGAATATAATCAAAAAGGACTATCATACATATGTACCATACTTACAATCTTACAACAATAATGATGAAATCCGAATTTCAATACAAAATTAAGATTTGTATGTGCTACCCAGTGAGAGCTACATTTACGTAGAAGGATTTGTTGCTGATGATAATAACTCCAAATCTTCTTCATCTTCGGAGAACTTTATATTAAAAAACAACTTTGTGGTATATCTATTTGATGAAATTCGCTATGAGCTCAATGGAATTGAAATTGATCATACAAGATATTTAGGAGCCACGAGCACCATAAATAACTTGGTTTCTCTATCACCAAGAGAAAGCAATGTGATGCAAGATGCTGGATGGAACAAAATTTATGTCACTCTTGCAAATGGATTTTTCAATTTCTACGTACCTCTAAAAATGCTTCTAGGATTCGCTGAAGACTACAACAAAGTTATATTAAATGAAAAACATGAATTGATACTCTTGCGCAATAAGAACGACGAAGATCTTGTACGCTCGAGTGTTTCTACTGAAAAAGCTAAACTTACAATTTCACTCATCTCATGGAGAATACCGCATGTTCAATTATCTGACCTTAGCAAATTGAATATGATTAAAATTATTAACAATGGTGCTTCTATACCCATGGCATTTCGCAGTTGGGATTGTCATATCAATCCCCAATTAAACATAATAACTAACCATATTTGGAATGTTAAACTGGCTGCAAATAGAGAACGCCCCCGTTTTGTGTTGATCGCTTTTCAACAAGAAAATAAGTTTGTTCATTATGATTTGACTAATTTAAAAGTACATTTAAATTCAGTCTCATACCCGTATGATGATCTAAACATAAAATTTAAAAATGAACGTTATGCAATTCTATATGATATGTATCTAAGATTCTAACAGTCATCAGAATGAATCACTGAATAATGGTCCGATTCATATTAAAAAAGAATTTGAAACAGCAACTAATATTACTGCAAAGACATCAGCTTACTGCATTCTTATTCATGATCGTATAATAAAATATATACCCATCAAAGGACAAGTTCGAAAAGTCTTGTAAATTAAGTAATATGGAGAATAACATAATTTTTATAGACGTGCAAGGTTTCAAAACTAATTCAAACGATTTCATCGCAAAAGAAGTAGCGATTGTTTCAACAATTATGAATATAACAATTTCACTATAAAACCACCATTTGATTTTAAATGCTTATCAATAAAAAAGCAAAGAGAAGCAAAGTGGCTAACAAAAAACTATCATCACCTAAGCTGGAGTGCTGGATCAGTTTCATTTCAAAGCGTTTGTCATTTTTTAAAAGCCAATGCAACATGTTCTAAAATATATATAAAAGGTGAAGAAAAAAGACTATGGTTGGAAAACATTTTACACCGAAAAATTTCTAACATTGAGGATATAGGCTGCATCAACTTTAAACAAATGGAAATCAAGTATCCAGAATATTTTTATTGTAATTATCATAAATTTGGTGTATGCGCATTAAAAAATGCTATTTTACTAACAAAAGAAATGTCTTGCTTTAAATGACCTTTTTACTTTTTAAAATATTAATGTATGTATTATTAAAAATTTAAAAAAATTTTAAACAATAAATGTATACAAAATGAAAGAATGTACAAGTGTTTTCTTATTTCCAATACAAACTACATAAAGTGAATAGAAGGACGTGGGGAGGAGGAGAAGTTAACTTTTTTGCTTACTTGCAAATTTATACTTTTTGTTTCTCTGCTTTAAAAAAATCGTAACAAAGAAATGACTGCGTTGCAAATATTCAACAAAATATTCCACGCACAAGTTCTCACGATCGCACAAATGTTCATACATACATACAAATGTACATACATATATATTCATACAAATATATTTATTAAACAAATAAACACAATATAAAATTACCAGCGGCAATCAAACTGGACCCACCGCACACAAGCATTAGGGGTGTTCACATACATGAGAAGATTTTAAACATAAATAAAATAATTAAATAAATTAAATTAATTTATTTAATTACTTTATTTATAAACAATTTATTTTAATTATAAGCAATTTATTTTATTTATAAACAATTTATTAGCGTACGGAAATCGCACATACACATTCCCACGATTCATATGAGAATCGCCTAGTAGTCATCAAATCTATTTTCTCTGATATTACTGATATAGTATTACGATAACAAATTTCTACAGTCTGGCAACACCGGCAATTTTCCCTTTGTTATTAGGAAATAATAATCATGTTTTGCCGTCTGCATTTGAAAATAATATTCATGTTTTGCCGTCGGCATTTGAAAAAAATAATCATGCATTGCCGTCAGCATTAGGAAAAATCATCATGCATTGCCGTCGGCATTAGGAAAAATTAATTTTCACTATTTCACCATTGTAATTAGGAAAAATCATCTCATGATTTCCCCGTTGGTATTAGGAAAAATCATTTTCATGATTTTCCCGTCGGCATATATGTATACTTATGAAATCTTAATCTTATGAAACCCCTTAATCCACCCCACAAACATACATACATATAAATTCCGACGGTCATAAAAAACCAGACTTATTGAACCGCCCTCGTTTGTAGTAATAAAAAAAACTCCTTATGTAAACAAAAAACTCCTTATGTAAACAAAAACTCCTTATGTAAACAAAAATTGGACGGACTTATTGAACCACCCTCGTAGGTATCAAATTTCACAAATTTCCAAGAATTTTAAAATTTGGGTAGTTAAAATTTGAAAATTTCACAATTTTAATGGTCCTAGGATTGGTAGTCCCCTACTACTCATGGAAACACCACATTGAATCTAAGCTGACACAAATGAAACTAAAATTAACTCAGTTACATTGGCTGATTTTTAGAAATTCCACCAGTGATTCTGAAATGTATTTAAGATTTGAATACTTATTGTTAGTTCATTTTTTGAAGATAAAATAAATAAATATACGCATGAAAAAAAAAATTAAATTTCCGGTGAACCGTTCCAGTGAAACTTGTGTGGTTTTTAACATTGTATCCCAAGATAAGCCTGGTGCTGTATAATAGTGACAGGTGTCCAAATCGTATATACCTTTAAAAGTTTTCCTAAAATTTTCAAACACGTCGGTTAGAAGGAGAACATCTGTCTTTAAGTAGAACTCAGTATAGTCAAGGAGGGTTTTACAGTTAATCTTCCTCCATATTTTTTGAGGATCTTCATACTCGACTTCATTACATTCTTCATTCGTTAGAATATTGAAGAACTCTTGCCTACTAGGGAGTTTAGTTTCCTTAAACTTTGTTATGGAATCCATCTAAGAGTATGGAAATTCACCCTTTCTTCTATGATTAGAATTTCAAAATGATGGTTGAAATGATCTTCATCAACGAAACATGATCGAAGTGTTGAAAGCATTACTATCAAGATTTTTTGCTAATGTATCTAAACTCTAAGCCATAAATCTAAACGACTCTATAAATCTTATTTCGAATCCATGTTTTACATCTAACTTCATGAAAATTGAAAGAGAAATATAACGCTCTGTGTTCTGGGGAATCACTTTTATTGTGGCATTTTTTATACTAGAAAGTTCTTTGAAAAATAGGTGCATATCATATGCAGAAAGATTACGAAAGATAACCGGTATGAACTGACGAATGCAACTCAAATTGCATTCGCTATGAGCTGCCCCACGATAATTACCCGTAAGATGACAATGATCTCTAACTTTATCGTTATATAAAATTTTCTTACATATATGACAATTTTGTGAATTATTATATTGAGCTATTTCTATTAGGGTCATAAACATTTTCTTAACTTTAAGTAAATAATTTAGATAAATATCTGAACAATCTTCAACTATTTTTTTTTAAATATATTCGCCGAATCTTCACCAAAATAATTTCTTTATAAATTATTTTCTCTATTAAAGCTACAATTAATAAAATAGCCGAATGCACAAGCATGATATTTCTGTACATTTGTGGTATTTTTACCTACAGCATCATCAACTTTTTCCAAAATAGACTCAAAGTCCAAAATAGACTAAAAGTTCTTAAAGTTTTTTTTTCATATATTTATTTATTGTATCTTTAAAAATGAACTAACAATAAGTAATCAAATCTTAAATCTAAATATAATTATTAGGCCTGACCAGTGTCGGACATAAACTTAGTCATAGTTATAAATAATACATAAGTAGTGATAATCAAAAGGGGGAAAAAAATAAAATAAATGTATTTTCAAGAAGTCCCATCTGAAGTGTTGAGAATAAGAGCCCTTGTGTCCCTCTTTTTTAAGCGGATATGTCCAGTAAAGTTCAAGATATTACGAGTGAGCGGATTAGGATGTGTCTCGAGTTTTGTTAAATATTTTCCTGCGTATTTTGCAATTTCTTCAGTAACTAGTGGCATATATAAATCGCTATTTATATTTGAATTTTTGATGTACCATGGAGCCGATGTTATCAAACGTAAAATTTTGTTTAGCCTTCGTTGGATTTTCTCAACACTTGAAGCTGAAGCAGTGCCCCATAGCTGATTTCCATAGCACCATATTGGCTTCAAAAGCGACTTGTATATCAAAAGTTTGCAGTCTAGGCTTAGTGTTGAATTTCTGCCAATTAACCAATATATTTGAGTTAATTTAAGTTTCATTTGAGTTAACTTAGAGTCAATGTGATATTTCCATGTAAGCCTTCGATCAAGGTGTATGCCAAGGTATTTCATTTGAGAATGTTGAGGAATACTTTGACTGTTGATTCGAATGGAAGAGCAAGTATCTCTTCTTAGGGTAAACGTTATGTGGACACACTTTTGTTCATTTACTTTAATTCTTCATAAGTTCAACCATATTTCAAGCTGGGTAATGTGTTCTTGGAGATTGCGGGATGCCTCATCAGGGTTTTTGTGTATACTCATACAGGCTGTATCATCGGCAAATGTAGAAGTTAGGATGTTATTGCTCACAGGCATACCACAACTATATATTAGATACAAGACTGGCCGCAGAATACTGCCCTGTGGCACACCGGAAGATATAGATTCGGGCACACTTGAGAACTCTCCTTCCACAACAGTGAACTTCCTATCAATAATATAACTTTCCAAAAGCTTGTGTATGTTTATTGGTAGGTACGTCTTCAATTTTAAAACTAGGCCTTCGTGCCTTACTTTATCAAATGCCTGAGAAACATCAATAAAGAGAGCAGAACAATACTTCTTTTCTTTTATAAAGTTATATTCTTGCCCGGAAGTTCACTGTTGTGGAAGGAGACTTCATAAGTGTGCCCGAATCAATCTCATCCGGTATTCCCCAGGGGAGTATACTGGGGCCAGTTTTGTATTTGATTTATACTTGTGATATGCCTGTGAGCAGTAACATCCACACTTCTACATTTGTCGATGATACAGCCTGCCTTAGTATGCACGAAAACTCTCACGAGGCATCTTGATATCTTCAGGAACATATTACCCATCTGGAACTATGGCTAAACTTATGGAGAATAAAAGTAAGCGAAGAGAAGTGTGCTCAGATAACATTTACTCTACTAAAACTACTTGTTCCCCCATTAGAATAAATAATCAAATTGTTCCTCAACACTCACATGTGAAATACCTTGGTATACACCTTGATCTACGGCTTACATGGAAACACCACATTGAATCTAAGCTAACACAAATGAAACTAAAATTAACTCAGTTGGCTGATTTTTAGAAATTCCATCCTGAGTCTAGATTGTAAAGTTTTAATATACACGTCGCCTTTTAAACCAATATGGTGCTACGGAAGATAGCTATGGGGCACTGCTTCAGCTTCCAATATGGAGAGAATCCAACAAAGACAAAACAAGATTGTAAGACTAATAATATCGGCTCCATGTTACATAAGAAATTAAAATTTACGTCGTGACTGAAGAAATTAAAAAATACGCAGGCAAATACTTAACAAAACCAGAGTCTCATCCTAATCACCTAGCTCGTAACATCTTAAATTTTATTGAACACATCCGCTTAAAAAAGAGGGAGACTAAGGCTCTAATACTCAACACTCCAGATGAAACAGCTTGAAAATATGTTTATGCTTAATACGATATTTATATATTATTGATTACTATCACTAAGTTTATGTCTGCTACTGGTTGGGCCTAATTATTATATCTAGATTTAAGATTTGAATACTTATTGTTAGTTCATTTTTTGAAGATACAATAAATAAATATACGCTTGAAGAATAAAATTTTACATGTAATTCAGTGGGAATCATTCTATTCTACATCCATTGTTTCATTGTTTCGGTGTATGTAATGTCCCCAAGCGCGCGTATTTATTTATCTTTCATTATATTTCTTTTATCATCAGAAAAGCTAAGTGCTATTTTATGTAGTTTTTGAGTATATAGCTGATGTGTGTTAGATCTAAAGAAAAACATTTCATCTGAGATAATTTTGGATTCAAGTAAGCATCTTTTGTAATCATTAATGGACAACTTTTTAATTACATACTTTTTGACCCCTTTTGATTTTTTAATATCTTCCGAGTGAAGAGTCGACAGAGAATACATTTTTGCTCTTAAACCAACAAACTCTGTCATTATATCCCTTTTGTTTTCATCTTTCATCATTCCCAAAACTTTCCTATTGAGTAGCGGCAAACGAAAGTGATTATCTTTAGGATATTCTGACATATCAAAATTCAACCTAATATCATTACGGATGTCATCATAAAAATCATCAGTTTTAATTGAATAAATAAAGGAGTAAGTATCCATATAGTTGAGAGAAACTTTCTCTCCAAATTTAGGCTTCATGAAGCCATAATGCAAGTCATACATTCTCCACTTGGATAACTCCAGTACTGTAAAAGCAAGGTTTATCATATAGTGGTTCTATTTTTTCTAACTCTACCGCATACAAATCATCAGAAAATTTTGTCAAATGCTTAAAATTTGATCTCGCAATTAAAGCTCCTGTTTGTTGTTTTCCAAGATCAAGTAATTCTAATGTCCCTACGGTTTTCAATGTTTTCCATTATCTTCCCATAAACAGCATTGTTTAAAAGTTTGAAAAAAATTTTTCAAAGTTATTTTTAGCATTTGTTATTTTGTTAGTAATTCTAATGTCCCTAAGTTTTTTAATCTTTTCCATTGTATTCCCATCAACAGTTTGAAAAATTTTTTTTTCAAAGTTATTTTTAACATTTGTTCTATTTGTTTAATATATTTTTTAAGCCAACGTGATTGCTTAAATCTGAGGATTCTATGGATTTGTTTTAAGATGAGGCCATTTAAAATGCCTTGGTTTAATTATTTTTTGAGTGTAAGTCCGCAACTAATTTGTTTATCTTGAATCCCCCCACGGGCTTATTTTGAGGACAAAATGGCAAATCATTATGTAGATCATGCACCGGATCGCGATAATTTATATCCACTTCCAAAATGTACCCATACTCTGCAGTATCAGAAAATTTTGCAACATCAAAATCAGTAACACATATCCACTCAAATTCTCCGCAAGGAAGATATTCGGACATCGCCCAACCGTAAAGGTTATTTGCGTCTAAGTATACATGAAATTCTGATAGTTTTGATGCATCAAAATCTTCCAAATACTTCTTATTCGCTTTCGAATATCTTTGCGAATATTGAACTAGTCCACCTCTAATTCCGTTTCACTCATTCTGAAATGTGTTTAAGATTTGAATACTTATTGTTAGTTCATTTTTTGAAGATACAATAAATAAATATACGCATGAAAAAAAAAGAAAAAAAAATAAAAATTTCCGGTGAACCGTTCCAGTGAAACTTGTGTGGTTTTCAAAATTGCATCCCAAGATAAGTCTGGTGCTGTATAATAGTGACAGGGGTCCAAATCGTATATACCTTTACAATTTTTCCTAAAATTTTCCAACACGTCGGTTAGAAGAACATCTGTCTTTAAGTAGAACTCAGTATAGTCAAGGAGCATGTTTTGAGCATGTTCATACTCGACTACATTACATTCTTCATTCGTTAGAATATTGCAGAGCTCTTCTATACTAGGGAGTTTAGTTTCGTTAAACTTTGTCATAGAATCCATGTAAGAGTATGGAAATACACCCTTTCTTCTAATCAGGTTGAAATGATCTTCATCAATGAAACATGATCGAAGTGTTGAAATCATTACTATCAAGATTTTTTGCTAATGTATCTAAACTTGAAGCCATAAATCTAAACGACTCTATAAATCTTATTTCTAATCCATGTTTTACATCTAACTTCATGAAAATTGAAAGAGAAATATAACGTTCTGTGTTCTGGGGAATCACTTTTATTCTGGCATTTTTTTATACTAGAAAGTTCTTTGAAAAATAGGTGCATATCATATGCAGAAAGATTATGAAAGATAACCGGTATGAACTGACGAATGCAACTCAAATTGCATTCGTTATGAGCTACCCCACGATAATTACCCGTAAGATGACAATGATCTCTAACTTTATCGTTATATAAAATTTTCTTACATATATGACAATTTTGTGAGTTATTATATTGAGCTATTTCTATTAGGGTGATAAAAATTTTCTTAACTTTAAGTAAATAATTTAGATAAATATCTGTACAATCTTCAACTATTTTTTTGATAAATATATTCGCCGAATCTTCACCAAAATAATTTCTATATAAATTATTTTCTCTATTAAAGCTACAATTAATAAAATAGCCGAATGCACAAGCATGATATTTCTGTACATTTGTGGTATTTTTACCTACAGCATCATCAACTTTTTCCAAAATAGACTCAAATTCCGCGTAGATTACAAATGGCACATCCAACTGTTTGTAAAAGTTCTTAAACTTAATAACAGTTTCATCTTCGGGAATTCTGATGACTTTTTTGCAGCAAATATTTTTATGATGATTATACACATAATCATTATGTGTATGACATAGGCAGGTGTTGCAAATCAGGATCTTACTTCTGTGTGATGTCATGTTGGACCGAAGAAGTCTGAAGAAGATAGAGAAATAAAATAATATTTAAAGAAATATAACAATAACAAGTAAAATTTTTATAAAGATGTAAAAAAAATTTTATAAATACACAAATGAAACTTACTTTGATGTATCTTTGATGAGCACATAGTTGAAGTTTTCATTCGACTGGAGCAATAACAGAATAATATGAACGTGTTTCTCTCATTTCGTTACATAGTATGGTCCTATAAGTGATGTTCCATTATGACCAAATACGTTTATGCTCACATCATTTTGATTCTCGAATTGTTTTATCTGCTTCAATAGGAGTGGAAACTCTAGGCCTTTAATACAATTGCCGCTATATTAATATTGTCATTAGAAATATTTGTAATATTGTAATTTGTAAAGTTGTTCCGTTGTCTTCTATTTAAACTTCTATCTGTGTACACAACAGCAATTTGTAGACCATTTAAAACAATAAACATCATTGTTCTCGACATTTAAGCATGCACGTTTTACTGCAATATAAAGCTCGATCCTCTTGTTATTGACACCTTGTTTATATTAACTTCTAGGGAATTTATTGAAAGCAAGATCCATCCCCTATCCCTCTCTTGAAATTCTTCCATTTTGGCTTTTAGCTCATCGGTCTGTTTTTTGTACATCTCTTCTACGTCATTAGAGAGGGTCACCAACATCATCTTTGACATGTGTACAAGTTGGCTAACATTTATCTCATCATTTACCATTTTCATATAATCACATGTGAGCTCCATATTATATTTAAACGTAGTATGTGTCCTACTACGTTCATTAAGTTGTTTTACTATGGAGCTCTTTGCAGATGCAAGAAACTCCTCCGGAAACAAGATACCAACATTTTTGTTGAGGATGATATATGTCCCGATCTCCCATACTTATTCTTCTAGAGAGAAAATCGTTGATCCGTTCTTGCTGACAGCTGTTTTTGTGTTTTATGGTTCTGACTTGAGCCATACAACTATTTGATGGAATCATCTCATCACAATCCTCACAATATTTGTTTTTAATATTTAGCTTACTAATTCCCAACATAGCCTTCGGCTGGCTAGCATAGCTGTGCGTTTCTATATGCTCATTTACTTTTGTTTGAATCATAAAGACTTTATTGGAGATGGGACAACTTGCTGTATTAATTTAATTTAATAATTTTTATTATTTATTTATTTGTTTATAATTTATTTAATTATATTATTTATAAACAATTTACTTAATTATTTTATTTATAAACAATTTATTTAATTATTTTATTTATAAATAATTTATTTAATTATTTTTTTTTATATACACTATACGAAACAATAATTAGTTTTAGCATTTTTGTAGTTTATTTGTTTTCAAACACTTTAAACACAACCTTTGGAAATAGGTTGTGACTTATTGAGATATCAGAGTATACGAGTACTGTTGACAATCTACTTTATTTCATCTACTTGTATGCGTTACATGATAATCGCGTAGTAGTCATTAAATCTAATTTCTATGTTGGTATTACGACATATAATAAAATTCATACTCACACACACACATGCAAACACATATCCCCACGATTCATATGAGAATCGCGAAGTAGTCATCAAATCTAATGTCTCTGTTGGTATTACGGTATATGATGAAATTCATATACACAGCAACACCCAGACCAAAATCGCTAGCATCGGTTTGCAATATGAAGGTATAGGAAAAATCGGAGCACGTGAGTGCAGGTCCTATAAGTTTTTGCTTAATTTTCGCAAAAGATATTTTCCACAATTGTTACATTAAAGTAAAATATAGAAAAAATCGTTCTAGAGAGAAAATCGTTGATCCGTTCTTGCTGACAGCTGTTTTTGTGTTTTATGGTTCTGACGTGAGCCATACAACTATTTGATGGAATCATCTCATCACAATCTTCACAATTTTTTTTTAATATTTAGCTTACTAATTCCCAACATAGCCTTCGGCTGGCTAGCATAGGTGTGCGTTTCTATATGCTCATTTACTTTTGTTTGAATCATAAAGACTTTATTGGAGATTGGACAACTTGCTGTATTAATTTTATTTAATTATTTTTATTATTTATTTATTTGTTTATAATTTATTTAATTATATTATTTATAAACAATTTACTTAATTATTTTATTTATAAACAATATATTTAATTATATTATTTATAAACAATTTACTTAATTATTTTATTTATAAACAATTTATTTAATTATTTTATTTATAAATAATTTATTTAATTATTTTTTTTATATACACTATAACAAACAATAATTAGTTTTAGCATTTTTGTAGTTTTTTTGTTTTCAAACACTTTAAACACAACCTTTCGAAATAGGTTGTGACTTATTGAGATATCAGAGTATACGAGTACTGTTGACGATCTGCATTATTTCATCTACTTATATGCGTTACATGATAATCGCGTAGTAGTCATTAAATCTAATTTCTATGTTAGTATTACGACATATAATAAAATTCATACTCACACACACACATGCAAACACATATTCCCACGATTCATATGAGAATCGCGTAGTAGTCATCAAATCTAATGTCTCTGTTGGTATTACGGTATATGATGAAATTCATATACACAGCGACACCCAGACCAAAATCGCTAGCATCAGTTTGCAATATGAAGGTATAGGAAAAATCGGAGCACGTGAGTGCAGGTCCTTCTATAAGTTTTTGCTTAATTTTCGCAAAAGATATTTTCCACAATTGTTACATTAAAGTAAAATATACCAAAATAAAAATGTAATATGATGGGACTCAAAATATTTAATATCTGAAATGCCCTTGTACATTATCACCCATGCCAACACAATATTTTTCTATCTCCATAAGAATAGCAATGCCAATAGCCTAGAAAACATATATACACTCATATGTAAATATGTATGAAGAAGTGTTGATGTAATTCACACAAGCAATGATATACTATCACATACATTAATCCAACAACATAAACATACATACACACATTACCAAATGCATTCCCTATCCCCCTCCATTCCAAACATCTATCAGGGTTGCCACTACCTACAGCTTTTATATTATTTTCCCAGAGACCCCAAAAATAAATGTATACATACAATAATAATCATACAATGTAGTGTAATAAGTTTTTTTCTATCAGTCAATATAAAAGAAAGAGAGAAAACAGATATGGTGCATTTGTTGTGGAAGTGTTAACAACTTGGCCATATACATACATTTGTATGTAGTTAAATTATAGAAATGTACCAGTAACTAACTGTCTGGTTGGTACGCCTCCATTTTCCCATAAGAACTAAGTAGTCACTATGTCTATGCCTATGCATTGCATGAGGAATAATTATAGAGTAGTACTGGTTACAAAGTCAAAAGCGAGTCAGTACATTTTCACCATCGGCATTTCCTACAGGGTATAATGTTTGTCTGCCACTACAACAAAAATGGTGGTTACTGGCAAACATGCAAGTAAATTCAAAAACACACACATGCATACACATATACATACACATATGAAAACACTCACAGACACATCCATCAATCCACTGTAAGCACAACGTTTCCCTACAATACCAACAAGAGCTGCACACACATGTACATATATACATACATACACATAAACAAAGAATCAAACTCACACACACTTTGCCTCACAAAATCTCAGCAGGAAATTCCTTAAAATCCCACATTTGTAAGAGGGTTACCAACATATTGTGGTTTTTCCCGGTTTTGAATTCCTAAAACATGTCATTCGTCCCCATTAACTATCTACTTTTACTTCATTTACATACAGGACCGGTCAGCTAACGGTGCTTTTCGCACGTAAACGATTATACACTGCTTCTTCGTGTTTTCAATACAAAGTTAATCACTTGTCCTTTTGTTTTATTTCAAGGTTATTTAACTGTCTTTCTTTTTATTGTTTCAGGCTTCAGGCTTGTCCTTTGTTATTTCAAAGTTATTTAACTGTTGTTTCAGCCGGTTGCGCCGCAAATGTAGAAAAGTCAATAAAAGTTTTTTATTTTGAAATAAAAATATTTAATTTTATTTTTTTATTCTTTAAGAAAATTTTTTTTTATAAATTTGCTTATTTAAATTCAGGTTTTTTTTTATTTAAGTAAATGTAAATAATTAAATAATTGAACTTATTTTAATTTTAATTTAATTTTCACAACTTTCGATTTCAACCTTTAAATTTTCAACTTTAAATTTTGATTTATCTTCTACTTTAAGTTTCAATCTTTGTTTTCAACTTTTAAATTTTGGTTTGTCGACTTTTAATTGTAGCCTCTATTCTTACAACTTTTCTAAACTTTCAACTTTCATTCCAACTTCTGTTTTTCAACTTTTAATTTTTTAATTTTATTCTTTCGACTAACTCACGCTACTATAATTCTTCAACTGCCACTTCTTCGTTATTTTTAACTCGCTATTAGGTTTCTTACTTTCTTTGATCTTTCTGTTCTTGTGCCGTTTACACGATGACGGCTATGGTTACACTTAGTCAACCTTTACACGATACCCACTTTACTTTTAGTTAAGCCAAAACTGGAAAAATTAGTTTCTGCTATATAAATTACTAGCTTTAACTGAAATTTTTATTCACCCCAAAGCAAGTTTTATTCACATGTCCCAATGTCAAATAAAAAAAAATTAAATAACATCAAATAAAACTAAATTAAATAAAAATTAAAAACATAAAAGTATGTATATCAAATAAAATACAGTATTGATTATATTGTATTATAAATAAAATAAAATGGATCACAGGTCCAATATCTAATTGTCTTCCTTAGAAACTCGTTTTAATGGGTACAAGAGCATTCAATGTTTGTATGAAAGAAGTATATTTTCAGTATCTGTTACTTGATAAATTTAGTCGCAGTAGTGAATAGAGATTTTTAAATCACAGTGAAAAAGGAAAAAGGTATGGAAATATCGCCCACCTGTAATGGACATGTATGATAAATTACAGCACTGTCAACTCCATGCGTTTCGAACCATTTTTGGTGCTTTTTTTATATTTTGTGAGATAAATTTTAATTTTTTAATTTTTGGTGGCAACAAGGGAAATTCAACACAACTTTTGTTTCAGTCTGAGAAAAAAAATTTTGTACAATAAAATACAACTGTTTCAATACTATTTCATTCATTATATCATCATTACTTTGGTAATTGACTTTCTAAATCATATGCACAAAGTAAAACGGTTTTTTTTTGTTTTAATTTAATTTAGGCTATGGTTAAAACCTTACAGACCATTAACAGTAAAAATATTTAAAACTATCAATTATTTAACATTGTTCAAGGACAAAATGATATTACGCCTAATACTATTTACATTTACATTAAAATCAATAAAATTAGAGAAATCATTTTAGCTTTGACATAATCTTCTCAACGGATCAGCATTAACATATTTGGTTTGTTGACAGTTTATGTAGATGAAGTGGTGTGAAATTGGGACTTGTCTGACTGGCACATGAGAATTTACTTTGCTGAACAGAAATTCAGAAAAGACAACAACGTTTATCAAATTTAAAAGGAAGGTCACATTTATCATTAATCGTCTACTTTCCAACGTGGGCAACCTGATTCTAGCTAATCTAGCAGTATATAGTTGCAGACTTATATTAGGGGCCCAGAAATAATTACCCAAGGAAAATAAAAAAGAAATTGTTTCTGAACGGTTCAATAGACTTTTTTCTCGTAATTCGTGCTACTAAGGTAGTGTACAAATGTTTATTTATTGTAGGCTTTGTGAATTCCTTAGACTAACGTTTTATAAATGCCAGCACACCACGGACCTTATTTACAGTCATAATAATGTGTTTATAAAAATTAAATTTTGAGTCAAGAAGAACACTAAGATCCATGTATTAAGTAAGTAGTTCCAGCTGATGGCCACCCAGAGAGTAAAAGCCATCTGCATTCCAGTTTCATGAGAATCGCATGTGCTTTCATTTTTTTTTTTTAGATTTAGATTCATTAAATTAGTACAAAACCCATAAAAAATTTGGTCTAAATAACATTGCAAATAAATTCTGTCTAAAATGTTGCTGTAGCTTATAAAGATTTTTACATCATCCGCATACATTAAAAAATTGCAAAATTCGATTAAACATGCAAATCATTTATGAACAGTAGGGTGGCCCAAAAATTTCAAATTCATCCTACACCTCAGGCCACATACTAATTTTTTTACTTCAGTTAAAACTACTAAAGTGCCAAAATTCCAATGCCCTAACTGGAGTGGAAAGCAGTGCTCAATGTCTTAAAAAATTTTAAATAGTTATTTCTGAATTTTTTTCTTTTTTTGCAGATTTTGTATTTATGAAAGAACTAAAAGAAAAAATTTATTAAAAAGTTCATAATTATAAACTACGGCCTTGTCATCAAGTTGAACACGTCAAGCGGACACCATATTCTTGCTAGGTGTCAAAGATTAAGAACCAATATATAGATTTAATCAATTACCAACTATAAGGCAAAGTTCTTAGATTCCATTTTTTCCTGCAAGAAAAAAATTCAGTTCGAAATGCAAGTCACAGCATTGTAGAGTAATTAATTTTAGTGTGGAGAATGTTATTTATGTCCTTTATATATAGTCGAATAAAAAAACACCAACAATATATTTTCTAGATTGCAAACTACAAATTCGAAAGCAATTCAACACTTCTCCTCAATACAAAATACTTTTAAAACAAGCTATACAAATATACAAAAAAACAAAACATAATAAAATTAATACATTCCCATTAAATCAGTAAATTTACAATGTTTAACGTTTCCTAAATTTTTATTTAACAAATCGACAACCATTTCGTTAGTTGGTACATACTTTAAAATTATATCGTTGTTCTTGTATGAATTTAGGACGTAATGATATTTGATATCAATATGCTTGCTTCGTGCAAGATATACTGGATTTTTGACTAATTGCTGTGCGCTTAAGTTATCGCCATTTACAACAAATGAATTCATGGAAAGTACTTACACTAAGTTCTAAACACAACTTTTTCAAATAAACTGCTTCTTTAGTTGCGGCATAAAAAGCAATGTATTCCGATTCGGTGCTAATGAGAGCTACTGTTGGTTGTTTCTTTGATTCCCATGAAAATATACATCCAGCGTAGAGAAATATGTATCATATACAGGATACTTACAGAATGTAATATGTCTGCTCTAGTTGTTAGGGCAAGCTATATCAGTGCACCTATAAGGGATTGATATTCGGTTTCATTAATTTTATCTGTATTGTTATTGGAACAATTTAATTGAAATCCTTCATTCAAAGGCGTGGACATTGGTTTGCATTCGCTCATCTCATACTCTTCTAATAACTCTTTAATAAAGTTCTTCTGACATATAGTAATCGATCCAGTTTCTCATATAAAACGTGTTTATTTTACAATTAATTTGAACAGAATGAAGAAAATTTATTTTACATTAAAGTATAATGCCAAACTATAGTGATTGAAAACAAATTTTCTTAAACAATAAATGCAAAGTATTTGTATTGCAAAGTACAAATTCGAAAACAATTCAACAGAGAAAGGCTGCTTTTCCGATTAGACTTGAAAGCTGAAGAAATAAGATTCTGAATGGCTTCTGGTAAAGAAAAATAAATGAATAATCTCTCATAACCAAAAGAAACATGAAACACTATTTGAAGAGAAGTTAAATGTGGTTTTTGATATTGCTCACATTAATGCACTTACGATGTGCAAGACAGTTCTCGCTGAACCTTCATAGTGAACAGACGTCTTAGCGGAGTTTTTTTTTTTTTTTTTCATATACATATTAAACAAACAAAAAATCATAAAAAATATTCGTAATACATAATAACCGTAATACATACATATTAACTTTGATAAATAAGCAAAGCAAATATTGCTGATATTATTTTTAAATAGCAAGAAACAAAAAACAAAAACCGCAAACAAAGTGCCCTTCAGGAATACTCTACATGAGTACCTCAAAAACAAAAAATTGTGAAGTGAGTTCAAACGGCAGAAATGCATATTTTACTGTGAGTTCTGAAGCTCTCAATGTTAACAATAAAAATAAAAAATCTGATGATAGTCTTTTTCTAACGGCAAAGCCACTTTTTCGTCAGCGATCAACTTCGCTTTGTCCAATGCCAACAAGTGATTCGTTAACATTACAGTTGCCTAGTACATCTTCATATAAGTCAGCGATATCATCCCCTTCGGGCTCGTGTTCATCACTTAACAAAGTTATCACTACAGATAACAGCAGTTCAAAAACCAAAGTCTAAGTCGGTATGGACAGATATATAACTGTGGTAAAGCGTGGCCGAAGCCCAAAATCTTCTAAAATTTCATCTGCTCCAAAAATGTCTAGGGATAACAGCGCGTCCTCTATTAATCGTCAATATCGTTTTTCAATATTGCAAGACAATAACGAGAAGCCCGCTGCATCATCGCAAAAGTCTTTTAAGCCACCACCTATCTATCTGAGAGAAAAAAATTCTAACGCGCTTCTAAAAAAACTGCTGTCGGCCATTGGTGAAAATACTTTCCACATCATTCCAATTAAACGAGGTAATATTGATGAAACAAAAATCCAAATTTATGATGAAAAAAATTTTCGAAAAATTGTTAGCGAATTTGAAAAAAACAAAACAAATTTTTACACTTACCAACTTAAGAGTGCTAAAGGCCTACAGATAGTATTAAAGGGCATAGATTCATATGTTGACCCCGAAGAAGTAAAATGTGCACTTCTTGAAAAAGGATTTAAGGTTAAAAATGTTACCAATATAATTAACAGAGAAAAGGTCCCACAACCCCTATTTCGGGTTGAATTGGAGCCGAATGACATGCAGTTAAAAAAAAAATGAAATGCATCCTATTTATAATGTAAAGTTTCTATTACACCGAAAAATCACAGTTGAAGAGCCACGTAAGCGTTCAGGTCCCGTACAGTGCCACAATTGCCAAGAATATGGCCATACAAAATCCTATTGCAATTTACCTACAGTTTGTGTTATCTGCGGTGAATTGCATGGTACTGCTAGCTGTACTAAGCCAAAAGAACAAGCAGAAAAAAATGTAGTAATTGTGGAGGCAATCACACCGCTAACTACAGAGGATGCCCTGTGTATTCTTTCGTTAAACAGGCTATGGGTCAAAAACCTAAATTAGTTCCAGCTCAATCAACTAACGCTTACTCTGTCACTTTTCCTCCAATGAGCCAACCTAGTACTTCACGTGCATCGTATACCGATGCTGTTAAAATAAATTCTATTCCCACGCAGAAAGTGTCCCCACCAAGTAATTCAACAAATGCGAACACAAGTTTTAATTTCAGTCGCCTTGAAGCCACTATTGATAATCTGGTGCAAACTATAAACAATTTCACAACAAATATGACTAATATGATGTAAGAAATGCTTCGATTGCAGAATACTCTGCTTCAAGCATTAATTAACAAGCCATGAACACGTTAAAAATATGTTTCTGGAACGCAAACGGCATTCGCCAACACAAAAATGAGCTCGAGCACTTCCTTACGGAAAAAGATATTGATATAATGTTGGTCTCTGAGACTCATTTGACTTCGAGAAGCCTTTTCAAAATCAATGGCTACAATTTATATGATACAAAGGACCTAAGAGGTAGAGCATGCGGTGGATCAGCAATTCTAATAAAGTAAAGACTCAAGCACTATGATCTTGATAACGTTTGTGAAGCAAATCTACAAGATACAAATATTTGCGTCGAAAATTTTTGTACAAATTTCGTTATATCATCAATTTACTCCCCTCCCAGATTTTCAATCACTGAGGATCAATACGAGGATTTCTTCAAATCTCTTGGACCTTGTTTTGTAGCAGCTGGCGACTACAATGCAAAGCATACGTTCTGGGGTTCGCGTCTTATTACACCTAGAGGTAGAGCGTTGTTCACCAAAATTTCAAAAATAGGTTTGGACGTCATTTCGAGTGGGCAGCCCACTTACTGGCCTACTGACATACAAAAAATTCCGGATGTTATAGATTTTGGCGTCATGAAAAATATTTCTAGAGATTCAGTTCATGTTGAAGCTTCTCTAGATCTCTCCTCCGATCACTCTCCCACTATCGTTACATTCTGTAATCCACTAAGAAGTGACTTACCTCATCCATATGTGAAGATGGTCAATCGTGTTAATTGGCTGAGATTAAAAAAATATCTTAGTAGTCATTGCACAGAAAACATAACGCTAAGTACATCCGATGATATTGAATCTAACATTGCGAATCTTAACGGAAATATTAAACAGGCTGCAGACTGGGTTTAATAGAATTTATTCTACGGATATTGAACGTCTCGTAAGTGAAAAAAGAAGAGCTAGAAGGGAATGGCAGCAACACAGATCACCGCAACATAAAATCAGGTTTAAAGAGTGCACTAAACGACTCCAAGAGTTGCTTGCATCTGAAAAAACTGCATCTCTTAAAAATTATCTGGAAGGTCTTGATGTTACACCAGCATCTAATTATTCTTTGTGGCGCGCTGCGAGGAAGCTTAAAACACCCGTTAAGTTTAAACCACGCCTGCGCACTTCTACCGGAGGTTGGGCAAGAAACGATACTGAAAAAGGTAACATATTTGCTGAGCATTTAAAAACCGTATTTACCCCAAACACATGTATGGGTGTTGCTGATTTGCCATGTGTAGTTGATCTACCCCCTCGTCCCTTAAAGTTTAAGATGCGTGATGTACAAAAACTAATTGCTGAACTCAACCCAAAAAAAGCTCCGGGTATTGATGAAATTAGTAATAAGATGCTGATGAAGTTGCCTCGTGTTGCAATTAGAATTCTGCTATTCATTTTTAATGCCATTTTAAGACTGGAGTATTATCCACACAGCTGGAAGCTTGCCAAGGTCAAAATGATTCCAAAGCCGGGCAAAGATCTTACCAAGGCTGAGTCATACAGGCCAATAAGTTTACTGCCAACAATGTGAAAGCTCTTCGAAAAGTTACTCATGATCAAATTGTCCCCAATTCTAACTGATAATGCGTGCATACCGGATCATCAATTTGGTTTCAGAAGGCAGCATAGCACCATTGAACAAACGCATAGATTGGTTCAATTTATAAGAAGAACACTCGAAGAAAAGAAGTATTGTTCTGCCCTCTTTATTGATGTTTCTCAAGCATTTGATAAAGTGTGGCATAGAGGCCTAATTTTAAAATTGAAGACATATCTACCAATAAACATTGTTAATCTTCTGCAAAGTTATATTCTTGCTCGAAAGTTCACTGTTGTGGAAGGAGACTTCATGAGTGCGTCCGAATCAATCTCATCCGGTGTGCCACAGGGGAGCATACTGGGCCCAGTCTTGTATTTGATTTATACTTGTGATATGCCTTTGAGCAGCAATATCCATACATCTACATTTGCTGATGATACAGCCTGCCTTAATATGCACGAAAACCCTCACGAGGCTTCCCGATACCTACAAGAACATATTACACAGCTGGAATTATGGTTAAACTTATGGAGAATTAAGGTAAACGAACAAAAGTGTGTTCAGGTAACATTTACTCTGCGAAAAGATACCTGTTCTCCCATTCGAATCAATAATCAAGTTGTTCCTCAACATTCACATGTAAAATACCTTGGTATACACCTTGACCGACCGATAACATGGAAACACCATATTGACTCTAAGCTAACACAAATGAAACTGAAATTAACTCAGTTACATTGGCTGATTGGTAGAAATTCAACCCTGAGTCTAGATAGCAAACTTTTGATATACAAGTCGCTTTTGAAACCTATATGGTGCTACGGAATTCAGCTATAAGGCACTGCTTCAGCTTCAAATGTAGAGAAAATCCAACGAAGACAAAACAAAATTTTACGGTTAATAACATCGGCTCCATGGTACATAAGAAACTCAAATTTACATCGTGATCTAAATATGCCACAAGTGACTGAAGAAATTGCAAAATACTCAGGCAAATATTTAACTAAACTCGAGTCACACCCTAATCCGCTTGCTCGAAATATGTTGAACTTTACCGGACACATCCGCTTAAAAAAGAGGGACACAAGGGCTCTAATACTTACCACACCAGATGAAACTGTTTGAAATAATTTTTTTATTGTTATTTTTTGCTTTGCACAACTCTTATGTATTATGAATTACTATCACTAAGTTTATGTCCGACACTGGTCGGGCCTAATAATTATATTTAGATTTAAGATTTGAATACTTATTGTTAGTTCATTTTTGAAGATACAATAAATAAATATATGTATGCATAAAAAAAAACGATGTGCAAGGTTGACGAAGGCAGAAAGTTTTTAATTGATCAGAGGGCGGAAAGAAGTATGATTATTTCGTAAGCAGACAAGAACTACAAAAAGAAACAAGAAATAATTATTCAAAGAAAATTAAGGGAACAAAAGAAAATTGAAAAAAAATAGCCAGGTACCTTTTCTGTGATATATCCACCCACAACTATTTAAGATTCAGAAACTGTATCACCAGAACGTTCTGATTCAGCCAAAAATATTTCAAAGATGTATAAGCCATCAACATCTCTAAAAAGAAGTGAACCCCAAACAGAATTACAGACTGAACAAATTGCAAAGAAATATTTATTTTCTAATCATGTCACTAGTGCATTAGATCGCAATAAGGTTTCTGATAGGGAAGCCTTAATATTAATGGTCCCAGTGGTTTTCTCCATAGGCCAAAAATAAAAAATAATGTTTTTTTCTAATCTTTGTTGCACTAATTATATTGATAACACTCAAAATTTTATTAATCTAAAAAATTTTGTTGATTTTTTCCGCGAGATTTAATTTTTGTGTCCGTTGAAAGTGGAGATTCGTTTATATTGCATATATTTTGGTTGCATAGTCATAAAAGAAAACTTAAGTTTATCTAGAAAGTTGTTGGCTATATTGCGGCAGAAGTCTCCAAAAACCCTACAAAAAGAAGAATACTTTTTAACTTTTCAAAATACACGTTTTTTAAAAACTTGGCCCTCATCCACACCATCTTCTTATATATATACAATTTGAGATTTTTAACCCCTCTTTATATTAAAAAATATTGTGGCCGCGGATTTTTGCATATTTTCGTGTATCAATGCGATTTAAATAGTCATTCGACGAAAAATAACTAAAAATCGCATATTGTTTTGTAATATTTCTTTTTAAGAACATGAGTAAAGGGCAATAAATTTTCTTAATTATTGCCCTTTACTCATGTTCTTAAAAAGAAATATATTATTAGTTGAGCCCGGCAAACGTTGTCTTACCCTCAATAAATTTTTTTTAACTACAAATTACTTCATACAGTAGTCACTTGTTGGGTAAAAAACAAAACGAAAACCTATCCGGTATTGACCCGAATCTGTGTTGAAAATTTCAGCTTCACAGGTCTTATAGTTCCACAAATCATGCGTTAATAACATACACACACTGCGATTTTATATATATAGAAGATATATAATCAAGCGCCTTAAAATATGCAACATACTTGAAGTTTTGTATTACAAACTGTCAAACAATGTATCACGCACCGGCGCCATCTACTTAAAATGAAACAAAATGAAACGTACTTATTTTCGTGAATTATACTCACACACCACGTACTTGCGCCGTTGTAGTACATGCTATGTATCAGAGATGGCGCACTATGTGAAAAATGATTTTGCTATAAACCTCACGGAGCCTGATACCTTTCCAAGGAATGCAAAACCGTGGAAATCGGTTCGTGCGTTATGGAGTTATAGCGTCAGGGAGGAAAACCCGACTAATTTTTATATATTAGATTTTATGGTATTTGGCTTACAGTTATGAATAAAGAGAAACATTTTTTTTTAAGAAATTGTCGTTTTAAACTTTATTTTGCAATTTTAAGGTATTTGACTTTTGGTTTAAATGTAGCTTACTCATTGCATTTGAAAAGTGTCAAAACAAAGGTAAAATTTTAATTCTTATAATTAATTGTTTCTGCAATAGTGTAAACGTTTCGAAATTATCAATATGGAATTTAAAATAAAAGGTTTATCCTGTCAGTGCCAATTTTCTAGAATGTATGTGCTTGATGTTTGGAGTTCCACAGCTGGTAATTATCATTCGAAAGAAAAAAATTCAAATTATGGAGGAAAAATTGAAGGTTGGAAAAATAAAATTCGACATGAGCAATTTAACAAAAGTTTTAAAAGGCCTTTGTTAGCGGATTGGTGAGCTAAGCAAATTAATTATTTTGAAGGAGCATAAAAAATGGTTTGAAAGTCTTGAAATTATTCAGCTAGAAGCAAAATCGCTTAAAAAATAACTACCTGCACCTAGCCAAAAGCGTGGTCGTCCTGCTAAGGAGTTTTTAAAGTCTTCAGAAAGAACAAAGAGTCGTTAAATATCTAAAATTACGCAAGGTGATAATTCTTTATCCGAAATTTTACAAAACCGCAACTTTCTAACGATGTACAATGTGGAAGATTACGAGGTTCTTGCTTTTTTCGTTGAAACAAGACTTACTACTCAACATTACTTAACTATACAAGATTTTGTGCATAAAAAAATATCGAGTAATTTTTTTCCAGGCTATAAAAGTATCTTGGCTGCTAAGAAAACCTGTTATCCAATCACAGAAAACATTACAGTTACAGAATCGAGTGCAGATCTACAAGCTCTACTTGATCATATGGCTAATCGAATTGTCGAACTGCAAGATTAAGTTATTAATGAAGCATTAGGCCCACGAAAAAACATTTACAATGATTGGAAAATGGGGATTCGATGACAGCACTGGTCATAGGCAATTCAAGCAGAAACTGTCGAATAACCTAATGGATAACAGTTTCCTCTTTGTGACATCCTATATTCCGCTTCAGCTTGTCACGGAAAACAAAACTTTAATTTTGAAAAAATCCGCATCCGTCATTTACTCGATATTGCAGGCCTTTGAGGTTTCAATTTAAGAAAGAAACTTCTCAACTGTGCCTAAATGAGAAACGTTATTTAAAATCGAAAATTGTTGCAATTTTTCTCACCGAAATAAATAAAACAAAACAAAAAATACGTATAAAGCATGACATGACACTGACTTTGACGACAAAGTTCGTAACGCTCTTACGAAAACTTTGGCAACACAACGCGAAGCTTTTTTCAAAATGTCGATCTTTCATCAAAAATAACAGGAATCTATAGGGACATTTTGCAAAGATGCGCCTACAATTCTCCAAGCATTAAATTCTGGATTTTAAATTAATGGCGAAAAGTTTGAGGAATATGCTGTAGAGACAGTCACAAAACTTGTTCAGGAATATCCCTTTAACTACCCCCTCCATCGGTATACAAAATTCTGATCCATGGAGCTGAGGTGATCAAGCATGCATTAGTGTCAATACGAAGCTGAAGAGAAAAATAAGAATATCAAACAATTTAGATTGCAACATACACGAAAAATATCGCTCATTGCTGCAAATACAGATCTTTTAAATAGGCTTTTTTTAAGTTCATATCCATTTATTTCTGTATTCCGAAACTTAGCAACAAATAAAAGTTAAGTTAAGGAGTTTAAAATTTGCTTAATATTTGATATATATTAATATCTTATTTTATCTTATTTCCTTATACTACTTAATAATAACTCATAGTTATTGCATTATATAACTTTGTATAACTTCTTTTTGACATGCTTATATTTATTTATTGTATCTTCAAAAAATGAACTAACAATAAGTATTCAAATCTTGAATCTAAATAAAATAATTAGGCCCAAGCAGTGTCAGGCATAAACTTATTGATAGTAATCAATAATACATAAATGTCGTATTGAGCACAAAAATATTTTCAAGCTGTTTCATCTGACGTCCTGTGTATTAGAGCCGTAGTGTCCCTCTTTTTTAAGCGGACGTGTCCAGTAAAATTCAAGATGTTACGATCAAGGATATTAGGATGGGACTCGAGTTTTGTTAAGTATTTGCCTGCGTATTTTGTAATTTATTCAGTCACTCGTGGTAAATTAAATCACGATGTAAATTTTAATTTTTGATGTACTATAAAGCCGATGTTATTAGTCTTAAGATCTAATTTTGCCTTCTTTGGATTCTCTCTATATTGGAAGCTGAAGCAGTGCCCCATAGCTGCAGTCCGTAGCACCATATTGGTTTCAAAAGCGAATTGTATAATTAAAGTTTACAAACTAAACTGAGTGATGAATTTCTACCAATCAGCCAATGTATCTGAGTTAATTTAAGTTTCATTTGTGTTAGCTTTGAGTCATTCAAGGTGTATTACAAGATATTTCACATGTGAATGTTGAGCAACAACTGATTGTTCATTCAAATAGGGGAACAAGTATCTCTTCGCAGGGCAAATGTTACCTGAACACAGTTTTAGTCGTTTAATTCTCCATAAGTTTAACCATAGTTCCAGCTGTGTAATATGTTCTTGTTGATATCATAAAGCCTCGTAAAAGTTTCCGTGCATACTACGGAAGGCTGGACCCCATCGAGATAACTACCTTGTCGTGGTGTGGTGGCTTGATTACTGATCGTGGTCTTTGTCTTCAACCCAATACCATAGATGACTTTGTTTAGTCCTCTATGGTAATGGGTGAAGATAACTGACTCAAAAGGTCTGTGGACCAAAGGTTATCCAACCCTAAACCGGGGTGTGATGCGACCCGTGCCTATCGGATTTTTGCAGTCAGGGTTAAAAGGCTGTATTAGAACGGAGCCTTGCTGATACCTGGGCACCTCAGCAAGTAGACGACGCCCTCTCCACGTTATCGGAGGCTATGACGTGGTGGCCTTCAAATCCCCTATACTCGTGGGACCAAAAATTAAAAAAATTTCCTTAAAAACAAAAACAAAAAACAAGACCGGGACCGATGGACTGACGGTGCTTTCTAGCGCGGAAGGACAGAGGACCGGTGTCACGCAACCAGCTGTTACGGCTGGCCCGTCTGGTACAAGAAAACTTGTTCAGACGAAGACTGCAGAAAACACTAGGCAGGTAGTTGGTGCATGCAGTATTTCGAGCTCGGCCACGCTGGCATGTCCGACCATCAAAAATGAGACATAACCAAAAAAGGTTATGTCTGAAAATTGTAAGCACGCTGGGCGCTTAAAACCCATCAAAACTGTCTGAGGAAAAAAAATCCTCCCTTAAAAGGGCAAAAGGTGACCTTGAAAACGGGGATACTCCTGTAGTAGTAGCGGTGCTAGCACGTCGTCAAAACCGTCTGGTAAAAGACTACGATCGCCAGACGACAAACCATTGCCTAAGTGGCCTAAGGCTAATAGTAATATTGGAGCTAGGTCGTTTAGTGAGGTTGCAAAAGACAACCTCGTAATGGCTGTTGTCGACAGGGGAGATATGAATCGTGCCATCCCCAGGGGCAAATGGAGTACTGTGGAAGCTAAGTTGGCAACCACGTACTACCAGGTCCTTGCGGAGAATCCAGGCATACCTCCCGTCTGTCGCGATGCAGGCTGGTATCAAGGCAGGGTCAAGCTGATGGCCTTTAGAGACCAGAGATAGGCGGATCTGTACAAGGCAGCTGTCAGCAAGATGGGAGAGCCGCGGCCGGGTGCGAAAATCGATCTTGTTAACAAGAGCGACATTCCATCTCGACCACGTGCGCTTGCCTGGATACCGGCATTCCCAGATACGGCTGAAGCAGCGATCAACCGAATCGGCTCTACACAAGCTGGTTGGCACGATAGAGAAATCACTCTCTGTTGGGGAATATACCTTTGTGGCCTTCGTACACACTGAGGAGGCCTTTAATAACATTTCTCCAGATGCGATAATTGACGCATTGTCGAATTTGGGGGTTAATGCAGGATTATGTAAGTGGATTCAAAATCTACTAACTCACCGCAGGATAACTTCAGCTCTAGGAGCTTCTAGGCAAACCCGCTATATAAATAGGGGTACACCACAGGGAGGGGTTCTTTCGCTACTGTTGCGGAATCTAGCTCTAAACGGAGATGCAAAATCGTGGCTTATGCTGATGATGTGGCAATAGCTGTAAGAGGAAAATTCCTCACTTCTCTAAGGGACATCCTACAGGATGGTCTTCCACATTTGACAAGATGAGCGGAGAAACGAGGGCTCGCCGTTAATCCTAATAAAACGGAACTAGTCCTCTTCTCCAGGAAGTATAAGATACCTGTTTTCCAACCTATTACCCTTAATAATATAAAGATAAAAGTGTCCAATACTGCAAAATATCTCGGTGTTATTCTTGATTCAAAGCTGAGTTTCAAAACTAATATTCTAGAGAGAGTGCAAAGACTTGCATTCTTGTATATAACCAGTGCTCTTCGTACTACTCCTACGGATAAACTTGGGATGATCCTTCATTTACTACCATTGAACCTTGTAGGGAAGGAGATGGGAATGACCTCAGCAATCCGTCTTCGTTTAACCTCTCTGTGGAACGGAAATGGAACCGGTCACTCTAAAGTACTCGATGATGAAGCTTGGGGATGGAGGATTGACCAAACCTCCCTTGCTCTACTACACGAATGTCTTTATAAAACCTGGATAACATCCACAGAATTATGGATGAATGGAACTCCAGGCAGAAGAAAAAGTGTTGATTTTTACACGGACGGCTCCAAAAGACAAGAAGGTGTAGGTTATGGAGTCTTTTCAGGAGCTTTAGGTCTTCGTATTGCAAAGCGACTTCCGGATCACTGCAGGGTCTTTTAGGCAGAGATCCTTGCTATAAGAGAAGTCGCGGATTGGTTGAAAGTGAATGTCACTTCAACTACTTTGATTAACATATACACCGATAGTCGCGCAGCTATCATGGCCCTCGCTTCTAAGAACAACAACAGCCGTTGACTGCCGATCATCTCTAAATGAGATGGCAGAGCAGTTTGATATTAGGATCATTTGGATCCCGAAAAATAGAGGCTTTCAAGGGAACTCTAGGGCTAATGAGCTTGCTAGAATTGGGACAACACTACAAGTTCCACCAGATTTAGAATGTGTGGGTTTCCTCTACTCTCTTGAAATCTCAGGCTCAGTCGCAGAATAGAGGATGAAACAAATAGAAGGTGGGTCACAAGAAATGATTGCGTGATCACAAGGCAGACTCATCTAAATATGAAAAATACGGCTTCTTTAATTTTGAAGAATAGGAAACAGATCTCGATTCTAGTGTCCGTGCTAACCGCACACTGTCTCATAGGTAGGCATGCACAAAGGTTAAAAGTTGAACATAATGAGTTTTGCCATAGCTGCCAGGATATCGATGAAGAGGAAACTGTAGAACATTTTCTTTGTCACTGTCCTGGACTTGCAAGAAAAAGAATGGCCACAATGGGCGCTTTTTAGTTCAGGGAACTTTCTGACGTTGCTAGTGTTGAATTGCAACGTATTAGTAGCTTTATATTTAGCTGTGGTTCGTTCGACGGTGGGGAGTCCGCATAAGCAGAGTCTCCGTGGTATCACAATTGACCAAAATGGTCCGGACTTCTGACTGCCACCCATACCTAACCTAACCTAAGGAAGGCTGTATAATCGGCAAATGTAGATATATGGATATTGCTACTCAAAGGCATACCATAAATATATTAAATACAAAACTGGCCACAGAATGCTCTCCTATCACAGTATTCTTCAACAACCGTGAACTTCCGGGTAGTAATGTAACTTTCCAATAGCTTCAGAATATTTATTGGTAGATATGATTTCAATTATAAAATTAGGCCTTCATGCCACACTTTATCAATTGCCTGGGAAACGTCAATAAACAGGGCAGAAGAATACTTCTTTATTTAAAATAATCTTCTTCTAAATTAAAGCAATCTATGTATTTGTTCAATGGTGCTATGCTGACTTCATAAGCCAAATTGATGGTCTGGGATGTATCTACTACGAATTAGAATTGGGGACAATTTTATCACGAGCAGTTTTTCGAAAAGTTTTGACATTGTTGATAGTACACTTATTGGCCTGTATGATTCAGCCTTGTTAAGATCTTTACCCGGCCTTGGAATCATTTTGACCTTGGCAATCTTCCAGTGGTGTGGATAATACTCTAGTCGTAAGATGGCATTAAAAATATATAGAAGGGTTTTAATTGCAATACGAGGTAAATTCATCAGCATCTTGTTACTAATTCCAACAATACCTAGAGCTTTCGTCATGTTGAGTGCAGCAATTAGATTTGTACATCACGTATCTTAAACTTTTAGGGTCGGAGGGGTAGGGCAACCACACTCGGTGAATCAACAGGACCAGTACAGTTCGGGGTAAATACTGATTTTAAATATGTTGCAAGCAAGTTACATATTTTAGTATCACTTCTTGCCCAACCTTCGGTAGACGTGCGCAGAGGTGGTTTAAACTCAACGGGTGTTTTAAGCTTCCTCGCAGCGCACCACAAGGAGTAATTAGACGCTGGTGTGACATCAAGATTTTCCAGATAGTTTTTAAGAGATGCAGTTTTTTATATGCAAGCAACTTTTGGAGTCGTTTAGTACGTTTTTTAAGTCTGATTTTATTTAGTGGTGATCTGTGTTGTTGCCATTCTCTTCTAGCTCTCCTTTTTTCATATACAAGACGTTCAATATCCGTAGAATATATTCTATTAAACCCAGTCTGCGGTTGGGAGGTGGTGGCACGCTCAGCAGCCATTTTAATATTTTCGTTAAGATTGGCAACGTTAAATTCAATATCTTCGCAGTTCTTAGCTTAATGTTTTCGTACAATGACTACTGAGATAGTTTTTGAACCCCTGCCAATTAACACGAGGAGGGATCTAGAGAAGCTTCAATATGAAGTAAATCCCTAGAAATATTTTTCATGACGCTAAAATCTATAACATCCTGAATTTTTTGTATGTATTTAGCTAGGCCAGTAAGTGAGCTCCCTACTCGAAATGACGTCCAAGCCCATTTTTAAAATTGTATGAACAACGCTCTTCCTCTAGGTGTAATATGACGCGAACTCCAGAACGTATGTTTTGCATTGTAGTCGCCAACTGCTACCAAACAAGGCCCAAGAGATTCGCAGAAATTCTCGTATTGATCCTCAGTGATTAAAAATCTGGGAGGGGAGTAAATTGATGATATCACGAAATTTGTACAAAAATTTTTAATGCAGATATTTGTTGCTTGACGGTGTACTTCACAAATGTTGTCAAAAATATAGTGCTTGAGCCTGGACTTTATTAGAATTGATCATCCACCGAATGCTCTTCCTCTCGGGTCCTTTGTATCATATAAGGTGAAGCCATTGATTTTGAAAATGCTTCTCGAAGTCAAATGACTCTCAGGCACCAACATTATAGCAATATATTTTTTCCATCAGGAAGTGATCAAGTTAATTTTTATATTGTCGAATGAAGTTTGCGTTCCAGAAACATATTTTTAACATGTTCATGGCTTTTTAACTAATGCTTGAAGCAGTGTATTCTGCATTCGCAGCATGTCTTGCATCACGCTAGTCATATTTCTAATATTTCTAGTAAAGTTATTTATATGGTACACCAGATTATCAATAGTAACTTCAAGGCGATTAAAGTTAAAGCTAGAGTTTGTGTTTGTCTAATTATTTTGCGGTGATACTTTTTGTGCGGGAATAGAATTTGTCTTAACAGCATTGGCATGCGATACACGTGAAGTAATTGGTTGGCTCATTTGAGGAAAAGTGGCGGAGTAAGCGTTGGCTGATTTATCTGGAGCTAATTTAGGTTTTTGTCCTATAGTCTGTTTAACGAAAGAATATATAGGACATCCCCTGTACTTAGCGGTGTGATTACCTCCACAATTACTAAATTTTTTCTCTGTTTAATCTTTTGGCTTAGTACAGCTAGCAGTACCGTGCACTTCACCGCAGATAACAAAAACTATTAGGTAATTTGCAGTATGTTTTTGTGTGGCCATATTCTTCACAACTATGGCACTGTACGGGTCTTGAACGCTTGTGTGGTTCTTCAAATATTATTTTGCGGTATAAAAGATATAGGGTGTGTTTTTAGAGGTATAGAATTTCGAATTGAAATAAAACACAAGAAAATGGTTTTAATGTCCATCAATTTGGCTTTATTGGAAGGATAATTTTATGCCATTAACGTTTACATATGATTTCGGGCATGTGGCCGCCGCGGCTGGCTCGAATAAAGCCAATTCTACAGGTTCAATTTTTAACCACTTTTTCGAGCATATGGGGCCGTATGTTGGCAATAACGCCACGAATGTTGGCTTCCAAGTCCCCTAACGTTTCTGGTTTGTTGGTGTAGACGAGCGACTTTACATATCCCCAAAGAAAATAATCCAATGGTGTCAAATCACACGATTTTGGTGGCCAATTGACAGGTCCATTCCGTTAATTGCTCTGATGGACGATTATGTCGGAGCTTGCGGTAAACTTCGCGAACTGAACCATTATTTTCGAAATAAATTTGCACGATTTGCAAGCGTTGTTCTTTTGTCAACCTGTTCAAGATGAAATGGCAAACCAAACTAAATATTAATCACTTGACAGCTGACAAAATGGCCGCCATTTAAAAAAGTGATGCCAACTTAAAGTTCTATACCTCAATAAAAAAAACCCATTATTTTAAGCTATAAATTGGATGGGTCTCATTTTTTCTCAATTATATATCATTTGGTTCAATTTCGACACGAAATAGAGTTTGGGGATCTTCTCCCTATGTATTATGTTTTATATAGTTTTTACCTTAAATTCTTGGAGGACGACCGCATCTTTTATTTCTTCGGGAACAGCATACGAATCTATGCCCTTTATCACATTCTGCGCGGCCTTTAGCACTCTTAACGTGGTAAGTGTAGAAACTTGTTTTACTCTTTTCAATTTCAGTTTGCGAAAATCTTTTTTTTATAAATTTGAATTTTCTTTTCATCAATGTTACCACGTTTTATTGGAACAATGTGAGATTTATTCTCACCAATGATCGAGATTAATTTTTTAATAAGGGCGTTTGAATTTTTTTCTCTTAAATAGATTGGTGGTGGCTTGGTTTTATTCGAGGATACATCAGCTTTTTCGTTGTCATCTTGCGAAATTTTAAAACGGTTTTGACGATTAGTAGAGGATGCGCTGTTATCCCTAGACCTTGGGTTTTGAGCTACTGTTATCTGTAGTGATAACTTGGTTAATTAATGAACACGAGCCCAAAGGTAATGATATCGCTGACTTATATGAAGAAGTACTAGACAACTGTAATGTTGACGAATCACTAGTTGTTATTGAACAAAGCGAAGTTGATCGCTGACGAAAAAGTGGCTTCGCCGTTAAAAAAAAGACTATCATCAGGGTTTTTATTTTTATTGTTCTCATTAAAAGTTTCAGAACTCACAGTAAAATATGCATTTCTGCCGTTAGAACTCACTTCACAATTTTTCTTGTTTAAAGAGTATTCCTCAATGTCACTCTGTTTGTGGTTTTTTTGTTGTTATATCTTGCTATGTTAAAAAATTGTTAAAGCAAATAAAGCTTATTTATCAATGTCAATATGTATTACGTATATTTTTTTGTAAATTTTTTTTTGTTGTTTTATGTTTCGTATGTATGTATGCAAAAAAGGACACCGCTTTGACGTCTGTTCACTGGTTAGGTTAGGTTAGGAAGGGTGGTGCTATACCGCATCTCTACTCGGAGACCCAATTGGGTCCATTGTGATTCCGTTCTGTTGCCCAAATAGGAATATTTACCCCCCTTTTATAGGCAGAAGTGACCCTATTTCCCGTTCTTGAGTCACCGAATTCCCATGATGAAGCCCCTGTCCTCTAGTTTACACCTCCCGATATCAGTAATGCTTTCATGGAAACGTCTGCTCATCTATCTAAGCCTATGAAGTTGCAGCTTCGGGCAGTGACAGATAACATGTTCAATGGTTTCTGGTTCTTCTTCATCCCCGCAGATCCTACAAAAATCTGGAGTGCCAGTTTCCCAAATGCTGGTTCTCGCTCTGACTGAACAGTGACCTGTCAATGCGCCTATCAAAATTCGCATCGCCTTCCTATTCATGTCCAGTAGCAGTTTGGATCTTCCTGAGTCAAGTTTTGGTCAAAAGCCTCTTGAGACTGTACAATCCTCCCTACCTCGCCATTAACTATTGGTCCTGCTTTCTATGCAGTTACCGAGTTCTCTGTAGTAATGACCTATCGGCAATTTCAAGTAGATGAAGAATAACGTCCAAGGCAGCCTGAGGTATGCTCCTCTGAGCACCTGTGCACCCAGTTCCTTCCTATGAAGTTCTTGCATACGTAGTAGGCATTGAGCTCTTTCTTTTGGCTTTTCTGCGTGTTCCTTTTTCAAGAAAGCTTGTTATATAGGAAACACCCAGGTATTTAGCTCCCTATGCAAGTCTCAGCTCCACCACTCTCATCCAGGGCAGTACAAAGCTTTCTACTTTGTATCTCCTGGTGAAGAGAACTAGCTCAGTTTTGTCTGGGTTGACTCACAATTTTTGCTGCTAGCCCAGGAGGATAGATTGCAGAACGCCGACTGCATGACTTCACTGATAGTGGGAAGAAACTTTCCCGTAACTATCTTCCTTCCGCTCCTGTCAAAACGCCTAAGAATTGCGTTCATTACCAACAACCACAATAGAGGTGATAAAACTCCTCCCTCTCTGCCTCCCTATCAACTTCACTACAAAGTTGTGCACCCCAACTGTTTCCAGCGACTCCCTAATAGCCTCTATACTTACGTTGTTAAAGGCTTCACTATGAAAGTGCAACAAGAACTGTATAACTTCTTTAATTTAGTTTTCTTTAGTGTATATTTCGAGTGAGTTAAAATGGAAAAAAAAATAAAAAATTTTAAAACAAACTAATTCTAATATTGAACTACATTATTTAAAAAATTTTGACTACTGTGGCTACAGTTGTTAATATTTTTTCCTAAAAATTTTCAAACTTTAAGTTCTTTGAGCGTGCTTTGAGCTGACGAACTATGAGGACCCTAGCTCTTTTAGGTTTGGAGATATTTTTGACTGCTTGTAAGTATTTTCACTTTAGTTTGATTGGTCAATTTAAGGTAAATTTAAAGATATCATATTACACATTGAATTTACTGAAAGTATTGTTACTTTAATTTGATTGGTCAATTTAACGTAAATTTTAGTATAAATATTCCAATAAAAATTATATTTGTGTATCAGTTGCAAAAACTCGCTTTTTATTTAGTGATAATATTACTTTCAAGTTCCAAGTGCTTGAAAGTAAAAATCTTCTAATCTTCAAGTTCCATGTGCTTGAAGACAATAAAAAATCACTAAAAAAATTAGTACAGTTCAAATATCTTTGTTTGAATTGATTCATACTAATAGTATATTCTAAAAACATTTGGTGACCCCTAGCTTTCAAACTTTAATTAGTTTAAAAGAACATAGAACAGCGCAACAAATCACAGGATATCATCCAGTCCAACATAATTCATCAAGATAACATTCTATACAAAATCTACCCAGTGAGTCCTTGTCTTCAGCGGAGGTTATCACAAGCATCGTACCTTTGGTGCGACGAACATCAGCAGTTCCAGCAATTTGTTTGGAGCATGAACCAAAGGCACGAGCATATTGGCGACCAAATTCATTAGTTCCACTTATCTAACTTTTAGCGGACATATACAACGAGCATCATTACATTTTTTCCAACAGATTCATAAGTTCTTGGGTCTTAATCTACACCTCAGACAGAACAGACAGTTCCTGATCATACACAATGGCGACGGCAAATATTTTGGATACACTATTGATAACAGGCGAAGCAATTCAATCGATAGTGGGTAACTTTAAAAAGGATTCTGCGGACAGAAAAACAACCGCAGATACAACAAAAATACAGAATTGCGTATGCGTGACGATTTTGAAACGCTAAAAAGAACGCATGAATATTATACGGTAGATTATTATTTCAAAATTAGTGAGCTAACAAACTAATATATAAATTTATTCACAACAGAAGCTAATCGTCTAATGGTATTGGACCAACAAAAGCTACAAGTAACTCAAAGTACTGTTCCTTCAGTGCCTCGTCAGGAGTCCAATAAAAACCAAGGGTTGATTCGCAAGGCACAAGCTAGAATATGACAGCCTTAAGTAGGTTTCTAAATGTATTAACCACTACCGTCGAAATACAACCACGTCCATTCGACAGTTTAAACTCGCAAAAGAAAATTATAGCACCGCGTGGCAAACATTGCAAGACAGATACAATAACAGAAGAGTTCTTGTCGCCACCCTCGTAGAAAGAATAATCAGTCAACCTGTTTTATCATCATCTATATCATCAATTAAGGCCCTGCATGATACCACTCAAAAATCCTTATTAGGTCTCAATAATTTAGGGATTGCAACCGCAAATTGGGACGCAATTCTCATACAACTATTGATCAAAAAACTTGACAGAAACACACACGTGAGACATATACAATCGTTAAGCAACCCTAAGGAAGTACCAATAATTTCAGAATTTCTCACATTTCTGGAACTACAATTTCAATCGATGGAAGCAATTGCTCAAAAGGAAAAACCAACTCATCACAAAGTTGTTTCATCTATTGCAGCTTCAAATGTAAGTGCAGCGTTGAACGTGAACTGTAGGATACCTGCAAATTGTGCAACAACGGAAACCATAAGCTCTACTTTTGTAATATATTTAAATAATTATCAGAATCACAACGGTTGCGATGGATACAATTAAAATTATGCGTAAATTGCTTTAAAGACGACCACAATGCAAAGGCATGTAATTCGATTAGCTGCAAATTGTGTGCACAGAAGCATCACACGTTGGTACATTTACCGAAGCGCAAAAGCTCAGAAGAGAGAAATAGTTCGGAGACAAACACGAATGCAACAGAATCCTTAAAAAATTAAGCAGCAGTTGCAACTACAGCAACAAAAACAGTCGTCGGCCGTAAGGGTGTTGAGATATTGGCTACAGCAAAGGTTGTAATTGTGTTATGTTATCTCTAATAAATTTCATGCTGTTCACAAGTGAATATTATGTCTAAAAGTCTGATAAAAAAAATTGGCAATTTCACCAACAGAAGCGTCGCTATATATTGATGGTGTGGGTTAACTACAGAAGCGATCATCACATTGAAGTCCCGAGACCACAATTTCGTGACTAATTTGGAAGCCTATATTTTTCCAGACATATTTCCAGCGCAGCCCAGTCAACATTTCGATATTTTATCCTGGACCATTCCAAAACGTATTCAATTTGCAGATCCTTATTTTTACAAACCAGAAAAAACCAACATACTACTCGGAGCGGAATTATTCTTCAGCTTGACTCAATCAGGTACAATTAAGTTGTCTAATGATTTTCCAATCCTTAGAATACATCACTTGGATAGATTCTTGGTGGACCTGTGGAATAGAAGTCGATATCCTGGAAGCGACATGCAATAACATATGCAAAATTTGACAAGGCTACATCATTGGAAGAAACTATAGAGCTGGAAGCTGGACAAAAATCAAGAACACCAAAAATCATTGTCACCATCAGACAAACAATGTGAACTTCATTTTGGTCAGCATGTACGCACTAACCAAGAAGGTCGTTTTGTAGTTAGAATTACATTCAGAGAAAGTCCAAAGGATTTGGGAGATTTACACGCGATGACGTACAACATGCTTTTGGGTCTAGAATGGAAACTTAAAAAAATGAGCCCATTCGCACGCAGTATGTGCAGTTTATGCAACAATATGAACAATTGGGCCATATGCAAAAAATCGATATCGATTCCTTGTGTGAGCCTAAATACCTTACATTACATTGTATTGAAACCAGATAGCTCTACAAATAAGCTTAGAGTGGTTTTTGATGCATTAGCAAAAACTACTTCAGGCTATTCATTAAATGATTTGACGTAATTCAGAGCGAATTATTTTCTATATTACTGCGTTTTCGAACTAAAAAATATGTTTTCACCACCGACATTGAGAAAATGTATCGGAAAATTCTAATTCATCCTGATGGCCAGCCATACCAATTAATTATGTGGAGGGAAAACCCAGTGGCACCCATAAATTACTACAATCTCAACACTGTAATATATGGAACACGAGCAGCACCGTACCTGGCAACAAAATACTTACAGAGGTTTGCTGATGAAAATATGGTCGACTATTCAGAAGGTTCTCAAATGCCAAAACATAATTTTTAAGTTCATGACCACCTAGGTGGTTCAGATAATCTAAATATTGCGATTGCGAGACAAAAGCAACTGATTACACTTTTGAAACTCCATGGCTTCATGTTGAAAAAATGGTGTGCAAACCACCTTCAGCTACTTAAAACTATTCCAGCAGGAGATCAACAGGTGGACTTGGACTTTAAAAACAACAAGGCCAATACAATAAAAACGCTTGGATTAATGTGGCTACCTAAATCTGATGGATTTTGTATTAAGGTAAAATTAGACAACATGAAGACTGTATCTAAACGAACTGCAGCTTCAGACATTGCAAACAACTATGGCAACAAAAATTGGATGGGATGAACAACTTCCCGAAAATCTCCCTAGTGCATGGAATACCTCCAGGGAAGTCTTAAAAGATTTTAATAATATGGAAATTCTACGACTAGGGTAAATTACCAACAGGGCATCAATTAGATATATTTGCAGATGCATCCGAAGGAGCATATGGTGCAGTCGCATACGTACATGCGAAGCTAAAAGATGGACGAATAGTAGTACAATTGCTCTACACAAAAAGTCGGGTTGCTCCATTAAAACAACAAACTCTGCCACGTCTACGCTACAGTTACAGCTGCACAACTTGCTGACAGAAGCAGATCTGCAGATTAAGAACCTACCAACATTCGTATGGGCTGATTCCGAAATTGTGCTGTCTTGGATAAATATAGTCGACTTTGTATCAAACGTTGGTGGCCAACCGAGTAGCCACAATGTAGTCATTAACACTGGCAAATCAATGGCGTCAGGTGTTTTCAAAAGACCATCCAGCTGACGTATTATCCAGGAGCTTGCCAGCGCCAAAACTTCGATCATCCACGTTGTAGTTCTAAGGACCACTGTTCCTACATGGAAAAGAAGAAATGTGGCCACCTCAATTCTCTCAACAGTCACAAATCTGCAACAACATCGAAATTAATTTAGTTGCAATTAATACAGTTGCCTCTGACAGTTATATATATATATAATTCAACACAAAAATTCCTTCGTAATATTGCAGAGGATAATGGGTTATGGTCGCAGGTTCATCATGCAAGAATAAAAAACAAAGAACGAGCAACACACTTACTCCAGGCAAACTGGATAATTGCTTGTGTGTGGTTGTAAAAGCTATTCAAAAATCAAATTTTTTACCGGAAATTGAACAACTTAGGAAAAATAAGGAGATTAAAAGGAAATGATCAATTATTAGTTTCACACCATTTCTTGTTCAGCAAGATATTCTGAGAGTTGGAGGACGATTGGAGGCCTTTTTTTGCCGTACAACATGAAACATCTAATGTGATTCCATATATTGACCATCTTGTAAAGCTTCTATTTAAGATGACCAATGAAGAAACTAATCATTACGGAGCGCTTAATGAATATAAGACAACGATTTTGTCTAATAAAAAACAAAATAATGGCAAGATCCGCAATTAAAAAATTTTTAAGATGTGCTAAGGCATATCCGCAACTGTGCCAACAACTCATGGGCAATTTACCTCACACTCGGATTACTCCGGCACGTCCATTCGTTAATGCCGGAGTCGTCTATTGTGGCCCATTCTGGATTCATTACAGGGTCCGCGGCAAAAAAGACAGAAATGCATATATAGCGGTATTTTGTTATTTTGCAACGAGGGCTATCCATCTTGAACTAGTTTCGGATTTATCAACCGAAGCATTTATTGGTGCATTAAAACGCTATATAATCCATGGCGGTCGGTGTCAAAATATCTATTCAGATAACGCTACTAATTTCGTAGGAGCTAAGAATCAGAACTAGCTGACACCATTTACTCTGAGAAGAGACGGGAATAAGTTATCTCAAAAGGAATACAATTCCGTTTTCTTCCACAAAGACCACCGCACTTTGGAGGACTTTGGGAAGCTGCAGTAAAGTCAGCAAAGTATCTGCTACTACATAGTGTTGCAACGGCATCTTTGACACAAGAAGAATTGGAAACAGTCATAATGGAAATTGAAGCAATACTGAACTCACGCCTACTAAATGCTATGTCAAATGATCCAAGCAGCCTTGAAACACTGACTCCTGACCACTTTCTCATAGACGAACCCCTTGTTTCACAAATAGATAGCAGGGTTGTACCAATCAATAATTCGAGACTTGAGCATTGGAAACTTGTAGCACACCTCAAACAAGAATTCTGGAAAAGGCGGTCTTCTGAATATCTAAATCAACTTCAGCAACGTCATAAGTAGAACAAGCAGTCCCCTAACCTTAAAATTGTGGACATGGTAATTATATAAGAGAACAATTTGCCAGTGATGAAATGGCCATTGGAAAGAGTAGTAAACACTCATCATTGTGATCATGGTATTGTCAGTGTCGTCGAAATAAAAACAGCTAATGGGGAGTTCAAACCTCCAATATATCGAATAGCGTTACTAAGTATCGACCAAGACTCTAAAGCAACTGTATCTATTGATGACAAAGCAAAGCAACAAGTGATTTCACATCTACGTCAAGTGAAGAGCCTAAGGCCAAAAGGCAGAAAAAGTCAAAATACCAACAAATTATCTAACCATGGCATTAATCACGTTACGATTGCTAGAACCACTTCCTTTTGGAACTCCAGTCAAAAATAAGAAGTTTGGATCTCGGAATCTGTTTTGAGCTATTTCAAATACGGAATGAAATCTCTTTATATGCTATGATTTAGCTCCTTACTGGTCATAAACATCAATTCTCGTCAATAGCACACGGTCATTACAAACCTTGTGTAATATTTTAGAAACAAACTCGTCTTGTCTCAGTATCTTTGACCACTTTCAACACTTGGAAAGTGAATTACAACTAGATAACCGACTACTAAAAGTTAAAAGAGGGGCGCTGAATATCGTTGGTAACGTTGCCCGTTCCTTATTTGGTATCCTGGATTCTGAATACGCCGAACAGATATCAGAGACAATAAAACAAGTCAACGACAATGAATCGTATTTGCTAAAATTAGTGAAGAATCAGACATCAATTGTTGATTCTACAATTATTATCATCCGGTCGAATCAAATAACAGCTATGTCAAGATTTGAAAGATTGGAGAAAGAAATTAAAATATATTCAGACGATATAAATGACATCAACAATGCATTAGTACAAGTACAACTAAATCAACTATTTCATTCAGCTGTTCTTGAATTAACTCTAATCGCAAACAATATAAGAAAGATACAATAATCGATCCTTGAAACTCTAATGGATACTCATCATGGAAAAATCAGTCCTTGGCTACTTACTGCAGAATAGTTACAAAGTGAAGTTAATCAGATCATCCTCCATTCACCACCATCAGTGAATCTTCCAGTGACACAGAACTTTCTGCAACTATTTAGACTCATGAAGGTTAAGGGCAGACTAATACACTACCACGCTGTTTTCAAAATAACTTTACCATTGGTTCAACGTGAAAAACTCAAGCTGTTTCACTTGATTCCTGTACCCAACATAATGAACAATACAGTGCTACCCATTAAACCATGTACTTACTAATTTCTTGGGTATATGTACTTTGCGGAAACAATACATTCCTTTTACAAATTTCGAGATAAACGCTTGCGACACAATTGAATCAGGCGTTTTCCTATGTTCCAACATCCAAATCCGTAACAATTATGGTTCCGATGTCTGTACATGTGAAATCAATTTATTCCATCACAAAACAAAACCAAACTGTATTCTGGAGAAAACTGATATCAGATGGGTACCCGTCAGCAATCGATGGATATATGTATGTTTCGTCACCATTCTCAAAGGTAACAGATGTTTGCAACAGGGAAATCATTCCTATATCAGTAAAGAGCTCCGGATTGCTGACACTTGATCCAGACTGTATACTCAAGCAAGATTTTGTCATATACAGTAACGAACCAACCTCAACAAATTTGGAGAGTGCATATTCCAAGAATATTAAGGACCTAACAACTCTTCAAAGGTCGCTGGAACAACATGACATCACTGATTATTCTTTTGGGCTGTGTTGCAATGCTTGTGCATTGAACTTCTATTACAGCAATGCAAGTAATTTTTGTTACATTGCATTATTATAAGTGTGGTACACTACATTGGTGTTTGTATGTCTGTAGGAGTTTAAGGCTAATCTTAATTTGGGTTATTAAGGTTGATCGATTGTATGTGACCTTGAGAACTTGTGTATGTTTATCCGTAGGAATTTAAGGCTGACTGTGATTTGTGAGGGGATTCGCGTTTTTGAAATAGGTTTAATTTTTCGTAGATGAATTATAGTATGTGTGTATGTGTGATTTTCTCACCCTAGTATTTATATGTACGTAGAAATAAATTGTTTCTCATATGAAAATTTTTTGCTATAAAATATTATCATATATCTAAACTTCCCTAATGCTCGTATATTTTTCGTATTGGAGGATGAGATTGCTTTATATTTTATCAAGCTTAAATTTGTCCAATGTTAAAGTCTGTCGGTCAGAAATTTGTTTATATTTGGATAAATATTAATTTCAGATGTTGTCAAATTCTAGTGTACAATCGTGGCGATTTTGTGTGTGTGTATGTGTGTGTGCGGTATAGAGTTTGGTTGTCTGTGATAAGTTTGTTTATGTAAGTACATTTGTCTTCTTGGGGGACGGTTTGTATGTTTATATGTAAGTTTGATTGTTAAAATCTAATAGATACTTGAGCATGGGTCAGAAATTTGATAATATGTATACATATGTACATATGTATCTACAAATTGATTTTATGTATGTACGTATGTACATATAAAAAAGTCTGTGGCTCCCTGTTTAAATACGTTTTTTGTGTGGTCTTTTATTATTGTTGTAAATATTCGCCTGGTCTTTTGTGTATAGATGTGAAATATCTCCATAGTTTTTTTATTTGAAATTAAAAAAACGTTCTTTTAATTTTTGATGTATTTACTTAAAAGTTTGTGAGGAGTTTCCGTTTTAAGTAAAATGGAATTCCTCTCTAGTTGTAGTAACTATAGTAAAGTTGATGTAGCCCATGTAGTCAACTTTAAAAATATTTTGTTATAATTTTTTTTTCAACCATCGAATTTTTTCTTTACCTTTTACATTTATTTAAAAACATCTTGCATTGAATTTTAAGAGATGCCAAACATTTTGAAGTGAAATTGATCTAGTAGTCTAGGTTAGGTGATGATATCTTTTTTTTTTGTTAGCCACTTTGCTTCTTTTTACTTTTTATTCTTAATTTTTTATTGATAAACATTTAAAGCCAAAAGGGAGTTTTATGATGAAATTGTTAAAGTCATTATTGATGAAAACATCCGCTACTTTGAAACCATCCACGTCTATTAAAAACATTTTTTAACCATATTACTTAATTTATAAGACTTTCCGGACTTTCTATTATTAGATCATCAGTTATAATGCAGTAGCTGAGGTCCTTGCTTGCTGTTTCAAATTAAATTTCTATATCAATTGATCCGCTATTGAATAAAATGAGCTCTTATCTTAAACTCTGATGCAGTTACAAGCGCTTGAAATTCTAGTAGTAGCTCTGTTGGAATCTTAGTTAAATATCATATAGAACTGAATAGTGTTCACTTTTAAAATTTATGTTAAGATCATCATATAGATATGAGACTGAATTTAAATGTACTTTTAAATTAGTCAAATCACAATGAACAAACTTATTTTCTTCTTGAAAATCGATCAACAGAAAACGAAGTCGTTTTCTGTGAATTTAGGTCTAGCCTCTCGACGGTTCCTCTAGTATACAAGATGACTTTGCATGTCGGAATTTCTGGCTGTCCTTTGTCGGCGTTATGGGAAATTAAATGTTAAAATTTTAATTGCCCAAATTGTTGTACTTGATAATGGTACTATCCTTACATTAATAGGCTATATGTTTATTTTATGAAGAGAGATCGCCTATGACTTTTATTTGATGATCTAGATCTAGATCTGATGAAAACGTAATAAAGCAGTTTATGTCCACAAGAAGAAAAAGCTTCGTAGTCTAAAAAGTGGAGAACTAGATACACGTGAAACACTGAGAAATACATTTAAACCTATAACAGAACCTCTCAAAAAATTCATAAATAGTTCTAAGAATATTGAAAGAATGTCAATTAAAGAAGAAAGTAAAATGAAGACAGAAGTTGAAAATAATACAAGTTTAAAGCCTCAGAAGCCATCAGTCAAGATAGATACAAGTACACAAAAGAAACTTGCAGAAGGAACAATATTTGATAATATCATCTTGTTTAATGATGCTAATAATGAGAATGATGATGACAATGATGAAGATGATTTTTACTCACAGATGATGTTTACTCACTTCTAATACCAACGACACTTATACTGACTTATCAGTTTTGGAAGCGAGAAATGAATTAGATACAAACTTGGCAATAATAACCTCAAATTGAATGACGATAAAATACAAGTTGGTGGTCAAATCTAATGTTTCATGAAACACACAAAAATTATGATAAATTTTAATTAGAATTCTATAAAAAGGTTTTAACTACTACTAATGCAAAAAAAAGATACTATAAACCTGATATTCAAATCAAATAGAGGATACAAATATAAACGTATTATCAAAAAATTTATAGACGAAAAAAATCAGAAGATCTAAGCCAAAAGGTAGCTATTTAGGTTACGGATTGATGCAATTTAACAGCCATAAGCCAAACTATACATACTGGAAGGATCCAAATGAGTTAGTAGATCGTCTTCGACTACTGCATGCATCACAAGCTGCAGGTCATACTAATCACAATAACGGGAAATACTGAAATATTATGTGAAGCAAATATAATACATTAAATTTAATAAAGTATATACATATGTATATAAAGTACATCTGTTAATAAATTTGGACATTATTTAAACGATACTAGCAAAACAATTTCTTTGAAAAATTCACCTAACCTGCTGGGGTTCTATGTGAATACGAAGAACAACATTGATGTCCAAAATAAAATTATCAAAAATGTTGCAAAAAGTCTGGAGGAAAACGATGTTATCAATAAATTGTTTCATCAATCAATAAATTGTTTCTGCAAACTCAAATCGAAAAACTAGAAGAGAAATTATTAACATACTTTAAGGAAGACAATAATATAATTTAAGAAGATATTCAAATGTAAATTGATTGACTACAACGCGAAATAAAATTAGAGATATAAGACAATTATAAAATTAAAAAAGACATTCTAAACATTAAATCATCTTTTGAAGAACAAATTGAACAGCTTAATGAGAAATTGTATAGATTGAAAAATTACATGTTCGTATCAATATCTGAAAGTGCGTCAAGTAGATCACAACACTCTCCAAAAAATCTGTAAAACAACTTAATGTCTTCAAAAAGAAATTTAGTAAACGAACTGCATAAGCAAGCTCGAAAAGTTTTTATGCGTCGTAGGGTCGTAATAAAAGGAATAGATGATCTTTGGCAAGCTGATTTGGTTGAAATGGGAAACTATTCTAGAGAAAACAGAAATTATCGATTTTTGTTAACTGTAATTGACACATTTTCAAAATTTGCATGGGCAGTACCACTAAAAACAAAAACTGCACTCGAAACAACCAAGGCAATGGAAAATATTTTTCAAGTGGGACGAGTACCAAAAAACTTACAAACAGATTATGGTAAAGAATTTTTTAACAAACACTTTGGAAAACTAATGGATAAATACAACATTAATCACTACTCAACATATAGCAGTATGAAAGCATCAATAGTAGAACGATTTAACAGAACATCGAAAGGAATTATGTGGAAAGAATTTAGCTTTAATGGCTCATATAACTGGATTGATATATACAAAGATTTACTTAATGCATACTATAGAAAAGTTCATTGCACCATTAAAATGTCTCCGATTAAAGTCAACTGACAAATGAGGAAAAGCTACTAAATACAGTAAACAGTCATTTGAAGATGTGCAAAATGTCGAAATTTAATGTTGGAGATCATGTACGCATAAGCAAATATAAGCATACATTTGAAAAAGGTTATAGTCCAAATTGGACCACAGAAAATTTCACAATTACAAGATTTCAAAATACAAATCCTATAACATTCATATTAGAAGATTACATTGGGAATCCTATTAAAGTTGGATTCTATACTGAAGAACTTTTGAAAACTAGATAAACGTTAAATGGCTGGTATTTTCTAATCAACACAATCCTTGGACAAATAAGGATGAAATATTATAGCTGAATACCACCATCAACAACAATAGCAGTAATATTAAGCAACTAATGCTAATTTTAAAATAAGAAAATTAAATAAATATGTAATTCATACTTATAAATTATATGTTGTACTAAACTTTATTGATTTGTAATCATACAGTTATAATGTCAATAACACTTACTCTGAGCTCTAACTCATCAGAGTTATCTGCTAGTTACTTTCATCCTATTGAATTACATGGTGCATATAAGTGTGCTCTAACTGATTTTCATTCATACAACAGTATTCCAAATGTAGACACCTATAACAATATGTTCCATATAGGGGAACATAAAATTGAAATACCAAATATGAATTGAATAATATTGTAGATTTTATACAAGAGCAATACAAACGATTCTGTCCAGAAAATAAGATTTTTATTGAAGCCAATAACAATACAATGCAAGTTAAAGTTAATAGTTCCAAGGATTCTGTATATTTGAATAAAGAGAATACAATTGGAAAACTTTTAGGATTCAATAGCAAAATCCTAACAACAAACATAATTTATTACTCAGATATGCCAGTCAATATTTTTAAAGTGAATTTCTTGCGAATTGAAAGTAGTATTGGTATTTATACATATATGAATAACTCCAAATCGCACAGACCTCATGAATTTCCAATTAATGTACCTCGAGGCTATAAAATAGATGAGGTCCCAAGAAATCTCATATATTTACCTGTAAACATCCGATAGATAAGTTGACTAGCGCTGCGCGTAGTTTATCAGCATGGTGATTTAATTAATTTCCGAGGAGAGGAAATTACAATACGAATACATTTAAGGCCAACTAAATAATGATAATATACAACACAAATACATTGAAAAAATAAAGCAGTAACAACAACAACATTAAAGTGACAAGTTCAACAGAAAGCACTAACAACATCAAAAAAAAATTTTTCTAAAATCCTTGAATTTTAAATTGAACACAAAATGAGTTCAATAATAGATGTCTTAAATAAACCCTTTTCTGATGAGAATATAATCAAAAAGGACTATCATACATATGTACCATACTTACAATCTTACAATAATAATGATGAAATCAGAATTTCAATACAAAATCCAGATTTGTACGTGTTACCCAGTGAGAGCTACATTTATGTAGAGGGGTTCGTTGTCGATGATAATACCCCTAAATCTTCTTCTTCTTCAGAGAACTTTAAATTAAAAACCAACTTTGTAGCATATCTATTTGATGAAATTCGCTATGAGCTCAATGGAATTGAAATAGATCATACCAGATATTTAGGAGCCGCGAGCACCATAAAAAACTTGGTTTCTCTATCAACAACAGAAAGCAATGTGATGCAAAATGCTGGATAGAACAAAATTGACGTGTCACTCTTGCAAATAGATTTATCAATATCTATGTACCTCTAAAAATGCTTCTAGGATTCGCTGAAGATTACAACAAAGTTATATTAAATTGAAAACATGAACAGATACTCTTGCGGAATAAACACGATGAAGATCTTGCACGCTCGAGTGTTTCTACTGAAAAAGCTAAACTTACAATTTCACTCATCTCATGGAGCATCCCACATGTTCAATTATCCGACCTTAGCAAATTGAATATGATTAAAAATATTAACAATTGTGCTTCTATACCTATTGCATTTCGCAGTTGGGATTGTCATATTAATCAATAATTAAACACAGGAACTATTCATGTTTGGAACGTTAAATTGGCTGCAAATAGAGAACGCCCCTGTTTTCTTTTGATCGCTTTTTTTGTTCATTGTGATTTGACTAATTTAAATGTACATTTAAATTCAGTCTCATACCCATATGATGATCTAAACATAAAATTTAAAAATGAACGTTATGCAATTCTATATGATATGTATCTAAGATTCCAACAAAGCTACTATATGAAAGAATCTCAACCGCTTCTAACTGCATCAGAGTTTAAGACAAAAGCTCCTATTATTGTAGTAGATGTCAGTCATCAGAAAGAGACACTCAATAATGGCCCGATTGATATAAAAATTTCATTTGAGACAGCAACTAATGTTTCAGCAAAGACATAAGCTTATTCATGATCATATAATAGGATATATACCCATCAAAGGACAAGTTCGAAAAGTCATGTAAATGTAATGTAAGTAATAAGTAATGCTATTTGACTCTCAAAAGAAATATTGTGCTTTAAATGAACTTTTTTAAATACTTATACTTAAAAATATATGAATGTATGTATTATTATAACATTTTAACAAATTTTAAACAATAAATGTATTCAAAATAAAAAAAAAAATTTACAAGTGTTTTCTTATTTCAAACACAAACTACATGAAGGGAATAGAAGGACGTGGGGAGGAGGAGAAGTTAGCTTTTTTGTTTACTTGCAAATTTCTAATTTTTTTTCTCTGCTAATGACTGTACTTAGTTGAAAGTCCTCTGCTTTAAAATAATCGTAGTCAAAGAAAAGACTGCCTTGCAAAATATAAATGTATACAAATATTACGTCTGTATTCTACAGAGCCACAAAATATTACATGCACAAATTCCCACGGTCACACATGCATATGTATGTATATACATACATACTCATTCAAGAATTTCATAATGTTATGAAATAAATATTTCTTAAACAAATAAACAAAATATAAACTTTTCAGGGACAGACAAACTTGACCTCCCACACAGAAGCATTAGGGGCGTTTACATATATACCATAAAATGTTGGGATTATAAATAATTTATTATCGTGCGAAAATCATACATACATACACACATACATACATACATATATACATAAACACATACATATATACATACATACATATATACATACATATATATACAATAATTCCCACAGTCTGGCAACATTCACAACTTTCCCGTCGGTATTAAGAAAAATAATTTCATGATTTTCCCGTTGGCATTAGAAAAAATTTATTTTCTCGTTTTCCAATAGTAGGAAAAAAATATGATGTCTTGCCGTCGGCATTTGGAAAAATCAATTTCATGATTTTTAATCCATCCATTACCACAAAAAAATCACCCGTTCACACGCAATTAATGTCACCACAAAAAAATCACCCGTTCACACAACTAATGTAAACAAAAAACTCCTAGTGTAAAAAAAAAAAAAAATCAAAGCGTACCGAAAACGCAATTTCTCAATTTTCAAATTTTAATTACCCAAATTTTGCACTGAAATTTACAAATTTCAAATTTTAATTATCCAAATTTCACAATTTTAATCAGCCTCCGAATCCCCAATCTACAACTACTGACATACATACATACATACACATAGACACATTCCATCTATCACAACAACACTCTCACCCACCTCAAATCACGATCAGCCTTAAACTCCTACAGACATACAAACACCAAATTCCTACAGATACATATTACAAAAACACCTTCACCCACCTCAAATCACGATCAGCCTTAAACTCCGACATACATACATACATACACACAAATACGGTTAGATAATATATGAACACCCTCACCTCGCCTCTCATAAATCAGCCTTAAACTCCTACAGACATACATACACACAGATTCCCAAGGATACATATACATGAACACTCTCACCAATCACAGCCAGACTTCAAAGTCTACAGCTAGACACACCCACAAAATTTCCCGTCGGCATTAGGAAAAATCATAATCATATAAAAGCCTAAAACATATGAAACCCCTTAATTCATTACCACAAAAAAATCACCCGTTCACACGCAATTAATGTAAACAAAAAACTCTTAATGTTAACAAAAAACTCCTAATGTAAACAAAAAACATCAAAGCTCACCGAAAACACAATTTCACACATTTCAAATTTTAATTACCCAAATTTTAAAATCTCAGAAAATTTTGCACTAAAATTTAAAAATTTCAAATTTTAATTACCCAAGGTTCACAATTTTAATTGACCCAGAACCGTCAATCCCCTACTACTACAAATATTGAAAAAATTTGCGAGAATTCGCAAAATCGAAAACAATCCTTAAAATTCATTAGAAATCACCAAAACTGTTAAAAATAAAAAAACTCGCTTTGATCCCGAATATTGCGAAAATTAATTAATTATAACAACAATATGTATTATTAAAAATTTAATTTCAAATAAAATTTCTATATTTTTAAATCTTATACTATTATTTAAATGTTCTAAACTATCTGGCTCCCCAGGCTGTCTCCTCAAATGAGATTAAAAAAATATATATAAACTTTTAAATGATACAATAATACCTTCGAATGTTAGCAACCAACTAGGTAAAAGAAAAGCCTAAATGAAATTCGGCAAAGAGTAAAAATCATGACTTGTTATGAGTTAGGGTTTAATTGTCAAATAAGTCTTAGGCGGAAAACATTATTCGAATGAGGAAAAATCCGCAATTGAACCGGTAGGGAGTTCCACCAACGAGCTATTCTAACAAGATATGATGTAACAAAAATGGAGCAATTTATCCTGGGTACCAATAGCTGTTTACTCTTAGTAGAGCGGGAAAAAACGAAAACGATTACACAGTTGAGTGATAATACCACCCTTAAACGTCCTGTAAAAGAAGAATAAATTTCAAAACTGAATTAAATTATTAAATGAGAAATCCAAGAATTTAGCAACATAATCAGAGACATGATCCCGTCTTCAAATATTGTAGACGTATCTAACAATAGAATTAACAACTCGCTTAAGCTTCATTAAGTTTGTCAAACTGGTCCCCGAATAAACCTACAAGCCATAAATCACTAACGGTATCATAAGTAGATAAATATTAGCAGAATAGATACTAGGCAAAACGAAAGACACTTTTCTATGTATAGATCCAATGTGGTGTTCGAAGTTTAATTGATTATCAATAATTACACCCACGCATTTATGCTCACTCACAAACTCAATACGATGACCAGACAGAGATAAACTTAGGTTAGGAGTAAATCGGTCAATAAATCCAAATGTCGTAGCTTTGGTCTTAATGGGATTTATGGCAAGGGTGTTCAAATCAGTCCAACGAGAAATATTATCAAGGCAAGAGTTTACATTATGTTCTAGAGTAGTAACACACTCACGTTTAGAGGTAAACAAGAGTAATATGTCGTCAGCAAAAAGAAACAGTTAGCATATGCCGATGTCTAAAATATCAGGAAGGTCATTCACGTATAAAATAAACAGTAACGGTCCCAAAGCAGATCCTTAGGGAATACCAAAAGAGTATGAGCCGTTTAGTTCTACGAATTGGCTCCTGCCGCTCAAGAAAGACATTATTAATTTACATGCAGATCTAGAGAAACTAAACTTGTCTCTTAACTTAAGGAACATAGTCGAGTAGGAGCTAGAGTTAAAACCCTTAGTCAAGTCAAGTGAAACAAGCAATGATAGATTCCTATTATTCTCATTAGCCCTAATGTCATCTGTCAAGTTTAATAACAAGGAGGTGGTATTGAAGCTATAACGAAAGGCATATTGGGATGAAGAAATGCAACGCCCACAATGATCAATGGTTTGATTCTTGATTAGATGCAGGAGAATGTCGGAGAATAAAAATGAAACGCTTATTCTTCTCTCCAGAATAAAAAACCGATTGCTTCTCTATTCAATAATTTTCATACTTATAGTTATTAATTATTAATACAAATCTTAAAGCTAAGCGAATTTGAGGGTAAGAGAAAATACACAAATATATTTGTCAATCCATGGTGTCATTCATGTGAATCCATGACTCATCAACTCTTTGTATTTAAAATATGATATTCTTTATTAAAATGAAAGAATATTTCATAAGGTGAATAACTTGCATTTAATCATGGAGTCATCAACTCTTTGCATTTAAAATATGATATTCTTTATTAAAATGAAAGAATATTTCGTAAGGTAAATAACTTGCATTTAATAATGCAAGCGAAGCATGCATGTGCATTTTCGCTACACCTCTCCTTTTAAAGAAAAAGGTCTTATAGAGATCGTTGATCAAGTGATTTCTATAAGAGCTTTTTTTTTGTTTGCAAATTGTGTTAAAAATAATTTCTTTTATGTATATTAGATAATTAATTTTAAAATTTGGTTGTAAAAAAAACTTAAGCTATTACAAATGTTGTTAACAATTTTTATGAATAGTTATTTCAAATGTTTTTTTTTATTATTATTTACTTATGAGGAAAAAAAAGACTTATCGTTCAACTCATCTTATATAAATAAAAATTAAATAGTAATTATTACAGCAGATTCCTAAAATTATCTGTCAAACAAATTTTAACATTTTCCTTATTAATTTTTTGTTTCTTTCCGTTTAAATTCACGAATACATTGTTTTTATCGTCAATATCAACTACTTTGAATGGTCTTTTATAAATTGGTTCTAGTTTGTGTGCTGTGTGATTTTTTATGAATATTTTTTGGCCTATGGTAATGTCAGTGTTGTTGATGTTTTTATCATGTGAATATTTTTGTTGTTGTTTTGCTTTGTCAATTAAGTATTGTGCTCTATTTATTGCTATTTGTAGACGGAATTTTACTTCTTTTGTGTAATTTTCAAAATCATATATGGTGTCTATTTTTTCACTTGGTACTAGTAGATTATGATTTGGGGCGTTTGGGAATATCAGTTCAAATGGGCAGTATCATGTTGATGGTGTTGTATTGAAAGTATAGGTAAAATACTTTACCCATTTATCCCAATCGTTTCTGCATGCGTGAATGTATGATCGCATGAATTCATTAAGTGTGCTTTGGGATCTTTCAGCCGTTCCTACCGTTTAATGGGTTAATGCTATTTGCAATTGGCTTATATGTTGATTCGCTTTTTGTTTAAATTCATCAATACTTACGAGGCTAAATAAATTGTCACTTAAGTTCATTTGAATTTTGTTTATATTTCTACTAATTGCTTCTTTTTCAAGATTTGGAAAAAATTGATATAGATCGATATTTCCATCAGCAATAGTGTTAAGTATATTCACTTTTGGTGCTAGCACTTGCTTACATCTTTTAAAGTAGAATGTGGGAACGCTATTGTCTGTATTGACCTTAAGTTTAACCCACTTTTTAACGCAATCAAAGCCAATGGTTTCGAAAACTTTAGGCTTCTGTTGAATTGCTTTAATATAATTTTTAGTTGTTTTCTCAGTAATTTTTCTAGATTGTGCACGTGTAGTAACAAGAAAAGTATTATTTCTGGACAGCGCGTCCGCTCCAGAATTGTCTTTTCCTCTAATGTGTTCTATAACGAAATCGTATTCTTCTAATTCCAAACGAATTCTCGTTAATCTGCTTGTTCGGTTTTTATGATCGCTGCGCACTATAAATTTTTTGCCATATACATATGGTCGAAAGTAATTAATAGCCCATTGAATTGCTATTAATTCCTGTTCTATTGGGGCTTTGTTTGATACTCCGTTTGTAAATGCACGTGACGCATATGATATTGGAAGCTGGATACCATCTTTCTCTTGTGGTAGTATTGCTTCGCAAGCGATTTTACTTGCATCAGTTATTATATAAAAAGTTTTATCAAAGTCTGGGTATTGTAGGATTTGTGGAGACATTAATGCCTTTTTGAAGTGTTGGAACGCTTGTTCACATTCCTCAGACCATACGAAAGGTACTTTTTTCCTAGTGAGTTTAGTTAAATATATAGAATAGAAAGCCACAAATCTACGAACTTCATCGCTATTTGTGGGTCTGGGATAATTTTTAATAGACTCATACTTGCTATTGTCGGGAAAAATACCCTTTTCAATACATTTATGACCCAAATATGTTACTTAAGATCTGAAAAATGTGCATTTATCCGGATGCAATTTTAGATTGCATTCTCTGCATCTTTAAAAAACAGTTTCTAAGTTTTTAAGCATGTGTTTGATTGAACATCCTTTAACTATAACATCATCCATATATACAAATGTTTTTGAAGGAGCCAAACCTGTGAACGCCAGATTCATCATTCTCTGAAAAGAGTTCGGTGCCACTTTTAATCCATATGGTAATCGCGTGAAACGAAATGAAACATTTTCTGTCGAGAAGAAGTGATATTCCTAGATTTTTCGTTCAATCCGATTTGATGAAATCCAGAATGTCCTCGATTCTTGGCAAGGGGAACTTGTCCGCAATAAGCTTTTTATTTATTTGTCGATAATCAATTACTAAACGCCACCGCTTGTCTGGGTTATTTGGCAAAGATTTCTTTGGTACGAGCATGATGGGGCTATTGTAATTGGAAGTCGATGGTTCGATTATTCCGTCTTGCTGTAGTTTTTCAACTTGCCTTACTATCTCATCCTTTTGGGAGTGTGGAGTACGATAATTTTTAATGTATACCGGATTTTTATCAGAAACTCTAAGCTTTTGTGTATAAAATTTGTTTGTGCTTATTTTATCACTTTCTAAAACGAAGATGTCAATATATTTTGAAAACAATTGAGCTAATTCAGACTCCAGATGAAACAGCTTGAACATATTTTTGTGCTTAATACGATATTTATGTATTATTGATTACTATCACTAAGTTTATGCCTGACACTGGTTGGGCCTAATTATTATATCTAGATTTAAGATTTGAAAACTAATTGTTAGTTCATTTTTTGAAGATACAATAAATAAATATACGCATGAAAAAAAAAAATTCAGACAACAGTTTCAGGACAATTTTTTATTAACTTTTCCAAAATTGTTCGTTTTCTTCTTTTATCACCACCTGTCGTACTAGGAATTTCATAATCAGATAGCTTTCCATATTTAATCGATATATTACTCAAAAATTTATTTTCAGAATTTGTGTTTACTATTCTAACGTATGGAAAATGTTTGATACTATACATCCATCTACGTATACACCATCTTGAATAGTTTGACTCGGAACTACATAATCAGAATTTTCATTTGTAATTTGTATAGCTCTGAAAACTTCAGCGCGAGCTGGGAGTGTAATTTTTTTTTGTTTATTAAAAATTAACAGTTTTAAAATTTCAAGTTTTTTGTTTTTTTTTGATTTTTGTAAATAACAAATTTGTTTTAATTTTCACTAATGTTTATTTAATATATGTGTCTTTATTTATTTATTTATTTTAAACCCATTTGCGCGTTAAATTGTTTTTTAAACTTTCATGCTAAATAAAAATTTTATTTTTTTTGTCCTATCACGGTCGCCATATCGAGAATAAAAATGAAACGCTTATTCTTCTTTCCAGAATAAAAAACCGATTGCTTCTTAATTGAAATAATTTTTATACTTATAGTTATTAATTATTAATACAAATCTTAAAGCTAAGCGAATTTGAGGGTAAAAAAAAATACACAAATATATAATATATATAATCAATGGCGTCATTCATGTGAATCCATGTTGTCATCAACTCTTTGTATTTAAAATATGATATTCTTTATTAAAATGAAAGAATATTTCATAAATAATAACTTGCATTTAATCATGGAGTTATTTAATAATGCAAGCGAAGCATGCATGTGCATTTTCACTACAGTAAGGAAAAATAATTTTAATGAAACTTATGGGAATCCCATCAATACCAGTTGAGTGCGATTTGACTCTGACTTATACAACGAAATGAGAACGATCCAGCACTGTGAAAAAAGTGATTAAAATTGACTTTCCTCTCAGGACTAGACCCAACACCAGCAGCAAAGAATTCATTTACAGCATCTACATTACATTAATAGTATCTGAAGTTCCACATCCGCCACCCTTATGCACTCTCCACATACCGCTATTATCCAGACCAAAAAACAATCTGGCATAGTGTTCCCTCTTCTCTCGGCGAATTACAGATTTAGCCCTATTACGGTATCTACAAAAACCTTCCAATTTGTTTCATTAGGGCTCGAGAAGTAAGTATGAAAAGCCATTTCACGTTTCGATAAAGCCAATACGATGTCCCTAGATTTCATCCAATGGTTATCATTAGAGTATATTATCCTTTTCGTTGGTACAAATGAATAAAGACCTCGAACAAGTGTAGAAAAAATATCACACAATTCCTCAATATCCGCAGAACTCCAAAATTGTGATATATCAAACTCCGATAAAAAGTGAAGTAGTTCTTCCCATTCAATTTTGCTGAAGTCCCTGCGCATAAGAGTAATATTACAGACTTTTCTACATTCACTCTAAAGCCCGCAAATATGAAAGCCTGGTGCGATATCGAAGGGTAATATACCTGAACAGAAACACAAACAGAAGACCGGTCAGAGACAAGAAAGAAATCAAGTAATGAAGTATATAAGTGGTTACTATCATAATGAGATGGCTTAGAGTTATGACAGATTGGCAGGCTAGTTCTAATGCAAAACGAACGGACTAAAGCTGATTTACTACTATTGAATAAATTCAGTCACCCACTACAATGATATTCGAGTAAATAAATAATAGCTCAGAGTGGCACTCTTTATACGAATTAATGTCAACAGGGGGTGGTCAATAAACAACACCAAATAAGTACTTGACATTACCAATTAATTATATCAGAAATAAAGACACTTACTCCGCCCCCCCCCCCCTTTTGAATTGGTTGATCATTACGACAAAACCTATAACCGGAATGTGAACCGCAAGCGAAGACACTTCTTCTTTTAACCAAGTCTCCTTAATGCCAATAATGTTAAATGTAGAGCACTTTTCTAAATTCATAAAATTTAGAGAACCTATTCGACGGTCGAATATTATTACAGTTTAAGTGCGCAACCTTTAATATACCCCTTTTTGATTGCAATCCACCACTAAAATATGAGTTGTTACTAACAACCGGGCCGATATTATCACTAAAAGAAGTCATAGACGAAACTACGGGTGAGGAACCAACCAAAATAATACACAAAAACAAAAAAACCAACCGAATAATATAAAATATCCATATCTACTACCCTGTAGGTAATAAATGAAGAGGAGAATGGTAATACAAAAAAACAATCATGTACCAACTATAGGCCTACACATAGTAGGTACAAATGAAAACAATTTTAAAAAGGAAACATTAGAATAAGAAAATGTTTAGTTAAAAAGATAGAGAAAAAACATACATATATACTCGTACACGTCATCAAATTTTTTATTAAGGGCACGTCACCGACAGAACTCCCATGGTCAGTTTTGTCCTCACAATTTATACAAATAAATTTCAACCGCTTGTTTCTGCCCATTACATCAAGATCAGCATTAGTTATACTGGCACATACTTGATGAATCCACGCAGAACAGACGTCACATTGGATACAGTCCCTCTTCCCTATTGGTTCATTGCACATGCCACATTTGTATGCCTTGGGTGCCATTTTGCCAATTTGTGCATGTGCTATGTCTGCATTCAATTTTTTTTCTTTGCGTGTATGTATTTCTGTATATAAGTGAATACCGGCAGCAAAAAAAAATGGAGTAGAAGAAAAAAAATCCACCTCGCTTAAGCAATTCCAAAATAACAAAAGATTTGTATGTTTTTGATGTTCCAATAATTACAAATACATATGATGGAAGCAATAAGCATAAATTCCACCCAGCACAAAAATTAGCATGTAAATTAATTAAGTAATTTAATTTGAAATTTATTTGCTGGTGGTTCAGCGTTGTTGATGATTTGTTACAGCAACAATGAAATATATAGACAACGCTGAACCACCAGCAAATAAATTTCAAATTAAAATAAACTTCTGACAATATGTCGAATAATAAATTTCTTAAATATTAAGTAATTTATTTAAAAAAATTATTAGCTACTGCACCAAACACTTTTACTTAGGTATAGCGTTGCCAAAAAAAATTAAAAACTAAAAATTCAAACAGTTAGTCAACGACGTAAGAAATATAAATAAATTTATGTATGTGTTTATTTTCAGTCATATGAATTTAACGTTTATGACAATTTTTTATATGGAAATACAACATGCCGTTCACAACGGTGCTATTTGGTCTTAAAGTAATTTATTACTTATGACTTTAGAAGCCTTTGTGAATTGTCTAATTGCATTCAAGTTATGTTTTAAAATGGGTTAAAGCATTTTATGTTAATAAAATATAATTTTATATTGAAAAAAGCATTTTACTGTTTTTTTTCAACTGTTTTTTTTTCTGATGAACTGATTTCTACGATTTCAAAACTGACAATCCTACTATAGTGAGCCATAACGTAGTAACAGTCTGCCGTTGAATTTGTGTATTGTGAAGCCTGTCGTGTCGTCTGGAGTGAAGAGTAAAGTGAGCAACGCAGCAGATAGTCGTGCATAAGTGTGTGAAAAAAAAGCTAGCGAGTATTTATTGTGTATCAAGAGTAAACATCAGCAAAGTGAGTCTCATGTGTGTGACCAGCAGCAGACAAAGATGAATTGATTCAATACTAGCGCAGCCAGTTACGAGATGTGCGTACTCAACAGCGAGGAAGGCATAGTGGTAAACAGTAGTGTTTAATTGATTAATTTAAGTTGTATGTGTGTGTTTAAGCTCTTGATTATATTAAAATTTGTATCATTCCTAACATTACTTTTATTACTCATTTTCAAATCGAGTCCACAGAAAAGCGTTTTTAAAGGGTAAAAAATAAAACAAGTTTTTACAATTGAAAAAATTGAAACCCATCCAATTAATATCGTAAAGTTTCTCTTACACCGAAAAATCATAGTGGAAGTGCCACATAAGCGTTCAGATCCCGTATAGTGCCATAATTGCCAAAAATATGACCATAAAAAAACTTACTGCAATTTACCTACATCTGCGGTGAATTGTACGGTACTGCTAACTGTACTAAGCCAAAAGAACAAGCACAAAAAAATTTTATAACTGTAGAGGTAATCACACCGTTAACTAAATAGGATGTCCTGTATATTATTTCGTTAAACATAGTATGGGACAAAAATCTAAATTAGCTCCAGCTCAATCAGCAAACGCTTACTCCGCCACTTTTCCTCCAAAGAGCCAACCAATTAATTTGCGTGTACCGTATGCCGATGCTGTTAAGACAAATTCTATTCCCACACAAAACGTTTCACCGCCAAATAACTCAACAAATAAAAACTCAAGCTTTAATTTTAATCGCCTTAAAGCTACTAATGCTAATCGGGTGCAAAATATAAACAACTTTACAACAAACATGAATAGCTTGATGCAAGAAATGATGCGAGTGCAAAATACACTGCTTCAAGCAATTATAAACAAGCCATGAACACTTTACAAATATGTTTGTGGAAGGCAAACAACATTCACCAACGCAAAACCGAGCTCGAATACTTCATTATAAAAAATAATATTGATATAATGTTTGGCTCTAACGCTCACTTGAGGCAATAACCTTATTTAAAATAAATGGTTACACCCTATATGATGTACGCCTAGAGGCCGGGCGTTGTTCAACACAATTTCCAAAATTCACTTACACGTCATTTCGAGTGGGGACCCCACTTACTGGCCTACTGACATACAAAAATTCCGTATGTGATAGATTTTGGCATCATGAAAAATATATCTAGAGATTTAATTCATGTTGAAGCTTCCCTAGATCTCTCCTCCGATCACTCTCCCACAATCGTTACAATTTGTAGCCCACTAAGAAGTTACTTACCTCACCCACATGTGAAGATGATCAATCGTGTTAATTGGCTGGGGTTCAAGAAATATCTCAGTATTCATTGTACCGAAAATATTAAGCTAAGAACATCCGAAGATATTGAATTTAACGTTGCCAATCTTAACGAAAATATTAAAGAGGCTGCTGAACATGCCAGTGCCTCCCAACCGCAGAATAGCTTTAATAGAATCTATTCTACGGATATTGAACGTCTTGTATGTGAAAAAAGGAGAGCTAGAAGAGAATAGTAACAACACAGATATCTCCTAAATAAAATCAGTCGATGTCACGTCAGCATCTAATTACTCGTTATGGCGCGCTACTAGAAATCTTAAAAGACCCGTTGAGCTGAAATCATCACTGCGCACTTGGACAGAAGGATGGGCCAGAAGCGATAGTGAGAAAGGTAACTTATTTGATGAGCATTTAAAATCTGTATTCACTCGCTATTCATGTACGGGTGCTGTTGATTTGCCGAGTGTAGTTTCTCTATCCCCTCGTCTCTTAAGGGTTAAGCTGAGTGAATTACAAAAAAATAATTGCTGAACTCAACCCGAAGAAAGCTGAAGGAATTGACGGAATTAGTAACAAGATGCTAATGAATTTGCCTCTAATTGCAATAACAATCCTGCTATTTATTTTTAATGCCATTTTACGAATGCATTATTTTCCACATAACTGTAAACTTGTGAAGATCATTATGATTCCATATATGGGCAAAGATCCTACCAAGCCTAAGTCATGTAAGCTTACTACCAACAATCTAAAAGCTTTTCGAAAAGCTGCTCATGACTAAATTTTCCAAAATTTTAGCTGATAATAGGTGCATCCCTGACCATCAATTTGGTTTTAGAAGTCAGCATAGCACAATTGAACAAACAAATATATTGGTTCAATTTATAAGGAAGACTTTTGGCGAAAAGAAGTATTGTTCCGCCATCTTCATTGATGTTTCTCAGGCATTTGCCAAAGTATGGCACGAAGGCCTAGTTTTAAAATTGAAGACATATCTGCCAATAAACATACAAACACTTTTGTAAAGTTATATTACTGATAGGAAGTTTACTGTTGTGGAAGAAGACTTAATAAGTGTGCCCGAATCTATATCTTCTGGTGTCCGACAGGGTAGTATTTTGGGGCCAGTCTTGTATTAAATATATACCTCTACATTTGCCGATGATACAGACTGTCTGAGTATCCACGAAAACTCTTATGAGGCATCTCGCAATCTCCAGAAACATATTACCCAGCTGGAAATATGGTTAAATCTATGGAGAATTAAAGTAAATGAGAAAAAGTGTGTCCATATATCCTCTACCTTAAAAAGAGATACTTGTTCCCCTATTAATTAATTAATTAACAATCAAAATATTCCCCATCATTCTCAAGTTAAATACCTTGGTATACACCTTGATCGAAGGCTTACATGAAAACATCATATTGACTCTAAGCTAACCCAAATGAAATTTAAGCTAACTCAAATACATTAGTTTATAGGCAGAAATTCAACACTTAGCCTAGACTGCAAACTGTCAATACACAAGTCGCTTTTGAAACCAATATAGTGCTACGGAATTCAGTTATGAGGCACTGCTTCAGTTTCCATTTTAGAGAAAATCCAACTAAGACAAAACAAAATTTTACGTTTGATAACATCGAGTCAATGGTACATTAAAAATTCAAATTTACATCGTGACTTAAATATGCTACTAGTGGTAGGCAAGTACTTAACAAAACTCGAATCCCATTCTGATCCTCTTACTCGTAACATTTTGAATTTTACTGGACACATCCGCTTAAAAAAGAGGGACACTACGGCGCTAATACTAAACACTCCAGATATAACTGCTTGAATATAAAAGTATATTTTTATTTACTTTTATTTTTTTGCTTAGCACAACTCTTATGTATCATTATTTTACTATCCGTAAGTTTATGTCCGACATTGTTCGGGTATAATAACTATATTAAGATTTAAGATTTAAACACTTATTGTTAGTTCATATTTGAAGATGCTAAAAAGAAAATATATGTCAAAAAAATCTATATGATTCGAAGGACCCTAGAGAGAGAGAGCATGCGTTGGATCAACAATTCTCATTTCATTTCGAGTGGAGAGTTAACTTACTGGCCTATTGACATACAAAAAATTCCGGATGTTATAGATTTTGGCGTCATTAAAAATATTTCTAGGGATTTAGTTCATGTTTAAGCTTCTCTAGATCTCTCCAACGATCACTCTTTCACGATCGTTACAATCTGTAGCCCACTAATAAGTGATTTAAGTCACCTATATATGAAGATGCTCATTCCTATTAATTGGCTGGGATTAAAAAAATATCTTAGCAGTCATTGAACGGAAAACATTACGCTAAGAACACCCGATGATATTGAATCTAACATTGCCAATCTTAACAAAAATATTAAACAGGCTGCTGAATATGCCACTACCTCCTAGTTTTAGTTTTATAGAATTTTTTCTACGGATATTGAACGTGTTGTATGTGAAAAAAGAAAGAGCTAGAAGGGAATAACAACAGCACAGGTCACCCCAACATAAAATAAGACTATAAGAGTGCTCTAAACGACTTCAAGAGTTGCTGGCATCGGAAAACACTGCATCTCTTAAAAACTATTTGGAAGGTCTCGATGTCACACCAGCATCTAATTACTTTTTGTGGCTTGTTTACTAATGCTTGAAGCAGAGTATTCTGCATTCGCACCATTTCTTGCATCGCTTATCATATTTGTAGTAAAGTTGTTTATAATTTGCACCAGATTATCAATTGTGGCTTCAAGGCGACTGAAATTAAAGCTTGTTTTAGCATTTGTAGAATTATTAGGAGATGATACTTTCGTCGGTATCACAGTCGGTATACGATACAATTCAAGTAATTGGCTGGGCTATTTGAAGATAATTGGCGGAGTAAGTTTCTTCTATTTGAGCTCAAGTTGCTTAAGGTTTTTGACTCTTTAACGAAAGAGTACACATGACATATTCTGTACTTAGCATTGTGATTATTTACAAATTTACGGCATTTTTTATCATTTTGATATTTTGGCTTATTGCAACTAGGAGTACCGTGGAATTCCAAGCACACAACGCAAACAGTAGGTAAATGCAGAAAGTTTTTTTGTGGCCATATTCCTGACAATTTTGGCACTGTAAATGTCCTGAACGCTTGTGTGGTTCTTCAACTATGATTTTTCGGTATAACAGATATTTTAAGTTATAAATTGGATGTGTTTCATTTTTCTTAAATTTTAAATCATTTGGTTCCAATTCAACGCGAAATATGGGTAGGGGGATCTTCACCATATTTATTATATTAGGACGAGTGTATCTCTTTATTTCTTCGGGAACATAAGCCCTTCAATACGATCTGCATGTCTTTAGCACTCTTAAGCTGGCATGCATAAAAACTCGTATTATTTTTTTCACTCACTCAGAAACAATTTTAAGGAAATCTTTTTCTTCATATAGTTGAATTTTTTGTTTCATTAATGGTATTACGTTTTATTGGAATAATGTGAAAAGTATTCTCACCAATAGCCGAAATTAATTTTGTAATATGAGCGTTAGAATATTTCTTTGTCTCAGATAGATTGGTGGTGGTTTGGAGGTTTTGTTCGATGATTCAACGGGGTGGTCATTATCAGCCTGCAACGTTGAAAAACGATTTTGCCACCCATCGTGTGTCGTTATCCCTGGACATCTTGAGAACCGATGAGATTTTTTATGAATTTGGGCTTCGGCCAAGCTTAACAGCTGTGATATATTTATCGATTCCGACTTGCACCTTAGGTTTCTGACTACTGTTATATATAATGATATTTTTTCTTGACAAGAAGTGGAAGCTTGCTAAGGTCAAACTGATTCCAAAGCCGGGCAAAGATCTAAGCAAATCTGAGTCATACAGGCCAATAAGTCTATTATCAACAATGTCAAAACTTTCCTAAAACCTGCTCATGACAAAATTGTCCCCTATTCTAATTGGTAGTGCGTGCATCCCTGATCATAATTTTGGTTTTAGAAGTCAGCAAAGCACCATTCAACAAATTCATAGTTATAAGAAGATCATTTGAAGAAAAAAGTATTGTTCTGCCCTGTTTCCTTACGTTTCTCAGACATTTGATCACATTGTAAATATATGAACAAATGAAGAAGAATAAACAATAATAATGAAAATTAACTAAAATTAATAGACATAGGTCTGTGACAAAAAAATAAATAAAAATATACTTAATAGTATCAAAACAAAAACGGTTGTCTTAAGTAGAACAAAAATAAGCAAAGTAACAAACATTTGCATAATTAGTAAAGAACAATTGACAATGGCAAGACTGTTGTAAATTTAGAGATGGTAAAAATGAGCTTTCATTACAAAAAAGCTTTCAGCAAATTGTAATTCGATGAATCAAAACAATTCACAAATGAAACCACAAACAGTGAACCAAACACAAAAAACGCTGATGATAAAGGTGTAGTGGCCTTCGAAAACAGCTTGTGGTTCCGTTCTACTACATGTTTGTCAGAATATTTACAACTAACATTGGTGTTATTTGTTCATTAATAATTATTTTTATTTATTTGTTTGTATGTTCAAGTCCTGTACAACAAGAATTAATCTTATATTTACAGTACAAGAAAGTAGTGGCCATAATTAAATTACGGCAGCAAACATATATATTAAGATACAAATTTACAAAACTAACAAAATTAATTAATTAATTGTATATATTATAGGAACAATATTTATGAATTTCTAATCTGAGAAGTAATTAATTTAAAAAATCGAAGCTAGTTGCGTTGCTATTAAATTGTTGTGTATGTGGAAGAGTATTTCAGAGACGCGCAGCATGTATAAAACAACCATGCGGAAACAAGGAGACGATGTAAAGGAACTATAAAACCTTCCCCCCTTACTGATCTTGCAAACCTTATTTTATCAGTAAGATATCGTGGCATTTCAGAATAAATAATTTTATAAAGCAATAAAAGCACACGTATATTAACAAGATTGTTGGACGAAACGCCATATAGTTTTGAGGAAAATTGAGAAACATGATCATATATTTTCAATCCTTATACATATCTAATAAGATTGTTGTAGAAACCGTTAAGCTTTCTTTTGCTAATTAAATCATAGCTAGCATAAAGTTCACAACCGTAGATTAAGCCAGGAACTATATAAGACTTAGCAAGAAGTTGCCTTACATTGAAAGGAGTATAGTGCTGTGACGACCAAAGACATCTCAGCTTTGAGTAACTCCGACCCACAATTGCCTTAACATGGTTTGACCAGGTAAGGTTGTTATTAAAAATTATTCCAAGGTTTTTGGCAGTTTGACCAGGTAAGGTTGTTATTAAAAATTATTCCAAGGTTTTTGGCAGTATTTACAATTGTAATTTTTCTCCGTTAATTAAGACTTCAACATCAGCAATATTATTAATTTTTCTTAATTTTTATTTATTTATTTTTTATTTATTATTACATTTTGATTTGTGCGGGTTTAAACAAAGTCCATTTGCTGTTGCCAAAAGATAATTTCTATTTAGGTAATCATTATTTTTGAAATATTATCAGCAACGGAATTGACTGGACTACGAGTACTTAAATACAACTGCACGTCATCGGAATACATATGAATTTTGCAGTGCAAATACTATTTAGGCAAGTCATTTGCATATATAGTAAAAAGAAGTGGTCCAAGGATTGACTCTTTAGGCACTCCCCTTCATAAATTTAATGTTGATGATCGAAAGTTGTTCGAGTAAACAAATTTCCTACGTCTGGAGAGATATGATGATAGTAGTCTACATGACGTAAAAAAAATTAAAGAAATGCTGAAGTTTCAAGCAAATCGTACTATGGTCAACCGTGTCAAAGGCCTTAGAATAATCTAAAAGAATCAAAAAATTAATTTTTCTTTCAAGTTCATGTCGTATGTTTTCAGCACAATTGTCTACTTTGTTGTAGAAAATGAGTTATGACAAAAGCTAAAATCCGCTGATTTGATCACTGTTAAAAAAGGACAAATAGAGTGTATATGTTTTTGAATTTTTTTAGTACAATAATCAAAACAAACAACAGAAAATGTATATTTAGTGAAATTAACAATTGAACATTTTTACAAAATTAAATGAAAGATTTTGTAGTGTTGAACTAAAAAATACAATGTGTAAAACATTATTAGTAATATAAAAGTGATTAAAGTTAGTTTCCAAATGCTCAGAAACTCAATTTTAAAAATTTTCCTACAAAAATATTAATTTTTAACTTCAACTTACAAAAGGCCGACAACGAAGGAGACCACAACGCATTAAATGAAAATAAATTTGAGCACATGAACATTTGCACAAAATCAAATGGATGAACTTGAGGTGTTGAATTAAAGAAAACAATGTGAAAAAGATTATTAGTATTAAAAAAGTGATTAAAATTTGTTTTCAAATGATTAGAGACTTCGTTTCAAGCATTTTCGTTCACAAATATTAATTTTTACCATTTATTTACAAAAATTAGGCAGCGAATGAGATCACAAAGTATAAAATGGAATTACGTTAAAATAATGTCACGCGAAAGCAAACGTAAAGAGGATTTAATGACTGTGTGAGTGAGACCTCCGAAAACACAATTATCTTCTATCTCGTGACATCAACGGTATACTTTGTGGTTTTCAGTTACATCCATTAAAGCAGAAACAGAGCTATGATTTTGGCGAAAACCTGATTACTTATTAGAAAACAAATTGTTATTTTTTATATAAAGCGACATTTGATTATGAAGAACTTTTTCAATAGCCTTAGACAGAAACCACAGTATGGCAATTGGCCTGAACTCTGAGTCTTTTAGGTATAGGGACTATTATTGCGTATTTCCATTTCAACGGGAAAGTGCTAGACATTATAATAGTGTTGCCTAAATGTGTGATATATGGCAAGAGTACCGGTAACAATATCATAACGAATTTGGGGCTGACCGCATTCGACTTAATAAAATTTAAGCTTAAATATACATCAGATTGGCTTACACGAGCGAATTGAAACATGTTACTATTGATTTTGTGAAGATCAGAAGTTATACTTGTAAAGTTGTCTATTGGAAGAAGCGATATAGTTGTGAAGGTTCTATTAAGCTAGGGTTATTATTGTGTTATTTATAAAAAAAGGACAGCAGAGGGGAAAAACTCGGACATTTGCTTAAAAAAGTAGGACTTAAAAAACGAAATTAATTTTTTCCAATAATATTACTACCAATAAAATCTCAAATACATATCAATGGTGTTACGTAAAACGGGTCAATCTCGCACCATTTTACATAGAATATTGGATTTTTTCTATACAATATGTTTATATTAAATTGTACCTGCATAAGTATATACACATTTCATAATATTTACCATGTGACAGAGTTCAATTCCGTTCGAAATTCAATCCACCTCATTTTTGTAGCAGATAGTGTCTAGAAAAGAAAACTAAAATACGGAAATTTGTCAAGTGTGTCCAGACTGGTGGGGGTGCTGGTATGCTGGGGTATGCTCTGGCTAGGTCTTGACATCTTGAGGTGGATTGACATTGTTTGGTTAAAATGTCTAATTTGTTCATAAAATATAGACTTTGAACTCTTGCTTAAGGCTATATTAATATTATTTTGGCACTTTTAATGCAACTCCGACGATATTTTAAATACATCTTACATCTTCTATCTAGGCCATCCATCGTGGAACCATTGAAAGGATTCTAAGATCTGCAGCTCTTGCTATTACGGGTGCACCACGGACCACTCCCTCCAAGGCGCTCTTCGTGATGATGCACTGGCTGCCAGGGGATCTCATGGTAAAGCAAATTGCTATGAACTCTGTAACTAGATTACAGTCGGCAAATGCGTGGAAAAAGCTGACTTGCGGTCATTCTATAATAGGAGATCAGTTGAATGATCTACCGGCCAATATAGATTACCGATCACCCATACCTCTGCCTGACAATAGATTCAAATCTAACACATCGGGCGCATCCAACTCGTCTATAGGGGCAGAGGGGGATGTGCTCGAGGTGTATACGTATGGATCGAAGTCACACAGGGGCGTGGGTGGGGGAATCTTTATTCCTCGCTTTCAAAAGAGGATAAGCTTCAAGCTGGACAGTAGGTGTAGTATACTACAGGCTGAAATCTCAGCGATAAGTAGAGCGGCTAAATGGTTGAGGTATTATAGGATATACAACTGGGATATCCGTATATTCACGGACAGCAAAGCTGCCATTAAAAACATTGCGGGCGTCTTTACGACATCGAATCTGGTATATGACTGCCGAATCTCTCTTAACAAACTGGGAATGTATGCTGACCTGGAACTACAATGGATTCCAGGACATGCGAATAGTGTTGGTAATAATATTGCGGATGAGCTGGCTAAGGCTGGAGCTCAAATGCAGGATGAGGACATTGATAGGTTGGTAGGTGTTCCGATGAATTGCTGTAAAATGCAAATACAGCAGAACCTTTTCAGGGTTGCACAGGCTAGATGGTTACATGACGTCACATGCTCAACCTCTAGAATGACATGGCCCTGTTATGATATGAGGAGGTCCGCAATATTGGTGAGGATTCCAAGAGGACAACTCCGTAATTTGGTCGCAGTCCTAACAGGACATTGCTACATAGGCATACATGCTGGTAGATTAAATCTACCTTATAATGATTTCTGCAGAAGCTGTCAGGACGAGGAAGAGGAGGAAACTGCTGAGCATTTTCTCTGTCATTGCCCAGCACTTGCGGAGGTGCGTTCACTCCACATGGGGGCTCCGATACTGCAAGGTTTGGAGAGTCTGTCGGAATGTGAAATCGGTAGTGTGAATTCATTCATACACCTTTCGGGTTGGTTTCAGCTGAATACGGATAGTGTATAGGATAAATAAGGATGGGCAGCCCACCTCAATCCGCCCAGGCAGCACAACGGGACCTCTAAGGACCCAAGTGGGCTGGTTTACTATAAATCGGCAGCCTGTTATAACCTAACCTAACCTAACCTACATCTTCTATGTCTTAAAATATTGAACCACAACCCTCATGACCAGTTTTATATATGGTTTTAATAAATACCATTTGTCAAGCAATTTAAAAGCGAAAAAGTTCCCTCAAAAGTAGGACTTTCCCGGACGCTAATTTTTTCCGAGGACAGAGATGCCAAAAAGAGGACAGTGTCCAGGCAAAAATGACGGATAACCCTAATTAACTTGTGGCAAATCTCAACATAATTTTTTCTCTACACTTGGTGACCCCGACACACGGACAATATGATGAACGAAGGAAAACTGTCCGCAACTGGTATTTAAGATCAAACAACGTCTAGACAAACAGAAATAGCATCTAACATAGTTATGACGAACAATGAAAATGCGACTATCGTTAACACGGTATCTGTCAAAGTTCCACCTCTTGGCCGGAGCAACCTGAAATATGGTTTGCTCAAGTGGAAGCGCAGTTTAATATATCAGGTGTTAACAACGATGTGTCTCCTGAACGGGACAAGTACCTTAACCTCAAAGCGTGCATATAAGAAAGGTACTGTGATAACGAACAGAAAAAAAAATTCAAAAGCTTATATCCCACATTGATTTAGGTGACAAACGTCCAACCCAGTTAATGAACGAGCTGAGCGGGTTGGCGAAGGGTAAAATATATAATTTTTTTTTAGTACATATATTTATTTATTGTATCTTCAAATATGAACTAACAATAATTATTCAAATCTTAAATCTAAATATAATTAATTAGGCCCGACCAGTGTCGGACATTAACTTAGTGATAATTATTAATAATACATAACTCGTGATAAGCAAAAACAAAAGTATTTTCAATCAGTTTCTTCTGGAGTGTTGAGTATTAGAGCCCTTGTGTCCCTCTTTTTGAAGCGGATGTGTCCAGTAAAATTCAAGATATTACTAGCAAGCGAATTAGGATGAGACTCGATTTTTGTAAGATATATGCCTTCGTATTTTGCAATTTCTTCAGTTACTTGTGGCATATTCAAATCACGATGTAAATTTGAATTTATTATGTACAATGGAGCCGATGTTATTATCCGTAAAATTTTGTTTAGCCTTCTTTGAATTTTTTCTATATTTGAAGCAGTACCCCATAGCTGAATTCCGTAGCACCATATAGGTTTTAAAAGCGACTTGTAAATCAGTAGTTTACAATCTAGAGTAAAGGGTTGAATTTCAATCAATCAGCCAATATATCTGAGTTAGTATAAGTTTCATTTGCGTTAGCTTAGAGTCAATGTGCTGTTTCCATGTAAGCCTTCGATCAAGGTGTATACCAAGGTATTTAACTTGTAAATTTTGAGGAACAATTTGATTATTAATTGTAATGGGGGAATAGGTGTCTTTTCGTAGGGTAAATGATACCTGAGCACACTTTTGTTCATTTACCTTTATTCTCCACCCTTTTAACCATAGTTCTAGCTGGATAATATGTTGCTGAAGATATCGGGAAGCCTCGTGAGGGTTTTCGTGCATACTAAGGCAGGCTGTATCATCGGCAAATGTAGATGTGTGAATATTACTGCTCAAAGGCATATCACAAGTATAAATGAAATACAAAACTGGCTCCAGTATACTCCCCTGTGGCACCCCGGATGATATTTTTTCAGGCATACTCATAAAGTCTCCTTCCACAACAGTGAATTTCCGGGCAATAATGTAATTTTCCAAAAGATTTAGAATGTTTATTGGTAAGTAAGTCTTTAATTTTAAAATTAGGCCTTCATGCCACACCTTATCAAATGCCTGAGAAACGTCAATAAACAGCGCAGAGCAATACTTCTTTTCTCCAAAAGTTTTTCGTATAAATTGAACCAATCTATGAGTTTGTTCAATGGTGCTATGCTGACTTCTAAAAACAAATTGATGGTCCGGTATGCACTCATCATCAGTTAGAATTGGGGACAATTTTATCATGAGTAACTTTTCAAAGAGCTTTGACATTGTGGACAGTAAACTTATTGGCCTATATGACTCAGACTTGGTAAGATCTTTGCCCGGCTTTGGAATCATTTTAACCTTGGCAAGCTTTCAGCTCTTTGGATTATACTTCAGACGTAAAATGGCATTAAAAATTAATAACAGGATTCTAATTGCAATACGAGGCAACTTCATCAGCATCTGGTTACTAATTTCATCAATACCCGGAGCTTTTTTCGGGTTGAGTTCAGCAATTAGTTTTTGTACATCACGCGTCTTAAATTTTATGTGTCGAGGGGGAAGCGCAACTACACTCGGCAAATCAGCAGCACCAGAACATGAGTTTGGGGTAAATACGGATTTTAAAAGCTCAGCAAATAATTTACCTTTTTCAGAGTAGCTTCTTGCCCAATCTCCGGTAGATGTGAGCAGAGGTGGTTTGAATTCGACGGGTGTGTTAACCTTTCTAGCAGCGTGCCACAAAGAGTAATTAGAAGCTGGTGTGACATCAAGACATTAAAAATAATTATTAAGAGATGCAGTTTTTTCAAATGCAAGAAACTCTTGGAGTCGTTTAGTGCCCTCTTTAAACCTAGTTTTATGTTGAGGTGATCTGTGCTGTTGCCATTCCCTTCTAGCTCATCTTTTTCACATACGAGACTTTCAATATCAGTAGAATAAATTCTATTAAACCCAGTCTGCGGATGGGAGTTAGTGGCATGTTCAGCAGCCTGTTTAATATTTTCATTAAGGTTGGTAATGTTAGATTCAATATCATCGGGTGTTCTTAGCGTAATATTTTCTGTGCAATGACTACTAAGATATTTTTTGAATCCCAGCCAATTAACATGATTTATCATCTTCGCATAAGGATGAGGTAAGTCACTTGTTAATGGGCTACAAATTGAAACGTTCGTGAGAGAGTGGTCGGACGAGAGATCTAGAAAAGCTTCAACTTGAATTAAATCCCTAGAGATATTTTTCATGACCCCAAAATATATAACATCCAGAATTTTTTGTATGTCAGTAGGCCACTAAGTGGGCTCCCCACTCGAAATGACGTCCAAGCCCATTTATGAAATTATGTTGAACAACGCTCAACCTCTGGGTGTGATAAGACGCGAACTACAGAACGTATGTTTGGCATTATAGTCCCCAGCTGCTACGAAACAAGGGCCAAAAGATTTGTAGAAATCCTCGTATTGATCTTCAGTAATTGCGAATCTGGGAGGGAATTAAATTGATGATATTACAAAATTAATGCAAAAATTTTCAATACAAATATTCGTTGCTTGTAGATGTTCTTCAGAAATGTTGTCAATACTATAATGCTGTATATAATGTAGCCAGAAATTTTAAAAAGACTTCTCGAAGTCAAATGAGTCTCTGAGACCAACATTATATCAATTTTTTCCATGAAGAAGTGCTCAAGTTCATTTTTATGTTGGCGAATGCCGTTTGCGTTCCAGAAACATATTTTTGACGTGTTCATGGTTTGTTAACTAATGCTTGAAGCAGTGTATTCTTCATTCGCAGCATTTCTTGCATCATGCTAGTCATATTTGTTGTAAAATTATTTATAGTTTGCACAAGATTATCAATAGTAGCTTCAAGGCGATTGAAATTAAAGCTTGAGTTTGTATTTGTTGAATTATTTAGTGGTGAAACATTTTGAGTGGGAATATAATTTTTCTTAGCAGCATCGGCATACGATACACGGGAAGTAACTGATTGGCTCACTTGCGCAATAGTGGCGGATAAAGCGTTTGCTGATTGGACTGGAGCTAATTTAGGTTTTTGCCCAATAGTCTGTTTCACGAAAGAGTACATAGGACAACATCTGTAGTTAGCGGTGTGATTACCTCCACAATTGCTGCATTTTTTATCACTTTGATTTTTTGGCTTATTGCAACTAGCAGTGCCGTGTAATTCGCCGCACACAACACAAACAGTAGGTAAATTGCAGTAAGTTTTAGTATGGCCATATTCTTGACAATTATGTCACTGTACGGGTCCAAAACGCTTATGTGGTTCTTCAACTGTTATTTTTCGGTATAAAAGATATTTTAGATTATAAATTGGGTGCGTCTAATTTTTTCTCAATTTTATATCATTTGGCTTCAGTTCAACGCGAAATGGAGGTTGGGGGATATTTTCCCTATTTATTATGTTCGATACATTTTTTACCTTAAATCCCTGGAGGCCGAGTGCATCTTTTATTTCTTCGGGAGCGACATAGGAATCTATGCCCTTCAATACGATATGCAGACCTTTAGCACTCTTGAGCTGGTATGTGTATAAATTTGTTTTACTTTTTTCAAATTCAGAAACCATTGTGCGAAAATCTTTTTCTTCATAAATTTGAATTTTCGTTTCATCAATGTTACCACGTTTTATTGGAACAATGTGAAATTTATTCTCACCAGAGCGTTTGAGTTGTTTTTCTTTTAAATAGATTGGTGGCGGCTTGGAGGTTTTGTTCGCAGATTCAGCGGGTTTGTCGTTGTCATCTTGCAATATTTTAAAACGGTTTTGGCGATTAGTAGATGATGCGCTGTTATCCCTAGAGATCTTTGGAGCAGATGAAATTTTAGAAGATTTTGGGCTTCGCCCGCGCTTTACCACAGTTATATATCTGTCCATTTCGACTTGGACCTTGGGTTTTTGGCTACTCTTATCTATAGTGAAAACAGGGTTAAGTGATGACCACGAGCCCGAAGCGGATGATATCGCTGAGTTAAATGTAGAGGTACTAGGCAACGGTAATGTTAACGAATCACTAATTGGCATTGGACAAAGGGAAGTTGATCGCTGACGAAAATGCGGCTTTGCCGTTAGAGAAAGTCTATCATCTGATTTTTTATTTTTATTGTTTTTATTAAGAGCTTCAGACCTCACAGTAAGTAAAATAGGCATTTCTGCCGTTATAACTCACTTCACAATTATTTGTATTTGAGGTACTCATATAGAGTATTCCTCAAGGGTACTTTGTCTGTGTTTTTTTGTTTACAGTGTTGTTTTTTTTGTTTTTGTTTTTTCTATATGTAAAAATATTAGCAAAGCAAAAAAAAGAAGCTTATTTATCAAAGTTAATATTTTTTGTATGATTTTTTTTTGTATAGTATGTATATAAGAAAAATTCCGCTATTACGTCTGTTCATTATGAAGGTACAACGAGAACTGACGGATGATATTTGTTGAACGTTTTTTCGGATGATATTTGTTGAACGTTTTTAAAATATCGTCTTTGTCATTAATAAATAAATGGGATAAAATAAAAACAGTCACAACAATTCCTAAAACTAAATTCCTGGAAATCTTAAAATTTTGACACAATATACAGCCAAATATTTGGTATGCCTATGGGCAACCCTCTTTCCCCCACAATAGCAGATATAGTGTTAGACATTAGCCGACCTAAAACTCAAAAATATGCGTATAAAATACATAATTAAATATGTAGCGGTTACAAGCATTAATGACAAAGACGATATTTTAAAAACGTTCAACAAATATCATCCGAAAGTTAAATTGACAATGGAAACGGAAAAAAATAATGAAATCGCATATCTCGACACCAAATTATATAGAGGTAATGGCAAAATAATATTTGATTGGTATGCAAAATACCACAATTCTTAAAATAATAATAGCATATCATCTTATAAGCCCGAACTTAACAACAGATCTGAAAACCCTATCACAGACAAACGGTTTTGCAGTATTAAATATATACCCGGCCTTACCGACAGCATAAATATAAAAACAACAATAGACAACAATAACATATGTTTTGCTTACAAACCAAATAAAATTCTTAACACAATTTTTACTAAAACAAAAACACCAATAGAAAAACTACAACAAAACAATATTGTATATTAAATACCTTGCAAAGGCAATGACCAAAATGTATGTAATCTTGTTTACATTGGAACAACAAAGAGAAACCTGATAACAAGAGTTAATGAACATCAAGCAGATATTAATAAAAACAAGGAGAGTACTGCATTATAACAGCATATACTTAATACAAAACACAAACCAGATTTGATTGGTATGCAAAAGATTCATCATCAGGAAGGATAATAAATTTTAATGCAACGCAACCAAGAACCCAAATAATAAATACAGCAAAAAATTTCGTCGACAGGGTCTTGAATATCAGTGACAAACAATTCCACGCGAGTAATATCAAAAAATTTACCACAATTCTTAAAAATAATAGCTTCCCCAAAAACTAATAGAATCCTGCATATCATCTTATAAACCCGAACTTAAAAACATATCTGAAAACCCTATCACAGACAAACGGTTTTGCAGTATTAAATATATACCCAGCCTTACCGACAGCATAAATATAAAAACAACAATAGACAACAATAACATATGTTTGCTTAAAAACCAAATAAAATCATTAACACAATTTTTACTAAAACAAAAACACCAATAGAAAAACTACAACAAAACAATATTGTATATTAAATACCTTGCAAAGGCAATGACCAAAATGTATGTAATCTTGTTTACATTGGAACAACAAAGAGAAACCTGATAACAAGAGTTAATGAACATCAAGCAGATATTAATAAAAACAAGGAGAGTACTGCATTATCACAGCATATACTTAACACAAACCACAAACCAGATTTTGACAATATAATAATACTGGACCAAGTAAACAACGATAGAAAAAGATACGTGACAGAAAGTTTACGAATTCAACAAAAGATAAAGAAAACGATGAACTGATAATTTGAGCGCAAATTATAAACTTGTAATAAACAATTGGTCTAATTGGGAAAAATAAGTTTTTTTATAAATAAAAGTAGTAATTATATATTTAAAAAGAATGTTAATGTGACATTTATGTTTATACCTGTCTTAAAGAAATGTTAATGTGATATTATATGACATATTTTTTTTTTAGATGTACATGTATTTATTTATTTTATCTTGAAATATAAACTAACAACAAGTGTTCAAAACTTAAATCTAAATATAGTTAATAGGCCCGACCAATGTCGGACATAAACTTAGTGATAGTAAATGATACATAAGAGTCGTGCTAAGCGAAAAAAACAGTATTAAAGTATATTAAAGGAACTACATCTGGAGTGTTGAGTATTAGAGCCGTAGTGTCCCTCTTTTTTAAACGGATGTATCCAGTAAAATTCAAGATGCTACGAGCAAGGGGATTAGGATAGGATTCGAGTTTTATTAAGTACTTGCCTGCGTACTTTGTAATTTCTTCAGTCACTAGTGGCATATTTAAGTCACGATGTAAATTTGAATTTTTTGTTTACCATGGAGCCGATCACAAAAGTAAAATTTTGTTTTATATTCTATTATATTGGAAGCTGAAGCAGTGCCTCATAGCTGTATTCCGTAGCACCATATTGATTTCAAAAGCGACTTGTAACTTAGCAGTTTGCAGTCTAGGCTTAGTGTTGAATTTCTGCAAATCAACCAATGTATTTGAGTTAACTTAAGTTTCATTTGAGTTAGCTTAGAGGCAATATGATGTTTCCATGTAAGCTTTCAACCAAGGTGTATACCAAGATATTTCACTTGAGAATGTTGAGGAATACTTTGATTGTTAATTCGAATGGGGGAACAAGTATCTCTTCTTAAGGTAAATTTTATATGGACACACTTTTACTCATTTATTTTAATTCTCCATAAGTGCAACCATTTTTCCAGCTGGGTAATATGTTTCTGGAGATTTCGGGATACCTCATAAGGGTTTTCATGCATACTCATACAGGCTGTATCATCAGTAAATGTAGAGGTATGGATATTATTGCTCACAGGCATATCACAAGTATATATTAAATATAAGACTGGCCCCAAAATACTACCCGGTGGGACACCGGAAGATATAGATTCGGCCGCACTCATGAAGTCTCCTTCTACAACACTGAACTTCCTATCAGTAATATAGCTATCCAAAAGTGTTTGGATCTTTATTGGCAGATATGTTTTCAATTTTAAAACTAGACCTTCGTGCCATACTTTTTCAAATGCCTGAGAAACATCAATGAAGAGGGCAGAACAATACTTCTTTTCTTCAAATGTCTTCCTTATAAATTGAACCAATCTATGCGATTGCTCAATTGTGCTATGCTGACTTCTAAAACCAATTTGATGATGAAAATTTAGTCATGAGCATCTTTTCGAAAAGCTTTGAGTTTGTTGATAGTAAACTTATAAGCCTATATTACTCAGTCTTGGTAGGATCTTTGTCGGGCTTTGGAATCGTTTTGATCTTCGCAAGTTTACAGTTATATGGAAAATACTTCATTTATAAAATGGCATTAAAAATAAATAGCATGATTCTGATTGCAATTAGAGGCAAATTCATCAGCATCTTGCTAGTAATTCCATCAATACCTGGAGCTTTCTTCGGATTGAGTTCAGAGATAATTTTTTGTACTTCACGCAGCTTAAACCTTAAGGGACGAGGGGTAGGGAAACTACACTCGGCAAATCAACATCACCCGTACATGAATAGGGAGTGAATACAGATTTCAAATGCTCAGAAAATAAGTTACCTTTCTCACTATCGCTTCTTACCCATACTTCGGTCCAAGTGCGCAGTGGTGATTTCAGCACAACGGGTCTTTCCAGATTTCTACCGGCGTGTCATAACGAGACGTGACATCGAGACCTTCTATATATTTTTCCAGTGATGCAGTTTTTTCCGACGATAGCAACTCTTTGAGTCGCTTAGTATATTCTTTGAGTCTGATACAAGACGTTGAGGTTGGGAGGTAGTGGCATGTTTAGAAGCCTCTTTAATATTTACGTTACGATTGGCAAGGTTAAATTCAATATCTTCAGATGTTTTTAGCTTAATATTTTCCGTACAATGACTGTACTGAGATATTTTTTTAACCCAGCCAATTAACACGATTGATAATCTTCTAATATGCGTGAGGTAAGGCACTTCTTAGTGGGCTACAAATTGTAACGATTGTGGGAGACTGATAGGAGGAGAGATCTAGGGAAGCTTCAACAATAATTAAATCCCTAGAGATATTTGTCATGACACCTAAATCTATAACATCCGGAATTTTTTGTATGTCTGTAGGCCAGTAAGTGGGCTCTCCACTAGAAATGAGATTTGTAGAAATTCTCGTATTGATACTCAGTGATTGAAAATCTGGGAGGGGAGTAAATTGACGATATCGCGAAATTTGTACAAAAATGTTCAATGCAGATATTTGTTGCTTGTAGGTGTTCTTCACAAATACTATCAAGAATATAGTGCTTGAGTCTCGACTTTCTTAGAATTGCTGCTCGACCGCATGCTCTTCCTCTCGGGTGCTTTGTGTCATATAACGTTTGGTACCATTGATTTTGAAAAGGCTTCTCGAAGTCAAATGAGTCTCAGAGACCAACATTATATCAATATTTTTTCCGTAAGGAAGTGCATTTTCGAAAAGCTGCTCATGACTAAATTGTCCAAAATTTTAGCTCATAATGGGTGCATCCCGGACCATCAATTTGGTTTTAGAAGTCAGCATAGCACCATTGAACAAACGCATAGATTGGTCCAAGTTGTAAGAAGAACATTTGAAGAAAAGAAGTATTGTTCTGCTCTCTTTATTGATGTTTCTCAGGCATTTGATAAAGTATGGCACGAAGGCCTAGTTTTAAAATTGAAGACATACCTACCAATAAACATACAAAAGCTTTTGGAAAGTTATATTATTGATAGGAAGTTCACTGTTGTGGAAGGAGAGTTCACGATTGCGTCCGAATCTATATCTTCCGGTGTGCCACAGGGCAGTATTCTGAGGCCAGTCTTGTATCTAATATATCCTTGTGATATGCCTGTGAGCAATAACATCCTAACTTCTACATTTGCCGATGATACAGCCTGTATGAGAATACACAAAAACCCTAATGAGGCATCCCGCAATCTCCAAAAACACATTACCCAGCTTGAAATATGGTTGAACTTATGGAGAATTAAAGTAAATGAACAAAAGTGTGTTCACATAACGTTTACCCTAAGAAGAGATACTTGCTTTCCCATTCGAATCAACAATCAAAGTATTCCCCAACATTCTCAAGTGAAATACCTTGGCATACACTTTGATCGAAGGCTTACATGGAAATATCACATTGACTCTAAGTTAACTCAAATGAAACTTAAATTAACTCAAATATATTGGTTAATTGGCAGAAATTCAACTCTCAGCCTAGACTGCAAACTTTTGATATACAAGTCACTTTTGAAGCCAACATTGTGCTATGGAATTCAGCTATGGGGCACTGCTTCAGCTTCAAGTGTTGAGAAAATCCAACGAAGGCAAAACAAAATTTTACGTTTGATAACATCGGCTCCATGGCACATCAAAAATTCAAATATACATCGCGATTTAAATATGCCGCTAGTGACTGAAGAAATTGCCAATACGTAGGCAAATATTTAACAAAACTCGAGACATATCCTAATCCGCTCGCTCGTAATATCTTGAACTTTACTGGACATATCCGCTTAAAAAAGAGGGACACAAGGGCTCTTATTCTCAACACTCCAGATGGGACTTCTTGAAAATACGTTTATTTATTTTTTTTTCCCTTTTGATTATCACTACTTATGTATTATTTATAACTATGACTAAGTTTATGTCCGACACTGGTCAGGCCTAATAATTATATTTAGATTTAAGATTTGATTACTTATTGTTAGTTCATTTTTAAAGATACAATAAATAAATATATGAAAAAAAAAAATAAAAAATTTTCGTGTTAGCGAATGCCGTTTGCGTTCCAGAAACAAATTTTTAACGTATTCTTGGCTAATTAACTAATGCTTGAATCAGTGTATTCTGCATTCGCAGCATTTCTTGCATCATGCTAGTCATATGTGTTGTAAAATTTTTTATAGTTTGCACCAGATTATCAATAGTAGCTTCAAGGCTATTAAAATTAAAGCTAGGGTTTGTATTTGTCGAATTATTTGGCGGTGATACTTTTTGTGCGGGAACAGAATATGTCTTAACAGCATCGCCATACAATACTTGTGAAGTAATTGGTTGACTCATTTGAGGAAAAGTGGCGGAGTAAGCGTTGGCTGATTGAGCTGGAGCTAATTTAGGTTTTTGGCCCATAGTTTGTTTAACGAAAGAATATACAGGGCATCCCCTGTAGTTGGCAGTGTGATTACCTCCGCAATTACTACAGTTTTTTTCAGCTTGATCCTTTGGCTTAGTACAGCTAGCAGTACTGTGCAATTCACCGCAGATCACACAAACTGTAAGTAATTTGCAGTAATTTTTTGTGTGGCCATATTCTTGGCAATTGTGGCACTGAACGCTTGTGTGGTTCTTCAACTGTTATTTTTCGGTATAAAAGATATTTTAAACTATAAATTGGATGGGTCTCATATTTCTTAATTTTATATCATTTGGCTCCAGTTCAACGCGATATCGAGGTTGGGGGATCTTCTCCCTAATTAATATGTTTGATACATTTTTTGCCTTAAAGCGTTGGAGGACGAGCGCATCTTTTATTTCTTGGAGAACAACATACGAATCTATGCCCTTTAACACAATATGTAAGCTTTTAGCACTCTTGAGCTGGTAAGTGTAGAAACTTGTTTTACTTTTTTCAAATTCAGTAACTATTTTGCGAAAATCTTTTTCTTCATAAATTTGAATATTCGAATCATCAATGTTATCACGTTTAATTGGAACAATGTGAAATTTATTTTCACCAACGATCGAGATTAATTTTTTAATAAGGGCGTTTGAATTTTTTTCTCTCAAATAGATTGGTGGTGGTTTAGACGTTTTGTTCGAGGATACATCGGGTTTGTCGTTGTCATCTTGCTAAATTTTTAAACGGTTTAGACATCTTTGGGCAGATGAAATTTTAGAAGATTTTGGGCTTCGCCCACGCTTTACTACAGTTATATATCTGTCCATTCATAAGACATAGTAAGTTTCTTTTATGGTTGTTAAATTTTTCATGTACATATATTTAGAATATTGTTGTTGTTTTTCTTTATTTAATTAAATAGACGACATCCCTTGAAAAAGTTAACATACAATTCACGAAATGTCGGGAAATATGGAATAAATATTTGCATTTTTATTTACATAAAAGATGGTAGGCCTAATAGCTGAATTATGTAACACAACAAAACGATGAATATTGTTTTTCAAAAATTCTAATTGCTCATCAACTGAGGGCATATAGTACATTCGTGACCAATCAATTAGAGAGACGCTTTCATATAGCATGTTGTAATTAAAGCTTTTGAAGTCACGATAGTAGTCTGTATGTGACAAAGCAATACTAAATTTGTATGTTAAAAAAATTAGATCATGTTTTGAAAAACACGGTGCTGAAACTAGGTCATACAACAATACACTTTCTGGACTCGCAACAAAAATAACGTCAAACAATGTGCGGTTGTAGCGATATGATGAGTTTGATTAACTGTGTTTATAGGAGTAGACCAGAGACCAGAAAATGTGTTTGAATTAAAGTCTCCTGAAATAATAATATCATGATAAGCAGCGGCAAGTGTTTCCATCGTACTGAAAAAGTTTTAAACATATAATCTCTTATTCGGCCTATATACGCACCCTATCAACATCTTCTTCCCGTCTGTGATTACCTCAATAAAAATAAACTCGACGTATTTTTCATATGATGATAAATTTGTTGACGATTTCAGCAAACTTTGCAAAATATATTATTCTTCACGAAAATGGCAACACCACCAGCATTACCCTTTTGATCTTCTCTTAATACTTTCTAAGCATCAAGGCAAAGACAAACAATATCAACGATAGAATTTACAAAAACAAATATAAACTCGTCAGTTTTATTGTTTAAGCTTTGTGCGTGGATAGAGTTAGACCTTTCTTGTAGTTGGCTAGGATGTTAACCATGCTCATTGTTATGTCACTGGTTTATCTTCCCGCAGTATCACAATAAACCGTGCTCTTAGTCTACAATCAATAATAGCAGCGCAAAAGAAAATTCTAAGAAAGGAGATGGTTAGACATTGAAATACAAAATAGTAATTTATTAAAACTGTAAATGTTCCTAAAAAAAAGTTCCAACACACATTTATATTAAATAAAAAATAAATAAAATAATAAATGATAAATAAAAAATTAATAAAATAAGAAGAAAATGTAAATATAAAATCTATCTTGTTCTCGAAAAATTATTGCAATTGCTCAGGGAAAGTGATTTTAACAGGATCATCATTTTCACTAACTTTAACATGGACAACTCCATGTAGAATAAATACTGCTTTCAGGCAATTATTCTTTTTCTTTTTTAAATTTAGGGCAGATTTGCTATACTATAGTTATACGGAGTTAGGTTTTCATTAATAAAGAAAGGCACATTGCTGTCAAAGCCTGCATTACATAGATGAAGTGGCGATTTACTACGATAAGCAGCATTTTTAAGAAACACATTTCTCTCGTATGAAGTGTTCATTTCAATAATAATAGGAGAGTAAAAAAAATCGTAAATATATAAACAAATGAAGAAGAATGAACAATAATAATGAAAATTAACTAAAATTAATAGCCATTGGCCTGTGACAAAAATTTAATAAAAATATACTTAATAGTATCAAACCACAGTCGTAAAGCAGCTCTGGACGAGTCAACATCAAGCGTCGTTGGCAATTGTATCTTAAGTGCAACCAGGCCACTGTTGTTTATTGGTCTTCGAGAGTTTTGCGTCTCGCTCGCACGGGTTGACTGATCTGCATGGATAACCATATATTCTTGCGGTTCTTCTGTGGAATTTCTTTAACAACCACGTCGCTACTTCCTATGTGAAGGCATAGGTCGTGTAGTCAGTCACAAAACCTTTTTAAAATACTGTTAATAACATCTTAGGAATATGGTCTAGTTACTCCGCCCATATTTGTGCAACCATATTATGCAAATTTACTTTGTATAATATGTATACATAAATAAATAATTAAATAGTATCAAACCAAAAATTTTTTCTCAAATTGAACAAAAATAAGTAAATTAACTAACATGTGCATAATTAGTAAAGAACAAACGACAATGGCAAGACTGTTGCAAATTTAGAATGGTAAAAATTAGCTTTCATTACAAATAATGCTTTCAGCAAATTGTAATTCGATGAATCAAAACAATTCACATATGTGCCCTTAATTAAGTGGTCTAATTCATATGCATTTTTGCTTCGAAAACTGCAATAAATAGTTAATAAACATTAAATAATTCTATATTAATCCAGACTATAACAACTCTAAATTGAAATGTTATATTAATATAAAAATATTTATTAATTTTTCCAAATGTAATCTAGTAAATATCTCGACAAGAGAAATACATGACTTAGACCACTTTCATAATTAAGGGCACATATTTCATTTGCAATAAAAGTTGCGTATATAAAACAGAAATCTACATCAACTGACACCACACACAGTGGACCAAACACAAAGAACGCTGATGATGAAGGTGTAGTGGCCTTCCAAAACAGCTAGTTGTTCCCTTCTACTACGTGTTTGTCAGAATATTTACAACTAACTTTGGTGTTATTTGTTCACTAATAATTATCACATATAATTTGGCGTACAAAGCGATACGAACTTTAGCCTGATCAAATCGTAAATATATAAGCTAATGAAGTGCGAACAATAATAATTTAAATTAAGTAAAAAAAAATTATAATTTGTTTTTGTTTTGAACGTAAGTGTGCGACAAATCATAGAGTAATTACACTCTTCATGCCTTTTTTACGTGATATCGTTTGGAAAATATCTGCCACGTTAAAACAGGATTAGATATATTTTGCATTTTGTTATAGTAAGTAAGTTCCTTTGAGCATTTCACTATTCTTAATGCATATCATCAGAGAATCTTTACCGAAAATTCGTTAAAATAACTAGTGATATTATTTTATACTTTGATTAAAACAAAACAAGGCTGCTGCTTTTACCTTTGAAATTGATTGAAATAACCCGTTGACAGCATGGGTGCTCCTGCTAGGTGTGGATAACGAAATGCAGCTATATTTCCAGGACCATCAAATGACTTCCGTAAATTTACAAAATCTAAATGAGTAAAGTGATTCGGGGGCAGTGTACATCCAACGACACTTTGTACAGCACCAGGTCCACTGGGTAAATATGGATTGTATGGGTGAGATTGCGGTCCAACTTTTTCCTGTTTACGCCATTTGGCACGACGATTTTGAAACCATACCTTTAAGACAAACAAGTAAATATTTTTTGTTTAGTTTTGCTTTTAAAATAAATAGTGGGTTTTGTAGTTAATTGTAATATTAAAATCAATAGTGCAGAAATTAATTAATTAAAATTGATTTAATTATTTTCCATCAATTTAATTTACTTTATTCTTGTTTTGTAATATACATATCTTTTCAGTTAATTATAGCGAAAGAAGGATTTGCAATTATGGAAAATTTTTAAAGCATGAAGATTTCACAATTTGAATAAATTATCTTTCTTTTATAATGGTATTTATCTATGACTTGTGATTTCCAAACAAAGTAAAATGAAAATAACTCTCCCTAAAAAATAATTATAATAATAAACTAACAATAAGTATTAAAATCTTTAGTCTATATATTGTTTCTTAGCCCAACCAGTATTGGACATTAACTTAGTGATACTAATTAATAATAAATAAGAGTCGTGCAAAAACAAAATTATTTTCAAGCAGTTTCATCTGGAGCGTTGAGTATTACAGCCGTAGTGTCTCTCTTTTTTAAGCGGATTTGTCCAGTAAAATTCAAGATGTTACGAGAACTGGTGGGTTTCGAGTTTTGTTAAGTACTTGCCTGCATATTTTGCAATTTTTTTAGTCCCTAGTGGCATATTGAAATCACGATGTAAATTTAGATTTTTAATGTACCATGGAGCCGTTGTTATCAAACGTCAAATTTTGGATTTTCTCAACTTTTGAAGCTGAAGCAGTGCCCCATAAGTGAATTCCGTAGCACTATATTGGTTTCAAAAGCGACTTGTATATTAACAGTTTCCAATCTAGATTGCGTGTTGAATTTCTGCCAATCAACCAATGCATTTAAGTTTACTTAAGTTTCATTTGAGTTACCTTAGAGTTAATATAATGTTTCCATGTAAACCTGTGATAAAGGTGTATACCAAGGTATATCTTGCGAATGTTGAGGAATGTTTTGATAGTTTATTCGAATGGGGGAACAAGTATCCCTTCTAAGGGTAAAGGTTATGGACACACTTTTGTTTATTTACTTTAATTCTCCATAAATTCAACCATATTTCCAGTGAACTTCCTATCAGTAATATATATTTCAAAAAGTTTTTGTATGCTTATTGGCAAATATGTCTTCAATTTTAAAAACTAGACCTTTGTGTCAAACTTTCTCAAATGCCGGAGACACATTAATGAAGAGGGCAGAATAATACTTGTTTTCCTCAAATGTCTTCCTTATAAATATAACCAATCTATGCGTTTGCTCAATTGTGCAATGGTGACTTCTAAAACTAAATTGATGGTGAGGTATGCCCCCATTATCAGCTAAAATTTTGGACAAAAATTTTCACGAGCAGCATTTCGAAAAGCTTTGAGATTGTTGATAGTAAGCTTATAGGCCTATATGGCCCAGCCTTGATAGGATCTTTGCCCGGAAAATAATGCATTCGTAAAATGGCATTAAAACTAAATAGCAGGATTCTTATTGCAATAAGAGGCAAATTCATTAGCATCTTATTACTAATTCCGTCAATTCCTTGAGCTTTCTTCGGGTTGAGTTCAGCAATTATTTTTTGTACTTCACGCAGCTTAAACCTTAAGGGACAAGGGGGGTAGAGAAACTACACTCGGCAAATCAATAGCACCCGTACATGAATAGGGAGTGAATACAGATTTTAAATGCTCAGCAAATAAGTTACCTTTCTCACTATTGCTTCTGTCTCATCCTTCGGCCGAAGCGCGCAGTAGTGATTTCAGCTCAACGGGTCTTTTAAGATTTCTAGTAGCGAGCCATAACGAGTAATTAGATGCTGACGTGACATCGAGACCTTCTAAATATTTTTCCAGTAATGCAGTTTTTTCCTACGATAGCAACTCTTTGAGTCGATTAGTACATGCTTTGAGCCTGATTTTATTTAGGAAAGATCTGTGTTGTTGCTATTCTCTTCTAGCTCTCCTTCTTTCACATACAAGACGTTCAATATCCGTGGAATAAATTCTATTAAAGCCATTCTGCGGTTGGGAGGCACTGGCATGTTCAGCAGCCTCTTTAATATTTTCGTTAAGTTTGGCAACGTTAAATTGAATATCTTCGGATGTTCTTAGCGTAATGTTTTCGGTACAGTGACGACTGTGATATTTTTTGAAGCCCTGCCAATTAACACGATTAATCATCTTTAGATATGGGTGAGGAAAGTCACTTCTTAGTGGACTACAAATTGTAACGATCGTGGGAGTGTGATCGGAGGAGAGATCTAGGGAAACTTCAACATGAATTGAATCCCTAGAGATATTTTTCATGACGACAAAATCTATAACATCCGGAATTTTTTGTATGTTCGTAGGCCAGTAACTGGGCTCCCCACTCGAAATGACGTCCAAGCCCACTTCTGAAATTGTGTTGAACAACGCCCGACCTCTAGGCGTAATAAAACGCGAACCCCAGAACGTATGTTTTGCATTGTATTGTAGAAATTCTCGTTTTGCTCCTCAGTGATTGAAAATCTGGGAGGGGAGTAAATTGATGATATCGCGAAATTTGTACAAAAATTTTCAATGCAGATATTTGTTGCTTGTAGAATTTTTTCACAAATGCTGTCAAGAATATAGTGCTTGAGTCTTAACTTTATTAGAATTGCTGATCCGCCACATGCTCTTCCTCTCGGGCCCTTTTAATCATATAAGTTATAGCCATTGATTTTAATAAGGCTTCTCGAAGTCAAATGAGTATCAGAGGCCAACATTATATCAATATTTTTTTCCATGAGGAAGTGCTCAAGTTCAATTTTGTGTTGGGGAATATAAATATTTGCTTGCGTATTTTGCAACTTCAGCAGTCACTACCCAGCAAACATTACTGCTTTCCAGAAGCGTTTTTATAAGTGGGACAATGTTACATTATCACACGCTGCTGCGCATGAATAAGTAATTTTTTTTTCGAGATTAGCCAGCTAGAAGCAGTTTATTAAGCTTCCCAAAGGCCATGAATTTTTCGCCTTACTAAATTGCTTCACAGAAGTAATAATCAGACGAAAAAGTTACTGGTTGGCAAAATTTTCCGTTCCAGTTTTCTACTTTGTTAGAGACCTCGCCTTATGTTACTGCTTTTCAGAAGCATTTTTCCAAGCTTTTGTTTTCAAGTAAGCAATGCATTTACTTCCTACAGTTTTTAGTGCTTCCAAAGCAGAATTTTTTGCTGGGTAGTGGCATATATAAATCACGATGTAAATTTGAATTTTTTATATATCATGGAGCCGATGTTATTAACCGTAAAATTTTGTTTTGCCTTCTTTGGATTGAGTGTTGGCTTTGTTTTTGACCAATGAGTTCTTTTAGTATTACTAAATTCTTTGGCCAGTTTATGTTTTATAGCATCAATAAAACAATATTATTTGAAATGTGGATGTATGTTATATCTGATCCACTTTTCGGTTGCATTTTTTTTTTAAACTTCTTCAGGAGATTTTTTATTTATAGTTCTGACAAAATAAATGAACGTAATTAATACAATGAAAATGTACTAGCATATGTATATGTAAATGTTTGTCTGAAAACTTACAATTTAACTATTTTTCATAATGTTTATAAAAATTGTAATTAATATAAAAACTGGACATCACGGCACAATTAATTATGTAAAATTAAAAAACAAATAAAAACCTGGTCATCACAACATATGTTTGTAGTCAATAAATTGAAATAAAAATAAATAAATATTTAGGCTACAACACAAATTATCACAGTTCAGGTTTCAGTTGTTTATCACAGACTGGTCAGAGTGTATAGCAATTGAATATTGTAATTTAAGTTGTCTTTGTCTTCTTTTGTGTTCATAGTTTGTGTGATCCTTTCTTGTATTCGTAGGCTTTCCATAGTGTAACGTTTGTTGTGTTTTATTTCTCTGAATTTTTTATTTCTCAGAATTTTAAAGTTTTGAAAGCTCTCTCTCTCTCTCTCTCTCTCTTTTACACGTCACAGTGAGGACTTTTGCAAAATAAATGGTAATATATATGGAACTTCTAAACTACTGAATGGATTTAAATGAAACTTCAAACATCTATAGAGGAGGACAAAGACTTCATAACACATGTCTTAGCATCATTCTTGCTTAAGATGGACAGGAGTTACAGTGGACTTAACTTGAACACATGGGACTCAAAAACACTTCTGGGGCTTGTAACTTTTAAAAAATTATTTAATTTTTATGGGATAAAGCGTTTTGAGCTAAGCTTAAAATTTTTAAGAAATAATATTTTAAGATGTGTGTTTGTATCTCTCATAACTTAGAAGATATTTGACTTTATACAAAAAAAATTTTTTTTGCCTTGCCTTTTTTTATTTTTTCACATATAACTTTTTAGTATATTGTTGAATTTTAAATTAAGAGACAGCATTCAATTTTTACCAAATTAAAAATTTAAAAATTTTCCTGAAAAAGGCTTGGTTTTTAAGAAAAAGTATTTTCGTTATATTCAATTTTGTAGAAAACTTCGTGTAACTAATGCACTTTTAAACCACATAGTACTATAAGTAATCAATTTAGAATGTGGTAAGAGCCATTATTTTGTATTTTGAACATGTACCCTACATTCAGCAGTTTCCGAAAATCGTAAATTTTAAAAATATTTTTTGTGTTTAAGCGCTTATAAAAAGTTGTGACGCTAGATTTGAAAGTTTCAGCTATAATATTTTATTAAAATCAAAAATTCTTAACTAAAATTTAAGGGAGTCATAAATGCGCACACACGTGCAGATTTTCTGAAAAAAGTCAAAATTTGGTAAATAATTGTTTTGTACCAAAAAAATATGTATATATTAAAATAATTTTATTTTCTTATATTAGCATTTTTGACTTCAATTTACTAAGCCTGAAAAAAATATGCCAATATATTTAACTGATCTCGAGATATTCCGATCTTAGGGTGGAATTTAAAAAAAATATATAGAATGCGCTTAATTTTTTCCCCTTTATTCACACATCAGCTATTTACAACTGATGTGATTTCTAAAATTCTACCAAAATAGAAAAAGAAAAATAATTTTAGAATATTATACAATAAGTATATATGTACACTTTTCGCAATAAAAAATATTTCTCGTAATTATACTATATGTTTTTCCATGTAAGTGTAGTTAATGCTAATAACAGGTAGCATTTAACGAATAACAAAACACATTTTTAATGAATTAAAAAAGATTACATTACATTTCAGCGGCATCGAGAGGTGCTACCTGACTAAATGTGCTTATAAAGTATGCTGTATTGTATAAAAAATTATAAAACTTTTATTTGTATGTATTGTTTTTATTTTATTATTTACCAATAGATAATCTATTTAATATTAGGCTATAACTAAGAAAAACCTTTGAGCACTAAATAAAGTATTTATTTTTAAATTAGATGTTTTAATTATGTTAATTACCATCACTTTACAATTTATTTATTTCAATTAATTTTAAGAAAACAATCCGAAATATCGAAGCTTAAGAGATTATTTATTTGAGTTGCTTCACTTTCGGCTTTCTCTATTTCTTTAGTTATCATTGGTAACTATTTCAATCACATTGCTTGTAAAACTGGATCTGAGGATAACAATAAGTGAATCATAATCAGAGGTAGGATGTTGGTTTCAACGATTTCTTTTTTATCAGTACTTTTGTTTCATTAGCAAAATTATCAAATTTTCCTGCATTGATTTGCTTTTTACTGTTAATAGTTGCCAGTATTAGTCCTAGTTAACACTATGCAAGTCTTATTGCTAAGCTGATAAGTTTGTTAGGAAAGAGAGACGAGGGGAAAAGAAACGTTACTGTTCCCCTTGTCTCTCTCCCCATCAAACTAATCAGCTTAGTAATAAACTTGCATAGTGTAAATATGGACTTATTAATTTTTTATCCAAGCCGGTTATCAAGTTCTTCGTGTCTCTGCTAAGTCTTTGTTGTTTAGAGAGGAGACAGTTTCCTTACCTTTAATATTTGTATATATTATATCATATGATAGATACAAGTAATACTCCATAAATCTAATGCGAGCATAAATGAGGAAATTCCAAGTTTAAGGGCTTCCTCTTTTATAGTTTCATCAGATTTATCTTCAAACTCTTTTTTCCCTTATATATAGTATTTCCAGTATGACTCGGTATCCATTAGGGCATTGGGAACTTTTCCATCAATCATAGTCAAGTGTAAATCAAAAGTGACATTTGTAATACAGTCAGAAATTTTTTACTGTAATGCTTGGTAAGTTCTTTATTTATTCTGATATAGAAACCACAATATTTTGTGTTGCATCTCTATTTTTTTTATATAGTCAAATTTTATAGGACGACATAATAACTTCGATGCAGGCGTCCTATTTATGCATACGTCTTCAAATGCAGGTACAGTATTTTCGAGGAGACTTCATAAATCAATATCGCAAATTTCCCCATTTCTTTTTAGTCTTAGCTTGTTAGACCCAAGTTTAGAATAAGGGCTAATGCATCTTCATTAGTAAAATCTGTTTTAGATTTAGGGGTTGGTATGCTTTCCACCATACTTTGAGATCTTTTTTGAGAGCATCTACAATTTGGCCAACTTCCTTCGGCTTGTTTTTGGTTAAGGCACTTCTAAAGGTATATTTTATAAGACAAAAAGTGTGCTTTTCAATGAGGTCCTCTTATTTTCTCTTCTGGCTTCTTGGTTGAAGTTCCTCGTATAATTCATTAGTTCTTCCCAATTATTTTATATCAATCTGTGTAACTATCTCGGCTTTAAGCCATTATTCATTTTGTTGTTTTAATTTCATTTCATTTTTTTTTCGTACGCTACCAAAAAGTTCTCTATTTTTTAGTAGCATCTTCATTTAGTTTTAATTCAAATGACAAAAAGTATACAGAGATGTCACGACACGGAAGGTAATTGCAAATTCTTGACATCTCGCTGACACCGAGTCTTTGTCTTCTTTAATTTTTCTTTCGTAGTGAAATTAATTTAACGTTTTTTTCATTTTATGTTTTGTGTCCTCATTCGCTATGAGATTTTGTAATTTGGAAGTAAATGGTAAAAATGAATATTTTTTTAATGAAAATGCTTAAAATGAAGCCTGTAATCATTTGAAAACTAATTTTAATAATTATTTTAATACTAATAATCTTTTACACACTGTGTTCTTTAATTCAACACTACAAAATCTTTTATTTAGTTTTGTAAAAATGTTCTCTTGTTCACTTCACAAATTACACAGTTTCTCTTGTTTGTTTTGATTTTATAGTTAACAACTTAATAACAAATATATTACAGTTGTCCCTTTCTCTCCGAACCTGTGTCAAAGCTGATTTTACCTTTTACCATCACTCATTTCCTTCACCTCTGTATACTTTTTGCAAATTTATATCTATCATTTTAGAAAAATTTCCTTGGCGCAATAAACTAAAGGAACGTATTCCCATAGAACTTTACATAGCACGTTATATTTAATAATAATCTTTATAACAGAAGTGATTATTCTTATAAAAGAATCCTGCGTTTTTATTCAATACCGCATACTTTATAAGCACCTTTGCTAATTTTGTCTAATTACCTGATACTGTGAAGTGTTATTTATTTTAAGTAGTAGCATAATCAGGTAGCACCTCCCTATGCCGCTGTAAAGTAATGCACGAAAACATTTTTCAAATCCATTAAATATGTGTTTTGTTATTTGTTAAATGCCACCTGTTATTAGCATTAACTACACTTGCATGGAAAAACCGCCCGACCAGTGTCAGACATAAACTTAGTGATAGTAAATTAATGATACATAGGTTAGGTTAGGTTAGGAAGGGTGGCACTATACCGCACCTCCACTCGGAGACCCAATTGGGTCCATTGTAATTCCTTTCTGTTGCCGAAAAATAATATTTACCCTCCATTTATAGCCAGAAGTTACCCTATTACACATCTTTGAGCCACCGAATTCCCGTGATGAAGCCCTTGATGTCCTCTAGATTACACTTCCCGATATCAGAAATGCTTTCATGGAAATGTTTGCTCAGCCATCTAAGTCTATGACGTTGCAGCTTCGGGCAGTGACAGATAACATGTTCAATGGTTTCTGGTTCTTCTTCAGACCCGCACATCCTACAAAAATCTGGAGTGCCAGTTTCCCAATTGCTGGTTCTTGCTCTGACCGAGCAGTGACCTGTCAATGCGCCTATCACAATTCGCATCACCTTCTTATTCATGTCCAGTATCAGTTTGGATCTTCCGGAGTCAAGTTTTGCCCACAAGCCCCTTGAGACTCTACAATCCTCCCTACTTCGCCATGAACTATTGGTCCTGCTTTCTAACCAGTTACTGAGTTCCCTATAGCAATGACCTATCGGTAATTTTACCGACCTGTCTATCATTCCTTCATCATCGGCAATTTGATTTCTCTCAGCAATGCTGTGACCAGGAACCCAACATAATCTGACACTATATCTCACCATAAGCAAGTTGAGGGCTTTTTTACAGTCACTAACAAGTTTCGTAATGACAATGTGTCTCTTCAAAGCTTTTAGCGCTGCTTGGCTGTCGACGTAGAATGTTACCTTCTCTTATTCAACTACATTCCTGGTCACCAGCTCCGTGGCCCTGAGAATCTCCAATATCTCAGCCTGGAAAATGCTGCATTCATTCGGTAGTCTGAAACAACTACGAATGTTCGTTCCCAAGATATAGACACCAGCCCCTGTAGCTTCCCCCATTTTTAATCCGACTGTAAAGACTGCACTTCCCTCATATAGCTTATCGGATTTGACCCAATTGTCCCTATCTGGAGTTACCATTGAGGGTATTCTACTAAAGTCGATTTCAGCGGCCTTATAGTCCGTAAACCCAAGTGTAATGGATCCCTGATCACTAAAACTGATCTCATTTAAGATTGATTTGTAACCTGTTATTCCTGTGCTCACCCAACTTGTTTCTACGAGTCTATGGAGACTTCTAGTCGCCGTTCCCATACAAAGTTTTTTATAGGAAGTAGATTAAGAATTACATTCAAGGCAGCCATAGGCGTGCTCCTCTGAGCACCTGTGATACCCACCGAGGCACATCTCTGAACATTAGCTAGTAATTCTTCAATGCCTCCCACCCTACCACACAACCAAAGAAAATAACCGGGCTGACAACCAGTTCCTTCGTATGGAGTTCATGCATGCTTAAGCATATCTTAAAGATATCCACCAGAGACAGTAGTACGCGCTCTGGGTCATTATGCATCATGGCCAGAAAACTACCATCTGCATCCGGTGATTTATACGGTTCAAATGTATTTATTGCCAATGTTGCTTTTTCCAACAACGCTATGTCGTCCACTACTCCTCCTAATTCTAGTTCCGACGAGAAGTCAAAATTAACCTCCGTCGTTGCCTCTTCCCTTACTTCCCTACAGCCAGGAAAGTGAGTGTCCATTAGAACAAAAAGTGTCTCAGATCTAGATTCCGTCCATGAGGCATCCAGTCTTTGAATATTCCCAGGAACCTTAGGGTCTTTTGACAATACTCGCTGAAACCTTGACAACTCATTTACGGAATCAATATCCTCACAGTATTTCCTCCATGAGGTTCTTTTCACCCTTGTACTTATTATACAATACTTTATGATTGTTCCAGTCTTCAATCCTTCCTGTGAGTTTCGCCCTATTGCACAATCTTCTAACCAAGGACCTCAAATCCTTTAGATCTTTGGTCCACCACGAAGGCTGCTCTCTTTTGCCCGCGAAAACCAATGGACAGGATTGTTCAAAATATTCTCTACAAGGGTTAGTGAAATATTCCACCTCCTCTTCCACTCGTCTTTGTGTATCCATACCCTTTGGAGTGACCCTTAGGTATCCCCGTTAGTCTTTCTTGGATTCCTATTTGAACACGCCTTTCACCTGCAAAATTAAGACTGAATCATATCCTACTGGGGTCTGAAAACGTACAGTATTTATCTATCATCCAGTTCTCTACCAGGTTCCTATCTCTGTTAGCTAGTGTTATATCTATAACCTCTGCCCTATCCCTATTCCTGAATGTGGGTACATTACCCTTGTTACAAATAAACATATTACTAGAAGTAATAAAATCAAACACTAACTCACCTCTTTTGTTAATGTTGCTGCTCCCCCACTGACTATGATGTGTATTAGCGTCGCAGCCGAGTACCAATGCAACTCCTCTCAACCTTGCATACTCAGTCATCTTCCGGATCAAAAGCATCATAGGGCAAATAAACCGATGCAAGCACAATTTCCTGCTTACCACTGGCCCCTCCAATAACGACTGTAAGGTCTCCGTTATTGAAAGAATTAAACAAAGTTAATCTTTGCGTATCCCTTGCTAAAATCCAAGTTCCTACCTTATCCTCTGTGAAAAGGACTTAGAATGTGTAGCCCGTGACTCTTAATCCGCAAACATTTTTTTTTATTATTCCAGGGTTCTTGGATAAGAGCCACGTCTACTTGCGACCTATTGAGGTGTGTTACTAGTTCTTCCGAGGCTCACTCACTATGTTGCCGGTTTATCTGCACCACCCGCAGCCCTCTTGGGATCATCCGACTTAGTAAATCTAAATATGACAGTCCCCAATCCGAACTTAACAACACCCCCTAAAAACTGCAGCCTCTTTAGAGACTCCTGATCTACCACAAACCGAAGATCTTCACCCGCGTTCTCTTTACAATCCATTGAGGCCGAAGGCTTCCATTGGCATGTCCTGAGAGGCGAGTTCTGCGCTGCCAGTACCGACAGTATGATTTCCATTGATCTGACAGGTGGTGGAAATCATGCTGTCACCACTGCCCGGAGAGGCAGATCTGAGGCTGAAATTACCTCCAGTTTCGCCACCGGGAGAAGCACAGTAGTCGCAAAGGCTCATTTAGCGGCGTTTACTTAATAGCGCTTAGGGATTTTTTTTTTGTGTAATAAAATTTTTTTTATTTGAAAATAGATTAAGCTACAATGTTAAATAAAAATTTTTTTTTTTTTAAATATAATAAATTTTTTTTTTGTGAAAGTTGCAATTTTTTTCATATTCACGAAATTTTTTATTTCATTCAGGAAAACAATATAAAGTTAATATATTTAATGTTTCACATTCTTTTGGGCTAAGCAACAAGTTTTATTTATTTCAGTGCTATATATTGTTAATAAAACGACATACATATGTATATATAGGTACAGTTATGTTGGAAATAATAGGCTTAAACATTCATTGTGCCTAAAACATTAATTAACAATAACAATAATCCCAATTAATAAACAAAAAAAGAATTATACCGAACACGATCGAAACCCAAAAGTTGCACTCCATCACACAATAGCATATAACACTTTAAACATCCTATCACAAATGCCAACTTCTACAATTCACTACTACTAAAGTAGATACGCACAGGTCATAAGCATTTATTTTTTAGTTAATACATACCTTTGTCTTTCAATTACAACTTTTAGGCTCAAAATTTATAAACAATTGACTTAAAGGTGACAAAAAACACGCAATGAGTAATTAGGCGCGAAATTCCTTAAATGCACGTGCTGCAGCAAATGTTGTGTTTGACAGCTAACAGCTGAGCGAATATTGAAAGCAAAATAAAAGTAAAAACTCAGAGTTGCTCAGAAAAGTATCGGTAATCTATACAATGCAAAACATTTAATTTTAAACATTAATTTTTGACTGAAGCAGTGCTAGATCAGTTATTTCGACCAGTGTGCGAAGGTTGCCACACCTTCCAACTAAGGTTTTGAGAAAATCAAATGATTTCTTATTACCGCAGTTTGCAAGTTTGACATCCCTTGCCCAGTCCGCACCATGCAATTGAAATTCCTCCTCCCCGCTAGGCCGATTTCGTCGATGAGCCTACCTTCAACCTGCTGCCACAGTTTAGGATTGATCCTCCCATCCAGATCATTTCTATCTATGACAGTCGCCCGAAGATCACCTTACTGGCTCGTCGACTTCTTCACCTTCCTTGGAGTAGAGGGCATATCATCGCCAGATCTTGCTCTCTTCGATGACTCCTTTCGGGTGTCCCTAAGAGAGCCAGCTGGTTTGACTTGTTCTTCTCCTTGGTACCTAACTGTGCCTTGTCAGCCTTAACCATAGAGGATATGATCGCTTTGGCGAACAAGGCACTGCCAGACTCCTTTGTTGTCTTATTTTGGGAGCTGGATGTGACCGTCGATACAGCCTTTTCTTTACCATATACAACTTCGGATCTCTCTTGGCAATCTTTTCAAGAAAGTCCAGAGATTTCTTAGTGCCGATCTTTACATTATCCAATTTTGTCCGACCATCCTTGCCCATATTTTCTGACAAGGCGTCCTGTCGTAGAATTTTATTTGAGGAAGATGAAAGTCTTCCCTTACCTACTGAGCCACTTATCTGCTTAGATCCAGAGTCTACCCCGCCCCTGAAATCTAACGGCTACTTTAAATCAGTGTAATTTCCCTCTCGTCGTCCGACGCCAGTGACAGATCTCCCAGCTTCTCACTTACCCCTGCAGCTAAGTTACCCGATAAAGCATATAGTTCATCAACACCCTCCAGTTCGTTGAGTAACTGACTCTCCTACGTGAGCAAATTCTTATGCACAAGAGTCCGCCAGTTCTCGTTGAACCTTAATATTGAAGAGACGTCTTAGCGCAGTTTTTTTTATACAAAAAATCATTAAAAAAAATATTCGTAATACATAATAACCGTAATACATATTAACTTTGATAAATAAGCAAAGTAACTATTGCTGATATTTTTTAAATAGCAAGAAACAAAAAAAAAACACACAAAAAACCGCAAACAAAGTGCCCTTGAGGAATACTTTACATGAGTACCTCAAAAATAAAAAAATGTGAAGTGAGCTCTAACGGCAGAAATGCCTATTTTACTGTGAGTTCTGAAACTCTTAATATTAACAATAAAAAAGAACTGATGATAGTCTTTTTCTAACGGCAAAGCCACTTTTTCGTCAGCGATCAATTTCGCTTTGTCCAATGCCAACTAGTGATTCGTTAACATTACAATTGCCTAGTACTTCTTCATATAAGCCAGCGACATCGTCTGATCCGGGCTCGTGATCATATCTTAACAATGTTATCACTATTGATAACAGTAGCTCAAAACCCAAGGTGCAAGTCGAATTTTTTTTTTTTTTCATATATTTATTTATTTATTGTATCTTCAAAAATGAACTAACAATAAGTAACAAATCTTAAATCTAAATATAATTATTAGGCCCGACCCTTGTCGGACATAAACTTAGTGATAGTTATAAATAGGATGCGACTCGAGTTTTGTTAAATATTTGTCTGCGTATTTTGCAATTTCTTCAGTCACTAGTGGTATATTTAAATCGCGATGTATATTTGAATTTTTGATGTATCATGGAGCCGATGTTATCAAACGTAAAATTTTGTTCTGCCTTCGTTGGATTTTCTCAACACCTGAAGCTGAAGATGTGCCCTATAGCTGAATTCCATAGCACCATGTTGGCTTCAAAAGTGACTTGTATATCAAAAGTTTGCAGTCTAGGCTGAGTATTGAATTTCTGCCAATTAACCAATATATTTGAGTTAATTTAAGTTTCATTTGAGTTAACTTAGAGTCAATGTGATATTTCCATGTAAGCCTTTGATCAAGGTGTATGCCAAGGTATTTCACTTGAGAATGTTGAGGAATACTTTGATTGTTGATACGAATGGGAGAGCAAGTATCTCTTCTTAGGGTAAACGTTATGTGGACACACTTTTGTTCATATACTTTAATTCTCCATAAGTTCAACTATATTTCAAGCTGGGTTATGTGTTCTTGGAGATTGCGGGATGCCTTATCAGCGTTTTTGTTTATACTCATACAGGCTGTATCATCGGCAAATGTAGAAGTTAGGATGTTATTGCTCACTGGCATATCACAACTATATATTAAATACAAGACTGGCACCAGAATACTGCCCTGTGGCACACCGGAAGATATAGATTCGGGCGCAATCGTGAACTCTCCTTCCACAACAGTGAACTTCCTATCAATAATATAACTTTCCAAAAGCTTTTGTATGTTTATTGGTAGGTATGTCTTCAATTTTAAAATTAGGCCTTCGTGCCATACTTTATCAAATGCTTGAGAAACATCAATAAAGAGAGCAGAACAATACTTCTTTTCTTCAAATGTTCTTCTTACAATTTGGACGAATCCATGCGTTTGTTCAATGCTGCTATGCTGACTTCTAAAACCAAATTGATGGTCCGGGATGCACCCATTATCAGCTAAAATTTTGGACACTTTAGTCATGAACAGCTTTTCGAAAAGCTTTCAGATTGTTTGTAGTAAGCTTATAGGCCTATATGACTCAGCCTTGGTAAGATCTTTGCCCGGCTTTGAATCATTTTTATTTTGGCAAGTTTCCAGTTATTTGGAAAATACTGCATTCGGAAAATAGCATTAAAAATAAATATCAAGATTCTTATTGCAATATGAGGCAAGTTCATCAGTATCTTGTTACTAATGCCATCAATACCTGTAGCTTTCTTCGGGTCGAGTTCAGCAATTATTTTTTGTAGTTCACGCAACTTTAACCTTAAGGGACGAGGGAGTAGAGAAACTACACTCGGTAATTCGGCAGCACCCGTACATGAATTGGGAGTAAATACAGATTTTAAATGCTCAGAAAATAAGTTACCTTTCCCCCTATCGCTTCTCGCCCAGCCTCCGGTCGAAGTACGCAGAGGTGATTTAAGGTCAACGGGTCTTTTAAGATTTCTAGTAGCGCGCCATAAAGAGTAATTAGATGCTGACGTTACATCAAGACCTTCTAAATACTTTTCCAGTAATGCAGTTTTTCCCGACGATAGCAACTCTTTGAGTCGTTTAGTACATTCTTTAAGTCTGATTTTATTTAGGGGTGATCTGTGTTGTTGCCATTCTCTTAAAGCTCTCCTTTTTCCACATACAAGACGTTCAATTTCCGTAGAATAAATTCTATTAAAGCCAGTCTGCGGATAGGAGGTAGTGGCATGTTCAGCAGCCTGTTTAATATTTTCGTTAAGATTGGCAATGTTAAATTCAATATCATCAGATGATCTTAGCTGAATGTTTTCGACGCAGTGACTACTAAGATATTTTTTTAATCCTAGCCAGTTGACCCCATTAATCATTTTCACATATGAGTTAGTTAAATCACTCCTTAGTGGGTTGAAAATTGTAACTATTGTGGGAGAGTGTTAGGAGGACAGATCTAGAGAGGCCTCTACGTGAATTAAGTCTCTATGAATATTTTTTGTAACGCCAAAATCTATAACATCTGGAATTTTTCTTACGTCAGTAGGCCAGTAAGTAGGCTCTCCGCTCGAAATGACATCTAAGCCCATTTTTTAAATTGTATTAACCAACGCTTGACCTCTAGGTGTAACAAGACGCGAGCCCCAGTAAGTATGTTTTGCATTGTAGTCACCAGCTGCCAGGAAACAAGATCCAAGATTTGTAGAACTTCTCATACTGATCTTCGGTAACTGAAAATCTGGGAGGTGAGTAAATTGATGATATCACGAAATTCGCACAAAAATTGTCTACGAAAATAATCGTAGCTTGCATATATTCTTCAGTAACGTTGTCAAGGACATAGTGCTTGAGTCTTGACTTAATTAGAATTGCTGATCCTTCGCATGCTCTCCCTCTCGTGTCCTTAGTATCATATAAAGTGTAATCCTTTATTTTAAACAAGATTCTTGAGGTCAAATGAGTCTCAGAAACCAACATTATATCAATATTTTTTTCCATGAAGAAGTGCTCAAGTTCATTTTTATGTTGCCGAATGCCGTTTGCGTTCCAGAAACATATTTTTAACGTGTTCATGGTTTTTTAACTAATGCTTGTAGCAGTGTATTCTGCATTCGCAGCATTTCGGGCATCATATTAGTCATATTTGCAGTAAAGTTGTTTATAGTTAGCACCAGATTCTCAATAGTAGCTTCAAGGCGACTAAAGTTAAAGCTTGAATTTGCATTCGTTGAATTATTTGGCGGTGGAACATTTTGTGTGCGAATAGAACTAGTCTTAGCAGCATCAGCATACGATATTCGTGAAGTAACTGGTTGGCTCATTTGAGCAAAAGTGGCGGTGTTCGCATTTACTGGTTGAGCTGGAGTTAATTTGGATTTTTGGCCCATAGCCTGTTTAACGAAAGAATATACAGGACATCATCTGTAGTTAGCGGTGTGATTACCTCCACAATTGCTGCATTTTTTATCACTTTGATTTTTTGGCTTATTGCAACTAGCAGTGCCGTGTAATTCGCCGCACACAACACAAACAGTAGGTAAATTGCAGTAAGTTTTAGTATGGCCATATTCTTGGCAATTGTGGCACTGTACGGGACCTGAACGCTTACGTGGCGCTTCAACTGTGATTTTTCGGTGCAAGAGAAACTTTACACTATAAATTGGATGGGTTTCATTTTTTTCAATTGTGTGTCATTCGGCTCCAGTTCGACTCGAAATAGGGGTTGGGGACCTTTTCTCTGTTAATTATATTAGTAACATTTTTAACATTAAATCCTTTGTCGATAAGAGCACATTTTACTTCTTCGGGCTCAACATATGAATCTATGGCGTTTAATACTATTTGTAGGCCTTTAGCACTTTTAAGTTGATAGGTGTAAAAATTTGTTTTGTTTTTTTCAAATTCACTAATAATTTTCCGGAAATCTTTTTCATCATATATTTGGATCTTAGTTTCATCAATATTACCTCGTTTAATTGGAATGATGTGAAAAGTATTTTTACCAATGGCCGACAATAGTTTTTTTAAAAGCGTGTTAGAGTTTTTTTTCTCTCAGATAGATAGGTGGTGGCTTAAAAGACTTTAGCGATAATGCAGCGGGCTTGTCGTTATTGTCTTGCAATAGTGAAAACCGATTTTGACGATTAGTAGATGATACGCTGTTATCCCTAGACATCTTTGGTGCAGATGAAATTTTTGAAGAATTTGGGCTTCGCCCACGCTTTACCGCAGTTATATACCTATCCATTCCGCCTTGGACCTTGGCTTTACTGCTACTGTTATCTGTAGTGATAACCTTGTTAAGTGATGTATACGAGCCCGAAGGGGATGATATCGCTGACTTATATGAAGAAGTACTAGGCAATTTTAATGTTAACGAATCACTAGTTGGAATTGGACAAAGCCAAGTTGATCGCTGACGAAAAAGTGGTTTTGCCGTTAGAAAAAGATTATCATCAGCTTTTTATTTTTATTGTTAACATTAAGAGCTTCAGAACTCACAGTAAAATATGCATTTCTGCCGTTTGAACTCACTTCACAATTTTTTGTTTTTGAGGTACTCATGTAGAGTATTCCTCAAGGGCACTTTGTTTGCGGTTTTCGTTTGTTTTTGTTTCTTGCTATGTAAAAAAAATATCAGCAATATTTGCTTTGCTTATTTATCAAAGTTAATATGTATTACAGTTATTATGTATTACGAATATTTTTTTATAATTTTTTGTTTGTTTAATATGTATATGAAAAAAAAACTCCGCTAAGACGTCTGTTCACTATGTAGGTTCAGCGAGAACTCCAAGACGGAATGGATAGATATATGACTGTGGTAAAGGGTGGGCGAGGTCCAAATTCTTCTAAAATTTCATTTGCTCCAAAAATGTCTAGGGATAACAGCGCATCCTCTACTAATCGTCAAAACGGTTTTAAAATTTTGCAAGATAACAACGATAAACCCGATGTATCCTCGAACAAAACCTCTAAAGCACCACCAATCTATCTGAGAGAAAAAAATTCAAACGCCGTTATAAAATAATTAATCTGGATCATTAGTGAAAACAAATTTCACATTGTTCCAATAAAACGTGGAAACATTGTTGAAACGAAAATTCAAATTTATGAAGAAAAAGATTTTCGCAAAACGGTTACTGAATTTGAAAAAAGTAAAACAAGTTTCTACACTTACCAACTTAAGAGTGATAAAGGCCTACCAATTGTACTAAAGGGCATAGACTCGTATGTTGTTCCCGAAGGAATAAAAGATGCGCTCGTACTCCAGGGATTTAAGGTAAAAATGTATCAAACATATTAAATAGGGAGAAGATCCCCCAACCTCTATTTTGCGTTGAACTTGAGCCAAATGACATAAAATTGAGAAAAAATGAGACCCATCCAATTTAAAGCTTAAAATATCTTTTATATCGGAAAATAACAGTTGAAGAACCTTACAAGCGTTCAGGGTCCGTACAGTGCCATAATTGTCAAGAATATGGACACACAAAAACTTACTGCAAATTACCTAGAGTTTGTGTTATGTGCGGTGAATTGCACGGTACTGCTAGCTGTACTAAGCTAAAAGATCAAGCGGATAAAAAGTGTAGTAATTGTGGTGGTAATCACACCGCTAACTACAGAGGATGTCCTGTATATGGGACAAAAACCTAAATAAGCTCCACCTCCATCAGCCAACGCTTACTCCGCCACTTTTCCTTAAATAAGCCAACTAATTACTTCACGTGTATCGTATGCCGATGCTGTTAAGACAAATTATATTCCCGCACAAAAAGGTTCACCGCCAAATAATTCGACAAACACAAACTCTAGCTTTAACTTTAATCCCTTGAAGCTACTATTGTTAATCTGATGCAAACTGTAAATAACTTTACAACAAATATGACTAGAATGATGCATGAAATGCCGCGAATGCAGAATACTCTGCTTCAATCATTAATTAACAAGCCATCCACACATTTAAAATATGTTTCTGGAACGCAAACGGCATTCGCCAACATAAAAATGAACTTGAGCACTTCTTCTTGAAAAAATATATTGACATAATGTTGGTTTCTGAGACTCATTTGACTTCGAGAACCCATTTCAAAATCAATGGCTACTCGTTATATGATGCAAAAGACCCGAGAGGAAGAGCATGCGGTGGATCAGCAATCCTAATAAGGTCGAGACTCGAGCACTATATTCTTGATAGCATTTGTGAACAACACCTACAAGCAACAAATATCTGCATTGAAAATTTTTGTACAAATTTCGTGATATCGTCAATTTACTCCCCTCCCAGATTTTCAATCACTGAGTATCAATACGAGAATTTCTACAAATCTCTTGGGCCTTGTTTCCTAGCAGCTGGCGACTACAATGCAAACCATACGTTCTGGGGTTCGAGTCTAATTACGCCTAGAGGTCAAGCGTCCCAGCAAAAAAATTGCTTCAAATAAAGCGGGTTTTTACTATGAGAGAGCAAAAGTAGAGCTGACAAACCTGCTGATATCGCTGCCGATTTTTGTATGGCGAGTTCCCGGTTTGGAGTACTACATTTTTTTGCTCACAAAAGCTCTTTTTTTTTAATATAATAAAACATGCAAATATAGCAGTAATCTCAAGCGCTCTTTAAAGGATCTACTTATGTAAAAAGCGTTTTTCAAGATTACATTAGCAAAATTTCTAGCTTTAAAACCTGCATTATTGTAACGCTGTTAAATTACCTTTTTTCTATAGTTTCCTTCATATATGTTCACTGCTTCTAAACAGCTCATATTTTAACTCGAGTCATGATGCGCTTTATTGCCTTATTGCTTCAAAAAACATGAAATTTTTTTACTGGGGTTATTCAACACAATTTCAAAAATGAGCTTGGACGTCATTTCGTGTGGGGAGTCCACGTACTGGACTACGGCTATACACAAAATTCCGGATGTTATAGATTTTGGCGTCATGAAAAATATCTCTAGAGATTTAATTCATGTTGAAAGATCCCTAGATGTCTTCTCCGATCACTCTCCCAAAATCATTACAATTTGTAGCCCACTAAGAAGTGTCTTACCTCACCCATATGTGAAGATGATCAATCATGTTAATTGGCTGGGGTTCAAAAAGTATCGCAATAGTCATTGTACGGAAAACATTAAGCTAAGAACATCCGAAGATATTGAATTTAAAGTTGCCAATCTGAACGAAAATATTAAACAGGCTGCTGAGCATGCCAATACCTCCCGTCCATAGACTGGATTTAATAGAATTTATTCTACGGATATTAAACGTCTTGTATGTGAAAAAAGGAGAGCTAGAAGAGCATGGCAACAACAAATATGACCCCGTTTGCTGATTGAGCTGGAGCTAATTTAGGTTTTTGGTCCATAGCCTGTTTAACGAAAGAATATACAGGGCATCTTCTGTAGTTAGCTGTGTGATAACCTCCACAGTTACTACATTTTTTTTCAGCTTGATCTTTTGGCTTAGAACAGCTACCCATAAAACTTATGTGCTACTACCCAATATCTGGTAACAGAGCAACGTATGTGCACATATTTATTAAAAAGAAAAGAAATCTGTGTTGTCAATCAGGTGCACGTCCCCTGGAACTTCCCTGAGTTCAAAAGACGATAGAGGTGAAGCCCTGGTGGTGGATCTTCGACGTATCACCAGATGCTTGTCTCTGGTACCTCGGATGCCGGTTGCCCGACAGTAAGGCTGCTCTAGGAGTTTAGGTGTATGTAGGGTTTGTCAGGATCCTTTGCTAAAGGGTTGATTTCGTCCTACCCCACTGGGTTAAAGGGATGATGTTGATCTTTGTGGAGTAGGCACTGGATTATTGGCGACAAAGGCATGCGTCTGGCTCTGATGAGTGCTTGAGCTGTGCCGGCAATGGTGAGATATTCTCTTGGAGTCCTCGCTGTGAGTGTAAGCAACTACACTCGCGGTGTGAGAACTTGGAAAATCGTACATGGTGGCTGTGGTTGCCACCAAAAACGCTGGGAGAATAGTCTTGATCCCAGTGTTAAATCAATGCTAGTGATTGGTGTGACGCGGTCAGCCAGACACTATTCTAGGTGCTATTGCCATACAACAGAAACTGCTATGAGCACGGACATAGCAGCAGAGTTTAGATAGCTCAAAGTACCTCAGCAAGGTGCAAATATAGTACAGCGATAACTACTATGATCGAAGATTGCAACCTATGTGTCTTGTGTAGTGGGCACATAGTTCATCCTTAAGGGTGCATGGGGGCGATGGTAAGCATCTGACCTTCACCCGGTGTCAAGACCACCGTGAGATAAGGTCGTAAAGGCAGGTGCTCACGTAAATCTTGAACACATCTGTGCATGATGAGATAGAGCCGTGCTTTCTCTTCTCAACACCGGCTGGATGTTCACATATTCTTGTTTCTAGTCTTCTTTTTGTTGTCGCCAATTATATATTGTTGCATTTTTCTGTATCGTTGCCAGCACATTTAATTTCGTAAACAACACTGTAGATTTTCATCTTATTTTTATTGGTTTTTTGCACATGGTGTAGTTTAATTTGTATGCTATGTTTGTTTTGTCATCGATTATGATCGTTTATAAAAGTCTGCTTTGTGTAAGTAATGGTATATATGGTAAACTGTGAAAAATAATATCCTCTTTCTGTTGAGTTGTATTTTTATTATTTTTAAGTGTTTTATTAATTAATGTATTTATAACCTTCAAAGGATAATTGTTGTTTCCAGTTTTGTTTTGAGTTTTGTTATATTCTCCCTTTTGAATTTTTAATAACTTAAGCTCAGTAGTTTTTGTATTAGATTTGTTAAAGTATTAAATTTCATTATTTTCGGTTGCGTAGAATAGTAATTTATTATTCTTTCTGAAGATATTGCCTTTGTTTATAAATTTTTTTATCAATTTATTGTTAGTTTTGATAGTTTTCATATCAAGGTAGGGTAATTCCTTGTCAATTTTATCTCCATTGTAAATAAGGACTTTCTCTACATTTGAAGCTTAAGCAGTGCCCCATAGTTCAATTCCGTAGTAACATAAGACTTTCAAAAGCGACTTTCCAGCAAAAAAAATTCTGATTTGGAAGCACAAACAACTGTGGGAAGCAATGCATTGCTTACTTGAAAATAAAAGCTTTGAAAAATATTTTTGAAAAGCACTAACGTAAAGCAAGATCTGTAACAAAGTAGAAAATTATTACAGAAAATTTTGCAAACCAAACCAAACTTATGCATCTAATAAGTGCTTCTGTGAGGCACTTTAATAAGGCGAAAAGTTCATGGATTTTTGGAAGCTAAATGTATTGCTTCTAGGTGTCTCATCTCGAAACAAAAGAAAATTTCTTATTCATGTGCAACAGCTAGTGATTCTGTGACATTGTCTCCCTTACAAAAACGCTTCTCGAAAGAAATAATTTTTGCTGGGTTGTGTAACAAAATCAGTCTAGACTGAGAATATTCAACTCCTACCAGTCAGCCAATGTACGTTAGTTAATTTTAGTTTCACTTGTGTTAGCTTAGAATTAATGTGGTGCTTCCATGTAAGCCGTCGGTCAAGGTATATACCAAGGTATTTTACATCTGAATGTTGAGAAACAATTATATTGTCAATTTTAATAGGGAACAAATATCTTCTCGTAGGGCAATTGTTACCTGAACACACCTTTGTTCGTTTACTTTTATCCTCCACAGGTCCAACTAGAATTCCATCTGAGTAATATATTCCTGAAGATATCGGTATGCCTCGTGAGGATTTTCGTGCATATTAGAACATTGATCCAATAAAACGTGGTAACATTGATAAAACGAAAATTCAAACTTATAAAGAAAAAGATTTTCGCAAAATGGTTACTGAATTTGAAAAAAATAAAACAAGTTTCTACACTTACCAGCTTAAGAGTGCTAAAGACCTGCAGATTGTATTAAAAAGCATAGATTCGCATGTTGTTCGCGAAGAAATAAAAGATGCGCTCGTCCTCCAAAGACTTAAGATAAAAAATGTATCAAACATATTAAATAGTGAGAAGATTCCCAAACCTCTATTTTGCGTTGAATTTGAGCTAAATGATACAAATTAAGAAAAAAAGAGAGCCATCCAATTTATAGCTTAAAATATCTTTTATACCGAAAAATAATAGTTGAAGAACCACACAAGCGTTCAGAACCCGTACAGTGCCATAATTGCCAAGACTATGGCCACACAAAAACTCATTGCAAATTATCTACAGTTTGTGTGATCTGCGGTGAATTGCACGGTACTGCTAGCTGTACTAAGCCAAAACATCAAGCTGAAAAAAGTGTAGTAATTGCGGAGGTAATCACACTGCCAACTACAGGGGATGTCCTGTATATTCTTTCTTTAAGCAAACTATGGGCCAAAAACCTAAATTAGCTCCAGCTCAATCAGCAAACGCTTACTCCGCTACTTTTTCTCCAACGCGCCAACCAAGTACTGCCCATGTATCGTATGCCGATGCTGTTAAGTCAAATTCTATTCCCGCACAAAAAGTATCACCACCAAATAATTCGACAAGTACAAATTCTAGCTTTAATTTTAATCGCCTTAAAGCTACTATTGATAATCTGGTGCAAGCTGTAACCAATTTTACAGCATATAACTAGCATAATGCAAGAAATGCTGCGAATGCAGAATACGTTACTTCAACCATGAACATATTAAAAATATATTTCTGGAACCCAAACGGAATTCACCAACATAAAAATGAACTTGAGCACTTCCTCATGGAAAAAATATTGATGTCATTAGTGTAGTAATTGCGGAGGTAATCTTACTGCCAACTACAGGGGATGTCCTGTATATTCTTTCTTTAAGCAAACTATGGGCCAAAAACCTAAATTAGCTCCAGCTCAATCAGCAAACGCTTACTCCGCTACTTTTTCTCCAACGCGCCAACCAAGTACTGCCCATGTATCGTATGCCGATGCTGTTAAGTCAAATTCTATTCCCGCACAAAAAGTATCACCACCAAATAATTCGACAAGTACAAATTCTAGCTTTAATTTTAATCGCCTTAAAGCTACTATTGATAATCTGGTGCAAGCTGTAACCAATTTTACAGCATATAACTAGCATAATGCAAGAAATGCTGCGAATGCAGAATACGTTACTTCAACCATGAACATATTAAAAATATATTTCTGGAACCCAAACGGAATTCACCAACATAAAAATGAACTTGAGCACTTCCTCATGGAAAAAATATTGATGTCATCTTGGTCTCTGCGACTAATTTGACTTCCAGAAGTCTGACTAAAATCAATCGGTACACCTTTTATAACTCAAAGGGTCTCAGAGGAAGAGCATGTGGTGGATCAGCAACTCTAATAGAGTCAAGACTCAAGCACTATATTCTTGATAACATTTGTTAAGAACAGTTACATGCAACAAAAATCTGCATTGAAAATTTTTGTACAAAATTTGTGAAATCATCAATTCAGTCCCCTCCCAGTTTTTTAATCACTGAGGATCAATAGGAGAATTTCTACACTACAATGCAAAACATACGTGCTGGGGTTCGCGTCTTATTACGCCTAGATGTCGGGCGTTGTTCAACACAATTTCAAAAATTGGTTTGGACGTCATTTTGAGTGGGAAGCGCACTTACTGCACCACGGACATACAAAAAATTCCGATTGTTATAGAGTTTGGCATCATGAAAAATATCTCTAGGGATTTAATTAATGTCGAAGCTTTCCTAGATCTCTCCTCCGATCACTATCCCACGATCGTTACAATTTGTAGCTAACTATGAAGTGACTTATCTCACCCATATGTGGAGATGATCAGTTGTGTAAATTGGCTGGGGTTCAAAAAATATCTCAGTAGTCATTGTACGGAAAATATTAAGCTATGAACATCCTAAGATGTTGAATTTACGTTGCCAATCGTAAGGAAAATATTAAACAAGCTGTTGAACATGCCGCTATATCCCATCCGTATACTGGATTTAATAGGATTTATTCTACGGATATTGAACGTCTTGTATGTGAAAAAAGAAGAGCTAGAAGAGAAATGCAATAACACTAATCACCCCTTAATAAAATTAGACTTAAATAATGTACTAAACGACTCAAAGAGTAGCTATCGTCGGAAGAAACTGCTTTACGTGAATAATATCAGCATCTAATTACTTCTTATGGCGCGCTACTAGAAATCTTAAAAGACCCGATGAGCTGAATACACCACTGCGCACTTCGACCGGAAGATAAGCCAGAAGCGATAGTGGAAAAGGTAACTTATTTGCTGAGCGTTTAAAATCTGTATTCACTCCCTATTCATGTACGGGTGCTATTGATTTGTTGAGTGTAGATTCTCTACACCCTCGTCCCTTAAGGTTTATGCTGCGTGAAGTACAAAAAATAATTGCTGAACTCAACCCGAAGAAAACTCAAGGAATTGACGGAATTATTAATAAGATTCTAATGAATTTGCCTCTAATTGCAATAAGAATCATGCTATTTATTTTTAATGCCATTTTACGAATGCATTATTTTCTACATAACTGGAAACTTACGAAGATCAAAACCATTATAAAGCCAGGCAAAGATCCTACCAAGTCTGGGTCATATAAGCCTATTAGCTTACTATCAACAATCTTAAAGCTTTTCGAAATGCTGCTCATGAAAATTTTTTTCCAAAATTTTAGCTAATAATGGGTGCATAGCATAGCACAATGGAACAAAAGAAAAGAAGTATTGTTCTGCCCTCTTCATTGATGTTTCTTAGGAATTTGACAAAGTATGGCATGAAGGCCTGGTTTTAAAATTAAATACATATCTGCCATAAAATATACAAAAACTGTTGTGGAGGGAGACTTCATGAGTGTGCCGAAACTATAACTTCCGGTGTCCCAGTGTGTAGTATTCTGGGGCCAGTCATGTATTTGATTTGTACTTGTGACAGACCTATGAGCAATAATATCTATACCTTTACATTTACCGATGATACAGCCTGTATGAGTATGCATGAAAACTCTTAAGAGGCATCCTGCAATCTCCAGGAGCATATTACCTAGCTGGAAATATGGTTGAACTTTTGAAGAATTAAAGTAAATGAACAAAAGTGTGTTTGGGTAACATTTACCCTACGAAGACATAGTTGTTAGCCTATTCAACATTCAAATGTGAATTATATTTGTATACACCTTGATCGACGGCATACATGGAAACACCGCAATGACTCTAAACTGACACAAATGATATACTTATCTACAATTCGTATGTCCGGGTACTTAGATGGGGTTTCTTTAATTTTTTTTGTAAGCCTAGATATTCTTTGTCGTTAAAACAAGGCGAGCTTAAATCAATGTCCTGTTCTGCTATGTCAATTGATGCCGTTTCTTCATAAGGAATTCTAGATAATGCATCTGGAAACATATGATGTTTCTCTTTTCGATGGCTAATTGAAAATTGGCAACCTTAAAGTTTCCATATCCATCTTTCTAATCTTCCTGTCACATCCTTCTATTTTAATAACCATACTAAAGATGAGTGGTCGGTGACCACCCCAAATTCTTGAAGTTCAAGGTAACACCTAAACTTTTTAATGGCTTCTAGCGCTGCTAAGCATTCACGTCCGGTGACACTATAATTGCGTTGAGTAGAATTCAGTTTTTTTATATGAACGCAATAGGCTTTTCATGGCCTTCATATTGCATCAACACAGCACCGATGCCAAAGTCGCTAGCGTCGCATTGTAAATAGAATTTTTTTTTTAAGTCAGGATTGGACAGGATAGGGGCAGTTGTCAATATATTTTTAACTAACTCAAACGCTTTATTAGCTTCTTAGGTCCAGCAAAATTTTCGTTTGGTCGATAAAAGTTCAGTGAGTGGAAAAACAACATTTGAAAAGTTGAGAACAAATCTGCGATACCAGCCTACTAAGCCCCGAAAACCTCGTAATTGTTTTAAGTCCTTAGGTACCGGCCAGTTTTTAATCGAAGCGACTTTCCCTATTATATATCCGAGATAATTTACTTCAGTAACACAAAATTTAGATTTTGAAAGATTTAAGGTGAGGTTGGCTTTGTTGAATTGTTCGGCTATTCGCACTAGTACAGAGAAATGTGAGCTAAAATCTTCTGAGACGATAATCAAATCATCTAGATATCCAAAGACAGAATGACGTAGATAAGGAGGTATTAAACTATCTATCAACCGACACATCGTGGACGGCGCATTACAGAGGCCGAAAGGCATTACAAAAAACTGATACAGGGGCCTTATTGGTATCGTACAGGCGGTAACTTTTGACTCTGGCGACAAGGCCATTTCCAACTAAGCGTCTCTTAGGTCTAGTTTTGAAATTATATTAGCCTTGGGTAATTTTGAAAAGATACCATCAATGTTAGGTAGTGGATATGCATTCTTGCGAGTAACCTGGTTCAGTTTTCGCTCTTCTAAGCATAAATTGATTTTGTTGGGTTTAATCACCAGACGCATAGGAGAGCTCCAAGCAGACATAGATGGTTCTATAACTCCTAATTATATCATGCGATCAATTTCCTTAAACATTAACTGTTCCACAGCCGGTGAAACTGGGTAAAACCGTTGCCTTACGGACTTAGCGTTAAAAACATCAATGATGTATTCAATTAAGCTTGTTCGTCCTAAACCTTTTTTTTCAAAGTCTGGAAAGAGGGCCATAATCGCAGTCAGTTGTTGGTTTTGATTGAGGGTCAATGAATATTCCAGACTGTTGTTATTACATCGGACTGAATTTTAGAGAGTTCTTGCAGAGAAGGGGTTACTTCTTGTAATGTTTTAAAGGGAGATTCCCCCGGGGAGGATGAAATTATACTACCAAAGAGCTCTCGTGCCAGATTAAACGTGGTCCAAAAATCCAAACCTAAAATAATTCGTTGGGTAATAGAGGACATTATAAAAATTTTTAATTTTTTTACTAATTCATTAAATGTAACATCAACATCCAAAAAACCAAGAACCTTTTGCTTATTTCCATCAGCCGTTCTTACAAAAGTATTCATCTTGACAAATACATTACAATATACATTAGCACCCGTGTCTAAAAGGCCAAATTCTACAAAAGATAACATTTAACAGAAGCATAATATCGTAATTTTTCTATTTTTAAAATAGGTACGCAATCGTTTAGTGGAGCGTTTTGGTACACGTACAGACAAATAATTTAAACCATTGTTGGAAAAAATAGACCTTCGTTTTTCTATATAAATTTGCCATTTAACATGGTAAGGTAATATTGGATAAGCGGTTTTCTCATTTTCTTTTTCATTAGTTTTTAATTCACAATTTTGACGTTTCGCCAGTCTAATAGTGTTTTCAGATTCTATATTATTATTATTCGGTAACAAAATTCCTAGGAAACGTTCCGGGAATTGTTCTTGTCTGGGGAGTTTTTTGAACTTGACAGTTTTCGATTAGTACAGGTTATGCATTGGGGTTTATAAGTATTTTTCATACCGCATCCATAACTGAAAATATTCCGCAACTCAAGACAATCTTCCCAGTGGTGTCCATGTTGATAACAATTCCTACATGTACGAACTAGCGGAGCTTGATGAACTGCATGCACTGAGATTTCTGGTTCTGCTTGAGATTTCCCACATTCTATATTGCACTCAATTTCTGCCACTGGACGTTTACCTAATACATTTTGAGGATATCTATAGTTCCAATTTTTACGAAAACTTTCAGAATACATGAGCTGTTCTCTAATCTGAACTAACTTTCGGAGATGTGCAATAGACAATACCGGCACATAGAGCAATTCGTGGCGGATTTCCGTCCGCCGGTTACGTATTAATAGTTCAACTAACTCTGACTCGGGAATGGGTGTGGAAAGTTTATCCGTAATGGTTGAAACTGTTTCATAAAATGCTACAAACGTTTCATGTGGTATCATTTTTTGATTTCTTATTTCCTCATGCAAGTCGAAACTTGATTTGAATTCTTTATATTGATATTGTAAAGCTTCACAAAAATCTCGCCATTCCACAACTTCGACTTGCTTGTGGTATCGCCAATACCAATCCCTTGCTTTACCAGTTAATAACATTTTTTTTTCATGCGTATATTTATTTATTGTATCTTCAAAAAATGAACTAACAATTAGTATTCGAATCTTACATCTAGATATAATAATTAGGCCCAACCAGTATCAGGCATAAATCAGGCATAAAATAAATATCGTATTAAGCACTAAAATCTTTTCCAGCTGTTTCATCTGGAGTGTTGAGTATTAGAGCCACAGTGTCCATCTTTTTTAAGCGGATGTGTCCAGTAAAATTCAAGATGTTACGAGCAAGTGGATTAGGATGAAACTCAAGTTTTGTTAAGTATTTGCCTGCGTATTTTTTAATTTCTTCAGTCACTAGTCACAAATTTAAATCACGATGTAAATTTTAATTTTTATGTATCATGGAGCCGATATTATTAGTCTTAAAATGTTATGCCTTCGTTGGATTCTCTCTATTCTGGACTCTGAAGCAGTGCCCCATAGCTGTATTCCGTAGCACCATATAGGTTTCAAGAGCAACTTGTATATCAAAAGCTTACAATCTAGACTCAGCGTGGAGTTTGTACCAATCAGCCAATGTGCCTGAGTTAATTTTAGTTTCATTTGTGTTCTCGTTGAACCTTCATAGTGAACACACGTCATAGCGGATTATTTTTACATACAAACAAAACAAAAAAAAAAACAAAAACAAAAAACAATAAAACATTCAAAAAATATTCGTAATACAAAATTAACTTTGATAAATAAGCAAAGGAAATATTGCAAATTTTTTTTTTTTACATAGTCAAAACAACAAAAACAAACAAATAACCGCAAACAAAGTACCCTTGAGGAATACTCTACATGAGTACCTCAAATACAAAAAAATGTGAAGTGAGTTCTAACGGCAGAAATGCATATTTTACTGTGAGTTCTGAAACTCTTAATGAAAACAATAAAAATAAAAAATCTTATGAAAGTAATTTTTTAACGGCAAAGCCAATTTTTCGTCAGCGATCAATTTCGCTTTGTCCAATGCCAACTAGTGATTCATTAACATTACAGTTGCCTAGTACTTCTTCATATAAGTCAGCGATTTCATCCCCTTCGGGCTCGTGTTCATCACTTAACCAAGTTATCACTACAGATAGCAGCAGTTCAAAACCCAAGGTCCAAATCGGTATGGACAGATACATAACTGTGGTAAAGCGTGGGCGAAGCCCAAATTCTTCTAAAATTTCATCTGCTCCAAAGATGTCTAGGGATAACAGCGCGTCCTCTACTAATCGTCAAAATCGTTTTTCAATATTGCAAGACAATAACGACAAGCCCGCTGCATCATCGCAAAAGTCTTTTAAGCCACCACCTATCTATCTGAGAGAAAAAAATTCCAACGCGCTTCTAAAAAAACTACTGTCGGCCATTGGTGAAAATACCTTCCACATCATTCCAATTAAACGAGGTAATATTGACGAAACAAAAATCCAAATTTATGATGAAAAAAATTTCCGAACAGTTGTTAGTGATTTTGAGAAAAATAAAACAAATTTTTACACTTACCAACTCAAGAGTGCTAAAGGCCTACAGATAGTACTAAAGGGCATAGATTCATATGTTGACCCCGAAGAAGTAAAATGCGCACTTATCGAGCAAGGATTTAAAGTAAAAAGTGCTACTAATATAATTAATAGAGAAAAGGTCCCCCAACCCCTATTTCGGGTTGAACTGGAGCCGAATGACATACAATTGAAAAAAAATGAAACCCATCCTATTTATAATGTAAAGTTTCTCTTACACCGAAAAATCACAGTTGAAGAGCCACGCAAGCGTTCAGGTCCCGTACAGTGCCATAATTGCCAAGAATATTGTCATACAAAATCCTACTGCAATTTACCTACAGTTTGTGTTATCTGCGGTGAATTACATGGCACTGCTAGCTGTACCAAGCCAAAAGTTCAAGTAGAAAAAAAATGTAGTAATTGTGGAGGTAATCACACCGCTAACTACAGAGGTTGCCCTGTATATTCTTTTGTTAAACAGACTATGGGACAAAAACCTAAATTAACTCCAGCTCAATCAGCAAATGCTTACTCCGCCACTTTTCCTCCAATGAGCCAACCAAGTACTTTACGAGTATCGTATGCGGATGCTGTTAAGACAAATTCAATTCCCACGCAGAAAGTGTCCCCACCAACAACAAGTAATTCGACAAATGCTAACACAAGCTTTAATTTCAGCCGCCTTGAAGCCACTATTGATAATCTAGTGCAAACTATAAACAACTTTACTACAAATATGACTAACATGATGCAAGAAATGCTACGAATGCAGAATACTCTGCTTCAAGCATTAATTAACAAGCCATGAACACGTTGAAAATATGTTTCTGGAACGCAAACGGCATCCGCCAACACAAAAATGAGCTCGAGCACTTCCTTATGGAAAAAAATATTGATATAATGTTGGTCTCTGAGACTCATTTGACATTAAGAAGCTTATTCAAAATAAATGGTTACACTCTATATGATTCAAAGGACCCGAGAGGGAGAGCATGCGGTGGATCAGCAATTCTAATTAAGTCAAGACTCAAGCACTATGTCCTTGACAACGTTTGTGAAGAATATATGCAAGCAACGAATATTTTCGTAGAAAATTTTTGTGCGAATTTCGTGATATCATCAATTTACTCACCTCCCAGATTTACAGTTACAGAAGAGCAGTATGAGAAGTTCTACAAATCGCTTGGATCTTGTTTCCTGGCAGCTGGCGACTACAATGCAAAACATACGTACTGGGGCTCGCGTCTTGTTACACCTAGAGGTCGAGCGTTGTTTAATACAATTTCAAAAATGGACTTGGATGTCATTTCGTGTGGGGAGCCCACTTATTGGCCTACTGACGTACAAAAAATTCCGGATGTAATAGATTTTGGTGTCATGAAAAATATCCCTAGGGACCTAACTCACGTGGAGGCCTCTCTAGATCTCTCCTCCGATCACTCTCCCACAATAGTTACAATTTTTAACCCACTAAGGAGTGATTTGCCGAACTCATATGTGAAGATGATAAGTCGTGTTAATTGGCTGGGGTTCAAAAAATATCTCAGTAGTCATTGTACGGAAAACATTAAGCTAAGTACATCCGATGATATTGAATTTAACGTTGCCAATCTTAACGAAAATATTAAAGAGGCTGCTGAACATGCCACTACTTCCCATCCGCAGACTGGCTTTAATAGAATTTATTCTGCGGATATTGAACGTCTTGTATGTGAAAAAAGGAGAGCTAGAAGAGAATGGCAACAACACAGATCACCCCTAAATAAACTCAGACTTAAAGAATGTACTAAACGACTCAAAGAGTTGCTATCGTCGGAAAAAACAGCATTACTAGAAAAATTTCTAGAAGGTCTCGATGTCACGTCAGCATCTAATTACTCTTTATGGCGCGCTGCTAGAAATCTTAAAAGACCCGTTGAGCTTAAATCACCACTGCGCACTTCGACCGGAGGATGGGCAAGAAGCGATAGCGAGAAAGGTAACTTATTTGCTGAGCATTTAAAAGCTGTATTCACTCCCTATTCATGTACGGGCGCTGTTGATTTGCCGAATGTAGTTTCTCTACCCCCTCGTCCCATAAGGTTTAAGCTGTGTGAATTACAAAAAATAATTGCTGAACTCAACCCGAAGAAAGCTCCAGGTATTGATGGAATTAGTAACAAGATGCTGATGAATTTGCCTCTAATCGCAATAAGAATCCTGCTATTTATTTTTAATGCCATTTTGCGATTGCAGTATTTTCCACATAACTGGAAACTGGCGAAGATCAAAATGATTCCAAAGCCGGGTAAAGATCTTACCAAGGCTGAGTCATATAGGCCTATAAGTTTACTATCAACAATCTCAAAGCTTTTCGAAAAGCTGCTCATGACTAAATTTTCCAAAATTTTAGCTGATAATGGGTGTATCCCAGATCATCAATTTGGTTTTAGAAGTCAGCATAGCACAATTGAGCAAACGCATAGGTTGGTGCAAGTTATAAGGAAGACATTTGAAGAAAAGAAATATTGTTCTGCCCTCTTCATTGATGTTTCTCAAGCGTTTGACAAAGTATGGCACGAAGGCCTAGTTTTAAAATTGAAGACATACCTGCCAGTAAACATTCAAAAACTTTTGGAAAGTTATATTGTTGATAGGAAGTTCACTGTTGTGGAAGGAGACTTCATGAGTGTGCCCGAATCTATATCTTCCGGTGTCCCACAGGGTAGTATTCTGGGGCCAGTCTTGTATTTAATATATACTTGTGATATGCCTGTGAGCAATAATATCCATACCTCTACGTTTGCCGATGATACAGCCTGTATGAGTATTCACGAAAACCCTTCTGAGGCATCCCGCAATCTCCAGGAACATATTACCCAGTTGGAAATATGGTTGAACTTATGGAGAATTAAAGTAAATGAACGAAAGTGTGTCCATATAACGTTTTCCCTAAGAAGAGATACTTGTTCCCCCATTCGAATAAACAATGAGAATATTCCTCAACATTCTCACGTGAAATACCTTGGTATTCACCTTGATCGAAGGCTTACGTGGAAACATCATATTGACTCTAAGCTAACTCAAATGAAACTTAAGTTATCTCAAATACATTGGTTGATTGGCAGAAATTCAACACTCAGCCTAGACTGCAAACTGTTAATATACAAGTCGCTTTTGAAACCAATATGGTGCTACGGAATTCAGTTATGGGGCACTGCTTCAGCTTCAAATGTTGAGAAAATCCAACGAAGACAAAACAAAATTTTACGTTTAATAACATCGGCTCCATGGTACATTAAAAATTCAAATTTACATCGTGATTTAAATATGCCACTAGTGACTGAAGAAATTTCAAAATACGCAGGCAAATATTTAACTAAACTCGAGTCCCATCCTAATCCCCTTGCTCGTAACATCTTGAACTTTACTGGACACATCCGCTTAAAAAAGAGGGACACCAAGGCTCTAATACGCAATACCTCAGATGAAACTTTTTGAGAATAATTTTTTTTGCTAGTACATAATTATTGTATTAATAACTAATATCACTAAAATTGTTTTCGGCATTGGTCGGACACATTAATTATATCTAGACTTAAGATTTGATTACTTATTGTTAGTTCATTTTTTTGAAGATGCAATAAATAAGTTATATGTATTAAAAAAAAAAAAAAAAAAAAAAAAAAAAAAAAAAATTTGTGTTAGCTTAGATTCAATGTGGTTTTTCCATGTAAGCCGTCGGTCAAGGTGTATACCAAGGTATTTCATGTGTGAGTGTTGAGGAACAATTTGATTATTTATTCTAATGCGGGAACAAGTATCTTTTCGTAGGGTAAATGTTATCTGAGCACACTTCTGTTGGTTTACTTTTATTCTCCATAAGTTCCAGCTCATTCATATGTTCCTGAAGATATCGAGATACCTCGTGAGAGTTTTCGTGTATACTAAGGTAGGCTGTATCATCGGCAAATGTAGAAGTGTAGATGTTACTGCTCACAGGCATATCAGAAGTATAAATCAAATACAAAAGTGGCCCTCGTATACTCCCCTGTGGCACACCGGATGATATAAATTCGGGCACACTCATGAAGTCTCCTTCCACAACAGTGAACTTCCGGGCAATAATATAACTTTGTAAAAGATTAAGAATAGTTCTTGGTAGATATGTCTTCAATTTTAAAATTAGGCCTTCACGCCACACTTTACCAAATGCCTGAGAAGCATCAATAAAGAGGGCAGAAATATATTTCTTTTCTTCAAATGTTCTTCTTATAAATTGAACCAATCTATGCGTTTGATCAATGGTGCTATGCTGACTTCTAAAACCAAATTGATGATCCGGTATGCACGCATTATCAGTTAGAGTTGGGGAAAATTTTATCATGAGTAGCTTTTCGAAGAGCTTTGACATTGTTGACAGTAAACTTATTGGTCTGTATGACTCAGCATTGCTAAGATCTTTGCCCGGCTTTAGAATCATTTTCACTTTAGCAAGCTTACAGTGGTGTGGATAATACTCCAGTCGTAAAATGGCATTAAAAATTAATAACAGGATTCTAATTGCAATACGTGGTAACTTCATCAACACCTAATTACTAATTTTATCAATACCCGGAGCTTTCTTTGGGTTGAGTTCAGCAATTAGTTTTTCTACCTCATGCATCTTAAATTTTAAGGGAAGAGGGGGTAGAGCAACTACACACGGCAAATCAACAACGCCCGTGCATGTGTTTTGGGGTAAATACGGATTTTAAATGCGCAGCAAATATGTTACTTTTTTCAGTATCACTTCTTGCCCAACATCCGGTGGAAGTGCGCAGAGGTGATTTAAACTCAACGGGTGTTTTAAGATTTCTCGCAGCGCGCCACAAAGAGTAATTAGATACTAGTGTGACATCGAGGATTTCCAGATAATTTTTCAGAGATACATTTCTTTTAGATGAAAGCAACTCTTGGAGTCGTTTAGTGCACTCTATACGAGAAGTTCAATATCCGTAGAATAAATTCTGTTAAACCCAGGGAGAGATAGTAGCATGTTCAGCAGCCTGCTTAATATTTTTGTTAAGATTCGCAATGTCAGATTCAATATCATCGGATGTTCTTAGCGTTATATTTTCCGTGCAATGACTACTAAGATATTTTTTGAATCTCAGCCAATTAACACGATTGATCATCTTCACATATGGGTGAGGTAAATCACTTCTAAGTGTGTTACAGATTGTAACGATAGTCGGAGAGTGATCGGAGGAGAGATCTAGGGAAGGTTCGACATGAACTAAATCCCTAGAAATATTTTCCATGACTCTAAAATATATAACATCCGGAATTTTTTGTATGTCTGTATGACGTCCAAGCCCATTTTTGAATTTGTGTTGAACAACGCTCTTCCTCTAGGTATAATAAGGCGTGAAACCCAGAACGAATGTTTTGCACTGTAGTCTCCAGCTGCTACGAAACAAGGCCCAAGAAATTTGTAGAAATCCTCGTATTCATCCTCAGGGATTGGGAATCTTGGAGGGGAGTAAATTGATGATATAACAAAATTTGTAAAAAAAATTCAACAAAAATATTAGAAGTTCTGCACAGATGTTATTAAGAATATAGTGCTTGAGTCTTGAATTTATTAAAATTGCTGATCCACCGCATGCTATTCCTCTCGGGTCCTTAGTATCATATAAGGTGTAGCCATTCATTTTAAATAAACTTCTCGAAGTCAAATGAGTCTCAGAAACCAACATTATATCAATAGTTTTTCCCGAAAGGAAGTGCTCGAGCTCATTTTTGTGTTGGCGAATGCCGTTTGCGTTCCAGAAACATATTTTTAACGTGTTCATGGCTTGTTAATTAATGCCTGAAGCAGAGTATTCTGCATTCGCAGTATTTCTTGCATCATGCTATATATATTTCTAGTAAAGTTGTTTATAGTTTGCACCAGATCATCAATAGTGGCTTCAAGGCGACTGAAATTAATGCTTGTATTAGCATTTGTTGAATTACTAGGTGGGGACACTTTCCGCGTAGGAAAAGAATTTGTCTTAACAGCATCGGCATACGATACACGTGAAGTACTTGGTTGGCTTATATGAGGAAAATTGGCGGAGAAAGCTTTTGCTGAGTGAGCTGGAGCTAATTTAAGCTTTAAGCTTCGTACAGCTAGCAGAACCGTGCAATTCACCGCAGATAACCTGTAGGTAATTTGCAGCAATTGTTGCACTTTACGGGACCTGAACGCTTATGTGGCTCTTCAACTGGGATTTTTCGGTGTAAGGGAAACTTTACGCTATAAATTTGATGGGTTTCATTTTTTCATATTGTATGTCATTCGGCTCCAGTTCGACCGGAAATAGGGGTTGGGAGACCTTTTCTTTGTTAATTATATTAGTAACATTTTTAACCTTATATCTATTGTCGACAAGACCACATTTTATTTCTTCGGGGACAACATATGAATCTATGCCCTTTAATACTATTTGTAGGCTTTTAGCACTTTTAAATTGGTAAGTGTAAAAATTTGTTTTGTTTTTTTCAAATTCACTAATAATTTTTCGGAAATCTTTTTCATCATATATTTGGATCTTAGTTTCACCAATGTTTCCTGCTTTGCTCTGTTATCCCTAGACATCTTTGGAGCAGACGAAATTTTTGAAGAATTTGGGCTTCGCCCACGCTTTACCACAGTTATATACCTGTCCATTCCGACTTGGACCTTGGGCTTAGTGCTACTGTTATCTGTAGTGATAACCTTGTTAAGTGATGTATACGAGCCGGAAGGGGATGATATCGCTGACTTATATGAAGAAGTACTAGGCAATTGTAATGTTAACGAATCACTAGTTGGCATTGGACAAAGCGAAGTTGATCGCTGGCGAAAAAGTGGTTTTGCCGTTTGAAAAAGACTATCATCAGATTTTTTATTTCTATTGTTAACAATTTTTTGTTTTTGAGGCACTCATGTAGAGTATTCCTCAAGGGCACTTTGTTTGCGGTTTTTTTTTTGTTTTTGTTTTTTATGTTTCTTGCTATGTAAAAAAAATATCAACATAATTTGCTTTGCTTATTTATCAAAGTTAATATGTATTACGGTTATAATGTATTACTAATATTTTTTGTATGATTTTTTGTTTGTTTAGTATGTACAATATGTATGTATATACATAGAAAAAAAAACTCCGCTAAGACGTATGTTTACTATGACAACTCCCATATGGGAGTTAATATATGTAAATTTTTATATATTAACGTGAAATCGTTGTTAAAATTTTCCCTGGTTAAGCTACGTACTCGATATAAAAATTCATCTACTCCGATAGTCCATATTTACACTATGCAAGTCTTATTGCTAAGCTGATTAGTTTGATGGGGAGAGAGACGAGGAGAACAGTAAAGTTTCTTTTCCCCTCGTCACTCTTTCCTAACAAACTAATCAGCTTAGCAATAAGACTTGCATAGTATAAATATGGACATACCGGTACGAGATCCATCAAATCTGACATTCCAATTTTGTATAATGGAGGTGGTTTTGTCTGAGCGTGTTGCAAAATTTTCATCACAGTCTTGATGAGGTTGCGGACAATTTCGACTCATTTGAGGCTGATTTTGAGGTCGCAAATATGGCGATGGAAAGTGGCGATTATCACTAACATTTTGTAGAAGCTGAGATAAATTCAGATTGTTTAATAGGCGCGTTACTGTGCTTTTAATGATAGAATTCAATTGCGTATGTTCGATATTCAAACGATTATTAGCGGAGGTATTTCGGCCAACGTTAAATTGTCTATTATTTTGGGGCAAATCATAATTATTTGAAGGATAATGAGTGGAAATGTTTCTACCGATTGTAGGTTGTCTAGAATTTTGTGGTGATGAATAATGCTGTACATCTATTTGGTATTTTTGAATAGAAGGGGAGTATTCCAGTAATAAGTTTTGATTCACAGATTGTACACTGATATTAGAAGAAGGAATTTGTGTCTCATTCAATAAAGATTTAGTATTACTTCGAGTGTGGTGTTGCTTTGCTATTGCACCACGTCATCTACCTCGATTAGTCTTTTTAGTGTTTTCACTGAGCAGTAACGGATCCTGAACTTTCATAGTTTTGAGTTCAGATAAGGAAAAGGGCCTTTTGCAAGAGGGGCACTCAGTCGAGTTAGATAAATGATTTTCAATGCAATAGCGATGAAACGCATGATTACATTCCGTAATTATCAAACAGTCTTGTCTTTCGGACAATTTTTCATTGCAAATTATACATCCCAGATTATTAGAGTCTTCTGCCAAAGCAGAAGCTTGCGCTGGTGGTGGTGGGGATCGTTCCATTACAACGACACGAAAGAATTAGAGACTATTTCCTTGCAGATAAAAAAAAATTTTAAAAAATATAGAAGAAAAAAAATAAAGCAGGGTTTCGTGTGCCAATAGGGCAAAATATAACACGAAACAGCTTTATATATAAGTTACGATAGGAGATTTGTATTTCGGCAAAATACAGGTGGTATAACGAGTATTTTTATATACAGGGTGTTTTTTTTAGAGGTATAGAACTTCGAATTGAAATAAAACACAAGAAAATCGTTTTAATGTCCATCAATTTGGCTTTATTGGAAGGATAATTTTATGCCATTAACGTTTAAATATGATTTCGGGCATGTGGCCGCCGCGGCTGGCTCGAATAAAGCCAATTCTACAGGTCCAATTTTCAACCACTTTTTCGAGCATATGGGGCCGAAAAGTGTTGGCAATAACGCCACGAATGTTGGCTTCCAAGTCCCCTAACGTTTCTGGTTTGTTGGCGTAGACGAACGACTTCACATATTCCCAAAGAAAATAATCCAATGGTGTCAAATCACACGATCTTGGTGGCCAATTGACAGGTCCATTCCGCGAAATTATGCGCTCATCGAATGTTTCCTTCAATAAATCGATTGTGACGTGCGCTGTGTGGCATGTAGCGCCGTCTTGTTGGAACCACAACTCATCCACATTCATGCCATCCAAAATCTTCCATAAAGTTGATGGACAAAGCTCCAATTGCTGTGCACGGTGGCGAATCGATTCATTCGGGTCCTCTTCAACACTTTGCTCTACAGCGGCAATTGTTTCTTCGGTGCGCACTGTTCGACGTCTCTGCGGATGCGTATTATTACATAGAGTAAACGTAGTGCGAAAACGATCCACGGTTAACCGAATTAATTGCTCTGATGGACGATTATGTCGACCATAAAATGGACGGAGCTTGCGGTAAACTTCGCGAACTGAACCATTATTTTCAAAATAAATTTGCACGATTTGCAAGCGTTGTTCTTTTGTCAACCTGTTCATGATGAAATGGCAAACCAAACTAAATATTAATCACTTGACAGCTGACAAAATGGCCGCCAGTTAAAAAAGTGATGCCAACTTAAAGTTCTATACCTCAATAAAAAACACCTAATATTTATATTAAAAAGGTTTTTACTTTTTGGTAATATAAGTCGAAAGAATAGGTAGCTAAATAAAAGCTATTCCTGATTTTAACGGACAATAAATTGAAAGTATACCCAATTTTATTGTAAATCCAGGGAAAAACCAAGATATCGTTATCTCTTTGTTAAAGAAATTCAATACAAAAATTTTCTTTTTCTTTGAACTATTACATCTATTACTTACACTGTTCCCAAAAGGATTGCTAGTATACATATATATATTGGTCGAATTATCTGAAAAGATAAACTTCCGCTATTCGAAGTCCGAATAGTGCTAAAAATTATTTGACTCACTAAATATTATAGATATTTGGATAAAGAATAACTAATTTGTAAAATATTGAGCTTTATGTATACAAAAAAATATAAGTGGTGTAGAGCCAATCAAATTCAATATATATGTATATCTTTTCGCACGTATATAGTAAATTTTGTGGGCCCCACGTTGGGCATCAATTTATGTAATGTGCAATCTTAAAGTTAGCTTTATAGTTAATTATTTGTAAAGAAAAAATAAAATAAAATCAACCAGATGTAAGGTTGTGAAAGCTAAATTTGTCCTCCTGGCTTTGGTGCTCTAACAAAGATATATATGAAAACGAATGGGAAGCATTGATACCACTAGCGGTCAGTCGGATGGGTGGGTTCTTGTTCCCAGAATTCATCACGACAATAGAGGATTGAGTTTACATAAATATTATTGTAGACTCCCGTCATAATTATGACAAAACAAAATAAGGAAAAAGCGGAAGTTGATCTCTATAAGTTGAGGTGTTACTTTACCCTGTTTGGATCAACTAAATAAGATTACGATTTTGTGTTGAAAATTAGATTAAAAAAAATTAAATAAGTCTGAGTTTACACTATGAAAGTCTTATTGCTAAGCTGATTAGTTTGTTAGGAAAGGGAGACGAGGGGAAAAGAAAAATTACTGTTCCCCTCGTCTCTCTCTCCGTCAAACTAATCAGTTTAGTAATAAGACTTGCATAGTGTAAATATGGACTATCCATATCAAAATGACCCGATATTATGAAATAAATTACTGGCGAATTTATCTTGATTTATCTTTTTAAGAAGGTTTCGAACTTTGATATATTTTAATAAATATACATATATACAGAAGCATGGTAATATATATTTAATTTATTTTGGGTTTGGTTTTATTATTTCATAATGACATTTTACAAAGAACTGCTGGCAACATGTGTATAAGCTATTTTGGTTAAGCAACTAACCAGGAGCTTTCAAAGCTCAATGTGAAGATAGAACTTTGCAAAATGTTGGGAACAATGTTCCTGGGTTACGATGATCGTTAACTATCATCGAATAATTATGCAGATAATAATAACTCACTCACCAATATTCATAATTTATGTAAATATGTAAAGATGCAGCGGATTGATGAGGCCTCCTAAATTACTGGTTCTCTTTAACAGGTGCATGGTGAAAGCTGGACAAAGTGTATGTATCAGATAAAGAGTATGTATAGAAATTTCCATGCTATAAACGTACATACATATATGTCGATACTTAAGCTAATGAAATGAATAATATAATATTAATGATATGTACAAATTAATTTTTTGTTTTACTTAATTTTGAAAAAAATATTTTTTTGGAGCTAAAAGCTCCTTTATTTAATGTTCAACTTAAACTAAACTTTTACAAAAATTGTTTTCTTAAATATGATTAGCAACGTTACAATCAAACTGCATACTCAACATTTTCTCACAGGTATAGAAATTATTTTCTGTACGCGTGTGCACTGTCATCAAAACAGAATTTTTTTTTTAGAAATATTTTAATGTTGCCAAATAGCGAGAGTATCGGGTTTCCGTCTGGCTTTGTTTTTATGAATTATGAATTTTAAATGTTGAATGTATTAACTCCTTCCCACCTAAATTTCAAACGTCCTCGTTTGAACCATCTAATTTTTGTTCAAAAATTTTATTCAATCCTTGGATTGCTGAACTAGATAAATTTATCTGATCCTTCAATCTCGGCTTTTGATATTTTCGTACTGCCAAAAGTGTTATAATCATTAGCACTATCGCAAAGGATATTATATCACTTATTGATAGGCTTATTTTATTGCCGGTTTCGATAAAGTTGATGTGTTTCATATTTTTTGTATTGATTTCTTTCATCATTTGCAGGGATAGGATCTCTTCTGTTCTATTGTCTATAGATTTTTGCTGGAGTATGATGGGTAGTGGTTTGTTGCTACTAACTTCTTTTGTCTCGTAGGATCTGCCTTCTATTATAATTGTTGAGTTGTGGTGGCGAATAAGGAATGTTCCATTTAATGCTGTTTCTTCGTCGTCTATTATGGCAATGCCCTTGTAATTGTTGACAAATAACAAATCTTTGGAAATTTCTTCCGTCTGTGGTAAATGTTGGTTGTTGATTTGAGTGCAATTGGTTGGCTTACTGTTTAACAAATTAGCAATACAATGGTCTTTACTTACATCTACTATTTGTTTATTAGTACAAATTAACAGATTATTATAATTTTTGCATCTATTTAGTATTCCAAATATTTTATTTTTGTTTTTTAACAAAGTCTTAAAGTTAATTTTATTAATTTTGTCTCTTTTTTTCACTGATCTAATTTCTAGTACATTAAAAGATTCTAATTCGGTAGTTGGCAAACTTATTATGTAGATAATTGGTTTGTCGTCTGCGGCTACTTTTACTTCAGCAAATTCTAGTGCTTCGTCTATATTAATGAAAGGAAACTTGTCCTGAATCAATATTTCTTTTGCTACATCGAGTTCTCTGTCCGAAAGAATAAAAGAGTTTATTATGTCCGCCTTGGCCCAATGAATAGCATAAGCTATATTTGTTAACTCCTCCTTGAGTATTTCTAATTTATATTTTATATTGAGAGCTAATTCATCGGCCATGATCTGGTCTGTTTTTATTATCTTAACTATTTCGTTTGTTCTGTTAGTAAGTTCGTTTATTTTGTCTGCAGTCAGTTTGTTAATTATTAATTGGTCATTGTTGTTTTCTAACAGTCCATTTATGCGATCAATCACAATTTCATGATCGCGGTGGTCTGGATTTCCCGCTATCCACTTCCAAGCACTACCTATAAAATCAAGAGAACGTTTTGAGATACGTTTATTGATCTTTAGCCTCGTTAATGAACTTTCGATTCCTAACACTAAGTTTGATAAGATAGGATAAAATGCGTTCTTGCTCGAAAGTTGTTTCTGAATGGTACTGTTGATAGTCCTCAGTAAGTCTTCGTACAACTCGATATCAATTAGATGGACTATCTTGAATGTGCCCTTCTGAATTTTTGCTGTTCCAGTATGAACGGTAACAAATTCCGAGTGAGAGTAATCATAAATCTGCACTTCGGCAGCAGCAGTTGCCAATAACCTGTGTAGTCAATGGATAAAAACATTATTAGTTTCGAATAAGACTTTTATGGATGATTTGACCTTTTTCTGTCAATATTGTATTGTGCCTATCTTCTTTTACTATTTCTTTTGTATAACGCTTTGTTAGTTTAGTTCCTAAAATTTTGTTCCTCTTTACATAAACTATTTGCCCTGGGAGGTACGTTATAAAATCTTCCTTATTTTTATTATGAAATTCTAGATCCTTTTTCTGCTTAGTCTGCAAAATTTTATTGAATTTGAATTTAGGGATGGTTCGTTATCCATTACTATTGTTTTTGGTACGCCGAATGAGAAAACTATTTCTCGAAGTGGTTTCCTTATATCTTCTATGGCCCTACTTTTCAATAACTTGGTTTGTGCGTATTTACTAAATTTATCTAAGGCAGTTAAAATAGTCTTTCCTTCAGTCAAGTATATGTCAACGTGAACAATTTCTCCTGGGTGACTTGGTAATGGTATTTCAGATATTCGTAGTTTTTGCGGCTGTCTTTCGTATTTGTTCTCTTTACATATTGAACATATTTTTGTTATGCACTTAATCTTTTGTGCCATTCCTGGGAAGTAGTATTTTTCAATTATCTGAGCCTTGTTCTTTATTGCGTTTCTATGTGCTCGATTGTGCGTAGCAATGATTATATCTTCTTGATCCTGCTCGTTTGTTATATCTTCAACAATTTTGTGTGTGTATCTGACCTTATAATTTCTGAAGTGAAGAGGAAAAATATTTTTTATAAGTCCCATTATACCTTCTTCCGTGCAAATGCCATTAATAACAGATGGGTTCAGTCGTCGTTTTAAATGTGAAAGTAAAATTTCTTCTGTGAACTGTGGTTCTATTATGGTGTGTGTGTGTGTATCAAAGGAAAAATAATCTGGAATTGGTATGATGCTGTTTCGCCAATCTTGAAAAATAGTTGGTTTCTAAAAACATTGATAGGTGCTTCGACGCAAGGTATCAAATCTTCCCCAGAACTGTCATCACTATGTGTTGTATCACTAAGAGTGTTTATCTGATTTGGAATTCTTGAGAGAGAATCCGCCACGACATTTGTTTTTACGGGTCTATGTTCCAATTGGTAGTTAAAGTCTTCTAAGTCTAAAAAATAAACATTGTTGATGGTTGATTGCGATGATGCATTAGGCATTTCGCACTCCTGTTGTGGATAGTCATCTTCAGGTGAACTGTATGAGCCATTAAGATCAGCGTCAATATTTAACTCTTCGTGTGGGCATTCGTTTTCGTAAGATTGGGATGGACTTTGGTAAGTCTCAGCATAAAAATTCCTTTGAATTTTGTTGGGAACATTTGATGTATCCAAGTTTGGTCTCTTTTGTGCGATTTGGTAGTTATTCCCTGGAATGTTTTGATAGTTCACTTGTCTAGAATAATGTGATCTGTCCATTTCCATTGGTTGTGGAGGTTTTGGATGAAACTCTTGTCTGTTGTTGAATCCGGTGAACCTTTGTGGGAAATTATTATTAAATTGACGTGGTTGCTGTTGTGGGAATTGAGGAAACATTCTTTGTTGCTGTTGTGGTTGGTTATTTTATCTGAACTGATTGTAATTATTTCTTGGTAAATAAGATAATTCAGGATAAAATATTCTAGGTTGCACTTTCGCACTCCTGTTGTGGAAAGTCATCTTCAGGTGAACTGTATGAGCCATTAAGATCAGCGTCAATATTTAACTCTTCGTGTGGGCATTCGTTTTCGTAAGATTGGGATGGACTTTGGTAAGTCTCAGCATAAAAATTCCTTTGAATTTTGTTGGGAACATTTGATGTATCCAAGTTTGGTTTCTTTTGTGCGAATTGGTAGTTATTCCCTGGAATGTTTTGATAGTTCACTTGTCTAGAATAATGTGATCTGTCCACTTCCATTGGTTGTGGAGGTTTTGGATGAAACTCTTGTCTGTTGTTGAATCCGGTGAACCTTTGTGGGAAATTATTATTAAATTGACGTGGTTGCTGTTGTGGGAATTGAGGAAACATTCTTTGTTGCTGTTGTGGTTGGTTATTTTATCTGAACTGATTGTAATTATTTCTTGGTAAATAAGCTAATTCAGGATAAAATATTCTAGGTTGCGGTCTTGGGGGTAAAGGAAAATGTTTTAGGCGGCCTCCACGATTTTGGTCGAAACTTCCGAAAGTCAATGGCTTAATACCTTGTGCATATTGTCTTCTAAAATGCATATTATCTAATTTTAAGCACATTTGTAGTGCCTCTGGTAAGCTTTTGGGTTCGCTAACACTTAGCAATCTTGGCAAATCTCCATTTAGTCCACGAACGAACGTGTCCAGTGCCTTGTTTCGGTATGAATGTGTCATAACATTCATCGCATCATTTGATAACTCGAGGCAAGCAACTTTATCTAATATAAGTGACAACAACGAATATACCCTTTGATAATAGTCTGCGATACCTTGATTTCCTTGGGAAAGCGAATTAAGTTGATACTCCAAAGTTCCTAAGTCTCGTCCATCTGAGTAATGCATCATTAGACATTTTTTTATTTTTGTCCAGTCAAGCGGAGTTCTATAGGACTCCAGTGCAGTATCTGCATCTCCAATTATTTTGTGTCTGATAACGTGTAATATGGCGTAATATTTTGGAATTCCTTTTATACTATCGTAAACATTGAGGATTCTGTCCACAGTCTTTCGCCACGAATTGAACTCGCCTGCTTTACCACTTAATTCTCTAAACACTTTACAATATCAGGGATATTGTCCGCTTCCTTGAGTTGTGTTGCGTTAGCAACGTTAAAGGATACGTCTGCAGTTTTATTTTCGTCCGGTGTCGTGTTTAGTTCCCTAAGTGTCTCATGTATTATGGTTTGTATTTGTTCCCTAAGTGACGGTAATATAGTCGATGGAGTGTTCGTACGGCTAGTGGCTGTCGAACTCCCTGCCAAGGATAAGCTACTTAATTGATTTGCTAAGTCGGATGCTGTATTGGTAGTCATTTTCAAGACAAGCAACTTTTCCCACTATAAACAAGCACTGATTTATTTTTCTATAGTTCTGGATTTATTTAAGTTTGGTTATAAAATGCAATTTTGTGTGTAGCTGATCATAAATTTGAAACAATCACTTTTAAGGAAAATAAAAATGAGAAAAAAAATATTTATTCCTATCAATACTTTGTGTGCTGTATTTCTTATTATCCCTGCTATTGGAGGGTCTCCTGAGAATCGCAATAGCTTCCCCCTCTTAAAAGTTTCGTTAATATTTTAGCAATTCTTAAATTTTTATTTTATTTTAACTTTTTAATTTATCATTTCAAAAAAAATTTCATTAAGTTTTCTTCTTTACTTTTAATTAATTTTTTATTTAATATTTTGAATATTTTATTATTTTAATTAATTTTTAGTTAAATTGTTTAATTTTTCTTTTCTTTTTTTTATATGTATTGATTCTTTTAAATCCCTTTTTTAATTATTTTCTTTTTTTAATCAATTTAACAGTTTCTTTAATACCAAAAAAAATTTTTTCCTCAAAGATTCAAAATTTTGTTTTCTTAGAATTTCGTATTATTACTTACATATAACTTAAAATTAAAGTCTTCATTTTCAACGTTGGGGCTCTGGGTTGGTAGACGTTCAGGATTAGCCCTTTGTACTCTGGTCCTTCTTCGTTATAAAGTCGCCAAGCCTCCTGTTGTTGAATTGATGGTTGCCCTACTTTTAGATTTTCGGGCTTTCAGTTGCGATTTATATCTTCACTTCTTTTTTTATATTTAGTGTTAGCTTTTAATGTTATCGTTTCCTTGTTTCGTTATTTTAATAGTACATATTTTTTTAATAAAAATTGTTTTAGTTCTTACTGTATTTTTCTTTAAAACAGTATTTTCCAAAGTCTAATTTTCAGTATAATGTTCTTTTAAATTTATTTTATTAATTTTATTTTAGCATATTTAAGTTTTTATTTCTATTTATTTTATACTTTTATTTCTAAAACAGTATTTTTCAAAGTCTAAATTTCACTATAATTTATTTTTTGATTTATCTTATTTATTTTATTTTAGTTTTTATTTCTTTTACTTTATACTTTAAGTTTTTATTATTTGTTTCTTTTACATTTGCGTTGTTTCGTTTAAGTTTCAGTTGCTTCCTTACTTTTTCTTTTCAGGTTTTTATTTTTTATTGTTCCACACACGATCCTTACTTTTTTCTGTTCAGGATTTTTTCATGTTGCCACACGCGATCCTTACTTTTTTCTTTTCAGGAGTTAATTCACGTGGGTCCCTGCTCGGGCGCCAATTAATTTTTTGTTTTACTTAATTTTGAAAAAAATATTTTTTTGGAGCTAAACGTTTACAAAAATTGTTTTCTTAAATATGATTAGCAACGTTACAAGCAAACTGCATACTCAACATTTTCTCACAGGTATAGAAATTATTTTCTGTTCGCGTGTGCACTGTCATCAAAACAGAATGTTTTTTAGAAATATTTTAATGTTGCCAAATAGCGAGAGTATCGGGTTTCCGTCTGGCTTTGTTTTTATGAATTATGAATTTTAAATGTTGAATGTATTAACTTACATAGTTAGGGATATCTACTGAAATATACTCTTGTTTCTTATTTATTTTTTGTTTTTGTTTTGAAGAACTTCACAGGTGGTAATTATGTTATGTATGGATGTATATTAATTCATTATTGCAGAAAGCACTTAGAGGAGTTTTTTATACGGTTTTCTATGGGTATATACCTAAGTACAAATGTACATACATATGTATACGTATATACTATAATATTCATGGACCATTATCCAACCATACATATTTATCCCTATGAGGTTGAGACTTAAAAAAATATAGACACTGGTTATACTTATGGATGAATCAAGTTGGAAGTTAGTTTTCTGCGAGTTAAGCAGGCCAAAGGATGAAGTTGTCTTCAATGTGATTCGGATAAGCAAATGACGATGTTGTTTGATGTGGTTTTCACTATTTTGTTCTTTCGTTTTCTGTGTTCTCTTTGTGTTTGGTGTGTTTCTGTAACTTGTTGCTTTGTTTCTTTTTAATGTAGGTATTTGATGCGTGTTTATATAAATGTAATATGCACTTAATGAGTTTTACTGACTGATCAACTTCACGTGATGAACAAAGTAGAGCCCAAAATAAGTAATGAAATAACCCACAGTGGTACCCAGGAAATGAGTCCACCACGAAGTTAATGCTTTATTTATATATGATGTTCTTCTTTTCAGTGATATTCTTTGTGGCGCGCTGCGAGGAAGCTTAAAACACCCGTTGAGTTTAAACCACCCCTGCGCACTTCTACCGGAGGTTGGGCAAGAAACGATACTGAAAAAGGTAACATATTTGCTGAGCATTTAAAAACCGTATTTACCCCAAACACATGTATGGGTGTTGCTGATTTGCCATGTGTGCTTGCTCTACCCCCTCGTCCCTTAAAGTTTAAGATGCGTGATGTACAAAAACTAATTGCTGAACTCAACCCAAAAAAAGCTCCGGGTATTGATGAAATTAGTAATAAGATGCTGATGAAGTTGCCTCGTATTGCAATTAGAATTCTGCTATTCATTTTTAATGCCATTTTAAGACTGGAGTATTATCCACACAGCTGGAAGCTTGCCAAGGTCAAAATGATTCCAAAGCCGGGCAAAGATCTTACCAAGGCTGAGTCATACAGGCCTATAAGTTTACTGCCAACAATGTCAAAGCTCTTCGAAAAGTTACTCGTGATCAAATTGTCCCCAATTCTAACTGATAATGCGTGCATACCGGATCATCAATTTGGTTTTAGAAGTCAGCATAGCACCATTGAACAAACGCATAGATTCTGTTTGCGAAAAATAAAAGTTCTTGTCTTTTTGATTGTTTAACTGCAACTGTTTTATTACAAGTGGTCAAACCACTATACATACTATTACAATTTTCGTATGCTTTGAGTTAAATTACTAAAGCATTTAACAACAACAACATTAGTAACAAAATTACTCAAGAAAGAGATCAAAAATATTGTACCGTTGGTTTTAAAGGCAAATAACAAACAAGAAGAACATTAGGGTGATTCTTAAATATTAAATAAAATATTATTGCAAAAAAATACAATACGAATTAAATGAACAAAAGTAATAAATAAAAAACATCGTGAACAGATTGGTTCAATTTATAAGAAGAACACTCGAAGAAAAGAAGTATTGTTCTGCCCTCTTTATTGATGTTTCTCAAGCATTTGATAAAGTGTGGCATAGAGGCCTAATTTTAAAATTGAAGACATATCTACCAATAAACATTGTTAATCTTCTGCAAAGTTATATTCTTGCTCGAAAGTTCACTGTTGTGGAAGGAGACTTCATGAGTGCGTCCGAATCAATCTCATCCGGTGTGCCACAGTGGAGCATACTGGGCCCAGTCTTGTATTTGATTTATACTTGTGATATGCCTTTGAGAAGCAATATCCATAAATCTACATTTGCTGACGATACAGCCTGTCTTAGTATGCAGGAAAACCCTCACGAGGCTTCCCGATATCTACAAGAACATATTACACAGCTGGAATTATGGTTAAACTTATGGAGAATTAAGGTAAACGAACAAAAGTGTGTTCAGGTAACATTTACTCTGCGAAAAGATACCTGTTCACCCATTAGAATCAATAATCAAGTTGTTTCTCAACATTCACATGTAAAATACCTTGGTATACACCTTGACCGACGGATAACATGGAAACACCATATTGACTCTAAGCTAACACAAATGAAACTAAAATTAACTCAGTTACATTGGCTGATTGATAGAAATTCAACCCTGAGTCTAGATTGCAAACTTTTGATATACAAGTCGCTTTTGAAACCTATATGGTGCTACGGAATTCAGCTATGGGGCACTGCTTCAGCTTCAAATGTAGAGAAAATCCAACGAAGACAAAACAAAATTTTACGGTTAATAACATCGGCTCCATGGTACATAAGAAACTCAAATTTACATCGTGATCTAAATATGCCACAAGTGACTGAAGAAATTGCAAAATACTCAGGCAAATATTTAACTAAACTCGAGTCACACCCTAATCCGCTTGCTCGAAATATCTTGAACTTTAGCGGACACATCCACTTAAAAAAGAGGGACACAAGGGCTCTAATACTTACCACACCAGATGAAACTGTTTGAAATTATTTTTTTATTTTTATTTTTTGCTTTGCACAACTCTTATGTATTTTGAATTACTATCACTAAGTTTATGTCCGACACTGGTCGGGCCTAATAATTATATTTAGATTTAAGATTTGAATACTTATTGTTAGTTCATTTTTGAAGATACAATAAATAAATATATGTATCAATAAAAAAAAAAAAAAAAAAAAAAGTGATATTTTTTCTTTTGGTTTGTTTTTTTTTTTTTTTTTTTGTGAGGCTAGTGAGGAACGGATGTAATGGCTTATGTCGGCCGTAAGTAATTCACTGACTAGCAACTATTTCTCAGTTCAGGCGAATTCTGAGCTGGAATACACACAAATACCCATGAGTTTAGATAGGAGTTTATTATCTTTTCTTTTGTTTTTTTTCACATAAAACACATTAATCTGACGATATATATACATATATAAATATATATATATATAAATATATATATATATAAATATATATATATATATATATATATATATATATATATATATATATATATATATGTATGTATATGTTAAATCGGTATTTATTTTGTAATTATATCATACCTTTTTTCCTTTAATATTTCCGAGAAGAACTTAATGGCTGAGCAGATCGAGAAGAAAAAAACTTAGCTTTGCGAAAACGGTAATTGTAAGCTCCGGTATAATTCCACGCGTGATTACACGTTAAACACAAGCTTGCATGAGTTACAAGCATATTTACTTTGTCAAAAGATAGGTTGACTGCATTGGCTATAAGCTGGCAAAATACATCTCTAGTGACATATCTGGATAGACGCTTTTCTTGTTTTAATAACAGAAACGCTATTGATGTGAATTGTATGTTTGTTTCATTTTCTGTTTGTTTATTTATTTATTATACCCTTCACCAAAAATGGTAAAGGGTATATATGGGTTTGTCCAGATTTGTGTAACTTCTACAATATTCATTTGCGGCCAAATAAAGTTTGTTATTGTGGATCCTTATGAATAGGAGATGAAAAAAAGACATGTCCGTCTGTCCATCTGACCGTCTGCATGTACGGATTTTCTGAAGCTCCTAAAAGAGTTAGAGAGCTCGGAATTGGACTGAATCGACCGCATTTGTCTTGGAACGATTGGTATTGAAAATCAGCAAAAATAAAGAATTGGTTCTTGCATTTTCTATATATAAAGTTTTATCACACATTTTTTACAAATCTACCAAAAAAGTTGCTGTGCATAGAACCAACAATATTTAATTCTGTTACTAACCTCACTAGCTACTCCACCGCTGAAGCTTGCTTGAACTTACTTTATATTTACTTTAGTTAAACATTTTCATTAACAAGCATTATTTCGTGTTAAACCCCTTTTTGTCACCAATACATAGACATTGCCTTATGGAATTTTGGCTTGGCACATGTTTTTTCGTACGCATGCATATGAATTGATGTGTATAACAATCAGTATCGTCATGCATAAAACTATATGTTTATATGTATGTATGTATAAATATACGCTACCATGAAGACCATTCCCTAGTACATACACACATATGTATATGCATAAGAGTGTTGATATGAACAACTACAACAACAACAATACGCTACAAATAGTATTGAAAGAAGAATATCCAATCGTTTGTACCAGTGAGCTGCAATTTTCATGGTTTTTGATGATTTACTCATACAATAAAATTTTTACTCACATTTAATCACGTACAAAAGATTCAACGTACAATAAAATCAGCATCGTTCTAATATCTGTTCATTGGAATGATTGTGAGTGGAGGGATCGAACATGTTTTACTCAATTCATTCACATACATTAAATGTTTTATTCAGTTTTAATCATGCAACAAAACTTAATGTTGAATATAATCAGCATCATAGAAACGAACGCATCGTTGGAATAATTGTGAGTGGAGTGATCGAACTTATTTTATTCAAACTTCTATGTGAACAAGCGCTGACGTTGAATAAAATCAAAGTAGTCAAGTTCGTTCAATTTTAAAACACACACTCCCAAACATGTCAAACAGGGGTGGAAAATTGGAGGTTTCTTTTTGTTCCAATTCGTCGGCTTGTTTCTGGTTTGCGGCACAGTATATTGAAAATACATTATGTCTGCAGCAAACCAGAAACTACGAGTTTGAAAATTTGATTGTTTTTATGGTTAAGCAGATTAAACAGATTACTAAAACTCAAACTGATTGATAACAATTAGTGAAAAGCAGCGTTTAAAAACTAGACTTGTATCAAACTCATTCAGTAGCTCGTTTTTGACACAAACCAATCATCAAACCCATGTAATTTAAAAACTAGAAGAAAATCAACTGAAAAGTGACAAAGTTATAAACAATTCAGTGAATAAATCCAAATCCTATATTTTCCGAATACTTGATTTTTTCGACAATTTATGAGCTCAGTTGCTCACACGAAAATATATTGAATTTATTTTTTTTATTTTTATGTATTTTGACTTTGTTATTACTATTATGTAGTCACTCAATTGCTTATAACTTTGTAATTTTTCGGTAGATTTTCTTATTGTTGGTTTTAGTTCTTACGTAAAAGTATCATCTTTACGTACATGAACAGAAACCAGACGTTTTCTGAACGATTTGTACTTTTCTGTCGGCATGGACTCACTGTAAAATATGATTTTTTTGAAAATGTTCATCGAGATATTTTGAACCGCTTTACCACTCGAAGATCCGATTATACATACATATTTATTTGTCATCTCAATATCTCGCATTTAAATACCAAGAACGACCCAATCTCACATTTCTTGCTCGAGATATGCTTGGTCAAGTGAAAAAAGGTCGAAAAAATGAAAAAATTACAATATCTCAAAAACTGTTCCATAAAAATAATTTAACCTTGATTTTCGAATTCAGAGGAAGAAAATAAATAAGAAAAATCACCTCTCATCAAATGTACATGAAAAATATTAATTTTGTAAACATAGTGTAATTTATCATTAAAAAAATTAAACTGAATCTCAGAAATTTATATAAAATTTGTGTCTAATATTTTTCAAAGAGTTCGTAGCGACTAGCTCTATTACACAGTTCCTTTACTTTTACCATCCCTGATATGAAACACCTAAATTAAGTACACATACCCATACATACTTAAACATTGATTTGTTGGCTCTTTATAAATACAACATTCATACACAATGATTTTTTTCATTTTCACTTTTACTCTGCATCAACTACTTGATGCTGATTAGAATGAAAATTTTTTCCTTCCGCTTTATGTTCTTGTTTGAAACACTCATTGTCGAGCCAAGTAACCAATCATTCGAACTGATTGGTTTGATGCTACGCATGATTATAAATCATATCCACAACATTCCACTCACTTGAGCGATTAAAACTTAGCAACTAATATGTGTGTTTTGAACAAGTTTGATTTTTTCAACAAAAATACATGTTTTTAGGATATTGATTACGTATGATTATTTTTCCGATCACTCGTTGCAGTTCCCTGGCGTATTGAAAGAAGAATATTAAGTTGTTTATGGCAAGAAATGGAATTTTTTTTTGTATACAAATAAAGTATTGTGCTAATGAATGCGTGTTGATAAAATATATGTGCCCTTAATTATGAAAGTGGTCTGAAGGCTAATAAATCAGTCAAGGATTATATGTATTTTATTTTTAAATCATGTTTAAACAGAAAACTTTGTTTTTCACAACAAAATTAAATGAATCTTAAATAGCCAACACTGTGCAGTTAAGTTTTGTTTAAGTTTTACCAATATACCATATGTTTTGTGCATGTGTTTGTTTTTTGAATGCATGTACATGAACATCATGTGGTCGTATTAAAAAGACTTTCGTTTAATTTTCGCAAATATACAACAAATGTAACACATATTTTCATATCATGAAATATATAAATAGAAAAATGAATTCCGATGCTCTTTTTGTATCATAAAATGTGTTTTTTGCTATTTCACTTCTTTCTTTCTTTCATAATATTTGGAAATCTTGTAGTGCTACCGTACTTTTAACGTAATTTGATAATAACTTTAATTCGCCACTGAAAAAATTAAAGTGTGTTTAAACACATTTTAAGTTTTTATGAAAATTAACTCAAACTATATTTAAACATTCACTGATTTATTAGCTATATGTCATATATTTCTTCCATCGAGATATTTAATAAATTACATTTGAAGAAATTAAAAAAATATTGTTATATTATGCAACATTTTAACTTATAGTTGTACTAGTGTCGATTAATAGAAGTTTATTTAATATTTATTAAATATTTTTTCAAGTTTTTTAGAGATTTATTTCATATTTCGATGCAGAAATATATGCATATGACGTAGACCACTTTCATAATTAAGGCCACATATGTATAATTGTAAATACGTATGTATATATATTAAAAGTGCCCAAGTATACATACATATGTATATGTATATAGTTTGCTATATCGGTATTATGTAAATAAGGGCTTGTTAAAGAGAGTAGTAGGGAACTGCCAATCCTGGATCAATTAAAATTTGAAATTTGTGAAATTGTGTTTTTTATTTACATTAGGAGTTTTTTGTTTACATTAACTGTTTTTTGTTTACATTAACTTTTTTTTTGTTTATATTAAGTGTATGTATGTTTCTATGTATGTATGACCGTGGGAACTTGTGCGCGGAATATTTTGTGGGAATACATTAAGGGGGTTTAAAAGTTTGAAGCTTTTATATGTATATGATTTTCTAACGCCGACGGGATAACAGGTTTATGATTTTCTAATGCCGACGGGATAACATCTTTATTTTTTTCCAATGCCGACGGGAAAACATGTTTATTTTTTTCAAATGCCGACGGGAAAATCATGGAAATGATTTCTCCTAATGCCGACGGAAAATTTGTGGGTGTGTCTAGCTGTAGGAATTGAAGTCTGGCTGTGATTGGTGGAGGGCGGGGAGTTGTTGTAATATGTATCCGTGGGAATCTGTGTACATGTATGTATGTATGTCTGTAAGAGTTTAAGGCTGTCTGTAATTTATGAAAGGCGAGGTGAGAGTGTTCATGTAATACGTATCCGTGGGAATCTGTGTATATGTATGTTCGTAGGAGTGTAAGGCTGATTGTGATTTGAGGTAGGGGAGGGTGTTGTTGTGATAGATAGATAGAATGTGCCTATGTGTGTGTGTATGTATGTATGTATATGTAGCAGTTTAAGGCTGTCCTTGATTTGAGGTAGGCTTGGGGGTATTATTGTATTATGTATCTATAGGAATTTGGGTGTTTATATGTCTGCAGGAATTTTTGTGCATGTATATATGTAGAAGTTTAAGGCTGATCGTGATTTGGATTGTTGAGATTGATCGATTGTATGTGACCTTGAGAATTTGTGTATGTATAACTGTAGGAAATTTAGGGCTTATCGTGATGTATGAGGGGTGAATTGTTCATGAAATATATAACCGCGCAATTTGTGTATATATCTGTAGAAGTTTAAGACTGATCACGATTAATGAGAGGTGAGGTGAAGATGTTCATGTATATGTATCCGTATTTGTGTGTATGTATGTCTATATGAGTTTAAACCTGATCGTGATTTAGGTTGTGAGATTGATAGATTGTATGTTACCTTGAGATTTTGTGTATGTATATTTGTAAGAACTTTAGGCTGACTGTGATTTGAGAGGGGAGGGGCGTTGATGAAATAGGTTTAACTTTTCGTAGATGAATTTTAGTATGTGTGTGTTTATGCGATTTTCTCACCATAGTATTTATATGTACGTAGAAATAAATTGTTTCTCATTTTTTGCTAGAAAATATTATCATATATCTGAACTCCCTAATCCTAGTATGTTTTTCATATTGGAGGATGAGATTGCTTTATATTTTATCAAGCTTAAATATATCCAGTGTTGAAGTCTGTCGGTCAGAAATTTGTTTATATTTGTATAAATATTAATTTCAGATTTTGCAAAATTCTTGTGTACGATCATGGCGATTTTGTGTGTGTGTGTATGCGCGATAGAGTTTGACTGGTCTGTGATAAGTTTTTTTATTTACGTACATTTGTCTTCTTCGACTTTCGTCTTCAAGCGTCAATAGCTTGGAGAACGGTTTGTATGTTTTCATGATGTAGATATGTAAGTGTGATCCAATAAATACTTGAGCATGCGCAGTGAAAAAATATTGAAAGCATGCCGAAGCATGCAAATTTAAAAGAATTCCTCACGTCATATAATTTTGTAAGTAAAGAAATATTATGATTCTATGCTAAATGAAATACATATGTATCTACTCTGTAAAAAATTCAGAAGAGTGAATTCTTAAATTCTAATAGCATAGATTTTTAATTGAAACACCACTACAGGTCGGACTCTCACGTCACTATCGATAGAAGCATGCTAAGGCATGCATGCTAGCAAAATATATAAATCTGTTAGAAGGTGATGAGAAACTTGTTTCTAATTATTAATCTGTAGACAGCAATTGTATCTGGATCAAACCAACTCATGAATGAAATGTATACAGATATGGTTGATGGTGATGAGGACCTTTTTTAAGTAAGAAATGATTACATCTGAATGTGATACAACCCAGCCTACGTCAACAATAACTTCAAGGGGGTCAACCAGCAAACCTCATGTAGAAAAACTCGATGTAAAAATTCTCTCAAACATAGATATTCTAATGTTTCTGATACTATGAAAACACAGACGGTGAATTGATCGTGGAGGTAACTGAATTATTTGAGATATATTTTCTAGAATAGTTGATTATTAAACATGTGTTTCTTGTAGATAAAGTAATTTCTCTATACATACATACATATATTTACCTATATGTATATATGAATACATTTATAAATTAGACAAATATTCACTTTTCAAGTAGTAAAATCCGAAAAAATAGTAGTGACACATTAAAAGAAAAAAAATTATTAAAAAGAGGGACTGAGTGATCAACTGATACGTACACTTTGTCTGACAGATAAATAAAGCGCACTTAAAAATATCAGAAATATATGCACAATATGCTGAACTTTAATAAAATGAGAAAAAAAAATCATTTAGAACATCAGATAAAAGCCATAGGCGAGTAACCTTCATAAGATAAACATATACCTTATTAATGAAAACATATTATCAGTATGAAGTAACACAATTTGAGGAATTAAAATTTTAAAATTTAATTGTCCCTTAACGCTGACAAAGAGTGGACAGATATGTTGATATAGAAAGTCATCTTGTATACTAGAGGAACCGTTGGGTGGCCAGACCTAAATTGTAAGAAAACGATTTCATTTTCTGTTGATCGCTATTCAAGAAGAAAACAAGTTTCCTTATTATGATTTAATTAATTTAAAAGTAGATTTAAATTCAGTCTCATATCCAAATGATGATGATGAGCTATTATATGAAAGAATCTCAAGCACTTCCAAATGCACTAAAGTTTAAGATAAAAGTTCCTTTTATTCAATAGCAGCTCAATTGATATAGAAATTTATTATGAAACAGCAATCAAGGACCTCAGCTACTGCATTTTTACTGATGATAGAATAATAGAAAGTCCGGAAAGTCTTATAAATGTATATAAAAATTGTTTTAATAGACGAGTCAGGTTTCGAATTATTTTCATTACAAAAAGAAGTAGCGGATGTTTTCAACAATAATGAGTATAACAATTTCATTATAAAACCACCATTTGATTTTAAATGTTTATCAATAAAATAGGAAAGAGAAGCAAAGTGGTTAACAAAAAACTATCCACACCTAAGCTGGACTGCTGGATCAGTTTCATTTCAAAGCGTTTGTCATTTCATAAAAGCCAATGCAAGATGTTCTAAAATATATGTAAAGGGTGAAGAAAAAAGATGATAGTTGGAAAAAATTTTACACCGAAAAATTTCTAACGTTGACTATATAAGCTACATCAACTTTAAACAAATGGAAATAAAATATATTAAATATTTATACTATAGTTACTACAACTAGAGGGGAATTCAATTTTACTTAAAACAGAAACTCTTCACAAACTTTTAAGTAAATACATCCAAAAATGAAAAGAACGTTTTTTTTAATTTCAAATAAAAAAAAACTATGGAGATATTTCAAATCTATACACAAAAGACCAGGCGAATCTTTACAACAAGAACAACAAAAGACCGCACATGACAAAAAAAATGTTTTTAAACAGGGAGCCCCAGACTTATTTGTATGTACATACATACATACATAAAATCAATTTGTAGATCCATATGTACATATGTACACATATTATCAAATTTCTTGCCCATGCTCAAGTATTTATTGGATTTTAAAAATCACACTTACATATCTACATCATGAAAACATACAAACCGTTCTCCAAGCTATTGACGCTTGAAGACGAAAGTCAAAGAAGACAAATGTACTTAAATAAACAAACTTATCACAGACCAGTCAAACTCTATCGCGCATACACACATACACACACACAAAATCACCACGATCATACACAAGAATTTTGCAAAATCTGAAATTAATATTTATACAAATATAAACACCTTTCTGACCGACAGACTTTAACACTGGATAAATTAAAGCTTGATAAAATATAAAGCAATCTCATCCTCCAATATGAAAAACATACTAGGATTAGGGAGTTCAGATATATGATAATATTTTCTAGGAAAAAATTTTCATATGAGAAACAATTTATTTCTACGTACATATAAATACTATGGTGAGAAATTCACATACACACACACATACTAAAATTCATCTACGAAAAATTAAACCTATTTCATCAACGCCCCTCCCCTCTCAAATCACAGTCAGCCTAAAGTTCTTACAAATATACATACACAAAATCTCAAGGTAACATACAATCTATCAATCTCACAACCTAAATCACGATCAGCCTTAAACTCATATAGACATACATACATACAAATACGGATACATATACATGAACACCTTCACCTCACCTCTCATTAGTCATGATGAGCCTTAAACTCCTACAGATATACACACAAATTGCTCGGTTAGATATTTCATGAACACTTCGCCCCTCATAAATCACGATAACCCTTAAATTTCCTACAGTTATACATACACAAATTCTCAAGGTCACATACAATCGATCAATCTCAACAATCCAAATCACGATCAGCCTTAAACTTCTACATACATACATGCACAAAAATTCCTACAGACATATAAACACCCAAATTCCTATAGATACATATTACAATAACACATCCCCGCCTACCTCAAATCAAGGACAGCCTTAAACTGGTACATATACATACATACATACACACACACATATGCACATTCTATCTATCTATGACAACAACACCCTCCCCCACCTCAAATCACAATCAGCCTTCAACTCCTACGAACATACATATACACAGATTCCCACAGATACGTATTACATGAACACTCTCACCTCGCCTTTCATAAATTACAGCCAGCCTTAAACTCTTACAGACATACATACATACATGTACACAGATTCCCACGGATACATATTACAACAACTCCCCGCCCTCCACCAGTCGATCTGCCTCAAATCACAATCTAGACACACCCCGCCATCCACCAATCACAGCCAGACTTCAATTCCTACAGCTAGACACACCCACAAATTTTCCGTCGGCATTAGGAAAAATCATTTCCATGATTTTCCCGTCGGCATTTGAAAAAAATAAACATCTTAAAATATACATATAAAAGCTTCAAACTTATAAACACCCTTAATGTATTCCCACAAAATATTCCGCGCACAAGTTCCCACGGTCATACATACATACATACATACAAACATATATACACTTAATATAAACAAAAAAAGTTAATGAAAACAAAAAACAGTTAATGTAAACAAAAAACTCCTAATGTAAACAAAAAACAAAATTTCACAAAAAAAGCAGTTCCCTACTACTAAAGAGCATTGGTTTTTTATAAATATTTCAAAGGGAATAGGATTGTTTGAATGTGTTTGATTTGCTTGTTTGTTTTCTGAATATAATATGTAACAAAATGCTTAAGATTTAAAGGCTAACGTGGTTAATAAGTAGGAAGTCGGTTTGTCAAAACTCGTATGCTGAGTTTCGAACTTAGTTGAAAATTTTTTTTCAATATATTTTTGGAAAAAAATTAATCAGGGATACAAAATAATAATTATTGTTGAATTTTCATAGAAAAAAGGCAAAATTACATACAAGGAAGCATCAAACAAAGTGTACAATCACACTATTTTAATTATTCTAAACTATTTTCTAAGCTCCAATTTTAAAATTATAATTTTTATTTTTTAAGCAGAAATAATTGTTATTTCCTGATTTTTATATTTTAACTGGAAATAATTGTTATTTTCTGATTTTTCTTTTTTCAAGCAGAAATAATTGTTAGTGCTTTCGTTCTGCTAGTGTTTGCCAGAATATTTACAATTAACTTTGGTGTTATTTGTTCCTCAAAAATGATCACATGTAATTTGGCTTACAGAGAGATACGAACTTTAGCCTACTGAAATAATAATTATAGAAATAATTATTTTCCGATTTTTGTTTTTTCGAGAATAAATAAAAATCAATTTGTGATTTCTACTTTTTCGAACAGAAATTAAATTAAGTTACATTGTGGGAAAAAATATATATACATACATACATACATACTATGAACTTATAGGTACATATAGGATATACCTAACTACTACGATAGGATCAACGTGTGGATATTCCGTAGCCAAAAAACGTGGTAGCCGTCCAAAGCTGCGAACCGCTATTTTTCAGACTTTTTTGAAATGGATGTCAAATGAAAGGGATTTTCCGATGGAAAAATCATGGTGGAATCATCCTGAAAATTTGAACTCATTTACAGATATCTGGCGTTATTTTATTAAAAACAAATACACATTTTTAACCCTTATACCTACTTATGCATATTTTGGTCACATACATATATGTATTCCAGGTTCACCCAATTTAATTGAAAAATTTGAAAGTGTGTACATACATATTTATAAAATTTCGGTACTTTGTACACACAATTGTTTAATTGTATAATTATTTCAACACTTGTATTTCTTATAAATACTTCTAAGAAGATAAGCTTGAATGGCTGTATTTGAATCTGTCTTCTTATGGGTTAATACATTAAAGCTTGGATAGGAAAGCTATCCAACTGGATGGCTTGATAATCTGAGTTCAGCTTTGCAGTGAAACTCCTATAGATTATATAAACATAATATAATATGTTTTAATATGTATGTACTAAAACAGCTTAAACACAAATGCTTTAATCAAGGAACATTTTGTATTTGCGTTTAAAGTTACTGTGTTCGATATACTTAGGTACTTTTTTATTTTTGGTAGGTACATAAATACCTAATATAAGTTTTGAAAAATTTTAAATGGCACTTATGTAGCTCTGACAAGGCATAAATTTTTAGTTGTAAAATTATGTGCCTTCTTGAGTTATTGTAGGGTAAAATCATGTGTTTTATTGTTGTAAAAATTAAACTATAGCGACTCGCACTGAATTAGAGTGAAATTGTTTTTACAAAATTCAATTATTTATATATATAATATATATATGTATGTATGTGCAGGTATAAATTTATGAAACGAAGATGTAATAAAACCAAAGCTTATGCTTACTAACTTATCTTATCTTATCTTAACATATATAAAATTCAAAAACACGTTTATTTGTTAGGGGTGAACTCTTCAATGCCCCAACAGATTTTCGCCTTTCATCCCACAAAATATTTGTAAAAGACCGGCGCGTGTTTTTATATATATTCTACCCCGGTAAATGCTACGCCCCTTTCAGAAATAGTGATTTTAATAATATAAGTTAATCTATAATATAAAAATCAATCGCTGAATGTGTTGCTAAGCGCAAATCTTGAGAACAGCTGGAACGATTTCGCCAATTCTTTCTTTATAATATTTCTTGAAGTACGAGGAGGGTTCTTACGGAGAGAAAATTTTAAAACTAGGACCAGGACCGCAATAGGGGGGAAATTTCTGCTCCTCCGAAACGTCCAAACCGAGTTTAATGAAATTTAGAACATAGATAGATCTGCGTCCAAAAAGTCACATAGGCCATGTACATTTTTAAAATTAGGACCAGCAGGGCGATAGGGGGAAATTTCTATCCCTCCAAAAAGTTCAAACCGATTTTAATGAAGTTTAGAACATAGATAGATTTCCATCTAAAAATTCGCGTGGTCTATGAACATTTTTTGAACAAGGACCAGTAGGGCGAGGGGGCGGGATTGCAGTCCCTCCGAAACATTCGAACCGATTTTAATGAAATTTAGAACATAGATAGATCTGCGTCTAAAAAGTTACATATGCTATTTACATTTTTAAAACTAGGATCAAGAGGGCGATAGAGGGAAATTTCTCCCCCTCCGAAACGTTAAAAATCAATCAAATTACTGAAAATTAATTAAATATTTGTGTAATGTCTTTCCTTCAAATTTATTTTAGTTGTTGGCATAGCAATGCGCGCAGGGTACTAGTAACTATTTATTAATTATATTCAGACAGGTATTCATACATATGTACCTAAATACTTATGTAAGTGCTATTTAAAATTTTACTGGTTCCAAACCTTAATTTTTACAGCTCTTGATTTCTTTGTAATTTAAACAAAAATTTTCGAAGACATTTATACGAATGTGTGCCATGTGCCCTACATGCGTAAAAAAGCGTAACCACTAATTACTAATGAAAAACTGTTTGATTCAGACTCGTATGTACATATTTATTAAGTTTAAATCAATAAACACACACAAGAAATGCCAGATGCAAACTCAGCCTTACAAACTGCAAGAAATGAGCCGGATGGATCACACAAACCTCCAAAGTCTGATTAATTTTCATATATTTTTGCATGAACATAATATATACTACACGTGATGAAAATTGCGCCCTTAAATATATAAACTATTTTTTATAAATAAGGCAATTGTTTTAAAAATTAAGCCTTGCAATTATATATGTATAGATATTTATTAGCGCAATATTGACTTCGGTGTGAATCGATATACTTATATATCTATTTGCAATTGTACAACAATAAAACATGTATTCGTCCCGTACAATTAAAAAATCGGCAACATTTGGCTTACGTAGATTATTTGCAAGGAAATTGCATGAACACTTCTCCTAGTTTGTTTATATTTTTTCTTTCGATATGTACCCTATCGGAGAATGTGTGGTCGACTACAAAAATAGTTAACTTATAGTTAACTTTTCTTAGACTGACTAAAAGCTAACTGCAATGTCATCCAGAACAAATCCAAAATTAATTCTTAAGTTGAGTACGTAATCGAATTTGGTGAGAGCCAAAAAATTTATTCTCAGCTACTTTGAAACTCATTTCAGTTTTATATTAACACTGTGTAGTTAGCGCGTTGAGTACACAACGTGTGGTGATACATGTTCGAACCCCAGAAATTTTTTTTTAATTTACTGACTACCAGGTGATTTAAAAAAGCCAACTTTAAGTTAGCTGAAAGTAATGCAGTGTGAGACAATTGACTACTACCTAGGACATCGCAATGTTAAAATAGTCAGTTGATTATATTGAAAAGTAATCCAAGTGACAGTCAATACTAGTTGCGAAATAGTTAGCTTAAAGTTAGTTTAAAGTTAATCTAATTTCCGACAAGGTATGTACATACATACACATGTTTGCAAATACCAATTTTATACTTGTACGATTTATACCCAGCGGGAAAAATAAAGAGCAAGGATACCTTCTAGAAGGCTTTTGTACTCCTTCTTTTGGATGTACAAGGTCTACTCGCTCCATTCCACTCTTATATCATTTTTGCCTTTCCATTTCGCACTTTTGCCAGCAATTCTGTCTTCAAATTAATCGATTTTACTTTTGGTTTGGTAAAAATACACGCAAAAATTTTTACTCCTCTTTCCCCTTTTCAAAGAAGGGAGTGTGGAATGTGTATCTTATCTTTTATGCAAAAGAGTCGCGGCCTTCTATAAGGCATTCTTTAGCAGTTAGATAAAAATAGTAATTGATTTAATAATGCCTGAAGTAAGAAGATATTCTGAGTTCTCCCGCTGGGTAGTAACGTGCTCGCTTTGTATCAAAGTAGTGGTTGGCGTACACATTGTACATGCATACAATTATAAATACTTGAAGTAGCAAACTAATCAGTGTTGCTAGAAAATGCTGATGAGAGAATGTTAAATCGGTAAAAAAATTCTGCTAAAATGTTCTACAATAGAAAAGTATAATGCTAGATTTAAATGTAGAAAAAATTCTTGAAATAGCTTTGAATTTCATGTTTATACAAACTCATTAGTATTTACATGTATTTTTATAGCACATACAAACATAAAATAGTTAATGATGGTATTTTTTTTAAATGTTATAATAACGTTAAAAAAAAGTTTTAACGCACTAATAATCTCAAATTATTATTTTACTTATTCAGTAAAATATTTGTTTATTAAAAATACGTAAGTACATTGAAATTGATTATTGAAGGGTTAGCTGGATCATATGCGCATTTCATCAGGGAACCTTTACCCTGCAATAAATACATGTACATTTATCAGAAAAATCCTCCATACAGATGAATTTTTTTAAGAAACTAAAATTTTATATTTTCAAAAAATTCTGCCAGAAAGCATTTAGCAGAATTTTTTGCAAGTTGAATGCTGTTTAACTAATTGAAATGCAAGATCTAGCAGTGAAAATGCTAAAATTGCAACAATGAAACTATCCCAAACGCTTTTTGTAGTAATGATAAAGTAAGAAAATAAAATACATGTTGATTATTGAGTTCTTGTTTCAACTTTGTTATTTGTTGAGCTTCTCATTTGCTTAAATGAAAGTTTAACATATTAACTCTAGTTGTTCTAAGAAATTTTTGGGTAAAGGTTCCCTGATGATCTGCATTAGCAACAGTGAAATGCGCATAGGATCCAGCTAAACCCCTCAATAATCAATTTCAATGTATTTTTATTAAAAAATATTTTATTTAATAAGTAGAATAATAATTTGGGATTACTAGTGCGTTAACAAATTTTAAGCTTTTTGCTGTCATTGTGGATTATTAGTGCGTTAAAAACTTTTAAACGTAATTGCAAAATTTACTATAAAAATACCTGTAAATACTAATGAGTTTGTATAAACATGAAATTCAATATTCAGCTATTAGAATAATTTTTTCTACATTTAAATCTAGCATTATACTTTTCTTCTATAGAACATTTAAGCAGAATTTTTTTAACGATTTAGCATTCTCTCACCATCATTTTCTGGCAACACTGGTTGTTATGTTGAGAACTTATGGATTTTTTTTAAAGACATGTTGATAGGCCTTTCACACACGAGACTAATTTTTATGCCGCACAATTTTTGTTCTTTTTAGAACACACGAGACTAATTCATTTGGCATTAAAATGTATACGTGCACACAGCTTTTTGTGAATTAGTGTTTTTTGTATTCATTTTACATTTGCTGTTTTTTAAGTTGTGTGTGTATTGGTTTTGTGCTTCTGATGCGGGGTTGTAGCTGGTTGAAAAATTATGCCAACCACAAAACCACTCTCTTTGCCCCTCTCACCAACAAACTGGAATGTTATGCCAGCATAATTGTTCTCGTGTGTGACTGGCCATACATACATACGAGTACATATATGTATAAAATATGCACAAGTAAATATAAATTCGTTTTCTAATGTCTGTATTGTGTATGTATCTATATACATATATGTAAAAAAAAAGTAAATCCCTTGCTAAAGATCATGGATATCTTATAAATATTTTAAAGTGGACAAGATTGTTTGTTTGATGGTGCTTGTTGTTGCTATTTTCTTTCATTCATGTGTTTTTTTTCCAAAAATTTAGTAAAAAGTACTTCTACTTAATTAAGGTGGTGTTTGTATGTACATATATAGGCAATCGGCAGGGATTGATTCACTGGCTGAGTTCAATTATTGATGAAGGTATAGGGTGTTTTTTTAGAGGTATAGAGCTTCGAATTGAAATAAAACACAAGAAAATCGTTTTAATGTCCATCAATTTGGCTTTATTGGAAGGATAATTTTATGCCATTAACGTTTAAATATGATTTCGGGCATGTGGCCGCCGCGGCTGGCTCGAATAAAGCCAATTCTACAGGTCCAATTTTCAACCACTTTTTCGAGCATATGGGGCCGTATGTTGGCAATAACGCCACAAATGTTGGCTTCCAAGTCCCCTAACGTTTCTGGTTTGTTGGCGTAGACGAGCGACTTCACATATCCCCAAAGAAAATAATCCAATGGTGTCAAATCACACGATCTTGGTGGCCAATTGACCGGTTAACCGAATTAATTGCTCTGATGGACGATTATGTCGACCATAAAATGGACGGAGCTTGCGGTAAACTTCGCGAACTGAACCATTATTTTCGAAATAAATTTGCATGATTTGCAAGCGTTGTTCTTTTGTCAACCTGTTCATGATGAAATGGCAAACCAAACTAAATATTAATCACTTGACAGCTGACAAAATGGCCGCCAGTTAAAAAAGTGATGCCAACTTAAAGTTCTATACCTCAATAAAAAACACCCTACATACATATGTACGTATGTATATATTGTTATTATTTTCTAAAATTCTTCAGAAAAACTTCTTTATAGTATATATGTACATACATATGTATGTATGTAAATACATACATACATATATGTATGTGTAGTAAATAAAAGAAATATTTTTTAATATGTAGAAAAAAGAACATAAAAGTTGAGATGAGAATATGAACTCACGTTCTTCTATTTTCTGAACGAATGTTTGATTCACATTTTGTTTTATTGGCCTTTTTCACTTATTTTAAAGATCTAAAACTTAGTTTAATTACATATGTACATACATACATATGTACCTATGTAGGTGCTTATGTACATATGTATATATGTAAATAAGTATGGATGTAATACCTACATGAATGTTTGTATCTAAGTACTCGTATGTATACCTATCATTGCAAATGATAAATTTATTAATGTTTTCGCCGCGTTCAAAATTTAATAGTGTTTCATGCTTTCTTTAGCATTTGTGTCTTCGAAAGCATTCTAAAGATCATCGCAAATCGTAATAAAGCTATAATTTTTGATCTCATCAAAAACGCATGCAATATTACTGGGTAATTAATACATTGGAATAAATATCCACACGAAATAGGCATGTAAAAACAGAATTAAATCAACGCATTGACACATTGTCATAAAAAAAGTTTTATCTCCACCAAATAATAAGAGTACAATATCTCGGTGGTAGAGACTCTCTCTACTAGAGAGTGTATCTTGACAGTTTTAACAGCAATGTTCGTATCCTGTCTGCGACAATGTTTTTTTTTGTTTTGTGAAAAACGTCATCGAATCAGGGAACTTTTATGGGTTCTAAGCAGTCATTTCAATGACGAGCAGTTTTGTTAAATGTGAACCCATGGTCGCCAGTGACACCTGCGTTTTGCACCTGAATTGAACCCATGCAATAACTATTTCTTTTGCATGTCTTTTTTGCTGGGTCCGAAAATAACTTAATTATTCGATTGCTAAATAAACTTACCTAAGGAGAAGTGTTGAGTTTAAAAAAAAATAAGAAATTGATAACTTTACATTTTATTGGTGCTTATGTCTACTCATTGGTAGATCTGCAGCAGGAATGTTTAAAAAGTTTATTTTTAATTTAAATTTTCTTAGGTATTATAAGAAATTTCAACGGAACATAGTAGGCTAGTAGGTTATTTGCAACTTAACAAGCTACATATGTACATATCGCTCATTTTCTAAAAAAAACTTTATATATCAAAAAATGGGATTTTTGGGTTAATGATGCAAAATCCTCATATTGTTATTCATATTGTGTAGAAATTTCATACCATATCTTGTATACTTAACTATCGAGAGGTAAATAAAATTATCATTTTCCATTAAGGTATGTGTAAATTGAAAACTTTAAAGTTTAAAATAAACTAGTTTTTTTATTTAATAAACGAGCGATATGTATGACATTATATTGAGGGGTAACAAAAACTTTTTTTTTGTAGTGAGTCGCTCCAATGTAAATTTTTTTAAAAAATTATCGGAAGAGTAAATGAAAAAAGTTTTATAAACTAAAATATATTGTGTGTATATATATAAAAACGCATATTTTTTAACCCTTATACCCATGCATATTGCTGCAAAGTGCCTATATTTCAGTTTCACTTGACTTAATTCACACGGGCCTGTTCTTCAAATCACGACATGTCAAATCACGGTGATTTCAAAAAATTAATGAAAACTAAATAATTGCTTTTTTAAATTGCACGATTGAAAGCGTTGGAAGTTGGAAGAAAATATTCTATTATAAATGACAAAAATTTAAAATACAATGAAAACCCACTATCAAGTCAGCTATTAGTGGTTTACTTTTAAAATCACCATGATTTTCAGCACAGGCCCGATAAATTTGAAAGTATGTATTTATACAAGGTCGCTGTTGAGCACACACAGTCATGTTAACAAGGCAAGCGTCAGTTAAGGAATCTTTTGTCCGCAAGATGCATTTAAAATGCAGTTTTGCTCTGCATATTGAAGTTTAATTGGTAATGGATACGAAAGTTTTCTCATAAAATTACGCATGTCTACGTATCTACATATATACATACGTACATATGCACGCATGTCTTTTCTTTACATTTTATGATTTGTGAAGGGTATATAAGATTCGGCACAGCCGAATATAGCACTCTTATTTGTTTTCTTTTAGGTTTATTATGTTTATAGTAAATACAAAAGGGTAAAAATATTAACTAGCTATTAGGAAATTTCTCTAATTATGTGAACGGTTGTCTGAGTAAATATATGCACGTATTGGCGCTGTTTATAGATTTCAGTAAAGCATTCGACACCCTTTCCCACAACAATATTATTCGTGTGTTAGAAAGAAATGGCATAATAGGCAGAATTCTGAATTGGTTTGAAAGTTATTTAGAATGTAGAACGAAGTTAGGTATGACTGTGGAGTGCCACAAGGGTCTAAGTTGGGGCCAATTTTATACATAATTTATGCAAACGACATGCTGAGGTTCGTAAAAGAATGCGAAACTTTTGCGTACGCAGATGATACTGCTATTATTGTGGCAGATAATAATGTTTCAAATGACACAGCAGCAATGCAAAGTAAATTGGATATAGCAACAAAGTGATGTCACAACAACGGACTAATAATCAATGCTCAGAAAACAAAAATTATGCATATCAAGCTACGTCATCTACCTTATGTACAGATGGTTGTCAGATCTTACAATATTGGTAGTAAAATATGCTAAAAATTTCTTACAACCGTGTGAACTGGCAATTTTTGTCAGACATCGTTCCCAGAAAAAGCATTGTCAGTCCATTGCAAGACAACAAATTGTCAGACATCTTACAATCGTGTGAACACATTGTAAAATTATTGCCAGATATTTGTCAGACATTTTAATATTGTCATATGTGCGAAGATTATGCATCTGATAATGGCGTCATTGTAAGAGAATTCTCTCTATGGGAAACACTGCATACGCTTTATTTTAAAGAATATATCAATAAAAAAATATATGCCGACAAAATCATTGTAATTGCTTCTTTATGGTTCATAATAAATTATATTTTCGCTTTTTACATTTAACACAACTAAAATCGATTGATATTTAACAATTTCTAATAAATGCTTTGAGCCTGGCAACGCAAAACAACAATCGAACAATTTGTGCATATGACAACCGTGTGAACTGACAATTTTGTCAGGTGAATTTATTGTCATACAACAGTGTGGCAATAAATTTTAAGATTTTGGCAAATTTGATCCAACCGTGTGAAATGACAATCTACCTTTTGCTGGCAATTTTTGATTGCCAGTACATTGTCAGCACATTTCCAGATCTGACAATATTGTAAGATCTTACAATCGTCTGTACATTTCATAATACTGATTGTCTGCATGGCAAAGCAACTAACAGGACCGGCTATAGTGATATATGCTTAACAATTATAGAGAAAGTCGATAGTTACAAATATCTTGGCGTATACGTAGATAGTAATTTTAAGTGGAAAACACATATAGAAAATTTGCAAAAAAGCTCAGAAAAACTTCATATATGATTTACTATTTAAGTAATAGTGCACCATATAGTGTTCTACGACAAGCATATTTTTCCCTAGCAGAGTCTTACCTTCGACATGGCATAACAGCGTGGGGAAGCGTAAAATATAGCAGCACATTACAAAAAACACAAAATCGTATATTGAAAATTCGGTGGAAAAAATCCAACATAATTACAAACACAAAGAAACAACAACAATAATGTCAACACAAATAACACCAACAACATTAACTCCAACAGCTACAGCAACTTCGCCAGAAGAGTCAAAAACATAAACAACAGCTGCAATAACATCAACACCAACAACAGAAACTACAGCGTCAACAACAACGTCAACAGCATGAACAACAGCGTCAACAACAACGTAAACAACAGCGTCAACAACAAAGTTATTAACAACATTAACACCAACAGCAACAACAACTTCACCAGAAGAGTCAACAACATAAAGAACAGCAGCAATAACATCAACACTAGCAACATTACCTACAGCGTCAACAACAACAACAAAACCAATTTCAACTTGAGTAATAGAATTCATAATAGCAACAATAGTACTAACATTGTTACCAGCTACAAGACCAACAGCACAAACAATCTTGCCAAAAATTTGCAGATTTTGAATGTTAAGAATATATATTACACAACGATAATAAAAGAATTTTTCAACGACAATAGATTTTTGCTAACAACTGATCACATTTATAACACCAGGAGAAGTGCGGAGGGCAGATTCAAAGTTAATCATTTCACAAATGAATATGGCAGAAACACATTGTCCGTAATGTGGCCCACAACATTAAATCCCTTTTAATATAATTCAATTCAGCTAATCAAGAAGTATTTAATTAATCTCCAATAGTCAATCCTTAAAATACTCAGAATTCGTTACTATAACTTCATTGTTAATATTATTATTTTTTTTATTATCAGTATTAACCTGCTATTTTTAATTATTTATTTAATATCGCTTCTAGTCTAGTCTAGTGTTTTTTTTAGAGGTATAGAACTTCGAATTGAAATAAAACACAAGAAAATCGTTTTAATGTCCATCATTTTGGCTTTATTGGAAGGATAATTTTATGCCATTAACGTTTAAATATGATTTCGGGCATGTGGCCGCCGCGGCTGGCTCGAATAAAGCCAATTCTACAGGTCCAATTTTCAACCACTTTTTCGAGCATATGGGGCCGTATGTTGGCAATAACGCTACGAATGTTGGCTTCCAAGTCCCCTAACGTTTCTGGTTTGTTGGCGTAGACGAGCGACTTCACATATCCCCAAAGAAAATAATCCAATGGTGTCAAATCACACGATCTTGGTGGCCAATTGACCGGTTAACCGAATTAATTGCTCTGATGGACGATTATGTCGACCATAAAATGGACGGAGCTTGCGGTAAACTTCGCGAACTGAACCATTATTTTCGAAATAAATTTGCACGATTTGCAAGCGTTGTTCTTTTGTCAACCTGTTCATGATGAAATGGCAAACCAAACTAAATATTAATCACTTGACAGCTGACAAAATGGCCGCCAGTTAAAAAAGTGATGCCAACTTAAAGTTCTATACCTCAATAAAAAACACCCTACATACATATGTACGTATGTATATATTGTTATTATTTTCTAAAATTCTTCAGAAAAACTTCTTTATAGTATATATGTACATACATATGTATGTATGTAAATACATACATACATATATGTATGTGTAGTAAATAAAAGAAATATTTTTTAATATGTAGAAAAAAGAACATAAAAGTTGAGATGAGAATATGAACTCACGTTCTTCTATTTTCTGAACGAATGTTTGATTCACATTTTGTTTTATTGGCCTTTTTCACTTATTTTAAAGATCTAAAACTTAGTTTAATTACATATGTACATACATACATATGTACCTATGTAGGTGCTTATGTACATATGTATATATGTAAATAAGTATGTATGTAATACCTACATGAATGTTTGTATCTAAGTACTCGTATGTATACCTATCATTGCAAATGATAAATTTATTAATGTTTTCGCCAGCGAAAAAAAATTAACGCGTTCAAAATTTAATAGTGTTTCATGCTTTCTTTAGCATTTGTGTCTTCGAAAGCATTCTAAAGATCATCGCAAATCGTAATAAAGCTATAATTTTTGATCTCATCAAAAACGCATGCAATATTACTGGGTAATTAATACATTGGAATAAATATCCACACGAAATAGGCATGTAAAAACAGAATTAAATCAACGCATTGACACATTGTCATAAAAAAAGTTTTATCTCCACCAAATAATAAGAGTACAATATCTCGGTGGTAGAGACTCTCTCTACTAGAGAGTGTATCTTGACAGTTTTAACAGCAATGTTCGTATCCTGTCTGCGACAATGTTTTTTTTTGTTTTGTGAAAAACGTCATCGAATCAGGGAACTTTTATGGGTTCTAAGCAGTCATTTCAATGACGAGCAGTTTTGTTAAATGTGAACCCATGGTCGCCAGTGACACCTGCGTTTTGCACCTGAATTGAACCCATGCAATAACTATTTCTTTTGCATGTCTTTTTTGCTGGGTCCGAAAATAACTTAATTATTCGATTGCTAAATAAACTTACCTAAGGAGAAGTGTTGAGTTTAAAAAAAAATAAGAAATTGATAACTTTACATTTTATTGGTGCTTATGTCTACTCATTGGTAGATCTGCAGCAGGAATGTTTAAAAAGTTTATTTTTAATTTAAATTTTCTTAGGTATTATAAGAAATTTCAACGGAACATAGTAGGCTAGTAGGTTATTTGCAACTTAACAAGCTACATATGTACATATCGCTCATTTTCTAAAAAAAACTTTATATATCAAAAAATGGGATTTTTGGGTTAATGATGCAAAATCCTCATATTGTTATTCATATTGTGTAGAAATTTCATACCATATCTTGTATACTTAACTATCGAGAGGTAAATAAAATTATCATTTTCCATTAAGGTATGTGTAAATTGAAAACTTTAAAGTTTAAAATAAACTAGTTTTTTTATTTAATAAACGAGCGATATGTATGACATTATATTGAGGGGTAACAAAAACTTTTTTTTTGTAGTGAGTCGCTCCAATGTAAATTTTTTTAAAAAATTATCGGAAGAGTAAATGAAAAAAGTTTTATAAACTAAAATATATTGTGTGTATATATATAAAAACGCATATTTTTTAACCCTTATACCCATGCATATTGCTGCAAAGTGCCTATATTTCAGTTTCACTTGACTTAATTCACACGGGCCTGTTCTTCAAATCACGACATGTCAAATCACGGTGATTTCAAAAAATTAATGAAAACTAAATAATTGCTTTTTTAAATTGCACGATTGAAAGCGTTGGAAGTTGGAAGAAAATATTCTATTATAAATGACAAAAATTTAAAATACAATGAAAACCCACTATCAAGTCAGCTATTAGTGGTTTACTTTTAAAATCACCATGATTTTCAGCACAGGCCCGATAAATTTGAAAGTATGTATTTATACAAGGTCGCTGTTGAGCACACACAGTCATGTTAACAAGGCAAGCGTCAGTTAAGGAATCTTTTGTCCGCAAGATGCATTTAAAATGCAGTTTTGCTCTGCATATTGAAGTTTAATTGGTAATGGATACGAAAGTTTTCTCATAAAATTACGCATGTCTACGTATCTACATATATACATACGTACATATGCACGCATGTCTTTTCTTTACATTTTATGATTTGTGAAGGGTATATAAGATTCGGCACAGCCGAATATAGCACTCTTACTTGTTTTCTTTTAGGTTTATTATGTTTATAGTAAATACAAAAGGGTAAAAATATTAACTAGCTATTAGGAAATTTCTCTAATTATGTGAACGGTTGTCTGAGTAATATGCACGTATTGGCGCTGTTTATAGATTTCAGTAAAGCATTCGACACCCTTTCCCACAACAATATTATTCGTGTGTTAGAAAGAAATGGCATAATAGGCAGAATTCTGAATTGATTTGCAAGTTATTTAGAATGTAGAACGAAGTTAAGTATGACTGTGGAGTGCCACAAGGGTCTAAGTTGGGGCCAATTTTATACATAATTTATGCAAACGACATGCTGAGGTTCGTAAAAGAATGCGAAACTTTTGCGTACGCAGATGATACTGCTATTATTGTGGCAGATAATAATGTTTCAAATGACACAGCAGCAATGCAAAGTAAATTGGATATAGCAACAAAGTGATGTCACAACAACGGACTAATAATCAATGCTCAGAAAACAAAAATTATGCATATCAAGCTACGTCATCTACCTTATGTACAGATGGTTGTCAGATCTTACAATATTGGTAGTAAAATATGCTAAAAATTTCTTACAACCGTGTGAACTGGCAATTTTTGTCAGACATCGTTCCCAGAAAAAGCATTGTCAGTCCATTGCAAGACAACAAATTGTCAGACATCTTACAATCGTGTGAACACATTGTAAAATTATTGCCAGATATTTGTCAGACATTTTAATATTGTCAGATGTGCGAAGATTATGCATCTGACAATGGCGTCATTGTAAGAGAATTCTCTCTATGGGAAACACTGCATACGCTTTATTTTAAAGAATATATCAATAAAAAAATATATGCCGACAAAATCATTGTAATTGCTTCTTTATGGTTCATAATAAATTATATTTTCGCTTTTTACATTTAACACAACTAAAATCGATTGATATTTAACAATTTCTAATAAATGCTTTGAGCCTGGCAACGCAAAACAACAATCGAACAATTTGTGCATATGACAACCGTGTGAACTGACAATTTTGTCAGGTGAATTTATTGTCATACAACAGTGTGGCAATAAATTTTAAGATTTTGGCAAATTTGATCCAACCGTGTGAAATGACAACCTACCTTTTGCTGGCAATTTTTGATTACCAGTACATTGTCAGCACATTGCCAGATCTGACAATATTGTAAAATCTTGCAATCGTCTGTACATTTCATAATACTGATTGTCTGCATGGCAAAGCAACTAACAGGACCGGCTATAGTAATATATGCTCAACAATTATAGAGAAAGTCGATAGTTACAAATATCTTGGCGTATACGTAGATAGTAATTTTAAGTGGAAAACACATATAGAAAATTTGCAAAAAAGCTCAGAAAAACTTCATATATGATTTACTATTTAAGTAATAGTGCACCATATAGTGTTCTACGACAAGCATATTTTTCCCTAGCAGAGTCGTACCTTCGACATGGCATAACAGCGTGGGGAAGCGTAAAATATAGCAGCACATTACAGAAAACACAAAATCGTATATTGAAAATTCGGTGGAAAAAATCCAACATAATTACAAACACAAAGAAACAACAACAACAACAACAATGTCAACACAAATAACACCAACAACATTAACTCCAACAGCTACAGCAACTTCGCCACAAGAGTCAAAAACATAAACAACAGCTGCAATACCATCAACACCAACAACATAAACTACAGCGTCAACAACAACGTCAACAGCATGAACAACAGCGTCAACAACAACGTAAACAACAGCGTCAACAACAAAGTTATTAACAACATTAACACCAACAGCAACAACAACTTCACCAGAAGAGTCAACAACATAAAGAACAGCAGCAATAACATCAACACTAGAAACATTACCTACAGCGTCAACAACAACAACAAAACCAATTTCAACTTGAGTAATAGAATTCATAATAGCAACAATAGTACTAACATTGTTACCAGCTACAAGACCAACAGCACAAACAATCTTGCCAAAAATTTGCAGATTTTGAATGTTAAGAATATATATTACACAACGATAATAAAAGAATTTTTCAACGACAATAGATTTTTGCTAACAACTGATCTCATTTATAACACCAGGAGAAGTGCGGAGGGCAGATTCAAAGTTAATCATTTCACAAATGAATATGGCAGAAACACATTGTCCGTAATGTGGCCCACAACATTAAATCCCTTTTAATATAATTCAATTCAGCTAATCAAGAAGTATTTAATTAATCTCCAATAGTCAATCCTTAAAATACTCAGAACTCGTTACTATAACTTCATTGTTAATATTATTATTTTTTTTATTATCAGTATTAACTAGCTCTGTCACTATTTACATATGTAAATATGCCAATTTTAAAAACGCAATAATTTGTTTTTACGTGGTTCGATTTCGATATGGTTTGGACTCAGTGGCTAGTTTTTTATGTTTTATACTCAGTAAAAAAATTAATAAAAAGAAATTAATGTACAGTTATTTTTTAGATATTTTAAAACATTTTCTTTATTACATGGCATTATTTACATTTGTAAATATGTAAATATTTAATGTTTTTGTTATATAATTCATTTGATTTCATTAGATTTTTACTACAGAAAAAAAGAAAAAATAATAAGCATATAAAAAAAGAATTCATTTTTTTAAGCAATGTTTATATTTTGTTTGCACTTGGCTATGTTCAACGCAAATGGGCTTCTTACACAGGACGCATGTTTTTCGTGTCGAGCGTTTTCTTTTACTGTTTTCCCGATAGCATACATAGCAAGCTCCTTTTATTTTTGAATGTCCACGATCATCTTTATCTAGGGCAAAGTCTTCAGTTACATCTCTAACTAGTGAATGAATAGGAACACCCATTATGCATTCGATTGCATTCTTTGTTGAAAAAAATGATATGATTCGTGGAATTTGTGCCCTCTTGAAAATCATTGGCTTACACAACTCTTCTCCCAATCCTAAAAGAAACAGACGACGACCACCTATTTTATGGCAACAAATATTAATTAAAACTTTTAATGAGTTTCACAAAAAAATAATCACCTCTCTTGGATGTAAAACGCGATGGATTATTTTTTGAATATATTATATGGGCTGCAAGAGCCGATATATCTAGCATATTGTAGAAAAGAGCTAGAGGCCAGCGATTTGTTTTGCGTTTTATTGAATATTATGTTAGCATATGATCCATTACATCTACACCTCCTTTCGTTTGGTTGTAAAACAGTATTATATTTGGTTTCTCTTTTATTTCGGAAATAGTATCATCACATGGCAGTGTGGATAGTAAAATGACAGCCTTATTTTTTTTGGGAACATATGAGCAAATGGTCCTATTGTCACCATATCCAAATAGAGTTGAATTCTCAATTCGTTGTGGAGATGGTTTGAAATCTGAGGGCAAATACGGTTTATTTTTTTTCATTGTTCCAACCAAAGATAACTTTCATTTTGTGAGTAAATCAGCTAACGAAAGACTTGTAAAAAAGTTGTCACAGGTCACATTGCGCCCAGAATTTTTGTATTGCTCAACCAAATCCTTAACAACTCTCTCGCCAGTGTATATTTGCCCAGTAAGTGGATAGTACGAATTGGCATCGCATACCCACCACAACTTTATACCGTATTTAGCTTTTTTGGACGGAATATATTGCGTAAATTTTGTGCGGCCCCTGAAAGGAAACAGTTGTTCGTAAACAGTTAAATTTTCGCTGGGTCGGTAGTTGTGTCGCAAATTCGCATTGAGCATTTGAAAAATTTCAGAAATTGGTGCTGCTTTGTCTGTTAGAGATCTTTCTTCTCTTGTCACTTGCTGATTAAACCGAATAATCTTGTGATATTTATAAATCGTTTTGAAGACATTGTTGCACGATATAAGGGAAAAGGAAACAAATTTGCAAAATCACACTGAGAAATCTATGAGAGTAAGCATATTTACAAATGTAAATAGTGCCAATATTCCTATAAAATAATTGGTGCCAGCGCTAGGGTTAACCTGCTATTTTTAATTATTTATTTATTATTTCTAGTTTATTAAATATACATATATATGGAAAAGAATTTTAGGAGTAAAAAGTTAATACAATACATATTTTATATTAATTCAATCTACATATTTATATTGTAATGTGCAATCTTAAATTTACCTTTATAGTTCATTATTTGTAAAGACAAAATAAAATAAAATCAACGAGATGTAAGGTGGTGAAAGCTAAATTTGTCCTCCTGGCTTTGGTGCTCTAACAAATATAAATATGAGAACGAATGGGAGGCATTGATACCACTAGCGGTCAGTCGGATGGGTGGGTTCTTGTTCCCAGAATACATCACGCCAAAAGAGGATTGAGTTTACATAAATATTATTGTAGACTCCCGTCATAATTATGACAAAACAAAATAAGGAAAAACCGGAAGTTGATCTCTATCAATTGAGATATTACTTTACCCTGTTTGGATCAACTAAATAAACTGAATACGGAAAATGTCAACTCGGAAAAGCTTTGAAGAAATCTATCGCAGATGTAATTGGATAGATTCCCACGTCTTTACCCTCCCTACCATTGATTTTAGGAGTGCGGCCTGAATTCCCTGAAATCCCACAAAGTGCGCTACCTTATACTTACATCACCTCAAGTAAGAAACGTCTTGGTTAATTTATCTTTCCATAATTCAAATTCTCTTTTTATTTACAATTTTACTAGTATTCATTCTTTACAATACGTACGCCAAAAAAATATATGAAGATATATATGTATGTATATAAATTTGTATGCCCTTACAATCCAGGGTGATATAATAATTTTTTTGTTTTTTGTTTAACCTGCTTAATACTTAGTTTAAATAAGATTACGATTTTGTCTTCAAAATTGGATAAAAAAAAATTAAATAACCATATCAAAATGACCCGATATTATAAAGTATATATATATATATATACTGGCGAATTTATCTTGATTTATCTTTTTAAGAAGGTTTCGAACTTTGATATATTTTAATAAATATACATATATACAGAAGCATGGTAATATATAAATATTTAATTTATTTTGGGTTTGGTTTTTTTATTTCATAATGACATTTTACAAAGAACTGCTGGCAACATGTGTATAAGCTATTTTGGTTAAGCAACTAACCAGGAGCTTTCAAAGCTCAATGTGAAGATAGAACTTTGCGAAATGTTGGGAACAATGTTGCTGGGTTGCGATGATCATTAACTATCAGCGAATAATTATGCAGATAATAATAATAAAAAAATATACAAAACTTCACTCACCAATATTCATAATTTATGTAAATATGTAAAGATGCAGCGGATTGATGAGGCCTCCTAAATTACTGGTTCTCTTTAACAGGTGCATGGTGAAAGCTGGACAAAGTGTATGTATCAAATAAAGAGTATGTATAGAAATTTCCATGCTATAAACGTACATACATATATCGTACTTGTTCCTCAAAAGCTTAACAACTCAAAATTCATGAATTTTCAGTAGAGGCCAAAAACTTTTTCTGTTAGTAGTAGTTATTCTAAAAACACAAAGAGAGTCATAACGGTTTTTTTTCACGGAAAAGAAGACAAATCAAAGGGAAATTTTTACAGTGGGTAGATATGACCTCTGTTGTTTGGTTTTTTGCAAAAAGTGAAAATGCGATATGTCGATACTTAAGCTAAATGAAATGAATAATATAATATTAATGATATGTTACATACTTAGGGATATCTACTGAAATATACTCTTGGTTCTTATTTATTTTTTTGTTTTTGTTTTGTAGAACTTCCCAGGTGGTAATTATGTTATGTATGGATGTATGTTAATTCATTATCGCAGAAGGCACTTAGAGGAGTTTTTTTATACGGTTTTCTATGGGTATATACCTAAGTACAAACGTACATACATATGTATATATTCATGGAATTCTTTTGGACCACTATCCAACCATACATATTTACCCCTATGAGGTTAAGACTTAAAAAAAATATAGACACTAGTTATACTTATGGATGAATCAAGTTGGAAGTTAGTTTTCTGCGAGTTAAGCAGGCCAAAAGATGAAGTTGTCTTCAATGCGATTCGGATAGGCAAATGCCGATGTTGTTTGATGTGGTTTTCACTATTTTGTTCTTTCGTTTTCTGCGTTCTCTTTGTGTTTGGTGTGTTTCTGTAACTTGTGGCTTTGTTCCTTTTTCACGTAAGTATATAGGAATTGCTTGGTCCCCCAGAAAGTAATTAAAATAGATAACGGAATTTCACAACTAGGGGGCGATGTATGCAGTAAAGGTTTGTGTCTTCGCTGAATACTGGTATCAGAGTTGCCATATGGTGGTGAGAAAGGGTAAAAGGAGTTTGTATTTGCTAAATAATGGTTGTTATAGTGAGATGAAAAAGGGTAAAAAGGATAGTGAATTGGCTAAATGAAGCATGTTGATGCCAGATGGAAACGCCGTAAATAAGTAAAATGTGTGTGAGTTGGCTAAGTCTTGATCAATGTATCTGAATTTACCCCAAAAGTAATTAAATTTATCTTAATGGGTTTTGGGTAAGCAGCTGTGTGCTAGATAAGTGTAGATGGCAGTAGTGGAGGAGAGATAAAGCGGGTTGTTAGTTTGCTAAGTCTGGATCATTTTGGCTTACCCAAAAGTAATTAAATGTATCTAAATTGGTTTTGGATGAGATAAAAAAGTTTTGGTGTGCTAAAAAAGTCCAGATGGCAGTAGTGGAAAAAGGAGATAAAATAACGGATTGTGAATTGTTAAGTACCAATCGATGAGGCTTGGCTTATGGTGATAAGTAGTAAATGGAGGTGGGATTTGTATTTAACGCCTAATAGTATGCACGCATGAATTTTAGTTGGAATTGAATAGGTATTTTGTGTTTTTATACATACGAACCGCAGCAAAAAATAGTTAAGGTTTCTTTCATACTTTTTTTTCGAATGCTTTGAGAATGGTAACGGCTAACAATAGGTTCTTTTGTATACAGGCATGATGATGATGATGATGAGCCAAGGCATTAGTGGGAGTATTGGTGTATTAGTTTGTTTTATCGAATTGAAATGAAAGTATTTGATGATTTAGGGAAAATATGTACATATGTATATTATTTAGTAAAGGCACATGCCATGTGTTCGTATAAAATTTCTAATTGATATTTTTGTTTAATTATTTCCATATGTAAATTCTATTATTTTTTTATATTGTTAACTTTGTTAGAAAAAATGTCTGTGCGGAGATTCATAGTAAAAAGGAGAAGAATTCCTAGATTTGTGAGTGCATGTGCTAATAAAAAATATGTTAATTAGGGTTAGCATTTTATATGTAAGTAAACGGGATGTAATAATTTGTGTGGGTTTGATCGGCCGTTATTCGTATAAAAATTCTAGTTGATATTTTTGTTTAATAATTTGCATATGTTAATTCTATTATTTATTATATTTTCTTAATGTTGTTTAAAATGTAGTGAATTTGATCAGCCTTACACGTGTATGTATGTATGTATGTACATATGTATGTATAGATAGGAGTGGATGTGTGTATTGATATGAGTGTGGAGTGAGGGAACAAATGCAATGTTTATGTGTATTAGCTTATCTATTGATATTTTGTTTGTAGTATGTTGTTGTTGATTTTGAGTATAAAGGTCCAATCGTGGAACATTTTAAACTTAGTGAAATTCAATTCCAAGTGCTATCAACTAAATTAAAGAAAAAAGTAAAAAAAAAATTAAATTAAAAATGCAATCCAGTCCTCTGGTAATATCTTTGGAGCATGACTTTGACAATGTACACCCTTCGGTTAACCCACTTTCCCTTTGTACGTTGACGGAATTCAATGTTAATGATTCGGTGGAAGAAGTAATATTCCACTACATCAAGTCCCCTCAGAATTGGAAGGAACAGGAAATTCCCAACAACCAAATGGGATATCATAAAAATTTTTTTGAGGATGAGGTATACGAATTCTTGTACGATGAAGAAGGGGATAAGCTGCTATCGACCTTTAAGCTTTATATGTAAGCTGTAAATAAAATCATTAGATTGAAATTATATAAGTAGCATCTATTTAACATTATATAAAAAAAAATAAAGAAATAAAATAAAATACAACTGTTAATAAAATTTCAATAATAACTAATGAAAAAAGAATACTTAATTAATAAATAGAGAGAGAGATATATATGTATATATCTTGGATATGAAAAATGTATAAATAATTTGTACTGGTGTATAAAAGTTCACAGTTTAATATAAGTTACATAACAATGAGCACCAACGAGGAGTTAATTTCAACCTTCAATAAATTGAACGCCAGGCAGAGACTAAGTGTGAAGGACATGCTATCTCTAGATGAGTATCATATAACTGGAGTTGAGCATATTACTACCAAGTATGGGGAAACTATTGTCTTAGAACTGGGAACAAACATTTTATATTTACCAAAGAGGTTTAATTCACTAAGTGATAAGGATATTGAAAATTTATCTACGGGCGCTTATCTTATTTCTAAATATCCTATAAATGATAGCAATAATAGTGATTTATACAGATTGGAGTTGAAGCCAGTTCCTCCTGTAAGAGATTATTATCCTTTTGCTACATTTAAATAGAAACTATTGAAAAAGTGTTTAAGGAAATATTTTAAATAAAAACAAGAAAAAAGAACAAATGAAATTGCATGAATATTTGTTTAATTTATACGAATTCAACCATATAAAAATATACATACGTAAGTACAGGGTGTTTTTTAGAGGTATAGAACTTCGAATTGAAATAAAACACAAGAAAATCGTTTTAATGTCCATCAATTTGGCTTTATTGGAAGGATAATTTTATGCCATTAACGTTTACATATGATTTCGGGCATGTGGCCGCCGCGGCTGGCTCGAATAAAGCAAATTCTACAGGTCCAATTTTCAACCACTATGTTGGCAATAACGCCACGAATGTTGGCTTCCAAGTCCCCTAACGTTTCTGGTTTGTTGGCGTAGACGAGCGACTTCACATATCCCCAAAGAAAATAATCCAATGGTGTCAAATCACACGATCTTGGTGGCCAATTGACCGGTTAACCGAATTAATTGCTCTGATGGACGATTATGTCGACCATAAAATGGACGGAGCTTGCGGTAAACTTCGCGAACTGAACCATTATTTTCGAAATAAATTTGCACGATTTGCAAGCGTTGTTCTTTTGTCAACCTGTTCATGATGAAATGGCAAACCAAACTAAATATTAATCACTTGACAGCTGACAAAATGGCCGCCAGTTAAAAAAGTGATGCCAACTTAAAGTTCTATACCTCAATAAAAAACACCCTATATATAATACGAGGATTTGATAAATCAATGAGTAGTTTTCATTAAGATTTTAAACTAGAACGATGGATTTTATGAGAATTTTGATAGAATACCTTGCTCTGATGACGAAAATTCAAATGAAGACGTTGTTGGTATGTGTACGTGTTACTTTTTTCATATGAAAAAACTAAGGCTACATTCGTACTTCTCATTACAATGGCGACCCGGAACAGGAAAATACCTGCTGGAAGGTTTGGATACCGCAAAATTTGCGTAAGAATGTAATATCTCGATTCCATGATTCTCCTATTACAGCACACGGGGGCAGATTATATACACTCCCTGCCACATGAATAGGACCCCCTATCACAATTTTTTGAAAAGTGTATAGCTTCTACAAAAATATAGTTACGAAATTGATTTTAAGTTTCGTTTAAAAGTAATTTAGTTGTTATTGAGCACCATAAAAATTGCTTCAATATATACACTAGTTTTGTTTTTATAAAAAAAATTTGTGAACCGAGTAAAAAAAATTCCTTAAAAATTTACGTCACATGAATAGGACACTACTATGAAAAACCAGTTTATGTATAGTTTTCAATAAACATTTTTAATTTATTTACATTTTGTGAAAATTTTTACATTTTAAAGCCTTTTCAATAAAGCGTAGAGCCTCCATTTTTACTGATTGTTTCGTAAATTCAATTAGGAATAGAATCATACAATGATTTTATGTAATCGAGTGAAATGGTCGACCAAGCCACTTTTATGCCTTCAATGAGTTCCTCTTTGGCATTACACTGCTTTCCAGAAGCATACACCTTCCGAGCTAGCCACCGGCAAACATTTTCAATGATGTTAAGATCCGGCGAGTAAGGGGGCCAATCGAGCCTACATTTTGATCGCGTAGTCATGACTTTACCACACGGGCAGTATGAATTGGTGAATTGTCATGCTGGAATGTCCACTGTAAGCTTCCAAAAATGTCCTGAAAGTGAGGAAACGCTTCTTGTAGCACCCCAGTATAACAATTAGCGTTCATGGTGCCAGACAAAAATTTCAGCTCGCAGGTACCATAATAGGATATGGCTCCCCACACCATAACCCCTCCCACTCTGCTATGCAAACGATCCAATTGATGCTCTTCTTTTCGGAGATCGTGAAAATAATATTAAAGACATCAATTAAATTTTTTCATCCGAAAAAACGACACGGTGCCACTCGTTGCTCCGTTTTTCGAGCATCATTAAGTGGTGGTTTTTTCTTAAGTTTTAATCGCTTCAGATGTTCAGCGTTCAAAATTAAACGCTGCACTGTTCTTACGCTTGCCGAAACACCAGTTTTAGCTTTAATTTGTGCAGACGAATCGTGAGAAAACTATAGTTAATGCGGGGGTCCTAATAAAGTGACGCAAAAAATATAGATAATTTTGGTCAATCACAAAACAAAATATGAAAAAAAATTATAACGGAACTTTTCCAGAACACAAATGTGATCTCAGAGCAAGTATGCACTGACACCTTTAAAACGCAAAACAAACCACCAACAATTGTTTGCAAATATCGGCGAGAATTGCAGTTGTACAAAATACAAACTGTGGTCCTATTCATGTGGCGGGGAGAGTATAAGATCGTGTGATACTTGCAAAGAATGTAAAGCTCCAAACGTCATTTTGAAAATAGTTAGTCAAGTAGTATCTTATCGACCGTTTCACAGACTCTTTGCAGACCTCATAGGACCTTATCCTCGTAGTAAACAGGCTACCATTGGCATGTTCATAGTGGTAGACCACCTAACTAAGTTTCATTGGTTGCATCCGCTTAAAAAAATTACTTCTTCTATAATCCAAAAGTATTTTTTTAGAACAGGTTTTCCACGTGTACGGTGTACCTGAATATCCCTTTAGTGATAATGGCTCACAATTTAAGGCAAAAGAGTTTAATACATTTTTAACTGAGCTAGGAATCGCTCATACCTATACTGCTATCTATTCACCCCAATCTAATGCCTCGGAAAGGGTTAATAGATCCATCATCGCTGGCATTAAATCTTATTTAAAAAAAGATCAAACTAGGTGGGATGAAAAGTTAAGTTTTATTAGCTGTGTCTTAAGGAATTCATTGCACCAAAGTATTCAAAGATCTCTCTATCATGCAGTTTTTGGCCAAGAAATGATAACCCATGGCAGTTCGTATGTTTTGTTAAAAAACCTTAGCCTACTGAATGAACCAGCTGTGAAATTAGATAGAGATGATATTTGCATTTAGTCCAAAGGGATATTCAAAAACATATTCGACGCGCGTTTGAGAAAATCCAATTTCACTATAATCTAAGACCCAGACCGCTTTCTTACGAAGTCGGACAATTTGTATACCGACGGAATTTTGCTCAGTCGAATCTTGAGAAAAAGTTTAATGCTAAGCTTGCCCCTACTTACTTGAAATCTAATATAAGAGATAAAAAAGGTAATAACTACTATATTTTAGAAGATGAAGAAGGAAATAGTTTAGGAACCTACCATGCAAAAGACATTCGACAATAATTACCATTTCCTCGTATTCCTATTGTCAAAGTGACCAGTATTACGCGGTTTTCTAATGGGTAATTAAGAGCGTGACAACTAATTTCTCAAAATTTTAAAATTATTTCTTATTCATTCACAATTTTGCAGAAGAGCTCATATCGATTTTTTTTGTTTGTTCATCATCACAATTTTATTGTTTCTTCTTATTATAAGGATAACTACTGATTTTCTTATTAATATAATTTGTTTTATTATTATTCATAATTATTAATATTTTTATTTAGTTTTTTACTAGTATTATCAATATGAGTTAATTTAATATACCTATTATTAACCTTATCAGTATTATTAATATTATACTATTATTATTATTCGTTGCTTGGATGAACGGTCAGGTATATAAATATATGCTCTTGACTTTATAAACAAAGCCCTGAAATAGGCTATAATTATTATTTAGAACATTCCAATCAGTGTTCGAATCTAGCATATAAAACTACGGTGGATGCCGTAAGTGCCCTTTTACATTTGGGAAATTGAAAGACAGACAGACGAACTTTGTAGAAGAAGGGGCGAAGATGCAGAGTGTGTAGTACACGACCCTCTGTACTGGACATTTTTTTGTTTCTCTTTTCTACTTTTCGCAATTTATTCTTGTTGCTTCATATGATTTTTCTCATTTCAGCGAATCTATGTATACTTGATGTGTATTATCAAGGCATATGGTATTTATGTGCATGTGTATGAGTAGCAATCGCGAAAAAGAAGTAAACAAACTACAAAATTTCTGTCTGTCTATTAATTTCCAATATGTAAAAGCTTCGGGCAAGAACAAAAGTGAATTGAAAACATGTCCGGCAAGAAATGTCTCAAAAGTAAAAGAGGACTAACTAAACCAATATAACAGTCTGTGTAATGTGGGCTGCCAGACTGCTAGACTTTTCCATTGCACAACTAAAGTTATTAATTTCCCAAGTGGGAATAAAATTTTATTAAGATCAGGTGAGAAAAGTATATAATAAGAAAAAGTAATTTTTTCATAATAAACCAATAAATAAAATAATAATAATAAACCAAAAAATAAAAAAAAAGTCAAATAGGTTCATAGTTCTCGCTGAACCTTCATAGTGAACAGACGTCTTAGCGGAGTTTTTTTTTTCCATATACATATTAAACAAACAAAAAATCATAAAAAAATATTCGTAATACATAATAACCGTAATACATACATATTAACTTTGATAAATAAGCAAAGCAAATATTGCTGATATTATTTTTACATAGCAAGAAACAAAAAACAAAAACAAACAAAAACCGCAAACAAAGTGCCCTTGAGGAATACTCTACATGAGTACCTCAAAAACAAAAAATTGTGAAGTGAGTTCAAACGGCAGAAATGCATATTTTACTGTGAGTTCTGAAGCTCTCAATGTTAACAATAAAAATAAAAAATCTGATGATAGTCTTTTTCTAACGGCAAAGCCACTTTTTCGTCAGCGATCAACTTCGCTTTGTCCAATGCCAACTAGTGATTCGTTAACATTACAATTGCCTAGTACTTCTTCATTCAAGTCAGCGATATCATCCGCTCCGGGCTCGTGTTCATCACTAAACCAAGTTATCACTACAGATAACAGTAACTCAAAACCAAAGGTACAAGTAGGAATGGACAGATATATAACCGTGGTAAAGCGTGGGCGAAGCCCAAATTCTTCTAAAATTTCATCAGCTCCAAAGATGTCTAGGGATAACAGTGCATCTTCTACCAATCGTCAAAATCGTTTTTCATTATTGCAAGACAAAAACGACAAGCCCGCTACATCATCGCAAAAGTCTTTTAAGCCACCACCTATTTACTTGAGAGAAAAAAATTCTAACGCGCTTCTAAAAAAACTACTGTCGACCATTGGAGAAAATACTTTTCACATCGTTCCAATTAAACGAGGTAATATTGATGAAACTAAAATCCAAATATATGATGAAAAACATTTTCGAAAAATTGTTAGTGAATTCGAAAAAAATAAAACAAATTTTTACACATACCAACTTAAGAGTGCTAAAGGCCTACAGATAGTATTAAAGGGCATAGATTCATATGTTGAGCCCGAAGAAGTGAAGTGTGCACTTGTCGACCAAGGATTTAAAGTAAAAAATGTTACCAACATAATTAACAGAGAAAAGGTCCCCCAACCCCTATTTCGGGTCGAACTGGAGCCGAATGACATAAAATTGAAAAAAAATGAAACCCATCCAATTTATAGCGTAAAGTATCTCTTACACCGAAAAATCACAGTTGAAGAGCCACGTAAGCGTTCAGGTCCCGTACAGTGCCATAATTGCCAAGAATATGGCCATACAAAAACTTACTGCAAATTACCTACAGTTTGTGTTATCTGCGGTGAATTGCATGGTACTGCCAGCTGTACTAAGCCAAAAGATCAATCAGAAAAAAAATGCAGTAATTGTGGAGGTAATCACACCGCTAACTACAAAGGATGCCCTGTATATTCTTACGTTAAACAGGCTATGGGTCAAAAATCCAAATTAACTCCAGCTCAACCATTAAACGCGAACTCCGCCACTTTTGCTCAAATAAGCCAACCAGTTACTTCACGAATATCGTATGCTGATGCTGCTAAGACTAGTTCTATTCACACACAAATTGTTCCACCGCCAAATAATTCAACGAATGCAAACTCAAGCTTTAACTTTAGTCGCCTTGAAGCTACTATTGAGAATTTGGTGCTAACTATAAATAACTTTACTACAAATATGACTAATATGATGCAAGAGATGCTGCGAATGCAGAATACACTGCTTCAAGCATTAGTTAACAAACCATGAACACGTTAAAAATATGTTTCTGGAACGCAAACGGCATTCGCCAACATAAAAATGAACTTGAGCACTTTCTCATGGAAAAAAATATTGATATAATGTTGGTTTCTGAGACTCATTTGACCTCAAGAAGCTTATTTAAAATAAATGGTTACACTTTATATGATACAAAGGACCCTAGAGGGAGAGCATGCGGTGGATCAGCTATTCTAATTAAGTCAAGACTCAAGCACTATGTCCTTGACAACGTTACTGAAGAATATATGCAAGCAACGAATATTTTCGTAGACAATTTTTGTGCGAATTTCGTGATATCATCAATTTACTCACCTCCCAGATTTTCAGTTACCGAAGATCAGTATGAGAAGTTCTACAAATCGCTTGGATCTTGTTTCCTGGCAGCTGGTGACTACAATGCAAAACATACGTACTGGGGCTCGCGTCTTGTTACACCTAGAGGTCGAGCGTTGTTTAATACAATTTCAAAAATGGGCTTAGATGTCATTTCGAGCGGGGAGCCTACTTACTGGCCTACTGACGTAAGAAAAATTCCAGATATTATAGATTTTGGCGTTACGAAAAATATTCATAGAGATTTAATTCACGTAGAGGCCTCTCTAGATCTGTCCTCCGATCACTCTCCCACAATAGTAACAATTTTCAACCCACTAAGGAGTGATTTAACTAACTCATATGTGAAAATGATTAATGGGGTCAACTGGCTAGGATTCAAAAAGTATCTTAGTAGTTACTGCGTAGAAAACATTCAGCTAAGATCATCTGATGATATTGAATTTAACATTGCCAATCTTAACGAAAATATTAAACAGGCTGCTGAACATGCCACTACTTCCTATCCGCAGACTGGCTTTAATAGAATTTATTCTACGGAAATTGAACGTCTTGTATGTGAAAAAAGGAGAGCTAGAAGAGAATGGCAGCAACACAGATCACCCCTAAATAAAATCAGACTTAAAGAATGTACTAAACGACTCAAAGAGCTGCTATCGTCGGAAAAAACTGCATTACTGGAAAAGTATTTAGAAGGTCTTGATGTAACGTCAGCATCTAATTACTCTTTATGGCGCGCTACTAGAAATCTTAAAAGACCCGTTGACCTTAAATCACCACTGCGTACTTCGACCGGAGGCTGGGCGAGAAGCGATAGTGCGAAAGGTAATTTATTTTCTGAGCATTTAAAATCTGTATTTACTCCCAATTCATGTACGGGTGCTGCCGAATTACCGAGTGTAGTTTCTCTACCCCCTCGTCCCTTAAGGTTTAAGTTGCGTGAACTACAAAAAATAATTGCTGAACTCGACCCGAAGAAAGCTCCAGGTATTGATGGCATTAGTAACAAGATGCTGATGAATTTGCCTCTAATTGCAATAAAAATCCTGCTATTTATTTTTAATGCCATTTTAAGAATGCAGTATTTTCCACATAACTGGAAAATTGCCAAAATAAAAATGATTCCAAAGCCGGGAAAAGATCTTACCAAGACTGAGTCATATAGGCCTATAAGCTTACTATCAACAATCTCAAAGCTTTTCGAAAAGCTGCTCATGACTAAATTGTCCAAAATTTTAGCTGATAATGGGTGCATCCCGGACCATCAATTTGGTTTTAGAAGTCAGCATAGCACCATTGAACAAACGCATAGATTGGTCCAAGTTGTAAGAAGAACATTTGAAGAAAAGAAGTATTGTTCTGCTCTCTTTATTGATGTTTCTCAGGCATTTGATAAAGTATGGCACGAAGGCCTAGTTTTAAAATTGAAGACGTACCTACCAATAAACATACAAAAGCTTTTGGAAAGTTATATTATTGATAGGAAGTTCACTGTTGTGGAAGGAGAGTTCACGAGTGTGCCCGAATCTATATCTTCCGGTGTGCCACAGGGCAGTATTCTGGGGCCAGTCTTGTATCTAATATATACTTGTGATATGCCTGTGAGCAATAACATCTTAACTTCTACATTTGCCGATGATACAGCCTGTATGAGTATACACAAAAACCCTGATGAGGCATCCCGCAATCTCCAAGAACACATTACCCAGCTTGAAATATGGTTGAACTTATGGAGAATTAAAGTAAATGAACAAAAGTGTGTTCACATAACGTTTACCCTAAGAAAAGATACTTGCTCTCCCATTCGAATCAACAATCAAAGTATTCCTCAACATTCTCAAGTGAAATACCTTGGCATACACCTTGATCGAAGGCTTACATGGAAATATCACATTGACTCTAAGTTAACTCAAATGAAACTTAAATTAACTCAAATATATTGGTTAATTGGCAGAAATTCAACACTCAGCCTAGACTGCAAACTTTTGATATACAAGTCGCTTTTGAAGCCAATATGGTGCTATGGAATTCAGCTATGGGGCACTGCTTCAGCTTCAAATGTTGAGAAAATCCAACGAAGGCAAAACAAAATTTTACGTTTGATAACATCGGCTCCATGGTACATCAAAAATTCAAATATACATCGCGATTTAAATATGCCACTAGTGACTGAAGAAATTGCAAAATACGTAGGCAAATATTTAACAAAACTCGAGACACATCCTAATCCGCTCGCTCGTAATATCTTGAACTTTACTGGACATATCCGCTTAAAAAAGAGGGACACAAGGGCTCTTATTCTCAACACTCCAGATGGGACTTCTTGAAAATACGTTTATTTATTTTTTTTTTCCTTTTTGATTATCACTACTTATGTATTATTTATAACTATCACTAAGTTTATGTCCGACACTGGTCGGGCCTAATAATTATATTTAGATTTAAGATTTGATTACTTATTGTTAGTTCATTTTTGAAGATACAATAAATAAATATATGAAAAAAAAAAAAAAAAAAAAAAAAAAATAGGTTCATAATTTTCTTCCTATGTGTAAGAGAACTCCAACGGTGTGTAGCGTGTTCTAATTATCACTACGACATTTATTTTATTTGTTCTAATTATCACTACGACCAACATTGTGTAGTAAACATTTAAAGTCAACTTGACCGCAACATTCATAGCATCAAATTGCATTGAAAGTATTTTTGTGCAATGGGCATTTGACACTCATGCATTTGGGCAAATACCGCTGCATGAAGTAAATATAATTTGTTTATAAATACGGACCAAAACACTTGTTGTTCTCATGTATGTATTTGTTGTGTTATTATGCAATGGACATTTGACACTCAAGCATTTGGGCAAATACCGCTGCATGAAGTGTTTAGATAAATGTAATTTGTTTATAAATGTAAACCCAAAACACTTGTTGTACACATGTATGCATTTGTTGTGTTATAAATACACGCTGCACTAAATATACCAACAAATAACTAGGAATCATATATCTTGAAAATATTTTCCCATAACTTAGAATAGATTATTTATATTAAGATACCCCTAAGCCTTCTTCACATAAGTAGTATATAAGCCAATACAATTTTGTATTTAATTTAATGAATAGACAACTTTCTTTGGAGCTCCATGCTGAGCTGCAATTTAACATTGAAATAGTTTACTTCATTCAAGAAAGCATTCATCTGCTTTCTTACAGGCATTCATCTGCCTTAAAAACAAATTAGAGCCAGTGGCGTTTACTAGCGCCGGCACAATCGGGCAGGGAACCTAAAATAAATAATAAGACCAAATATCATACATTACAGGTGTCAGTCGCATAAAACGCGCATCATCTCTGGAAAATCGATAGGCATGTAAAAAAAGTATTTATATAGAGAAAATGTATACAATGTGTATATACATATCTATATCTATATATTCAGGGTATGCATACAATCTATATAATCTCTAGGAAGAGCCCGGCTAAGTCCCATGGTAAAAGTTGTATTTACTATAAACATAATAAACCTAAAAGAAAATAAATAAATAAACAAACAGAACATAAAACAAACATACAATTCACATCAATAGCGTTACTGTTATTAAAACAAGAAAAGCGTGTATCCAGATATGTCACTAGAGATGTATTTTGCCAGCTTATAGCCAATGCAGTCAACCTATCTTTTGACAAAGTAAATATGCTTGTAACTCATGCAAGCTTGTATTTAACGTCTAATCACGCGTGGAATCATACCGGAGCTTACAATTACCGTTTTCGCAAAGCTAAGTTTTTTTCTTCTCGAACTGCTTAGCCATGAAGTTCTTCTCGGAAATATTAAAGGAAAAAATTTATGATATAATTACAAAATGGATACCGATTTAACATATACATGCATACATATATATATATGTATGTATGTATATATATATATATATATATATATATATATATATATGACGATATATATATATATATATATATATCTACATTAAAAAGGAACAAAGCAACAAGTTACAGAAACACACCACACACAAAGGGAACACAGAAAACGAAAGAACAAAATAGTGAAAACCACATCAAACAACATCGTCATTTGCCTATCCGAATCACATTGAAGACAACTTCATCCTTTGGCCTGCTTAACTCGCAGAAAACTAACTTCCAACTTGATTCATCCATAAGTATAACTAGTGTCTCAACCTCATAGGGGTAAATTGTATGTTTGGATAATTGTCCAAAAGAATTCCATGAATATTATAGTATATATGTATACATATGTATGTACATTTGTACTTAGGTATATACCCATAGAAAACCGTATAAAAAAACTCCTCTAAGTGCCTTCTGCGACAATGAATTAACATACATCCATACATAACATAATTACCACCTGTGAAGTTCTTCAAAACAAAAACAAAAAATAAATAAGAAACAAGAGTATATTATTCATTTCACCTAGCTTAAGTATCGACATATACATATGTATGTACGTTTATAGCATGGAAATTTCTATACATACTCTTTATTTGATACATACACTTTGTCCAGCTTTCACCATGCACCTGTTAAAGAGAACCAGTAATTTGGGAGGCCTCATCAATCCGCTGCATCTTTACATATTTACATAAATTATGAATATTGGTGAGTGAAGTTTTGTATATTTTTTTATTATTATTATCTGCATAATTATTCGCTGATAGTTAATGATCATCGCAACCCAGCAACATTGTTCCCAACATTTCGCAAAGTTCTATCTTCACATTGAGCTTTGAAAGCTTAACCAAAATAGCTTATACACATGTTGCCAGCAGTTCTTTGTAAAATGTCATTATGAAATAAAAAAACCAAACCCAAAATAAATTAAATATTTATATATTACCATGCTTCTGTATATATGTATATTTATTAAAATATATCAAAGTTCGAAACCTTCTTAAAAAGATAAATCAAGATAAATTCGCCAGTATATATATATATATATACTTCATAATATCGGGTCGTTTTGATATGGTTATTTAATTTTTTTTTATCCAATTTTGAACACAAAATCGTAATCTTATTTAAACTAAGTATTAAACAGGTTAAACAAAAAACAAAAAAAATTATTATATCACCCTGGATTGTAAGGGCATACAAATTTATATACATACATATATATTTTCATATAATTTTTTTGGCGTACGTATTGTAAAGAATGAATACTAGTAAAATTGTAAATAAAAAGAGAATTTGAATTATGGAAATATAAATTAACCACGACGTTTCTTACTTGAGGTGATGTAAGTATAAGGTAGCGCACTTTGTGGGATTTCAGGGAATACAGGCCGCACTCCTAAAATCAATGGTAGGGAGGGTAAAGACGTGCGAATCTATCCAATTACATCTGCGATAGATTTCTTCAAAGCTTTTCCGAGTTGACATTTTCCGTATTCAGTTTATTTAGTTGGGTAAAGTAACATCTCAATTGATAGAGATCAACTTCCGGTTTTTCCTTATTTTGTTTTGTCATAATTATGACGGGAGTCTACAATAATATTTATGTAAACTCAATCCTCTTTTGGCGTGATGAATTCTGGGAACAAGAACCCACCCATCCGACTGACCGCTAGTGGTATCAATGCCTAACATTCGTTCTCATATTTATCTTTGTTAGAGCACCAAAGCCAGGAGGACAAATTTAGCTTTCACAACCTTACATCTGGTTGATTTTATTTTATTTTGTCTTTACAAATAATGAACTATAAAGCTAATTTTAAGATTGCACATTACAATGATTAAATAAATATAAAATATGTATTTTATTAACTTTTTACTCCTAAAATTCTTTTCCATATATATAGGGTGTTTTTTATTGAGGTATAAAACTATAAGTTGGCATCACTTTTTTAACTGGCGGCCATTTTGTCAGCTTTCAAGTGATTAATATTTAGTTTGGTTTGCCATTTCATCATGAACAGGTTGACAAAAGAACAACGCTTGCAAATCGTGCAAATTTATTTCGAAAATAATGGTTCAGTTCGCGAAGTTTACCGCAAGCTCCGTCCATTTTATGGTCGACATAATCGTCCATCAGAGCAATTAATTCGGTTAACCGGTCAATTGGCCACCAAGATCGTGTGATTTGACACCATTGGATTATTTTCTTTGGGGATATGTGAAGTCGCTCGTCTACGCCAACAAACCAGAAACGTTAGGGGACTTGGAAGCCAACATTCGTGGCGTTATTGCCAACATACGGCCCCATATGCTCGAAAAAGTGGTTGAAAATTGGACCTGTAGAATTGGCTTTATTCGAGCCAGCCGCGGCGGCCACATGCCCGAAATCATATTTAAACGTTAATGGCATAAAATTATCCTTCCAATAAAGCCAAAATGATGGACATTAAAACGATTTTCTTGTGTTTTATTTCAATTCGAAGTTCTATACCTCTAAAAAAAACACTAGACTAGACTAGAAGCGATATTAAATAAATAATTAAAAATAGCAGGTTAATACTGATAATAAAAAAAATAATAATATTAACAATGAAGTTATAGTAACGAATTCTGAGTATTTTAAGGATTGACTATTGGAGATTAATTAAATACTTCTTGATTAGCTGAATTGAATTATATTAAAATGGATTTAATGTTGTGGGCCACATTACGGACAATGTGTTTCTGCCATATTCATTTGTGAAATGATTAACTTTGAATCTGCCCTCCGCACTTCTCCTGGTGTTATAAATGTGATCAGTTGTTAGCAAAAATCTATTGTCGTTGAAAAATTCTTTTATTATCGTTGTGTAATATATATTCTTAATATTCAAAATCTGCAAATTTTTTGCAAGATTGTTTGTGCTGTTGGTCTTGTAGCTGGTAACAATGTTAGTACTATTGTTGCTATTATGAATTCTATTACTCAAGTTGAAATTGGTTTTGTTGTTGTTGTTGACGCTGTAGGTAATGTTGCTAGTGTTGATGTTATTGCTGCTGTTCTTTATGTTGTTGACTCTTCTGGTGAAGTTGTTGTTGCTGTTGGTGTTAATGTTGTTAATAACTTTGTTGTTGACGCTGTTGTTTACGTTGTTGTTGACGCTGTTGTTCATGCTGTTGACGTTGTTGTTGACGCTGTAGTTTCTGTTGTTGGTGTTGATGTTATTGCAGCTGTTGTTTATGTTTTTGACTCTTCTGGCGAAGTTGCTGTAGCTGTTGGAGTTAATGTTGTTGGTGTTATTTGTGTTGACATTATTGTTGTTGTTTCTTTGTGTTTGTAATTATGTTGGATTTTTTCCACCGAATTTTCAATATACGATTTTGTGTTTTTTGTAATGTGCTGCTATATTTTACGCTTCCCCACGCTGTTATGCCATGTCGAAGGTAAGACTCTGCTAGGGAAAAATATGCTTGTCGTAGAACACTATATGGTGCACTATTACTTAAATAGTAAATCATATATGAAGTTTTTCTGAGCTTTTTTGCAAATTTTCTATATGTGTTTTCCACTTAAAATTACTATCTACGTATACGCCAAGATATTTGTAACTATCGACTTTCTCTATAATTGTTAAGCATATATCACTTTAGCCGGTCCTGTTAGTTGCTTTGCCATGCAGACAATCAGTATTATGAAATGTACAGACGATTGTAAGATCTTACAATATTGTCAAATCTGGAAATGTGCTGACAATGTACTGGCAATCAAAAATTGCCAGCAAAAGGTAGATTGTCATTTCACACGGTTGGATCAAATTTGCCAAAATCTTAAAATTTATTGCCACACTGTTGTATGACAATAAATTCACCTGACAAAATTGTCAGTTCACACGGTTGTCATATGCACAAATTGTTCGATTGTTGTTTTGCGTTGCCAGGCTCAAAGCATTTATTAGAAATTGGTAAATATCAATCGATTTTAGTTGTGTTAAATGTAAAAAGCGAAAATATAATTTATTATGAACCATAAAGAAGCAATTACAATGATTTTGTCGGCATATATTTTTTTATTGATATATTCTTTAAAATAAAGCGTATGCAGTGTTTCCCATAGAGAGAATTCTCTTACAATGACGCCATTATCAGATGCATAATCTTCGCACATATGACAATATTAAAATGTCTGACAAATATCTGGCAATAATTTTACAATGTGTTCACACGATTGTAAGATGTCTGACAATTTGTTGTCTTGCAATGGACTGACAATGCTTTTTCTGGGAACGATGTCTGACAAAAATTGCCAGTTCACACGGTTGTAAGAAATTTTTAGCATATTTTACTACCAATATTGTAAGATCTGACAACCATCTGTACATAAGGTAGATGACGTAGCTTGATATGCATAATTTTTGTTTTCTGAGCATTGATTATTAGTCCGTTGTTGTGACATCACTTTGTTGCTATATCCAATTTACTTTGCATTGCTGCTGTGTCATTTGAAACATTATTATCTGCCACAATAATAGCAGTATCATCTGCGTACGCAAAAGTTTCGCATTCTTTTACGAACCTCAGCATGTCGTTTGCATAAATTATGTATAAAATTGGCCCCAACTTAGACCCTTGTGGCACTCCACAGTCATACCTAACTTCGTTCTACATTCTAAATAACTTTCAAACCAATTCAGAATTCTGCCTATTATGCCATTTCTTTCTAACACACGAATAATATTGTTGTGGGAAAGGGTGTCGAATGCTTTACTGAAATCTATAAACAGCGCCAATACGTGCATATATTTACTCAGACAACTGTTCACATAATTAGATAAATTTCCTAATAGCTGGTTAATATTCTTACCCTTTTGGAACCCGTACTCATTTTTGTGTATTATGTTGTGTTTCCACAGAAAACCGCTGAGCCTTCTGACCAAAATTTCTTCAAGAACCTTTTCAATAACAGGAAGAATTGCTATTGGTCTATAGTTGTTTATATCGGATTGTGCCTAGCTCTTATAAATTGGCCTAACTATCAACGTTTTTAACAATTCTGGTACTATGGCATGTTCAATGCTTAAATTTATTAGCTTTGTCAAAATGGGTGTTAGGTAAGCAGCATTTATTTTAATATCTTTCGGTCGAATTTTGTCTATGCCTGGTCCTTTTCTTTTATTGAGAGAATTTAAAATATGGAAAATTTCTTGCTCGTTTGTTTGTTCAAAGTAGATGGTATTTTGTAAGACGCTTTCATTATATTCAATTGTTCTGATATTACAGTTGTGCAAATTTATCTAAAACGGTGCTTAGATCTTCGTTTCTAAAACTTCGCATTATGAAATTATCAATGTTATTTGATTTTTTTCCAATTATTTCATTAATTATTTGCCACGTTTCCCGCATGTTATATCTGTTTGCTATAAATTTATTTCTAAAATACTTGTTTTTTTCAAAAATAATTTTTTTATTCAAAAAGTTTCTAAAAGTTTTGAATTCATTTTCACATAAGACGTTATTGCGATTGTTTGATATTTAATAATCTCTTCACTAATCCCTGGATTTGCCGATCTTTTTTTGATTTGTTTTTTTTTACAGAGTTTTTGTATATATCATCGAATCATTTTTTAAATTATTATAAAGGTCATCTGTGTTTGTTGTTAGGTTAATCATCATATTCCAATTTTTTTCTTGAATTTGCTTATTTATTTTGTGAATGTTTAGCTGCGGCCCTTGTGTCATATTTATGTTTTCCATTCTCTGGTTATTTGTTTTTTCATAAACAGCACAAAAAAGTGAGTAGTGGTCAGATATACTACTTAATATAATTGCAGTACATGCATTTGTTGTTGTTTTTATTGATTTTAAAAAGAGATGATCTATGCATATTGCAGTATTTCTCTTTCAAGGCCCAACTATAATATGAATAAGCTGGCTTAAGTTAATGTTAAACATTGCAGAGGTGACTTTTAGGTGGCTATAATGGACTTACATGAACTTAAGCACTCCTTAGCCATAGCTGCACATCTAGGTATTGTTCATAATTTTGCAGTAATTTTGTTTCTTCTCATTACTCCTAAATGAATGCAATTCAATCTAATTAATTTGTTATAATGTGCTTATCTATTAAAAATTCACAACTAACTATATCTATCAATTTATTACATGTTTTATTTGCTTTGCCTACTAAAAAGTACAACAGTGAATATAAATACATAAGCAAACACATGTGTATGTGTGTATATGTGTGTTGTAAAAAAATAAGTGCAAATTAAAATTTTGCTTTATTTTCTGAGTTTCAAATTAAAAATCAATAAAAAAAAATTTAAAAGCAATGAATATTTTCTGCTGCTGTTTATTTGAATTTAAAAAATGCATAAACCGTTGTTTCCGTACGGAACGTACTATCAGTTTGGCACTTTACTTAAGCAAATGACATTTGACGAAACTTGACGAAAAGTTTCATTAAGTACATTATAGTTGCACACATACGTATTGTATGTAATCGCACAGTTGCTTATTCATATTATAGTTGGGCCTCAAGTCTTCACGGGTACTCTCACTGACCAAACATTGCAGACCATTACCGCTTAACATATTTAAATATGTTGTTGTTGTTACATTATTTTTGGAAATATCAATATTTACATCTCCCACATCTCTTTATTTATATTGTTTATTACACCCAGAGAAAAAACAGCTTAAAATCAATAAAAACCATATCGAATTAATAAGAAACATTAACGAAAGTCTAGTCATGTTGAAATTTCTTATTTCAATATGGAAAAATATTAATTTACTGTATTAATTTATTAATTTTATTTAACTTTAAGTACCTTAATATACATTTTCTATTATATTGAAAATTATTGAATTAATGTGTCGCATTCTTATTTTTAAGTTGCAGCTTTTCCCTGAGTGTACTGTATCAAGTTCGTCGATAAACATCGGGACGTTTAAGTGAGGAGGACGGTAAACTGATAAAAGAGAAAGAGTTTTAGCGTTTGTTATATTTATATTTACTTGTATGATTTCAAAGGAGTTTGTGTTGTTGGATATGTAATTAAAATTTATATTTTCTGAAATATACACAGCAACACCCCCACCTCTCCCTTTTCCATATTGAGAAATATGGAGTTAAAACCTTTTATATTCTAAAAATTGTTCTCGCTATCATTAATATTTGTTTCCACCAATACAATAAGTTTTATTTTGTATTATGATCTCTATGGATGCAAGAAAATATTCGAAATTTAGTCTTAATGAACGAATGTTCATGTAAATTAGTCAGTTGGGATACCTTAAAGATTTTTTATTTATTTTGTTAAAACTGCTTACTGTTTCTTTTTGGATATTGTTTATCATTTTTAATATTTTAATTTTTAATTTTATATACATACATATAAAGTGAAGAAAAATAAACATGTAGGAAAATAAATTAATTTGGAAAAATAGTTGAGGTTATTTGTATTTTAAATTGTGTTTGTTATATTTTCAATGTCTGTAGAATTATTGATGACACAAAGTGGGGAGTTTTCGGCCTTACGTGCAAAAATATTGCCATTACGCACCCAGACAAACTTCCAGTTGGCTTCTTTTGCTTTCGTTTTGGCCAACCATAGCAGTATACAATTGTTAAGTGTTAATTCATCATTAACATATATAAAGCCACCTGGTCTGTTGCTATCATTGTGCCCATCGTTGTTAATGATGTTACTGTCTACTCTATTTCTTTTTATTTTACGCATTATCTCCGATTTTTTTGATAATGTAGAGAATTCCATTGCCATTGTTGTTGTTTTTTAAGCGGTATGCTCCATTATTATCTCTTTCATTCAATTCAATTTTAAGAGATGATGCAATTTTCTGAACCACCTCTGTTGATGAGACCTCCTGGAAGGTTACTCTCTATTGCGGTACTAAAGAAAAATGCTACGAAATCGAACGATTGGTACTCTCTAATGCGTTTGCGCATTTGGTTTTCGCATCTATTTTTCTTTTCTTTCGCAAGCCTGGTATCACCTCACTCTGTAATACGAAAGCGTCTGTCAAAATCGTCTGATTATCGCAAATATCTTGCGATAGGTAAATACCAAACGCAAAGGGAGAAAAACATGTGAGTACGTTGAAAAAATGTTTATATTTGATATTAAAATTTTTATTTTTAGAGAAAAAAAATTACATACATTTTGTGCATATACATACATATATCTAAAAATGTAAAATCAAGGTGAAATATAATTACCCAAACCATACATCATACTGCCCTGCAATTTTGTTGAAGTGTAAGTGCTCGTTTTTGGCCGATCAAACCATCAAAATCATCATAAATCAAATTTGATATGGTTGGAACATAGTATTCCTTCAATGCCGAGCAGACGTCGAAGCAATGTGAGACTACTGCGATAGTTGTATAACAGTTGGAATTACTCTGGATCTCTTTGAAACTTTTAGCTCGTGTTGAATAGCGCTTAGAACATACAGAAACGCTTCCTTATTCAAACGGAAATTTTGAAGAGAGTATATTGGACTTACATATCTCTTAAGACTTGTCCTACACGGTCGTTTTCCTCATCAAACACTATTTTACTTTCAATTAAAAACTGTTACACTTCACTTTTTCCTAAATTTCCTTTTCTGAAAAGACGTTTTTTACATATTTTGGCATTTCATTACTGTCAATCTTTACCATATCTCCTTTTGAAAAGTCAGTGCTGGCACTTTATCAAAGAATTTTGCGAAAGTAATAGAGAGTACCAAATTGACATCTCATCGCATTTAGCTTTCGTATCGTAAGTGATTTCGCATCGCAATAGAGAGTAACACCCCTGGTTTGTAACGTTCTTGATCTCTATATTTTTGTTGATCATTTGTTGTTCCAGCTTGTTTACATCGTGTTTATTTGTGTGTTCGCTGCTTGTCTTTCTCGTAAAGTTCCTTTACTTGGGCCACCAGTTTTGTGATCTCTGTAGTTATTGATGTGAACGAATTTTTTATCTCTTCTTTTATTTGCATATTGGATATTTCTAAGATATTTAAGTCCGACTTCAATTCAGTGACATCCGATTGTACCGAGTGTAATTTGGTGTTGACTGAGGTCAGTGACAATGATTCCTTAAATTTTTTGCTATTGTCACCTTCTGCCTTTTCTTTTTCATCATCGGTTCGCGCTTGTTTTTTGTTGGTAGTCTCTTCAAAAACAACAGATTGGTATAACTTGTTGGGAGATTTAACTCGAGGCTTACAGATATGACACTTCCAAAAGTTTTTTCTTTCAGTGCTCATAGTTCCGCAGCTGCTATCTGATAAGGGGGAACAGGTTGAAAAGTTATAATTTGAATTACAATTAAAGCACTTTACATAATTTAGTGTTGTAATTTCATTTTTGCATTGATTGCACAGAATTTTTTCGTTCATTTTGTTTTTGTTTATTTTTTTTTTCTTGAATTTTTTTGTTCTTAGTACACTTGTACTCGGGATTTAACGTTTTGTTTGTTTTTTTAAACTGATTTTGTATCAGAGAAATAAAAACACTTTTATTAGATACAATATTGAATATTGCTACTATATTTATTTACAACCCGATTTTGGATCACGTTTTATATTTTTTGATATATTTTGTTCAAATTAATTGCGAATTTTAGGCGTTTTCTGTTTGTTTTGCGGAGCACTACTTAAACATAACCGATTGCAATCAGAGTTCTCTCTCTAAAAGTACATTTCAATTCAGTGTCATTTCCATATGATGATCTTAACGTAAAATTTAAAAATGAACGTTATGCAGTTCTATATGATATGTATCTAAGATTTCAACAAAGCTACTATATAAAAGAATCTCAAGCGCTTCTAACTGCATCAGAGTTTAAGATAAAAGCTCCTATTATTCAATAGCAGGCCAATTGATATACAAGTTTTATTTGAAACATCACGCAAAGACCTCAGCTTACTGCATTTTTATTGATGTCGAATAATAGAAAGCCCTGAAGGTCTTACAAATTAAGTAATATGGATGAAAAAATAGTTTTGATAGACTTGCAAGATTTCAAAACTAATTCGAATGGTTTCATCGCAAAAAAAATTAACAATTGTTTTCAACAATAATTACTATAACAATTTCATCATAAGAAATAAAAAAGTAAAAAGAAGCAAACTGGCTTACATAAAACTATCATCACCTAAGCTGGACTGTTGGATCAGTTTCATTTCAAAATGTTTGGCAACTCTTAAAAGTCAATGCAATATGTTATATATGTATACTATGTATTTTACTTATCTAGTATTGAGTGATTACTGAATCAGTCGATGTTCTTAAGTTACAAATATACATTCAACTTAATACATTTGAGTTGTACCTTAAAAATAACATGACATCAATATGCAAAAGAACAAAAGTCTTTGACACACTTCAACTTGTGTAACCCAATCGTTTTTATTTGAAGTCACTAAGTTGAAGTTGGTCAATATGTACTTTGCATATTGTATGACAATGTGGGTAAGGTACCCTACAATGTAAAAGGTAAAGAAAAAAACCGATGCACAGTGGGGTTTTCGATGGCTAAAATGGGAATTAATTCCTGGTGATTTTCCCTGTTTATAATTTTAGATTTTTTGGTCAATATCACTTAAAGATAGCGATTTTCAAAGTTGGGCAAAAAATTGGCGGAATAGGACTGCGGGAAGGGGTACTCCCCATACAAAATAATAATCTAATATCTAGAAAGCTATAATAGTGAGAGCCTTCAAATTTGGTATTAGTTAATTTTGAGATAGGATATACATTTCAGCAAAAGTCTGGCGAGTTAGGTCCGGGGAAGGGGTACTCCCCATTAAAAAAATCTGCTATCTCGAAACCTATGATAGTTAGAGGCTTCGAATTTGGTGTGAGCTAATTTCAAGACAGCACACAAAGTTAGATGAAAAACTACCGGGTTAGGTCCGGGGGAAGGGGTACTCCCCATACAAAATAATTAATAATAACATGCTATCTTGAAACCTATAGTAGATAAAACTTCAAATTCAAAACGAATCACAACAAGTAAAATAATTTTATATATGGGAGCCACAGTTGCATATAAAAAAAGTTTGATTGTTTTTTAATGTTTATTTGAAGTAAACAATAATTTACATACATTCCATTTATTAGTACTTTTTATTTTTGCACTATTCTTATATTTGCTCTTAACAATATTAACAGTTATGGATATTGTTATTATAGCGAAAATAACGTAACCCGTAAAAGCAAATTTTACAGGACAAGTTTTTTTTTACTTTTTTTTATTATTTGATCAAATTTTTATAATGAAAATTCAAATGTAGCCTACATTATGACATTATGCAAGTTATAGATAAGTTTTAAGTTGATTATTCGTATAGAATTTTTTGTTAGTTACGTTAATTTTGTCGACTATATTTTTAGCAGATTACACTGAAATGTGACCATTATAATTTTCAAATTAATGTTTTAGCAGATGAAGTGTTCGATGCTGCATCAAAAAGCCAATTTCGAAAAATATATCAGTTACGTTATTTTCACGGTTAGGGCTTAACGTTGATACTATTTCCCTTCTTTAATCCCTCTTTATGTATACATATGTATGTATATTAATTATTAATATATGTATTAAAATTAATTGTAAGCTGTCGTGAAAACAAGAACAAAAGCAACAGTAATAATGATGTTGTTATTGTTTTTATGTAGTAGGTGCAACAATATATTTAAATTTCATTTTAAAAAGTGCAGATAAATTTTTCATAAATATTTCCAAAAGCGTTTGTATTTTTAGAAAAAAAAATTCTTTCTTAATTTGGCCTTATTCACAACTATTTATCGACATTTTTCCCGAAATCCACTAATTTACAGGCTTACGCGTGAAAATTAATTAAAAATAATAACACAAATTACACATAAAAACAAAAAACACAAATTAATCTTACTAACATGAAGTTAAAGGTTCCAATAAAATATTTTTAATTATCACTTTAGAAAACACTCAAAAAGTTTCAATTTTTATTGCACGAGGAGGAAACAAATACCTAAAACTTTAAAATTGTATAGTGACATAACGGTAGTTGTCAAAAACCAAATTTTTGCACTAGTGATGTGGAATGTTGTGTACTTTTACCGACTACAAAAATTTATTCAGTTCTCCTAAATTTAATTTTGCAATTAATTCCCATTTTTGGTATCAAAAACCACACAGTGCGATGGTTGGAAAGAATTTTATATCAAAATATTTCTAACGTTGACTTTATAGGCTACATCAAGTTTCAACAAATGGAAATTAAATATATTAAATATTATTATTACATATTATTTTAGAACTATAGAGTTTGTATTATAAGGAATTCAATTTTACTTAAAACAGAATCTCCTCACAAACTTTTAAGTAAATACACACAAAAATTAAAACAACGTTTTTTGATTTCAAATAAAACAACTATGAAGATATTTCACATCTATTTACAACAACAACAAAAGACCGCACCTGAAAAAAAAATGTATTTGAACAGGGAGTCAAATACTTATTTGTATGCACATACATACACACTCGTACATAAAATTAATTTGTAAATATGCATGTACACATATTATCAAATTTCTTACCCACGCTCAAGTATTTATTAGATCTTAACAATAACATTTCCATACCTACATCATGAAAATATACAAATCATTCACCATGACGCTTGAAAAGCCGTTCAGTCAAAGAAGACAAATGTACTTAAAATAAACAAACTTATCACAGACATCCAAACTCTATCCCACACACACACAAATTCCGCATGATCATACATAAGAATTTCACAAAATCTGAAGTTAATATTTCTCCAAATATAAACAAATTTCTGAAAGACAGATTTTAACACTGGACAAATTTAAGCAGGACAAAATATAAATCAATCGCATCCTCCAATAAATAAAAAAATAAATAAAAAAATACTAGGATTAGGGGGTTCAGATATCTGATAATATTTTAAAGCAAGCCGTAAGAAGTGTTTGCACTGAAATGAGTGCCAGATTCTTGTGGTGGTGTGGAACAAGCAATGCAATTTTATAGTATAAGTATAACTAAACGACTCACCTGAATGCGTGCTTCTGTTAATCCGATTTTCATAGCCAGCTCTTCCCTGCAATTGAATAAAACATATAGTTTCGGCATAAGTTCATTTATACACATATTGTCACCTTAAATGCAAACGAACGGACGTAACTACACGAAAATTCGAAATCGAGTTTTTGATTAATTATGGTTCATCTTAGCAAACTACATGTTCACGCAAATATTTAGAACTCTGCGATGAAAAATGAGGACTTTATTAAAGAAATTCAAGCGGACGTAATGTATATATTTTTATTGCAAAGAATGTAAATAACATGAAAGCTTGAATACACATAAAAAGGAAATAAATGGTTACCAACATACGAGTATAAGTATCCATACTATGTACAAGTAAGTTTCGAAGAATATTTTCAATAATACTTTATTATTATTGATTTTGTAACGTTTTTTGTTTCTCCAGTAAAAAATATAAAAGTGTAGTTACGTTCGTTTGATATGTACATTAGGGTGGAGCGATAACACTTTGTGACAAAAAAAAAATACCTGTGATGTGTTACTATTTTTCTTGTAGATATTGTCGAATACAACAACAATCTGTATTTGAAATTTTCCAAACACCCTCAAAATCTTGAGTTAAGGGTGACACTTATCAACCTATAACTAAGTTGAATATCAACCGATTTTAAATTTATAAACTGATTTAGAAAGAAGAGACTATATATATTAAGTTTCAATCAAATTTAGATATACGAGGTCTGATCAAAAAATAACCGTTATTATCAAATTTCGTGAGTGACGTATGTTCGATTTTCACATTTTTTTTTCGTTATGTTTCTACACATGTTTGTTATATATGTTGGCAATATCAGCCATTTTGGATTGTAAGTTTGTTTTTGACAGATAAAAAGGTTAGTCGTGTTTTGGTTTGCTCTTCGATTTTTTACTATTTGAAAAAATGGATCAAAGAAACTGTATTAAGTTTTGTGTAAAAATTGAAATTAAATGCGCAAGGACATTCGAAATGTTGACTGTGGCGTTTGGCGACTCTACTATGAGCAGGAACACAAGTTCAATTGTGGTATAACCGGTTTAAGGAATGCCGAGAAGATGTCAATGACGATGCTCGTCCTGGTCGACAAGTTCGGTCAAATGTGAAGGTTTTGCTCACTGTTTTCTTCGACTGCAATGGCGTGGTGCATCATGAATTCTTGCCACAAGGTCGTACGGTCAATAAGGAATACTACCTTGAAGTTATGTATGTATATATATGTAGAAAGCAAAAACAATGTAAGATAATATCCACTACAATAATACTTAAATGTAATAAATAAGTAAAAAAATTAATGTGGTGATCGTAAAAGATAAGCAAGAATAGTTAAATATACAGGGTAGAGTGATATAACTTCGTGCTAACCTAAATAGAAAATTCACTATAGTTCAAATAAAAATTTAAAATTGTCTGATCCAAAAATTTTTGTATGTCACTCGAAATTATCCAAGCCCACTTTTGTAATTGTGTTGAACAACGCTGTACTCGTATATGTAGGTGTAATAAGACTCAATCCTTAGAACGTATGTTTTGCATTCGTATCTCCAGCTGCTACGAAACAAGTTCAAGATGATATAACGAAACATTTACAAAAATTTTCGACACAAGTATTAGTTGCTTATAGATAATCTGAACAAATGTTGTCAAGAACATAGTGCTTGAGTCTTGACTTTTTAAGAACTGCCGATCCACCGCATGCTCTTCCTTTAGATTCCTTTGAATCATATAAGGTAACCATTCATTTTAAAATAGCTTCGCGAGATCAAATGAGTCTCACAGACCAACATTATATCAATATTTTTTTGCGTGAGGAAGTGTTCAAGCTCATTTTTATGTTTTCGAATGCCGTTTGCATTGCAGAAACATATTTTTAACGTGGTTATGGCTTATTAACTATTGCTTGAAGCAGAGTATCCTGCATTCGCAGCATTTCTTGTATCAGGCTTGTCATATTTGTTGTGAAGTGGTTTATGGTTTGCAACAAATTATTAATTGAGGCTTCGAGGAACCTGAAATTAAAATTTGTTTTAGCATTTGTTGAATTATTAGGTAGTGACACTTTCTGCGTGGGAATAGAATTGATCTTCATTTTAAATATATATATAAGAAAAACTCCGCTATGACGTCAGTTCACTATGAAGGTTCAACGAAATGCGCTGAACTTATCGCAAGAATAAAGGCTGATCCAAGCTGGAAGAATAAGAGATCCTTTTACTTGACTGACTTTCAGATCCTGCTTTCTTAGCTACATAATTATCCAGGGAAGTTACAAATGTACGTGGCTCATCGAATTATAAAATTTCCTCGGATAACGATCCCCGACCAGTGGCACCACTCCCCATCGGAACAAAATGAGGCGGATGTGTTATCAAGAGGCATAATGCCCCGTCAGTTATCGTCATGTAACATATGGTTATGTGGACCCTTATTTCATTTTAATTTTTTCATTTCATTTTCATTTATTCATCCAAGATATAAAAACCTAGACTCATGGCCATAATCAGTTTCACTTATCCTACTACAAAATTCTACATCAATGATCACTTAAAATGTAATATGTAATTAAATAACAATAATATTAATTAATAAATAATTTGCAAAAATATTAATATCTATAATCTATAAAAAATATTTAATATCGTATAAAATAGATAACATTATAAAAAAATGTAAAATTCAATTGAAAATTAAATAATTATATGTTTAATAATATTGAGTACTGATAATAAATTTAGTGAATTACTACAAGGATGAGCTAATCAGGCGTATCTCCTGAAATAGTTTCATCTTGTTAGTGTCAACAAAGCAGTTAAATGCCCGTAAAACAACCGGCAATTTATTATTATCTCTTTCCACTCTTACAAAATGATAGTTCTAATAAGTTAGTTAGCCTAAGAATCCTGAACTGTATATTTCTAAGCCACCTACCAAATTCAAAGAACTCTGTTAGTTACAAAGGCACTTGTAACTTGATAACCTTGTAAAAGTGTAGTAGGTTCCTAAACTTAAGAAAATCAGCAAAACGCAATCCTAAAAATTTTAGCACATAAAGTGATACATGTTGTCGCATTCTAAGAGATTAGAGATATCTAATAACTCTATTCAATGTTAACTTTACTTTTCTAACACATGACCATAAATATATATTTCATTATACACTTCCAAAGTATATAATAACAAACAAAAGCATTATCGGTGAATGGACAACCTACTTCTTAATGTGAAAGAGTAATACTAAGTCCAAACTATATAACATGCGCAATATAAAGCTAACCTTCGATACTTCTAATTAATATGACTTTCAAAATTCAACTTAACTTCAATTATGAGACCAAGGCATCTAATTTTATCAACAAATTTAATGGAAGTACCGTCTGACACAATAGAGTAAATTTCACTTCTACAATCTCCAAATAACATTGCCTTAGTCTTACAAGGATTAATTGAAAGTTCATTATCAGTCATCCGTCCGTAAAGCAAACCAACAGTTTATTAATTCATATTCCGTAAAACATCAGGAAAATCTGAATTACCCTTGAATAAAAGTTGCATGTTATCACCAAATGAAAATGACTGGCATATATTGTTGGATAAAATCTCCAACAAGTCATTGAAAAACATTATGAATAGCAAATGAACCAATTCGGACCTTTGTGGCACTCCACTACATACAGGAAGCGTATTTGAACTGTAGCCTTTACTAATTACAAGATAAGAAAAAACCAATCTATAAGTCGACCTAGAAAAGCCATAAAAACTATACAATTTACTAACCAAAAGTGAGTGATTCACCATATCAAATGCTTTCGCCAAGTCCAGAAATACATCGCCTAATATTGTGGAGCTAGTACTCCTATTATTCCTAAATCCCGCTTGACAATCATGTAGCAAGCTGTTCTCGTCGATGTTTTTAATCACCAGATTTTTAAAAAGATGTTCAACGATTTTTGACAAGATTGGCAATATAGAGATTGGTCTCAAATCATCAAGTGCTCCATTTTTCTTTTTAATGGGAATAATTTTAGCAACCTTCCATGACAATGGAACACTAGATGTCGGAAAATGGTGTTCACTAAGCGCAATATATAACTGCCAATAAGCAGCATTAATAATCTAATAATTTTTTTTAATAAATATATTTATTTATTGTATCTTCAAAAATTAACAAACAATAAGTATTAAAATCTTACATCTAAATATAATTATTGGGACCGACCAGTGTCGGATATATACTTAGTGATAGTAATTAATCATACATAAGAGTCTGGAGAAGGAAAAAAATGACATCAACAAAAATTGATAATCTGGTGCAAACTATAAATGAATGCAGAATACTCTGCTTCAAGCATTAATTAACAAGCCATGAACACGTTAAAAATATGTTTCTGGAACGCAAACAACATATTCAAAAAAGTACATCAACTGGTTTGATTCATTCAATTCAAAAATTTTTTTTCTATTTTGGTTAATTTTTTTTCATGCGTATATTTATTTATTGTATCTCCAAAAAATGAACTAACAATAAGTAATCAAATCTTAAATCTAGATATAATAATTAGGCCCAACCAGTGTAAGGCATAAACTTAGTGATTGTAATCAATAATACATAATATCGTATTAAGCACAAAAATATTTTCAAGCTGTTTCATCTGGAGTGTTGAGTATTAGAGCCACAGTGTCCATCTTTTTTAAGCGGATGTGTCCAGTAAAATTCAAGATGTTACGAGCAAGTGGATTAGGATGAGACTCGAGGTTTGTTAAGTATTTGCCTGCTTATTTTTGAATTTCTTCAGTTACTAGTGGCATATTTAAATCACGATGTAAATTTTAGTTTCTTATGTACCATAGAGCCGATGTTATTAACCGTAAAATATTGTTATCCTTTCGTTGGATTTTCTCTATGTTTGAACCTGAACCAGTGCCCCATAGTTGAATTCCGTAGCACCATATAGGTTTCAAGAACGACTTGTATATCAAAAGTTTATAATCTAAACTCACGGTGGAATTTCTACCAATCAGCCAATGTAACTGAGTTAATTTTAGTTTCATTTGTGTTAGCTTAGATTCAATGTGGTGATTCCATGTAAGCCGTCGGTCAAGGTATATACCGATGTATTTCACATGTGAGTGTTGAGGAACAATTTGATTACATATTCTAATGCGGGAACAAGTATCTTTTCGTAGGGTAAATGTTATCTGAGCACACTTCTGTTCGTTTACTTTTATTCTCCATAAGTTTAGCATAGTTCCAGCTGGGTAATATGTTCCTGAAGATATCGAGATGAATCGTGAGAGTTTGCGTGCATACTAAGGCAGAATGTATCATCGGCAAATGTTGATGTGTGGCTATTACTGCTCACAGACATATCACAAGTATAAATGAAACACAAAACTGGCAGTAGTATACTCTTTGTGACACTTTGGATGAGATTGATTCGGACACACTCATGAAGTCTCCTTCCACAATAGTGAACTTCCGGGCAAGAATATAACTTTGTAAAAGATTAAGAATGTTTATTGGTAGATATGTCTTCAATTTTAAAATTAGGGCTTCATGCCACACTTTGTCAAATGCCTGAGAAACATCAATAAAGCGCGCAGAACAATATTTCTTTTCTTTTTGAGCCAATATATGCGTTTGTTCAATGGTGCTATGCTGACTTCTAAAACCAAATTGATGATCCGGTATGCACGCATTATCAGTTAGAATTGGGGACAATTTTATCATGAGTAGCTTTTCGAAGAGCTTTGACATTGTTGACAGTAAACTTATTCGCCTGTATGACTCAGCCTTGGTGAGATATTTGCCCGACTTTGGAATCATTTTGACCTTGGCAAGCATCCAGTTGTGTGGATAATACTCCATTCGTAAAATGGCATTAAACATTAATAACAGGATCCTAATTGCAATACGAGGCAACTTCATCAACACCTGATTACTAATTTCATCAATAATCTCATGCATCTAAAACGTTAAAGGTGGAGGAGGTAGAACAACTACATACGGCAAATCAATAACGCCCGTGCATGTGTTTGGGGTAAATACGGATTTTAAATGCTCAGCAAATATGTTACCTCTTTTAGCATCACTTCTTGCCCAAACTCCGGTAGAAGTGCGCAGAGGTGGTTTAAACTCAATGGGTATTTTAAGATTTCTCGCAGCGCGCCACAAAGAGTAATTAGATACTGGTGTGACATCGAGTTTTTCCAGATTATTTTTAAGAAATACAGTTCTTTCAGATGCAAGCAACTCTTGGAGTCGTTTAGTGCACTTTTTAAACCTGATTTTATGTTGTGGTGATCTGTGTTGTTGCCATTCCCTTCTGCTCTTCTTTTTTCACATACGAGACGTTCTATATCCGTAGAATAAATTCTATTTAACCCAGCCTGCTTAATATTTTTGTTAAGATTCGCAATGTTAGATTCAATATCATTGGATGTTCTTAGCATTATGATTTCCGTGCAATGACTACTAAGATATTTTTTGAATCTCAGCCAATTAACATGATGGATCATCTTCACATATGGGTGAGGTAAATCACTTCGAAGTGAGTTACATATTGTAACGATAGTCGGAGAGTGATCGGAGGAAAGATCTAGGGAAGCTTTGACATGAACTAAATCCCTAGAAATATTTTTCATGACTTCAAAATCTATAACATCCAGAATTTTTTATATGTCTGTAGGCCAGTAAGTGTGCTCTCCACTCGAAATGACGTCCAAGCCCATTATTGAAATTGTGTTGAACAACGTTCTTCCTCTAGGTGTAATAAGGCGTGAACCCCAGAACGTATGTTTTGCATAGTAGTCTCCAGCTGCTACGAAATAAGGCCCAAGAGATTTGTAGAAATCCTCGTATTCATCCTCAGTGATTGGGAATCTTGGAGGGGAGTAAATTGATGATATAACAAAATTTGTAAAAAAAATTCAACACAATATTAGTTGCTTGTAGATGTTCTGCACGGATGTCATCAAGCATATAGTGCTTGAGTCTTGACTTTATTAAAATTGCTGATCCACCGCATGCTCTTCCTCTCGGGGCCTTAGTATCATATAAGGTGCAGCCATTCATTTTAAATAAGCTTCTCGAAGACAAATGAGTCTTAGAAACCAACATTATATCAATATTTTTTTCCGTAAGGAAGTGCTCGAGTTCATTTTTGTGTTGGCGAATGCCGTTTGCGTTCCAGAAACATATTTTTAACGTCTTCATGGCTTGTTAATTAATGCTTGAAGCAGAGAATTCTTTATTCGCAGCATTTCTTGCATCATGCTGTTCATATTTGTAGTAAAGTTGGTTATAGTTTGCACCAGATTATCAATAGTGGCTTCCAGGCGACTGAAATTAAAGCTTGTGTTAGCGTTTGTTGAATTACTTGGTGGGGACACTTTCTGCGTGGGAAAAGAATTTGTCTTAACAGCATCGGCATATGATACACGTGAAGTACTTGGTTGGCTCATTGGAGGTAAATCGGCGGAGAAAGTGTTTGCTGATTGAGCTGGAGCTAATTTAGCTTTTTGTCCCATAGTCTGTTTAACGAAAGAATATACAGGACATCCTCTGTAGTGAGCAGTGTGATTACCTCCACAATTGCTACATTTTTTTTCAGCTTGATCTGTTAGCTTCGTACAGCTAGCAGAATCGTGCAATTCACCGCAGATTCTACAAACAGTAGGTAATTTGCAGTAAGCTTTTGTGTGGCCATATTCTTGGCAATTGTGACACTGTACGGGACCTGAACGCTTACGTGGCTATTCAACTGTGAGTTTTCGGTGTAAGAGAAACTTTACGCTATAAATTGGGGTTGGGGAACCTTTTCTCTATTAATTATATTAGTAAAATTTTTTACCTTAAATCCTTTGTCGATAAAAGCACATTTTACTTCAACATATGAATCTATGCCCTTTAGTACTATTTGTAGGCCTTTAGCACTTTTAAGTTGGTAAGTGTAAAAATTTGTTTTGTTTTTTTTCAAATTCACTAATAATTTTTAGTTTCTTCAATATTACCTCGTTTAATTGGAATGATGTGAAAAGTATTTTCACCAATGGCCGACAATAGTTTTTTTAGAAGCGGGTTAGAGTTTTTTCTCTCAGATAGATAGGTGGTGGCTTAAAAGACTTTTGCGATGATACAGCGGGCTTGCCGTTATTGTCTTGAAATAATGAAAACCGATTTTGACGATTAGTAGATGATGCGCTATTATCCCTAGACATCTTTGGAGAAGATGAAGTTTTTGAAGAATTTCGGCTTCGCCCACGCTTTACCACAGTTATATATCTGTCCATTCCGACTTGGACCTTGGGTTTAGTGCTACTGTTATCTGTAATCACTAGTTGGCATTGGACAAAGCGAAGTTGATCGCTGACGAAAAAGTGGCTTTGCCGTTAGAAAAAGACTATCACCAGATTTTTTATTTTTATTGTCAACATTAAGAGCTTCAGAACTCACGGTAAAATAGGCATTTCTGCTGTTAGAACTCACTTCACAATTTTTTGTATTTGAGGTGCTTATATAGAGTATTCCTGAAAGGCACTTTGTTTGCGGTTTTTTGTTTGTTTTTGTTTTTTTGTTTCTTGCTATGTAAAAAAAATATTAGCAATATTTGCTTTGCTTATTTATCAAAGTTAATATGTATTACGGTTATTATGTATTACGAATATTTTTTAAATGAATTTTTGTTTGTTTAGTATGTATGTATATGAAAAAAAAACTCCGCTAAGACGTCTGTTCACTATGAAGGTTCAGCGAGAACATTTTGTTATATATATATGTAAGTATATTTTTAGATATTATATTAACAGTCTGTACAAAGACATGTATGTTTTAGTATCTTTGCCATGTTGAGGGCACATAGCTTTGTTGCAGGTGCCACACCAAAAACTAGTTTTTCGCTGAGTTTTTCTTGTAGTTTTACAGATAACGAACAATGGTCGGTAACTAGCTGAGCTCCAAGGATACCGTACGGTTACATATGGTCCAATTGAATGGGTCAATTCTTTTGTGAACAAGCGTCTAGCAAAAATAAAATCTACACAAAATTCTAATAATATAACCCTTAGAAACTAGGGGTCTAAAATCAAAGCTATCTCCCGCCGAGAGGCACCAAAATTCAAGCTCTTCCTTGGGTAAGAACATTTATAGCCAAGTAACAAAAGTAACATTTTGAAAATTTTCGATTCCGCTTTTCACGAAATTTTGTCTGGCATAACTAATGTTAGTGCAAAATCTTGTATCATTATACGGTCTATTTTGCGAAATATAGCGACAAAAATTAGAAATTTAGCAAAAACCGACTTTACAAAATTATGTATATATTTAAAACTACATAACTTAGATGTTCCATTTAGGTGTCATAGTAAAGAGAAGCAATTGACCTTTCAAATGGTATGCGTTTCCGATCTCCAGAGGTAAAACTTTTCTGACTTTATGTTCCTTTTCTCGAAAAATAGCATTTTTAAAATTCTTAAAAAATATATGTTGATTAATAACTTCTTATTTTTAGTGTAGCCAAGTTTAATTTTTGAGCTCGCAATAATTCTGTTTCCATGTGTTTTGTTGAATTTAAATACGGATTTTTCTTTAATATATTATAATGATTTATTACAAAACTGTTCAAGCTAATAACTAGTAACTATATTTTACAAATTTAAACCCGGAGGGTGTCTAATTACAACGAACTGCAAGTAACCACTCTCTAATTACAACTGACTAATTACAACTAACTCATTACAACTAACTAAAAAACTTTTTGGTTTCTTAATATAAAATATTTATACAAAACTTAATCATAATTTCAATATTAACATTTCATATTGAACAATTTGCCAACGCAAAAAATTTAGCAAACAACCAAGTGAATGAACTGGTTGTTGCTGCGTTAACAAATTAGAGCAAAGTACGGGTACGAGGGTTTTTCAATTCTGAATCACAACACATGTAAGCCGTCGATCAAGGTGTATACCAAGGTATTTCACATGTGAATGTTGAGGAACAATTTGATTATTGATTCTAATGTAGGAACAAGTATCTTTAAGTAGGATAAATGTTACTTGAGCACACTTCTGTTCGTTTACTTTTATTCTCCATAAGTTCAATTATAGTTCCAGCTGGGTAATATGTTCTTGGAGATATCGGGATGCCTTGTGAGGGTTTTCATGCATAATAAGACAATCTGTATAACCGGCAAATCTAGAAGTGTAGATATTACTGCTCACAGGCATATCACAAGTATAAATCAAATACAAAACTGGCCCCAGTATGCTCCCCTGTGGCACACCGGATGAGATTAATTCGGGCACACTCATGAAGTCTCCTTCCAGAACAGTGAACTTCCGGGCAGGAATGTAACTTTCCAAAAGATTTAGAATGTTTATTTATCAACTGCCTGAGAAACATCAATAAAGAAGGCAGAACAATACATCTTTTCTGAAAATAAGAAGTATAGATTAAACCAATTTATGCATTTGTTCAATGGTGCTTTGCTGACTTCTAAAACAAAATTGATGGTCCCGCCTCGGATTTCTATCCCGCTTTCGTAAATTTTGAAATTTTCCATCCCTTATTGAATTTTTGTTAAAATTTAACTGATTTCTAAATATTTTTTTAAATGTAGTTATCCTTAACTAACTCTAACTAGCTCCATATGATATGAAAATAAACAAGTAAGAGTGCTATATTCGGCTGTGCCGAATCTTATATACCCTTCACAAATCATAAAATGTAGAGAACATACGTAGATATGTAGGCATGCAATTAAACTGCAATATGCAGCGCAAAACTGCATTTTGCTCAGCAGCGAACTTGTATTTTTGTCATTTATAATAGAATATTTTCTTCCAACTTCTAACGCTGTAAATCGTGCAATTTAAAAAACCAATTATTTATCTTTCATTAATTTTTTAAAATCACCGTGTTTTAACATGTCGTGATTTGCAGAACAGGCCCTTATGAATTAAGTCAAGTGAAACTGAAATATAGGCACTTTGCAGCAATATGCATGGGTATAAGGGTTAAAATATATGTGTTTTATATACATATAGGACACAATGGGGGCTATTCTGGAATACGCGTCGAATTGGTGAAAGTTACATGCAAAACAAAAACAAAACTGTGTAAATGTAAAAAAAAATTTTTTTGTTTCGCATACAAAATTAACCGTTTTTAAAAGAGAGAGAAACGCGTTGAAATTCTCACGTTTATTTCATTTTAGAAATGTATTACAAACAAAAACAATTTTTGAAAATTTGTTTTTATTTTAATGTAAAGTTTCACTTTTTCGACGCGTTTTCCAGAATAGCCCCCAATATATTTTAGTTTATAAAACTTTTTTCATTTACTCTTCCGATAAATTTTTTAAAATATGTACATTGGAGCGACTCACTTGAAAAAAGTTTTTGTTACCCCTCAATATAGTTCATTTTAAACTTTAAAGTATTCAATTTACACACAACTTAATGAAAATTTAATTTTTCTCTCGATAGTTTAGTATACAAGATATTTGTATGAAATTTTTACACAATATCAATATGAGGATTAATTTTGCATCATTAACTCAAAAATCTCATTTTTTGATATGTGATGTTGTTTTAGAAAATGAGAGATATGTATGTATTTTTTTAAGTTGCAAATAACCTACTAGCCTACTATGTTCCGTTCAAAGTTCTTATAATACCTAAGACAGTTTAAAAATAAACTTTTTAAACATTACTGCTGCACTTCTACCACTGAGTAAACATAAGCACCAATAAAATGGAGGAATACAAACTGGCTTTAGATATAAAAGTTAGCAATTTTCTTTTTTTAAAACCAACACTTCTCTATAGGTAAGTTTATTTAGCAATCGAATAATTAAGTTATTTTCGGACCCAGCAAAAACGACATGAAAAAGAAATAGTTAATGCATGGGTTCAATTTAGGTGCAGAACGCAAGATTTAAACACAGGCGTGTCATTGACGACCATGTGTTTACATTTAACAAAACTGCTCGTCATTGAAATGAGTGCTTAGAACCCACGAAAGTTCCCTTATTCGATGACGTTTTTCACAAAGCTAAGAAAAAAAGCATTTTTCTCTGCCAGGATATTAAGACTATTAAGACTGTTAAGACACACTCTCTACCATCGACCTAGTGTGTACTTATTATTTCACGCAGATAAAACTGGTTTTATGACAATATGTCAATATGATGATTTAATTCCGTTTTTGCATGGCTATTTCGGCGGATATTTTTGTTTCAATGTATTAATTACCCAGCAATATCGTATGCGTTTATGATGTGTTCAAAAACTATAGCTTTATTACGATTTGCACAAATGCTAAAGAAAGCATGAAAACTATTAAATTTTGAACGCATTAATTTTTTTTTTGCTGGGGAAAACATTAATAAATTTATTATTTGCAATAATATACATACTAAGATACATTCATGTAGGTATTACACAAGAATGATAAAATAATTATTTTATCATTCTTGGGTATTACATACATATTTATTTACATATACATATGTACATAAGCAGCTACATAGGTACATACATATGTATGTAATTAACCTAAGTTTTAGATCTTTAAAATAAGTGCAAAATGCCAATAAAACAAAATGTGAATAAAACATTCGTTCTGAAAATATGAGAACGTGAGTTCATATTCTCATCTCAACATTTATGTTTTTTTTCCTACGTATTAAAAAATATTTCTTTCATATACTACCACATACATATGTATGTATTTACATACATACATATGTAAATATGTATATACTATAAAGGAGTTTTTCTGAAGAATTTTAGAAAATAATATAAAATAAAAAGATACCTACATTAGTATACATATGTACCTATTTGTATATTTTTTTAAAAAATATAGGTATTTACATACATATGTACATATATACATACATACATACATCATAAATTGAACTCACCCAGCGAATCAATCCAGCTTAACTAAGCAGAAGTACTTTTTAATACATTTATTGAAAAAAAAACAAAAACCACATGAACGAAATAAAATAGCAACAACAAGCACCCTCAAACAAACAATCTCGTCCACTTTAAAATGTTTATAAGACATCTATGATCTTTAGCAAGGGCTTACTTTTTTCACATACATATACAGACACATTTATATTTACTTGAGCATATTTATATACATATATGTACTCGTATGTATGTATCAACATGTCTTTAAAAAAAATTCATAAGTTTCAACACAACAACCAGTGTTGCCAGAAAATGATGGTGAGAGAATGCCAAATCGGTCAAAAAATTCTGATAAAATGTTCTACAGAAGAAACGTATAATGCTAGATTTAAATGTAGAAAAATTATTGTAATAGCTTTGAATTTCATGTTTATATGAACTTATTAGTATTTACAGGTATTTTTATAGGAAATGTTGCAATTACGTTTAAAATTTTTAACTAATAATCCACTATGACAACAAAAAGCGCTTGGGATAGTTTCATTGTTGCCATTTTAGCATTTCCACTGCTAGGTCTGGAATTTCCATTAGTTAAGCAGCATTTAACTATCAAAAAATTCTGCTAAATGCTTTCTAGCAGAGTTTGTTGCAAAAAAAAAATTTTAATTTCTTAACAAAATTCTTCTGTATGGAGGATTTTTCTCATAAATGTACATGTATTTCAGGGTAAAGGTTTCCTGATGATCTGCACTAGCAACAGTGAAATGCGCATAGCATCCAGCTAACCCTTCAATAATCAATTTCAATGTACGTATTTTTAATAAACAAATATTTTACTGAATGAGTAAAATAATAATTTGAGATTATTAGTGCGTTAAAGTTTTTTTAACGTAATTATAACATTTCCAAAACACACCAATTATTAACTATTTTATGTACTATAAAAATTCATGTAAATACTAATGAGTTTGTATAAACATAAAATTCAAAGCTATTTTAATAATTTTTTCTACATTTACATCTAGCATTATACTTTTCTTCTGTAGAACATTTTAGCAGAATTTTTTTGACCGATTTAGCATTCTCTCATCAGCATTTTCTGGCAACACTGGATGTATTTACAATAGTATGCATGTACAATGTGTACGCAAACCACTACTTTGATACAAAGCGAGCACGTTACTACCCAGCAGGAAAACTCAGAATATCTTGTTACTTCAGGTCTTATCAAATCAATTACTATTTTTATCTTACTGCTAAAGAACGCCTTATAGAAGGTCGCTACACTTTTGCATAAAAGATAAGATACACATTCCACATTTCCTTTTAAGAGAAGGGGGAAGAGGAGCAAATTTTTTTTTTTACCAAACGAAAATAAAATCTATTAATTTGAAGACTTTTCAGAATGGCTGGCGAAAAAAGCGAGAGGGAAAAGCAAAAATGATATAAGAGTGGAATGGAGCGAGTAGGCCTTGTACATCCAAAGTAAGGAGTACAACGGCCTTCTAGAAAGTATCCTTGCTCTTTCTTTTTCCCGCTGGGTAATTGGGAATTTCGTATTTGCAAACATGTGTATGTATGTACATATGTATATACATATCGAAAAAAAAAATATAAACAAACTAGGAGAAGTGTTCATGCAATTTCCTTGCAAATAATCTGCGTAAGCAAATGATGCCGATTTTTTAATTGTAGGGGACGCATACATGTTTTATTGTTGTACAATTGCAAATAGATATATAAGTATATCGATGCACACCGAAGTCAATATTGCGCTAATAAATATCTATACATATATAATTGCAAGGCTTAATTTTTAAAAAAATTGCCTTATTTATAAAAAATAGTTTATATTTTTAAGAGCGCAATTTTCATCACATGTAGTACATATTATGTCCATGCAAAAATAAATGAAAATGTATCAGACTTTGGAGGTTTGTGTGATCCATCCGGCTCATTTCTTTCAGTTTGTTAGGCTGATTTTACATCTGGCATTTCTTGTGTGCCATCTGCCAAAAAAAAAAAAGCGTAACCAGCAATTACTAATGAAAAACTGTTTTGATTCAGACATGTATTTATTGATTTAAACTGTTTCCAATCATGTTGGATTTTCTAAAATGGCCTATTAGTTATGCATGAAACTGTTCAACTTAATAAGTATGTACGTGTCTGAATCAAACAGTTTTCATTAGTAATTACTGGTTACGCTTTTTTACGCATCTTCGAAAATTTTTGTTTAAATTACAAAGAAATCAAGAGCTGTAAAAGTTAAGGTTTGAAACCAGTAAAATTTTAAATAGCACTTACATAAGTCTTTAAGTACATACTCGTATGTATGTATACCTGTCTGTGAATATAATTAATAAATAGTTATAAGTTAGCAAGCATAAGCTTTCGTTTTATTACATCTTCGTTTCATAGATTTATACCTACACATACATACATATGTATGTATGTTATATATAAATAATTGAATTTTATAAAAACAATTTCACTCTAATTCAGTGCGAGTCGCTATAGTTTAATTTTTACAACAATAAAACACATGATTTTACCCTACAATAACTCAAGAAGGCACATAATTTTACAACCAAAAATGTATATCTTGCAGGAGCTACATAAGAGCCATTTCAACTTTTACAAAACTTATATTATGTATTTATGTACCTACCAAAAATAAAAAAGTACCTTACCAAAAATAAAAAAGTACCTTAGTATATCGAACACAGCAATTTTAAACGCAAATGCAAAATTTCTCTGTGATTAAAGCATTTGTGTTTAAGATGTTTTCGTATATACATATTAAAATATATTATGTTTATATAATCTATAGGAGTTTCACTGCAAAGTTCCTTTTTGGCAGTATTTATAGCAAATACACGTGTTGAAATAATTGTTTACTTGTATGGCCGTGTGTACAAAGTACCGAAATTTTATAAATATGTACCTATGTACACATTTTAAAATTTTTGAATTAAATTGGGTGAACCTGGAATATATGTATGTGACTAAGATATGCATAAGTAGGTATAAGGGTTAAAAATGTGTAGGTATGTGTTTTTACTAAAACAACGCCAGATATCAGTAAATGAGTTCAAATTTTCATAATGATTTCACCATGATTTTTCCATTGGAAAATCCCTATCATTTGACAGCCATATCATAAAAGTGTGAAAAATATCGGTTAGCCGCTTTGGGGCGGCTACGGAATCTCCACACGTTGATCCTGTCGTAGTAGTTATATCCTATATGTACCTATAAGTTCATAGTGTGTATGTATGTAGGCATATGTATTTTTTTCCACAATGTAACTTAATTTAATTTCTGTCCGAAAAAGTAGAAATCACAAATTGACTTTGATTTATTCTCGAAAAAATAAAAATCGGAAAATAATTATTTCTATAATTAAAATTTAAGTAGGCTAAAGTTCGTATCTCTTTATAAGCCAAATTACATGTGATAATTTTTAAGGAACAAATAACACCAAAGTTAATTGGAAATATTCTGACAAACACCAACAAAACAAAACCACTAACAATTATTTCTGCTTGAAAAAAGAAAAATCAAGAAATAACAATTATTTCCGGTTAAAAACAAAAAATCCGGAAATAACATTTATTTCTGCTTAAAAAACAAAAATTTAAATTTTAAACCCATTGAAGTTTAGAAAAATCTAGTTTAGAACAATTAAAATGGTGTGGTTGTCCACGTTGTTTGATGTTTTCCTTCTATACAGTTGCTTTTTTTTAAAGTTCGAAAATAATGACTATTTTTGGTCCCCGATTAATTTATTTTGCAAAAATACATACATATGTATGTATATTGAAAAAAAACTTTCAAGTGTAAGTTCGAAACTCAACAAACGAATCATAACAGGCCGACTTCTAACTTATTAACCATGATAGCCATTCATTTTGTTGCAAAACATATTCAGAAAACAAATAAGCAAATCAAACAGATTCAAACAATCCTATCCCCTTTTGTATGTATGTATGTACATACATACGTATTTACAATCATACATATGTGCCCTTAAGTATGAAAGTGGTCTAAGTCATATGCGTTTCTGCATCGAAATATGAAATAAATCTCTAAAAAAATTCAATAAACATTAAATAAACTTCTATGAATTTATAAATTAAAATGTTGCATAATATAAAAATATTTTTTAATTTCTTCAAAGTAATCTATTAAATATCTCGATGAAAGAAATATATGACTTAGACCACTTTCATAATTAAGCGCACATATATTTAATATATTTTATCAACACGCATTCATTAGCACAATACTTTATTTGTATACAAAAAAAAATTCCCAGTTCTTACCACAAACAACTTAATATTCTTCTTTCAATACGTTTGCTAACATATTGTTGCTGTGCGTAGAGTTGACTACATACACACGTACAAACAATTAAATATTCTTCTCTGAATACTATTTGTCGCATATTGTTGTTGTTGTAGTTGTTCATATGAACACTCTTATGCACATACATATGTATGTGTGTATGTACGAGGGAATGGTCTTCATGCTAGCGTATATTTATACATACATATCTACATAATGTTTTTTGCATGAGGCTACTGATTGTTATACACATCCATTCATATGCATGCATACGAAAAAGAATGTGCCAAGCAAAAATACCATAAGGCAAAGTCTATGTATTGGTGACAAAAAGGGGTTTAATACGAAATAATACAAATTAAAGCAAATGTATAGTAAATATTTATCGCATTTAAGCGAGCTTCAGCAACAGAGTGACTAGTGTGGTTGATTAGAACTTTGAATATGCTTGGTTCTATGCCCGGTAGGTAGTTTTTTCATGAAATTTTAAAAATGTATGATAAATCCATATATTTCAAAATTTTATGAACCGATTATTTTTTTTTGCTGATTTTCATAACCAATTGTGCTGAGGCAAGTGCGGTCGTTTCAGTCCAACTCCGAGCTCTCTAACTTGTTTGGGAGCTTCAAAAACCGCGTTTCACGCCACCCATATAAAATCCGTACAGACAGACGGACAGACGGATAGACGGACAGACGGACATGTCTTTTTTTCATCTCCTGTTCATAAGGATTCAGAATAACTAACTTTATCTGGCAGGAAATGAATATTGTAGAAGTTACAAAAATCTGGACAAACCTATATATACCCTTTACCATTTTTGGTGAAGGGTATAAAAAATTATATATACGACGTGCCACGCGTGCCGTTCAACTCTTTTAATATATAGTATAGTAGTATAGTTAATACAATTTTCATTATTAACATACATAGTCATGAAGTGTATCAAAATTCTCACTGCATTAGTTTTTTTTTAAATAAACATTTTCTAAGTATATTTGAGAGGAGCAACGCTCACTTGTCCAATCCCGATTATTTTCTATCATTCGCAGAATCAGGGGAATTTCAAGTTTGTGTGTATAGCAAATACCAAGATATTAAAAAAATTAATATATAATTTATTTATGAGGTGACACACTTTTTACTCTATTATTGACTCATTTTTATAACGCTTTTATTGTTATTGGCGTTACTGTTTAAGAAAAATTTAAAAACTTTGACTGTCTTGGCTTCCAAGATATCTTGGAATAAAAGTTGCTTCTATGTTGGAAGCGCCATGCTAATTTCAGGCATTAAAAAATTAATGGTAATAAACTGTGGACAAATCATCAAGATATACACTGTTATTATTTTTGAAGAAAAACAAAAATTTGCACTTTATGAGAGGCACCACACCTAATTTTTCAATTCAGAAATTATTTCCAGAGGCAATGCATGCTATCAAGAGAGTTATGCCTACAAAATTTTAAATTTTACGTTTCTTGCTGCATTAGATGCAACGATATTCCAAATAAAATAAAAATTTATATGGGGCGTCCACACAAAAAAAGCCAGATCGGTGATGCGATTACCAGCGAACATTTGATTTTTATTAATATATATGTACATATTAGTGTTGTTAATTATTCGTATTTTATATTTGTTCGAATGAAATTTCATGTTTTTTTTCTTGTTCGAACGGACGAATAATTTGAAACTTTTGTTCGAATATTCGAACGAACAAAGAATAAAAAAATGTATTCGAATAATTTTAAAAAAGTTTACAAAAAACGAAACGCATGTGTATGAGTTAATTTTTTTTTATTAACACACAAATACTAGTTTTAATAACAAACTTATAAATATTATTAAAAACCGTAAGGAACTTAATTAAAAAAGTTACGTTCTTATACACATTTAAAAAAAATTTAATATGTCATTGATTTCTTTTAAGATAGTCATTTAAAAACCGCAGATAGCCCCACTTTTTAGCTTGCAGACGGTTAATTTTTTACTTTTGATAAAAGAACAAGTAGAAAAATATCTTTTATATTTATCTGTTAGTGATACCGTTAAAAACGGATAAAAAAGCATATCCAGTTTGTGTGCTCTTTTTTTATATTTCGAAATAATCTAAATCAACCTCAAAATTGTTGAAGATTTTTATATTAGTACAATTTCCTACTTTATTGATACTTTTTTTAGATCAGCTAATAAAACCAGGGATCGCAAATGACGATTATTTTCCAAATTTAAACTGAAAAAATCACAATAATAGAGTAGTGCTACGTGCACAAGGAATATACCACGATGTTACATTATTATAGATGCAATAATTTGAATTTTTTTGATTTTTATTAAAAAACTCAACTTTACCGATTATTTTTTAATTTTTATGTAATCCTCAGAAAAAATAATAACTACTTCTTGATTTTTATTTATTCCTTACAAAATCGTGCACGTAGCACAAGGAATATACCATATATTTTTTGTGACTTTATTTATTCCTCACAAAATAACAGTTATTTTGTGACTTTTATTTATTCCTCACAAAATAGCAGTTACTTTTTGATTTTTATTTTTTTGCTCAAAAAATTTTTAATTTTTAAAATAACTAAACTATAGAAAAGTAAATTTAATTTAACATTTAAGAGTTATTTGTACAGACTTTGGCGATAAATTCAATTTTAAATCGGTTAATATTAATTCTAACGCAAATATTACGCTTTCTACATTTTAAAAATTTAGTAAAAAAAAAAATAAAAAAAAAAGAAACTGTTATTTTGTGAGGAATAAATAAAAGTCACAAAATAAATCTTACTTTGTGAGGAATAAATATAAAGCAATAAATAATGATTAAAAAGTAATTTTTAAATTAAAAACATTATCAGTTACTTCAGAAATTTCATCTAGTACTTCATTGTACTTGAGATTATTTGTGAAATTCTTATTACAAAATAATCGTGAAAGCAAAGTACTTGCGTACTCTTTTATTCGCTTTTTGTGGCATTTTTGAAAAAGTTGTTATTGGAAAGCTTAGGAATAATATTATTTATTTATAAAAAATAATCAACAGAGCCCATAGGGCTTTTGATTAGATCTGTAGAAAGGCAGTTATTTTTTTAAACTCTACCAGGAATTGTAAAACACCTTCTGATTCCATTTAAGAGCGATTATCTTGTAAAGAAAAAATTAAAAAAGTTGTTCGAATATTCGAGTGACAACACTAGTACATATGTACATTAGGGTGACAGCCAAAATTATTTTCATTAATTTTAAATTTTTTTCAACGGAATAGTGGCACAATATTTATAAAATATATAAAAGTTTTGTTGCAAAAATTTAAGCCAAATTGGAAAACGTTTTCTGAACGCGCATCGAGGTCAAAGGTCAGGTATTTTTATATTTAACAATCTATACGAAATAAATTTGTTGAACTCGTTTATTTTCTTCAATATTTAATGAAAATACGTAGATTTTTTTTATTTTCATAAAAAAATAGTAAAACAAACTTTTTTTTGGTAATTAACCCTCATATTTCCTTTAAGTCAAAGCGTATGTATGTCCTTAGTAGCCGGAAATTAATAGATGCTTTTATTCAAAAACGTTAATTACAAAAACAAATATTTTTAGTAAATCGCGCTATGTTCATCTCCAATATTTTAAAATAGTTAATTTTTCTAGACAACAACCATTCTTTTTACGCTGCAGTTACACGACAAAGATTTGCTTTCAAGTGGATGGCGAAGGCCATATCCTCCTTGAAAATAGTAATTTTTCCCAATCAGCTTCTTGAAGTAGCCGATTTCTAAATCAAGGCTTTAATAGAAGTAACTGGTTTTAGTGTAAGTTTTTATTAAAATTTTTGGTTTGATTCGAATAAAGCGGATGAAGCTGCTTTAAATGATATTATGTTTTTGAGAAAATTGGAAAACTACAAAGCAGTTAGTGAAAATATTGCGGACAAAGCCATTCGAAAGGTATTAAATCATATGTTTTACTTAAACGAAGAATGTGTGGGATTTTGTTAGTTTTTCGAAAGGATAGACAACATAACAAGCAGCAAGTTAGTGGCGAAGATGACTGAAGATATATCTGGAAATGAAGATGAAGAAATACCAAAAAAGCTAATTATAAAGAAGGAAAACTTAAAGAGAGATTCAGAGACAACTCCGATATTTTACAAGATTTGTTTCAAAAAATACCAAAAAAAGTTTTCAAAAGATTTGGAATTTCTATGGACTTTTTAAGCAACGATCCACAGTCTTGGAATGTGATAGGAGCGAAAAAAAATATCCAAAACTTGACTGTTGTTAACAGCGTGACCATTTTAGCCTTTTTTCCGCTAAGTTTAGCATTTTTTTTTTTACTTATTTAGCACCAAAATTTTCGATTTAGCAGTTATATTTTTTTTAGCATTTTTCAATTATTTATTAAGCATTTTTTTTTTAAATATAACCTATTAAGTTTTTACCAATTTAATCGATGCTATCTTGGGAATATAATTTTTTTTAAACGTGTAATAATGTTAGCGTTAATTTGCGGGCTATTTCTACAAATGTTGTAATACAAGTAAAATAATGGTGAAAGTATATTATTTTTCATATATTTTCACAACTATTTTACTTGTATTAGCAACCAATGAACTTGATTCGTTCAGGTATTCTTCATAAGCTTTCTACAATTACTTATATTATAATAATAAAACTATAACAATAACAGTATTTAAAAGACGAAAAGAAATTTAAACTATTTTTGAAAGCTTCTAAAAAGTTAAAATGGATGCAAAATCGAAGTTTGTTTTGTAAAGACTTTTGTTTGATAAAACCCTCGTCTTATTATGCTTTTATATGTGATTCTCAATATTTCAAAAATCTTGGTTTGAAGTCTACTGATGAGTACCTTAAGCAGGATCAAAATATATATAGACCGTGGTTATCTAACAAGCAAAATTTCCTCATATCTTATAACGATAATTTGAACAACTATTCTGATGATGAATATTCATGTAATAATTGACGATATATAATAATAATGAATATAAGAATTTGAAATCTTTTTTTTCATATTAATTGTGCAACAATGTACCAAAAACATAATTTTACTGAAATAAATGTATTCATGCATGTGGTATTTATTTTAAGGATTACTTCAAAATAACAAACAAATTAGCTTCAAGACGTTTGAGCTATGCCAGGTTGGAAAAAAACAGGTAAGGATCTGAAACGATATTTTTAGAAAATGAATACAATATATGATCTTAAAAATAACGAACGAAAACATGTGTAGGTTATTGTAACATGTGAGTGACAAAAAAGATTTTTTTTTCATATATATTTATTTATTATATCTTTAAAAATGAACTAACAATAAGTAATCAAATCTTAAATCTAAATATAATTATTAGGCCCGACCAGTGTCGGACATAAACTTAGTGATAGTTATAAATAATACATAAGTAGTGATAATCAAAAAGGAAAAAAAATAAAAGTATTTTCAAGAAGTCCCATCTGGAGTGTTGAGAATAAGAGCCCTTGTGTCCCTCTTTATGTCCAGTAAAGTTCAAGATATTACGAGCGAGCGGATTAGGATGTAACTCGAGTTTTATTAAATAGTTGCCTGCGTATTTTGCAATTTCTTCAGTCACTAGTGGCATATTTAAAACGCGATGTATATTTGAAGTTTTGATGTACCATGGAGCCGATGTTATCAAACGTAAAATTTTGTTTTGCCTTCGTTGGATTTTCTCAACATTTGAAGCTGAAGCAGTGCCCCATAGCTGAATTCCATAGCACCATATTGGCTTCAAAAGCGACTTGTATATCAAAAGTTTGCAGTCTAGGCTGAGTGTTGAATTTCTGCCAATTAACCAATATATTTGAGTTAATTTAAGTTTCATTTGAGTTAACTTAGAGTCAATATGATATTTCCATCTAAGCCTTCGATCAAGGTGTATGCCAAGTTATTTCACTTGAGAATGATGAGGAATACTTTGATTGTTGATTCGAATGGGATAGCAAGTATCTCTTCTTAGGGTAAACGTTATGTGGACACACTTTTGTTCATTTAATTTAATTCTCCATAAGTTCAACCATATTTCAAGCTGGGTAATGTGTTCTTGGAGATTGCGGGATGTCTCATCAGGGTTTTTGTGTATACTCATAAAGGCTGTATCATCGGCAAATGTAAAAGTGAGGATGTTATTGGTCACAGGCATATCACAAGTATATATTAGATACAAGACTGGCCCCAGAATACTGCCCTGTGGCACACTGGAAGATATAGATTCGGGAACACTCGTGAACTCTCCTTCCATAACAGTGAACTTCCTATCAATAATTTAACTTCCCAAAAGCTTTTGTATGTTTATTGGTAGGTATGTCTTCAATTTTAAAACTAGGCCTTCGTGCCATACTTTATCAAATGCCTGAGAAACATCAATAAAGAGAGCAGAACAATACTTCTTTTCTTGAAATGTTCTTCTTACAACTTGCACCAATCTATGCGTTTGTTCAATGCTGCTATGCTGACTTCTAAAACCAAATTAATGGTCCGGGATGCATCCATTATCAGCTAAAATTTTGGACAATGTAGTCATAAGCAGTTTTTTGAAAGGCTTTTAGATTGTTTATAGTAAACTTATAGGCCTATATGACTTAGCCTTGGTAAGATCTTTGCCCGGCTTTGGAATCATTTTTATTTTGGCAAGTTTCCAGTTATTTGGAAAATACTGCATTCGTAAAATAGCATTAAAAATAAATAGCAAGATTCTTATTGCAATATGAGGCAAGTTCATCAGCATCTTGTTACTAATGCCATCAATACCTGGAGCTTTCTTCGTGTCGAGTGTCGGCAGCATCCGTACATGAATTGGGAGTAAATACAGATTTTAAATGCTCAGAAAATAAGTTACCTTTCTCACTATCGCTTCTCGCCCAGCCTCCGGTCGAAGTACGCATTGGTGATTTAAGGTCAACCGGTCTTTTAAGATTTCTAGTAGCGCGCCGTAAAGAGTAATTATATGCTGACGTTACATCCAGACCTTCTAAATACTTTTCCAGTAATGCAGTTTTTCCGACGATAGCAGCTCTTTGAGTCGTTTAGTACATTCTTTAAGATATATCAGTTTTTCTCCCACAATCGTTACAATTTCTAGCCTAGTAAGAAGTGACTTACCTCAACCATATGTAAAGACGATCAGTCGTGTAAATTGGCTGGGGTTCGAAAAATATCTCAGTAGTCATTGTGCGAAAAACATTAAGCTAAGAACAATCGACGATATTGAATTTAACGTTGCCAATCTTAACGAAAACATTAAACAGGCTGCTGAATATGGCACTACCTCCCAACCGCAGACTGGGCTTCATAGAATTTATTCTACGGATATTGAACGTCTTGTATGTGAAAAAAATAAAGCTAGAAGAGAATGGCAACAACACAGATCACCAATAAATAATATCAGACTTCAAGAATGTACTAAACGACTCCAATAGTTGCTTGCGTATGAAAAAACTGCATCTCTTAAAAACTATCTGGAAAATCCGACTTATTTTTATATATTAGATTTATAATTTGTAAAAACGAATCGCATCTTTTTAGAATTTACAGATATTGAATTCGTTGATGAATTTTTAAACGAAGAAGGGGTGCAGTTGGCGGTAAGGATGACTACAAAGAAGTCAGTGTAAAAAAAGATTAACTTTCTGTAATCCTTTACACTTAATAATTTTTATAACTTTTTGTAGCGGATACATCTTGGGCAAAGTATACCCCTAACATGTTGAAAAGGCCAATGATTAAGGCATTAAAATAAGAAAAAGCTCAAGACTCATGGGCAAAGGTTGCAGACTGGAGATAAAGTACATAAAACTAAAAACAGAAAAATTGAATGCCGAATATTAAAATTTATCCACTACCAGTAGCATATGTTTGCCGCTTGTCGTATATTGACATACTTCGTCTTAAGGACTCTATGCGGTCGGAAAGTATGAGTAAACTTGCTATTAAATTCACTCTATACTTTTCCACTCGTTTAATTTTTCTTTTGTTCCCACTCTACCAATTTTTTCTTTTTAATGACGCTGTTGTGCTTCTTAGCAGCGTCCAATTAATAATCTATTCCGGTGGTTGTAAAGTTTGATCTCAAGTTAATATAATTTTGTTTAATGTTGTTTTTTCTTAATATTGAATTTGCTTATTGTTTTCCGTATGTTTTTTTTAATTATCAATTTTTTAGTTTATTCTTTTGTATATTTATAAACTTTAATTTAATTTGTTATTTTAGTTTATTATTTTAAAACCTTTTTTTAAATAACCTATGTTATAACCTTTTATTGAATTCGTTTTTTCATTTGAATAAAAAATTAATTGATTTAAAATTGTATCTTTATTTACAATAAATTTTTAAAATAACAACTTCTTAAGGAGCGACGTGCAGTGTTGTGTGCAACTGAATTGCTAGTGTTTATATTACTAGGCAGTTTGTTCACAAAATTTACTGCGGATTCAGAACTGTTGGATAAAGGCGGGAGTTTCATTTCTTTATTTATGCAGCATACGAGTATATTATGTAAAACTGCAGTCGCTACAATAACACCCTAATACCTAAAGATAAAATAAGGAATCTTCGTTTCCAAACACCATAGCTTTTTTCTATGCAATTACGAGTTCGATTTTGCGGCTCATTATATAGATTTTCTTCCGCATTTTGTACGCTTAATATTGGAGTCATTATAAAATCTTTATTTGGATATCCACTGTCAACCATAATCGGACAACTTTTAAACTCTTTGTTGCAGAATCTGAAATATATTTTCGAATTGAGTAATATATTTGAGTCATGTGAGAATTCCTACCATCTAGGAACTATTTCAAGTATTCTTAAGTTTGCATCATACATCGTTTGGACGTTCATTGAGAAATTGTTATAAAAATGTATACTTGCGGAATAAAATGGAAGCAGTAACAGAATTATGTGTACCTGGGGAAATTATTTTGAGATGTATACAATCCAGTGCTGCAACAATGTGAGGAAATTTCGCAATGTCGTCAAAATCTGATTTTTTGTTCAAAAGTTCTCCTTGACTTTATGGAAACACTATAAAACGACTTCTCAGTTGAGCAATATAATGTGAAACATTTCCAACAATATTCGACACTGTTGTTGTTGAAACATCATACATATCGGCGATCGTTTTAAGCATTCCGCCGCACAGTGGTTCAGAATCGTTTTTCATCGGCCAAAACTCTGTAACTTTTGGACTAATGAATATTTTTTAAAATTTTTTTTTTTCGTGGATAGATAACATCTTAAGCTATCCAGTTGTAGTTTCATTAAAATCAGTACAGTGGTTGTGGAGGAATTTAAGACTAAAGTTGAACTTTAATTTTTTTTTTTTAATTTGCTTAATTTGAAATTTATTTGCTGGAGGTCAAGCAATGTCTATATATTTCATTGGTGCTTAGCCAAATCATCAGTAGACTTTAACCACATTTTGAACAGTCACAAACCTCTTATCTTATGCACAGACTTTCAAAAACTATTTGAGAATTCACAAATAATAATCACAAATAATAATATTTCTGAAAATCACAAGCGAAACACAAGCAATAGGCATAGAAACTATAACAAAATCCCAGCAAATAATTTATATTCGATATGAATCTATTTTATTTTTCTACACCTTTATACAATTAGAAATCCATTGGATAACAATAAAAGTATTTATAAGGCAAAATGAAAAATAAAATCTAAATTTAACATTTAAGAAATTTATTATTCGACATATTGTCATAAGTTTATTTTAATTTGAAATTTATTTGCTGGAGGTCAAGCAATGTCTATATATTTCATTGGTGCTTAGCCAAATCATCAGTAGACTTTAACCACATTTTGAACAGTCACAAACCTCTTATCTTATGCACAGACTTTCAAAAACTATTTGAGAATATGTCGAATAATAAATTTCTTAAATGTTAAATTTAGATTTTATTTTTCATTTTGCCTTATAAATACTTTTATTGTTATCCAATGGATTTCTAATTGTATAAAGGTGTAGAAAAATAAAATAGATTCATATCGAATATAAATTATTTGCTGGGATTTTGTTATAGTTTCTATGCCTATTGCTTGTGTTTCGCTTGTGATTTTCAGAAATATTATTATTTGTGATTATTATTTGTGAATTCTCAAATAGTTTTTGAAAGTCTGTGCATAAGATAAGAGGTTTGTGACTGTTCAAAATGTGGTTAAAGTCTACTGATGATTTGGCTAAGCACCAATGAAATATATAGACATTGCTTGACCTCCAGCAAATAAATTTCAAATTAAAATAAACTTATGACAATATGTCGAATAATAAATTTCTTAAATGTTTAATTTGCTTACAAATGCGCGCTTTTTATTTTTTATTTTTGTTGAAAAAAGGCCTTATAATGAAACTTTTTATAAAAACAATATATTAAGTTTTTGAAAGTTTAATATATAATCCCAGTTCTTCAGTCATAAATAGCTTATATACTCTTGGTTATTTGAATATATATATACATAAGTTTGTAATACATGTGCACACAAAAATAACTGAACTAGATGAATATCTGCAAGACACTGTATTAAACAAAATTACTTAAACACTACTTATGAAAATCATAAAACTAGTTTAAAATAATTCAGTATCACTTAAAGCACAAATTACCTGTTAATATTTAAAATATAGTTAAGTATCATAAAGCCCTTACGCTAAGTATTATATAATGAGGGATTTTTCCCAAAATCTGGCTATGAGATTTTTTTTATGATGGAGTTATGAGAAACTTTAACCATAATTCAAAACTAAATATTAGTACCTCAGGAAATGTTAATCTATGAATATATCATAGATATTTATATTTGACCTCTTTTTATACAATGCACAAAACCCGTTAGAAACACGTTATATTAATATCATTCATTAAATATTAATATTTTTATGCGTTATTTCACTCAAATAACTGACTTGAGCATTTGAGTCAGTCAAAGCCTGGCAATTTTCCATCTATCATTGAAAGCACTAATTGGTAGTTTATTTCAATAGTCTATCTATCTGTCTCCAATTCTAATCGCAGTAGTGTTGAAATTTGAGCTCTAAGATCACTTACTTTGTTTTTAATGGTATTATGAGTTTCCTTTTTAAACTCAATTCCTTTAAATAATTGTAACAACCATTCGGCTTCAAATCCATTAATAATGCAAGCGCTTCCTCATTTTTGAACTGTTTTTCCTAATTTGGTGTTGGAATGCTTTTAAGGATCCGTTTTGTTCTCACTGGACTAGCGGAAATAACTTTTTCAATAATGTCCACTTTTGTTAGTTGTTTTTGTGATCGCAATTTAATGTTTTCACATCCGATTTCTTCATTTATATATTTCAGTTTTCGCCACTTAGATCAATCGCTACACTTCTCTAGTGATTTTTGTGGTCTTCCTCCACTGTTTTTACTTGTAGTTTCAGAAGTTATCTGGATAGTAAGTTCACCTTGTAGCGATTTTTAAAATTTTTGACAAAAGCAGATACTCTTTTATGTAAGTACAATTCTTTTTCACTGCAGTAAGAATTTAAGTTTAATTTTCTATGAAAGTATCGTGTTTCCTAAAACGCTATAAAGTAAAACTTGCACAAAATTTATAAATCTTTTAAAATCAAATATTTTTATGAAACTTATTTTTATTTCCAAATTATTGTCATATACTATACTCAATATAAAATTTTTAAAGCTAATCTAGGTTACCTACATAAATTCTCACATAGTGGACCAAACACAAAGGAACGCTGATGAGAAAGGTTTGGTGGCCTTCGAAAACAGGCGGTTGTTCCGTTCAACTACGTGTTTGTCAGAATATTTACAACTAACTTTGGTGTTATTTGTTCATTAATAATTATCACATGTAATTTGGCTTACAAAGCGATACGAACTTTAGCCTGATCAAATCATAAATATAGAAACAAATGAAGTTCGAACAATAATAATTAAAATTAGCTAAAAAATAAGTTTGCTATTGTTATTTTTATTTTGTTCTGGTAGAATTGCATTTACGTGATTTCTATGGCAGATTTTCTAGCAATTTGGGTACAAATTTTTGTTTATAATTTTTGAGTATATTTATTAAAATAAAAAAAGTGTTTCACAAGCGGGTCATGGCGCGTGCAAAAGAAGACACTTCATCTTGCCATGGAGGGTTACGGTTTTTTGATCCCTTTTGATCTTCAAAAGTTATACACTACTTAAATTCAAGTTTTACGAAAATATGGGGCATTAAAATTTCTTACATGGCACTCTAACTACAACTTGTAGAGGGTGTGCATATACAATTTCTGAAAAACAACAGTTTACATAACATAACAAAAAAGACCGCAGCCCTTTATCGATAACAGTTTTCGAGGAATTGTAATTTATTTTAGATAAAATATGAGAAATTTTTGTTTTTTTTTAAATTAACATAAATATTTTGTTTTTGACAGCATGTCACGCCCACTATTGAGAATATTTTGACCAAATTTTTTGATTACATTAGTTCTGATATGTTTCCTTTCTGGTGGCGTAAAAATTTTAAGAATCTATGTCAAAAAAAAATATAGGTTTTGGCCGATGAAAATTAATTCTGAGCCACCGTGTGCGGCGGCCGGTCGCGTAAACTCTTAATGTTATGAGTAATATATTCTCCTCACTTATAGAATGGTTCCTGAAAATTTTACATTTTGAATATTTTTATTATCCAGTTTGTATTTATATTAACCAAGTGGTTGGGTTTTTTTACGTGAGATCCAATAAGCTCCAATATGCTATATGCAGAGCGTTTGGACATTCGAATTCTTTCAAAGAACTCGGAATCTCCAAAGATATGAGTAGTAGGGAACTGCCACTTCGGCGTCAATTAAAATTGTTAAATTTGGGCTGAAATTGTTAAATTGTTTCTGAAATTGTTAAATTTTGGGCTGAAATTGTTAAATTGTGGCTGAAATTGTTAAATTTTGGCTGAAATTTTAAAATTCTTGGAAATTTGTGAAATTTGATACCTACTTGTGTGTGTCCGCCCGTCCGTCTGTGTTTTTTGTTTACATTAGGAGTTTTTTGTTTATATTAAATTTTTTTATTTATATTAAGTATATGTATGTATGTATGTATGTATGTATGACCGTGGGAACTTGTGCGTGGAATATTTTGTGGGAATACATTAAGGGGGTTTATAGCTTTAAGATTTTTATATTTGTATGATTTTTCCTAATGCCGACGGGAAAACATCTTTATTTTTTCTAATGCCGACGGGAAAGTTATGATTGTTGTTAGACTGTGGAAATTTGTTGATGTCCGTGATTTGGGCAGGTGAGGTTTTTGTAACATGTAACCGTGGGAATTTGCGGATGTATCTTTAAGGCAGCCTGTGTTTGGTGGGGGCGGGTGTTGTTGTAATATGTATCCGTGGGAATTTGTGTGCGGAATATTTTGTAGGAATACATTAAGGGGTTTATAGGTTTGAGGCTTTTATATGTGTATGATTTCCTGATGCCAACGGGAAAACATGTTTATTTTTTTCAAATGCCGACGGGAAAACATGTTTAGTTTTTTCAAATGCCGACGAGAAAATCATGGAAATGATTTTTCCTAATGCCGACGGAAAATTTGAGGGTATGTCTAGCTGTAGGAATTGAAGTCTGGCTGTGATTGGTGGAGGGTGGGGTGTGTCTAGATTGTGAGACCTTAAGGCTGACCGTGATTTGGGTAGGTGAGGGTGTTTTGTAATATGTAACCATGAGAATTCGGTGACGTATATGCTTGTTGGAATTTAAATCAAGCTGGGCTTCGTGGGGGGCGGGATGTATTTGAGGTAGATCGACTGGTGGAGGGCGGGGAGTTGTTGTAATATGTATCCGTGGGAATCTGTGTACATGTATGTATGTATATATGTATGTCTGTAAGAGTTTAAGGCTGTCTGTGATTTATGAAAGGCGAGGTGAGAGTGTTCATGTAATACGTATCCGTGGGAATCTGTGTATATATATGTTCGTAGGAGTTTAAGGCTGATTGTGATTTGAGGTGGGGGAGGGTCTTGTTGTGATAGGTAGATAGAATGTGCCTATGTGTGTGTGTATGTATGTATATGTAGGAGTTTAATGCTGTCCTTGATTTGTGGTAGGCGGGCGGTGTTATTGTAATATGTATCTATAAGAATTTGGGTGTTTATATGTCTGTAGGAATTTTTGTACATGTATGTCTGTACGAGTTTAAGGCTGATCGTAATTGAAATTGTTGAGATTGATCGATTGTATGTGACTTCGAGAATTAGTGTTTGTATATCTGTAGGAAACTTAAGGCTTATCGTGATTTATGAGGGGCGAAGTGTTCATGTAATATAACCGCGCAATTTGTAGGAGTTTAAAGCTGATCATGATTAATGAGAGGTGAGGTGAAGGTGTTCATGTATATGTATCCGTATTTGTGTGCATGTATGTCTATATGAGTTTAAGGCTGATCGTGATTTAAGTTGTTGAGATTGATAGATTGTATATTACCTTGTGATTTTTTGTATGTATATCTATAAGAACTTTAGGCTGAGTGTGATTTGTGAGGGGAGGGGCGTTGTTGAAATAGGTTTAATTTTTCGTAGATGAATTTTAGTATGTGTGTGTGTATGTGATTTTCTCACCCTAGTATTTATATGTACGTTGAAATAAATTATTTCTCATATGAACATTTTTTTGCTAGAAAATATTATCATATATCTGAACTTCCTTAATCCTAGTATGTTTTTCATATTGGAGGATGAGATTGCTTTATATTTTATCAAGCTTAAATTTGTCCAGTGTTAAAGTATGTCGCTCAAAAATTTGTTTATATTTGTATAAATATTAATTTCAGATTTTGCAAAATTCTTGTGTACGATCGTGGTGATTTTGTGTGTGTGTGTATGCGCGATAGAGTTTGACTGGTCTGTGATAAGTTTGTTTATTTAAGTACATTTGTCTTTTTCGACTTTCGTCTTCAAGCGTCAATAGCTTGGAGAACGGTTTGTATGTTTTCATGATGTAGATATGTAAGTGCGATTGTTAAAATCCAATAAATACTTGAGCATGGGTAAGAAATTTGATAATATGTGTACATATGTACATATGGATCTACAAATTGATTTTATGTATATATGTATGTACATACAAATAAGTCTGGGGCTCCCTGTTTAAATACATTTTTTTTGTCATGTGCTGTTGATGCTGTTGTAAATATTCGCCTGGTCTTTTGTGTATAGATGTGAAATATCTAGATAGTTTTTTTATTTGAAATTAAAAAAACGTTCTTTTAATTTTTAGATGTATTTACTTAAAAGTTTGTGAGGAGTTTCTACTTTAAGTAAAATTGAATTCCTCTCTAGTTGCAGTAACTATAGTATAAATATTTAATATTTTTTATTTCCATTTGTTTAAAGTTGATGTAGCCTATATAGTCAACGTTAGAAATTTTTCGGTGTTTCGGTTGCCAACTATCATCTTTTTTCTTCACCTTTTTCATATATTTAAACATCCAAACTCCAAACGATAAACTATAGGACAAATTAATAATATAGCTTAAGGAATTAATATAATTCAAGAATATATTAAAATGCAAATTGATAGAGTACAACGTGAAATACAATTAGAGATAGAAAATAGTTATAAAATTGATAAAATACATACTAAAAATCAAATCATCTTTTGAAAAAACAAATTGAACAGCTGAACGATAAAATTTATAGATTGGAAAATGAACTACATGATAGTATAAATAGCTGAAAGTGCATCAAGTAGATCACAACACTCTCCAAAAAATATTTAAAATAACTCAATGTCTTTAAAAAGAAATTTAGTAGACGAACTCTATAATAAATCTCGAAAATTTTTTGTGCATTGTAGATATGTAATGAAAGGAATAGTTGATCTCTTATGGAGCTGATTTAGGTGAAATGGGAAACTATTCTACAGAAAATAGAAATTATTGATTATTGTAGACTGTAAATGATTCATTCACAAAGTTTCTATGGTCAATACCGTTGAAAATAAAAGTTGCATTCGAAAAAACCTAGGCTGTGGAAAATATTTTTGAAATGTTATGAGTACCAAAAAGCTTACAAATGGATGATTGGAAAGAATTTTTTAATAGACACTGGAAAATTCATGCATATGTAGAATATTAAACATTACTTAATATGAAAGCATCAATAGTAGAATGATTTAATAGATCATCCAAAGGAATTATGTGATGATGGTTCATATAAATGAAATATACAAAGAATTACTTAATGTACTCGCATACAATATAAAAGTTCATCTCACTATTTAAATGTTTCCGATTAAAGTTAACTCAACAAATGAGAAAAAGCTGCTAAATATAATAATTTGAAGATGAACAAAATGTTGAAATTTAATGAAAGTAAAAAATAAAATTAAACAGGTAAAATCTAGTTTGGTTTGTATTTTTGAAGGAATGATAGGTCTTAAGAAATATAATTAACTTAATATACTGGAAATTCTCTAAACTTGTTGGCCTGTATGAAATATTGTGAAAACTTAAGTGTTCAAAATAAATTACAACACAGTGTAATATTCAGTAACACCTAATATTATCACTTTTTATAGTGAAAATTGTACATTTTCCATTTCGAAAGCTCTAGCAAGCGAAATTTTAAAATATGCCCATGGGCTATTATAATAGATCTTTACTCTATTAATTTCTATAGCTATCAAATCTTTAGAAAATATAGATAAACTACATAAATTGGACTTAGATTTCCAATCTTTAAGAATGTATATGTGTATGAATTAGTATCAAACAAACTTACTGAATAAATATGGACTTCAACTGGAATCATGCTGAAGCATACATAAATTGTAAAATGCAATGTAAGCAGATCTTACTTTATATCTGTATCTGTATGAGTATCAAATAAATTTACAGAAAAAATATTGAAAGCATGCCTAAGCATGCAAATTTAAAAGAATGTCACACAATTTTGTAAGCAAAGAAATTTTATGACTCTGTGCTAAATGAAATACATAAATATGTATCTACTTTGTAAAAGAATAAAAAGAGCGAAATCGTAAAATCTAATAGTATAGATTTTTAATTGAAACACCACTACATGTCGGACTCTCGCGTCGCTATCGATAGAAGCATGCTAAGGCATGCATGCTAGCAAAATATATAAATCTGTTAGAAGGTGATGAGAAACTTGTTTCTAATCATTAATCTGTAGACAGCAATTGTATCTGGATCAACCCAACTCATGAACGAAATGTATACAGATATAGTTGATAGTAATGAGGACCTTTTTTAAGTAGGAAATGATTACATCTGAATGTGATACAACCCAGCCTACGTCAGCAATAACTTCAAGGATGTCAACCAGCAAACCTCATGTAGAAAAACTCGATGTAAAAATTCTCTCAAACATAGATATTCTAGTGTGTCTGACACTAGTAACTGCGTTATTTGAGATCGATTTTCTAAAATAGTTGATTATTAAACATGTATTTCTTTGTAGATAAAGTAATTTCTCTATACATATATACATATATTTACCTATATGTATATATGAATACATTTAAAAATTACATAAATATTCTCTTTTTTAAGTAGTAAAATCTGAAAAAATAGTAGTGGCATATTAAAAGAAAAAAATTATTAAAAAGAGAGACTGAGTGATCAACTGATACGTACACTTTGTCTGACAGGTAAATAAAGCGCGCTTAAAAATATCAGAAATATATACACAATACGCTGAAATTTAATAAAATGAGAAAAAAAACATCTAGAACATCAAATAAAAGCCATAGGCGAGTAACCTTCATAAGATAAACATATACCTTATTAATGAAAATATATTATCAGTATGAAGTAACACAATTTGAGGAATTAAAATTTTAACATTTAATTGTCCCTTAACGCTGACAAAGAGTAGACAGATATGTTGACATAGAAAGTCATCTTATATCCTAGAGGAACCGTTGAGAGGCCAGACCTAAATTGTAAGAAAACGATTTCGTTTTCTGTTGATCACTATTCAAGAAGAAAACAAGTTTCCTCATTATGATTTAACTAATTTAAAAGTACATTTAAATTTAGTCTCATATCTAAATGATGATGATCTTAACATAAAAATTAAAAATAAACGTTATGCAATTCTATATTATATGTACTCGTATCTAAGATTCCAACAAAGCTATTATATGAAAGAATCTCAAGCACTTCCAAATGCAATAAAGTTTAAGATAAAAGTTCCTTTTATTCAATAGCGGCTCAATTGATATAGAAATTTAATATGAAACAGTAAGCAATGACCTCAGCTACTGCATTTTTACTAATGATCGAATAATAGAAAGTCCTGAAAGTCTTATAAATTAAGTAAGGTTTCGAATGATTTTCATTACAAAAAAAAAGTAGCGGATGTTTTTAGCAATAATGAGTATAACAATTTCATTATAAAACCACCATTTGATTTTAAATGTTTATCAATAAAAAAGGAAAGAGAAGCAAAGTGGTTAAAAAAAGCTGGACTGCTGGATCAGTTTCATTTCAAAGCGTTTATCATTTTTTAAAGCCAATGCAAGATGTTCTAAAATATATGAAAAAGGTGAAGAAAAAATATGATAGTTGGCAAAAATTTTACAGCGAAAAATTTCTAACGTTGACTATATAGGCTACATCAACTTTAAACAAATGGAAATAAAATATATTAAATATTTATACTATATTTACTACAACTAGAGAAGAATTAAATTTTACTTAAAACAGAAACTCCTCACAAACTTTTAAGTAAATACATCTAAAAATTAAAAGAACGTTTTTTTAATTTCAAATAAAAAAACTATCTAGATATTTCACATCTATACACAAAAGAAAGAAAGTATTTACAACAGCAACAACAGCACATGACAAAAAAAATGTATTTAAACAGGGAGCCCCAGACTTATTTGTATGTACATACATATATACATAAAATCAATTTGTAGATCCATATGTACATATGTACACATATTATCAAATTTCTTACCCATGCTCAAGTATTTATTGGATTTTAACAATCGCACTTACATATCTACATCATGAAAACATACAAACCGTTCTCCAAGCTATTGACGCTTGAAGACGAAAGTCGAAGAAGACAAATGTACTTAAATAAACAAACTTATCACAGACCAGTCAAACTCTATCGCGCATACACACACACAAAATCACCACGATCGTACGCAAGAATTTTGCAAAATCTGAAATTAATATTTATATAAATATAAACAAATTTCTGACCGACAGACTTTAACACTGGACAAATTTAAGCTTGATAAAATATAAAGCAATCTCATCCTCCAATATGAAAAACATATTAGGATTAGGGAAGTTCAGATATATGATAATATTTTCTAGCAAAAAATGTTCATATGAGAAATAATTTATTTCAACGTATGTACATATAAATACTAGGGTGAGAAAATCACATACACACACACACATACTAAAATTCATCTACGAAAAATTAAACCTATTTCAACAACGCCCCTCCCCTCACAAATCACAGTCAGCCTAAAGTTCTTACAGATATATATATACACAAAATCTCAAGGTAACATACAATCTATCAATCTCACAACCTAAATTACGATCAGCCTTAAACTCATATAGACATACATACACACAGATACGTATACATATACATGAACACCTTCACCTCACCTCTCATTAATCATGATCAGCCTTAAACTCCTACAGATATAAACACAAATTGCGCTGTTATATATTTGATGAACACTTCGCCACTCATAAATCACGATAAGCCTTAAATTTCCTACAGATATACATACACAAATTCTCAAGGTCACATACAATCGTTAATCTAAACAATCCAAATCACGATCAGCCTTAAACTTCTACAGACATACATACACAAAAATTTCTAAAAACATATAAACTCCCAAATTCCTATAGATACATATTACAATAACACCCCCCGCCTACCTCAAATCAAGGACAGACTTAAACTGCTATATATAAATACATACATACACATACACACATATGCACATTCTATCTATCTATCACAACAAGACCCTCCCCCACCACAAATCACAATCAGTCTTAAACTCCTACGAACATACATATACACAGATTCCCACGGATACGTATTACATGAACACTCTCACCTCGCCTTTCATAAATCACAGACAGCCTTAAACTCTTACAGACATACATATATACATACATACATGTACACAGATTCCCACGGATACATATTACAACAACTCCCCGCCCTCCACCAGTCGATCTACCTCAAATACATCCCGCCCCCCACGAAGCCCAGCTTGATTTAAATTCCAACAAGCATATACGTCACCGAATTCTCATGGTTACATATTACAAAACACCCTCACCTACCCAAATCACGGTCAGCCTTAAGGTCTCACAATCTAGACACACCCCACCCTCCACCAATCACAGCCAGACTTCAATTCCTACAGCTAGACATACCCTCAAATTTTCCGTCGGCATTAGGAAAAATCATTTCCATGATTTTCTCGTCGGCATTTGAAAAAACTAAACATGTTTTCCCATCGGCATTTGAAAAAAATAAACATGTTTTCCCGTTGGCATCAGGAAATCATACACATATAAAAGCCTCAAACCTATAAACCCCTTAATGTATTCCTACAAAATATTCCGCACACAAATTCCCACGGATACATATTACAACAACACCCGCCCCCACCAAACACAGGCTGCCTTAAAGATACATCCGCAAATTCCCACGGTTACATGTTACAAAAACCTCACCTGCCCAAATCACGGACATCAACAAATTTCCACAGTCTAACAACAATCATAACTTTCCCGTCGGCATTAGAAAAAATAAAGATGTTTTCCCGTCGGCATTAGGAAAAATCATACAAATATAAAAATCTTAAAGCTATAAACCCCCTTAATGTATTCCCACAAAATATTCCACGCACAAGTTCCCACGGTCATACATACATACATATACTTAATATAAATAAAAAAAGTTAATATAAACAAAAAACTCCTAATGTAAACAAAAAACACAGACGGACGGGCCGACACACACACGTAGGTACCAAATTTCACAAATTTCCAAGAATTTTAAAATTTCAGCCAAAATTTAACAATTTCAGCCACAATTTAACAATTTCAGCCCAAAATTTAACAATTTCAGCCACAATTTAACAATTTCAGCCCACAATTTAACAATTTTAATTGACGCCGAATTGGCAGTTCCCTACTACTGATATGGACATTTATAATGTTTATTTAAGTAGGATTTTAAAATAAAATACATATAATCATTGACTGATTTATTAGCCCTTAAACGCAGAAGTTGATGAGGTTTTTTAAGTCTATGACTTTATTTAAGTTTAAGCCACTGAATATGAACCAGAATCCTCACTTGTGAGTTAAGCGAAATCGCCGTATCAGCTGATGGGTAAATGGCAGAAGGGAGAGAAAAATTTGCTTTTTGCAATGGCTATACATAGCATTTATGAACATATGACTGTGAAAAAATACAAAATTAAATTTTGCAAAAGTGAATTATTTTACACATATTTTTAATAAAACTTAAATATTTGCATAAAAGAGCGGTGATTTTTGTGTTTTAAATTGTTTAAGTAAAGGCAGTGGTATTCCTCAGCTATTCATTATAAATTGCGACCTAAATAATATGAAAAAGTTAAAATATTTGCAAAAACAATTCCATGAGTTTTAATTGCCACAAAATAAATTTCATTTAAATATATTTTTTTATGCTTAATGTACTTTAAATACAATAAATGTTAATGTAATCGGTGATAAACCTATTCGTATTACGTGTTTTCAATAATTTCTGCCAATGCATCGCTCTGGAATTGGTTGTTTTCATAAAAAATTTGAATTGTTAGTCTACGGTCGCTTGTTAAATTGATCAATTTTGTGTAATAAAAAAGGTAAAATAGAAAAAAGAACTAGCTGGAATTAGTTCAGATTGCGATAAATTGAAGATGACTATTGTAATGTTCCTTTGGAGCATGTGAAAAGCGAATTACGTCGCGGCATTGTGGAATGCCAAAAACACGGGCTGATGCAAAGTGCCAAATGGCTGGCTGAAATGAACCATCGTCTGTGCGATATACATAGACATCGATGCAAATAGTGAAAAATTCAAAGCAAAGTGGAATATGGTAATTACTTTACGACCGGGCGGCGTATTTGGTGCGTAATGCCGAATCTGCATCATCATTTATATGTTACATATACATGGACTTGGAAAAGCGTAGATTGGACTCAACTGCAGACTAGTCGAATCTTAATGATTCGGGCCACGTAAAAGATTTGGCTGATTTGTTGGCTGCTTTAAAAGCTGAATACTCTCGGGGACGTTTGGATAGTTATGATATGTATTTGTATGGTGTAGTACTGAAAGCAATTGATCTTAATCAAACTGCTCAGTAGTTACTGATACATTCGATATGTTCAGCACCTATATTTGGGGTTCTTATGTGGATGTGATCATTTTATGGTCATTACATACTTTCAAAGAGCCTTGAAACTAAATTTCAAATATCTGGCCGCTTGGACTTTAGTGGGTCATGAATTTATATATGTAGGTGAAAAAAACGAATGCTGACATACAAAGTTATAGAAAAGCTGTGTAGGTAAGGCTTTAAATGTTGATTCAATACACATTAGATTCTATTTTTTTACATAAAAAATATATATATATTTACACACATAATTTTTTAATACATGCTTAAATTGTTTTTATTTTAGGAGAGACCTATGAAAAAAATAGATAGATTTGAAAATGTCATAAAATGTTACAGTAAAGCATGTGGTGTGGGTGATATCGAAGGTATTGCTATGTATAAAATGGACAATTGCGTGAAAATTTAGGAGCCTTAGAGCTGACTGTAATGTGCTACATTATGTATTGCAGCGATGAAAGGGCAGCGGCTGATAAACAAAGTTTATATCATGGCTTCATGGCCTTAGTGAGTTATAATGAAGGCAAAGAAGAATATGATCGGCCATCGCATTATACATACAAGTGCTTAGAGTCGGATGATGTAAGTTAAATCACAATTACTTGAAAACAAAATACTATAATTGAAACTTTCTGCTCTATCTGAATTGCTATTATTTTCTTAAGAGCAAAACCATCATAGGGTTGTGTTATCAACCACATCTTAGACTTATATTATTTAACAATTTTATTTTATTTCAGAATTTTTGGAGTCCCAGGTGGTCAACTTTGTCCCACTGTAACTCTTCTTCTGCTTAAGCCAGAGGGCTGCCTAGACATGTGTTATAAAGGCTAAGTCCTCGTATAAAGATGTTCGAAGTTTCAAACAAATCCAGTCAATATTTTAAAAGTTCCAGATTATTAACATTTATTTTTGAAAAGTCCTCACTGTGCAATGTAAATGTTTGTCGTTATATATCTTAAAATCCAAATATATACTTGAAAAGTATAGTTATTATTGCGCATATACCCACCCCAAATTTTTAGTAATAAAATCTTCAAAGAAAAAAGTTATGTTCAATTTTGGAATTGTTTTCTTATTTTTATTTTTATTTTTTTTATCAACTGTATAAATATGTACATATATATTTTTAGATTATCTCAAATTGTTACAAAAAGAACTCTGCACTACATACATATGTAAACAAAAGTAAATTCCAAAATTTGCAAACCGAAAAACAAAATGAGAATATTTACTAATAGAATTGATTAAATTTTTTTAATAACTTAAATAAAAATACTTTTACTTATGTCACCAAAGTCTAAAGTTGTTTTCTCCTTGCAAAAATTCGTCCTTAGCTCTTAGGGGTCAAATGGTCTTTCGACATAGCAGCGATATTTCGTTTTGGTTCTTCCAGATTTTCTTCTTGCCGTTCACCTTTAAAAGAAATTAAAATTAAAAAAATAGCATTATTAAAATTGTATTTTTAGTTATAAAAAATTATATTTTTTAGAAAAAAAGAGCTTTTTGTTCATGGAAGTAAGGCTTTATGTCTATAAAACAAAAGTTGAATCTCTTTTATAAAGTATTCTGTAGCCCGGAAAATGGCTTTTTATTTATTGAAAAATGATTTCTTTTTTGTCTCAAGTACTTGTAAAAAAGAACACAATATGAACACATTTGCTTTCCAAATGATACGAAAACTTCTTTTTTGCGCGACTTATAAACTTGTGTTATTGTACATTAGACAATACCACAATCGTCCTTTCCAATGTACACAATTCCACATTGTCAATTAACTTCATATGCACACATTAGTCTTATTTCTGACAAGTACTTGTAAAATAAAACACAAAGCGAACACATTTGGATTCCAATTGATCCGAACACTTCTTTTTAAGCGGTTTGTTAACCAACGTATTTGTATATTGGACAAGAACATCACTCCTCCTTCCAATGTACAAATTTCCACACAAACAATTCACTTTACGTAGATACAAATCACTTATTTTTGTTAAGATCTTGCAAAAAACACAAAAGGAACGAAACACTTGAAATCCAAAGGATCCGAACACTGCATTTTTATACGACTTGTTAACTTGTGCTATTGTACATTGGACAAGAACATCATTGTCCCTTCCAATTTACACGATTCCACACCTACATTTCACTGCATCTGTACACATTAGCCATATAAACAACTTATTTTCGTAATTCACTTGCAAAAAGCGAACAAAATTGGATTCCAATTAATCCAAACACTTCATTTCAAGGTGACATGTTAACCAAAGAATTTGTACATTAGACCAGAACATCATTGTCCCTCCCAATGTACAAAATTCCACACATAAAACTCACTTTAAAAAATTCACTTTGCACAGTTTTCATATAAATTACTTACTTAGTTGGCTCTCTCGGGAACAAATCCAGCTTCTATCCTGTAGGACAATTCATAGTGCATCTGTGGCTCCTAGAAAATAAGTATATATTATTAAAATCTATTGTAAATAACTAAAAGAAAAAATAAGTTTATACTTAAATTTCCAATTTTGCTGTGTGATGCTCCCAGTAAATCGATGTTTTTTTCACTATCACTTTTGTTTTGATCACTTTTCTCACTGTTGGTAATATGTGGACAAAACAATCTACCAAATTTTGTCCACAAATTACCAAATTTGGCTAGGATTTTGGCGCAATATCACTTTTTCTCCACTTTGCTCCAAATCCTGTCAAGAAATTTTATTTTTAGTAAACATTGAAATTATTAAACGTCAAAACTGCATACTTGGTGTGATAGACAAAAATATAGCAAAATTCCCCAATGTTGCTATCTCTATCGCAACATTTATGCAGTCGTGTCGAGTCTAATTGTTAGTCTATGGTTTAAGCTACGTAACAGAATGTTCTTACACTTGGTTAACGCTTTGCATTATATATAGAAAAACGGCCTGAAACTAGAAAGTTGTGTTTTGAATAGAGCTGCCGGTTTTGGTTATTTATAACCAAAATTTATAATTTTTTTCGCAATGTCGAATTTTTTTTCATATTGGTTACTTTTTTTCTAAGATAATAATAGGCCGAGTTTACATCTGTGTATCATGTGCCCAAAAAAAGCGTAACCACTAATTACTAATGAAAAACTGTTTGATTCAGACTCGTATTTATTAAGTTAAACAGTTTAATACATATGTTGCGCCATAATAATAATAATACATATATCAATACATATGCAGTTACAGACCTAAGCTACTCGTTTGGAATAATTAATTTTAGTAACACCGAAATAGGAGTTATACAAAGGAAATGCAGGGTTCTAATGACTAAGGAACATAAACACCACCCTAAATCAGCAACCGAAGCACAATGCTACCTCGATGTATGGGAGGAAGAGGCTTAGTTCATATAAACAATCAAAGAAAAAACCAGATTGAAGGACACCGTGCATTCTTTATAGAGAAGTCTACGATATCCCCACTACATAATGCAGTGTGTAAGCAGGAGAGTATCCCACCTTTACATTTTGGGAAAAATTATAATGTACAACCAATTTCCACAAACAATCAGAAACTGGAATTGTGGATGAGGAAGACACTTCATGGTAGAAACCCTAACGAAGCCTGCCAAGATCATGTTGACACCAGATCGTCGAACTATTGGCTGATTTCAGGAAAATTATTTCCTGAAACCAAAGGGTTTATGATGGCAATCCAAGACCAGGTAATCCCGACCAGAAATTACCTGAAAATCATAGTAAAGGATACGAGAGTGAAAAATGAATCCTGCCGGTACGGTTGTAATGCAATTGAAATGATACCACATATAACATCAGGATGTACATATTTAGCTGGGACAGAATATATTGACCGCTACAACTCTGTTGTAAAAATCCTACACCAGCAACTGGCAATTAAGCACTCCTTGCTATCAAATGCAGAAGTACCGTACTATAAATACCAACCTGAGCTAGAAAACGAAGCATACCGGCTATATTGGAACCGCACAATTCTGACCGATCGCAGTATAACAGCAAATAGGAGGATATAATGCTTATGAATAAAGAACGACGGGTGGTATGGCTTATCGATATTGCAGTGCCAAACAACAATAATATGCAAATAAAACATTATGAAAAAATTTGCAAATATAGTGTGCTTATTGAGACCATAAAAAGGCAATGGAATATATATAGATAGCGTGACAACAATCCCAATAATAATCTCAAGTTCTAGCTAGAGATGCCAGAACACCTGTGGCAGATAATGCAAAAAGCGGTAGTGATAGCGACCACACGAATCCTCAGAAAGTTCATGGGAACATAAATTAAAACAAATATTTAGTATATTTACAATTGCGCTGTGATCTTAAATAATCTGTGCTATTTTAAACTTTAAGCTTTAAATTTTATATTAAGATAAAATTTAAGTTGAATTGTATCCAATTTTTTAATTGAAAATAAAGATGGATAATAACAATAATAATAATAATAACGATAATAATAAATAATACTTGAAACTAATATTATATTAATAATATTCCTACTAACCAAAATAATTTTTTTATATTTTTCCTACTAAATTTTCGATTAGATTAGATTATTAGAGAGTTTACGGATACAACAAAGAGTATCGGATACAATAAATACCAAAGAAGACAAAGACAATGCTAGTTCCAGCTACAGTATAATATTAGTTTAATAAGGACGATTTAAAGAACAATAAACCGGCTGTGATATTTTAGTTTGTAATTTTACATTTTTTAATTTTTTAATTTATTAAATTTTGTGTTTGTGATTCGCACCCTTTACACATACAAAACTGTGATATTTTTCGAAATGTAAAATTGTTTTTATAAGAAGATTATCAAAATGTTATTTAAATTATTGGGAAAAAACAATGTTGCTGTATTACTTATATGTAATTTATTTTACTTTTATATGTTTGCAGTTGCCAGATATTAATAAATAATCCCTGAAGAAGTTGGGAAATACCAACGAATATATATGTTGTATATGAACTTTCACGTTTGACTTCAAATAACTCTCAATTTGACATCCGAACTAGATATCAAATCAAAATAGGTATGTGTGTGTGAACAAATGAAAACAAACCAAACGCACATGTGTATGATGTGTATGTATGTGTGAATATACATAAAAAATGCCAAACGAAGATCGTATGCGCCGTGTAAACAGCATGATTCATAAACATGATCGAGGAAGCGATGCATGCGATTGAACTCGTAGTGGAAACATAGCATATACAACGTGTGATGATACATAGTTCGAACCCCAGAATTTTTTTTATACTGACTACTACTACTAGGTTACTTCAAAAAATCAACTTTAAGTTAATCGAAAAGTCATGCAGAGTATGACAATTGACTACCGCCTGGGACATCGCAATTTTAAAATAGTCAGTTGACTACATTGAAGTTATTTTCAAGGAATTAAATTTTCATTGCTTCCAAAGAATCTATGTGTATATGTATATTAAAAATATGCAGTTAATTAGTAGAAAAGCGAGCCTAAGGGTTTTTAAGAGTTTTAAAACTAGTATTTCAATACAAAATACTGGTTTTAAATTCTTAAAGTTTACTTTTGTATCGTTGTAAAAATGGCCCTATTAGTATGTTTTCACCAACTTTAAATCAAGCAGATTTAAGTAAATGTGAGTTTGTAAAAAATAAATATTACCATACTTTCAATAAATTTCATACATTTTGTATATAAAACTGCAAAGAAAAATAAGTAAAAGATAAAATAAAACAAAAATTAGAGAGCATTTGAAGTTACTGCCGACGATGTTATTATGGGCTTTATTAATTTGGGAGCAATTTTCCTGAATTTGCAGACTTTATTCTGTTTCATCATTAAATCATGCCGGTGGAAACATACTATAAATGTGTATGTCATTCCGTTATAATATTAGAAAATACACCTGATAAGCTTTTGTTTTATTTATATATTGAATTTTTTCGAATATTTTTCAATCGATTTAATTTTTTTTCTTGCATTTAATATTCATCAGTTTTACATAATTTTTTAACGACTGGTAAAACAAGAATTTTTTGAAAATGAAAATACTGGCAAATACTGGTTACAAATGCTGGTAACAACTTCAAACCATAATGATCTCTGCAGAAAATTTAGTGACAATTGATCCAAACGCACTCGTCCTATGACTTGAGAAAATGCTAATGTTACCAAAAGTACGAAGTAGTTTATCGTGTAAATGGTTACATACTCGCCATTTTCCTGATGTATAGTCTTGATCTTGAGTAAGTTTAATTGGAACTCGGTCTAGTATTATAATACACGGCACTGAACATGTTCGATGTTGTTGAATCCAGGACCTATCAAATAGTGTAAATATAATGTTAATTGTTCCATCCAATGTGATTCTGGAACCAGTCCAGTAACTATTGCTAGATATTAACCTAAGCTTAACCCGTATTTATACTTTTGATATATGAGAAGGTCGAGGTGGTAGTGTGCGAACCTGTTATGCTGGAGGTTGTCGGTTCGAATCTCAAACAAAATTTATAAGTTTTCATTGTTACAGTTAAATGTCGGAACGATATATAATTTATATCATTCTACACCGAATAGGTCCCTATGGGATAGTTCAGTGACAAGTCATAAAGTGCATACAAAGTATTAATTAACCCCATCCTAGCCCATCCCCATGTTAAAGTGACTGGTCCGCTTCATAGGAAGTGTTAGAACTAGGATATTCATTCGGTTAGCCGTTAATCGGTTAACCAGTTAATTACTACCCGATCGGTTAATTTAAAATTGGCTTTTTTCGATTAACGGGTAAACCGATTAATTTCAGTCGATTAACCGATAAACCGAAGTAACATTTTTCTAAATCTTTTTTAGTATTATAACGTTTCTTTTGTGTATTTAATTACATGTTTCGTGTCATATACAAGTGTTTAGAAATTATTTATTTATTTTTACATATTATACAAAATTTGAAATTTATTTGCTGGTGGTTCAGCGTTGTCTATATATTTCATTGTTGCTGTAACAAATCATCAGTAGACTTCAACCACACATTTTGAATAGTCACAAACCTCTTATCTTATGCACAGACTTTCAAGAACTATTTGAGAATTCACAAATAATAATATTTTTGAAAATCACAAAAGAAAAATAAGCGTAGTAGGCTTAGAAACTAATACAAAAAACCCAGCAAATAATTTATATTCGATACAAATCTATTTTATTTTCCTACACCTTTATACAATTAGAAATCCATCGGATAACAATAAAAGTAATTATAAGGCAAAATGAAAAATAAAATCCAAATCTAACATTTAAGAAATTTATTATTCAAATTAAAATAAACTTCTGAATAATAAATTTCTTAAATTATACAAAATAAATTTGCATAATATGGTTGCACAAATATGGGCGGGGTAACTAGACCATATGCCCAAAATGTTATTAACAGTATTTTAAAAAGGTTTTGTGACTGACTGTACACGACCTATGCCTTCACATTGGAAGTAGCAACATGGTTGTTAAAGAAATTCCACAGAAGAACCGTAAGAATATACGGTTATCCGTGGCAGATCAGTCAGCCAGTGCGAGTGAGACGTAAAACTATCGAAGGACAATAAACAACAGTCGCCTGGTTACACTTAAGAGATAATTACCAAAGACGCTTGATGTTGACTCGCCCAGAGCTGCTTTACGACTCTGTTTAGAAATTATTTTTCATACAACCAAAGAAGTATGTTCAGTGATTTTAACTTAAGTAAAACTTCAAAATTTTTGGAGTGGCTATAAAAGAGTTTAGTAAAGACTCTGTTACTCTAATTGAACTAGAAAGAATTATTAAGTTTTTCTTTAATAATTTAATAAAAGCCAATTGTACTGTGTGTACCAACGATTTAATTAAGGATGCGATTTAATGAGAGACGAATTTAATTATTTTACACCCACACTCTGAAATATTTTGTTCAACAAACACGAAAACTAGGAAATTCAGAAATAAAAATTTTTGCAGAATATTCGTCGCTGAGCTCTGCTAGTATGAGTCATCAGAAAAAACTATCGATAGCATTGCAAAAAATGTTCTAAAAAGATTAACCGAAACAACTAGAAGTGTTAAGAATTAAAAAAGAAAAATAAAACAAGACTCTAATAGCATAATGAAAGATTTTATATATTTAGAGAAATCCAGGAAAAGTACTGAGAATTTAAATATACTGTATTATGGATTGCTTTCGATTTCTTCAACATCTACGATAACACCGCGCAGCAAAATGAAAAAAATTTTAAGTGATTTTAAGACCAATACATAATTTTAATGTACATATTGTGGTTCTTGTTGAACCTTCATAGTGAATAGACGTCTTAGCGGAGTTTTTTTATATATATACTAAACAAACAAAAAATCATACAAAAAATATTCGTAATACATAATATTCGTTATATAAGCAAAGCAATTAAATTAAAATTAGTGAAATTTGGTTAATTAAAATTTTAAATTTGTAAATTTCAGTGCAAAATTTTGTGAAATTTTAAAATTTGGGTAATTAAAATTTTAAATTTGAGAAATTATGTTTTCGGTGCTCTTTGATGTTTTTTTGTTTACATTAAAAGTTTTTCTTTTACATTAGTTAAGTGAACGGGTAATTTTCTTTTGGTGACATTAATTGCGTGTGAACGGGTGATTTTTTTTGTGGTAATGGATTAAAAATCATGAAATTGATTTTTCCAAATGCCGACGGCAAAACATCATTATTATTTTTTTTCCTACTACGTGAAAATTAATTTTTCCTAATGCCGACGGAAAAATAATGAAAATGATTTTTCCTAATGCCGACGGGAAAGTTGTGTTGCCAGACTGTGAGAATTTATATATATATATGTATGTATATATGTATGTATAAATGTATATATGTATGAATGCATATATGTATGTATGTATATATGTATATATTTATGTATTTATGTATATATGTATGTAAGTATATATGTATTTATGTTTTTTTTTTATTCATGGGATGAAATCATCGAAAGACCCTGGCAGTTATGGTGTTTGCCAGGAGTACGAGACTTTAACACGCTAAAACACCCCTTTTATACTGACCCAAATCTTCCCCGTGGTACTGCCGCAAGGCTTTACATCACGAGGTGGGAATAGGTCCTAGACCTAATCTAACCTAAATAGATTCTTCTGCGAATCTCTTCTAACCTACGAAGTTCTAATAGAACGAATTTTGCAAAATTACATACACACGTCCAGTTATACAAAGATTCCAACATGGTTGGAACTATGCTGTCCGGCCTAATTCTACGCCCTAAATCTACTTCTAAGCACTCTCTTCTACTATAAAATCGTAGACAGATGAAGAACACATGTTCGGCATCTTCCACGACATTACCATATCAGCTCGGACAAAACGGAATACTGTCATGTCCGAAACGGTACAAGTACGACCTGAAGCAACCATGTCCAGTCAAAAACTGTGTAATATAGTAGTTCAAGTCACCGTGCTTTCTTGATAACCATGTACTGATGTCAGGTATCAGTGAGTAAGTCCATCTTCCCTTATCACTCGCTGTCCATCGTGCCTGCCACTTACGTAGGCACAAATCTGTCACACCATCCGTACTGTCCGATATCGCCTCTAATTCGATGGGCATCAAACCGGCAATGACAAAAGCTGCCTCGTCGGACACAGTTCGGAATGCGCTACATACTCGCAGGGCGGCCAGCCTATACACAGGGGATATCAGATTCACATACGTAGAATATCTCAGTGAACCTGACCATATAGGGAATGCATATAGGATAATGCTTTTAACTACACTAGAGATCAATTTCCTCTGCAGATATTTTGGACCTCTTGTATTCGGCATGATCCGGGATAGAGCTGAGCACGTCTTCGATGCTCTGGCACCTATATACTTAAAGTTCTCATGAAAAGATAGACGTGTGTCAATCATGACTCCAAGGTATTTTAGACATTCCCTGGATTCTATGCTACACGTACCAATATTAAGCCTAATGGTTTCCCTACTTTTCCGACTACTAATCAGAACCGCCTCTGTTTTATGGTCAGCTAGAGCTAGACCCATTGACCTGAGGCAAGACCTAACGATCTGAATACTGGCATTTGCAATGGTTTCCGCCTCTAGTAACTCTTTTGCTTCACATACTAACGCTATGTCGTCTGCGAATCCAACTATCTTTGCCTTCTCAGGTAGATTTAACCTCAATACTCCATCGTACATGACGTTCCACAGTAGTGGGCCAAGTACTGATCCTTGAGGCACCCCGCCAATTATCTGGCGTCTCGAAGTACCTTTATCGGTATCATAAATTAGCTCTCTATTTCGGAAATAATCCTGTATAATTGCCAGTAAATATCCTGGGATGTCTAATCTTGCTAAGGCTTCAACAATACGTCCCCAGTTTGCCGTGTTGAAGGCGTTCTTTACGTCTAGGGTTACGACTACACAATACTCCTTAGTTCCATTTCTCCACCTCTCTCCTTGGATAGCACTAGCAGCAGTTTTTAGTACCACCTTGATAGCATCCACTGTTGATCTTGCTTTCCTGAAGCCATATTGGTTATTTGATAAACCATTCTTAGCTTCAACACAGCCTTCCAATCTTCTACAGATTATACTTTCTAGCAGTTTCCCACTCGTATCTATCATACACAGTGGACGATAAGAGGAGGGGTCGTCTAGCGGCTTATTATTCTTAGGTAACAGTACCAGCTTTTGTCTTTTCCACATTAATGGAAAAATTCCCTGGCTCAAGCATGCGCTTATTACCTTCATATTTGGAATACAATCTAAGCCTGGTGCCTTCTTGTCTTTAAATTTTGAGACAGCGCCTTCTATCTCGGAAATCGTAACCGGAGGAATATCGGAAAATCCAGCGGAATAGCTGTATTGCCACGTAGGAATTTCCTGTTGGGGAAAGACATGATCTACAATTCCCCTGAGGATAGGCTCCTCTCTTGTCGGCGATGGACCAAGACATTTAAGTCTCTTAGTTACCAGTTTATATGCAAGGCCCCAAGGATTACCATCTACTTCCTCACATATATTAAGGAAACAGCTGCGCTTACTCCTACGTATTTCAATATTCAACGCTTTCCTTTTATCCTTATATATTTGATGGTGTACAGTGTTCTCTAGACTACCTCGCGTTCTTGTATACTGCCTTCGGGAGCTTATGTACTCCGAACGCAACCTAGCAATTTCATCATTTTACCAGTAAACTGGGGGCTTATTTGGTGACCTTTTACGCTTCGTCATGCTTACATTACACGCACTCGTGATATGGCTTACTAATTGTTCTGCCATATCTTCAGCCGAACCATTCAGTTGCATGTTCTCCATACAAGCTGCAAAGATATCCTTATCAAAGGTATTTACCTTCCAGCCTGTCAAGCCTCGTGCTTGTACAGCCACATGGTGCTGTTCATCTTGTACATCTATGATTATAGCGCTATGATCGCTATGAGTATAAATGTCAGATAATCTCCAGTTCACCTGGCTTGTGATGCTGCTACTGGCAAACGTAATGTCAATTACCGAACCAGTATCACCTCGCCTGAAAGTTTGTTCAACCCCATTATTCATGAGTACAACACTCAATGCAGAAAAGGCTTCCAAGAGCACTCTACCTCTTGCATTCGTCAAGGGGCAGTCCCATTCAACAGCCCACGCATTAAAGTCACCTGCTATTATGACTGGGCTTTTGGTAGCTGCATCTGTTACTATGTTATCAACTATGCTTCAAAAGTCCTCTATAGAATACCTAGGGGGAATATAGCAGCTGTATAATGTGATACCAGAGATAGTGGCTCGGGCATACCCACATTGTGATGTTATTCTATCCCGTAGTGTTAAGGTGCTGGTGTTCCATATCGCCGATGTATCCGTGTTATCAGAAACCCAATTTACAGATCCCATGGTCCTATATGGCTTACTAAGCACAGCGACGTCTGCATTTAAATCTCGAACGCTTTGCTTAAGAAGCTCTTGAGCTGCCTGGCAATGGTTGAGATTTAACTGTAATATACGCATTTTGATGCCTTAAGTTTTGTTTTAAACCTTAAGTTTCTGTAGCGCTTTTTTGTGGTACGGACAAACTACACATCCGGTGACATGGTCACTAGCGGTGTCTGTTCCATTCCTACAAAGCAAACACGACGGGTTATTGGAGCACGTTCCAATTTTGTGGCCGGTTTTGCCACACCGTAAGCAATTATTAGAAAGGTCCTTCCCCTTACAATTTGCGGCTCTATTTCCATAATCTAGGCATTTATAGCACCTTATCGGCGTTGCCTTTTCGCGTATTCGGCAGACGACCCAACCAATGCGTATCTTCGCCATCTGCACAAGACGGCTAGCTATGGCAGCACTTACGCCAATGGTGGCAGTTTGTGTTCCTCCGTACGCTCTCCTTAACGGTTTAATTGCAGCAGGCTGCAGAGATTTCAAATCGTCAGATGCTTTTATGAGGGCTTCATAAACGTCCTCCTTAGAGGTTACCTCATCTATATCCCTAATCTCGACTCCAACCTCATGGGATAATGCCCTTACTTCGGCGACCTCACCTAGTACCGATTCTACTGTCGACCTGAACTCACTTGTATCCTGGTGCGCGGGTTTATTCAACTCCAACAACAATTCACCCTTACCAGTCTTCCTAATGTTCTTCACATTTTGGCCCAGATTATTCAACTTTGGGTCTTTCTTCACTTGTCTGAGGATATCAGCATAGGAAGCATCACCGCACGTTTTAATTACCAAAGCATCTGGTCTTACTGTCTTCTTTTTATTTCTAACTCTGGTATGGACTTTAACCCAGCCAGGATCTTTAACATTCACTCCTGGTTTACCAGCCGTACTACTGCCTGCCTCACTGGGTATATTATTTCCGCTATTCTTAGCCGACTTATTGGGGGTTACACCTTTCTTCTTCTTAGATTTGTTCCCCTTTGGGCTAAGAGTGCTTGGATCTCTTTTGCGCTTTGGGGTTGCGTTTAGCACAAAGTTTGGCCTTGACGGTTCTTCCGTCTGCGTTTCCTTATGAATTTGTGACTTCTTGTCACTAACAGGTCTGCTGCTCAGCTCATCCGCCACTTGCATATACAACGCCTGTATCTCTCGGGACATCGTCACAATATCTTTATGCACGTTCGAACGCGACTTTAAGAAGTCTAACAACTTCGAAATTTTATCTCCTAATTTCCCCAAACTGCTGTTGCTTTCCTCACTACTATTAGCAACGCTATTCGAAAAGAGATTATCTCCACTTCTAACTCCTGAAAGGGGTGATCTCATGATCACCGACTTCCTCACAAATGGGCTTTCGCTATCTACCATATTTAACCCATCATGTCTATTACCTCTATTTTAATTCAAATTAATATTATTCATTCTAATGGGTCCAAACTCAAAGCCGCTATCTCCGTTCGATGTGCAGTCACGTTAAGATCCCATGGGTCCCTTTGCAAGCAGTGAGGTCCATGCGAGGGTTGACGAAAAGGTCTTATGGATCTTCTCGCCAGAGCCAGATCCGTGCTAACCGGGGAAGAACATCCGAACCTGCACCATCAACTTAATGATGACGAACTTCAAACGTACTTTGAGACTTGCCAAGTTTTAATACGACGGAGGCAGTTGTGGCATTAGCCTGAGAGCCATTTCTGTAAAATTTCACTCCTACATACTCAGGTCCCAGAATACCACAACCACCAGCCAAGGGTTCTAACAATTCATACTCGGATGTCCAGAAATGCCATAATTAAGACCGTGCTGGACTTGGTCTTAATGCTTTTCAGCGGTGTGGAATCACTATTCTTTTAAGGGTTTCTATCTAGAATTCCCTCAGACCTGTGATAACTCAGGGTCCGCGGGGTCGTCAATCCCGTTATCCTCATAAGAAGATACCCTTGCGGGAATATATGTATTTATGTATATATATATTTATGTATGAATGTATGTATGATTTTCTTATGCTAACAAATAATTTATCATGCCAACATTTTATAGTATAAAATGTTCTCATATATGTATGTGAACGCCCTCAAGGCTTGTGTGTGGGGTGTCGAGTTTGTCTGTCCCTGATGACTTTATATTTTGTTTATTTGTTTAAGAAATATTTATTTCATAACATTATGAAGTTCTTGAATGTGTATGTACATATGTATGTACATACATATGGATGTGTGACCGTGGGAATTTCTGTATGGAATATTTTGTGACTCTGTAGAATACAGATGTAATATTTGTATACATTTATATCTTGCAACGCAGACATTTCTTTGATTACGATTATTTTAAAGCAGAAGATTTTCAACTAAGTACAGTCATCGGCAGAGAAACAAAAAGTAGAAATTTGCAAGTAAGCAGCGCTACTGCAAATACGCCAACTTTTCGAATCATCACATCAGTACTTATTTGTAGTTACAAACATTATTACCAATCCTTTATACTTCCGCTTTTATAAGTTTGAAGCAATTTGAATTAAAAAAATTAAATTAAAATAGTTATTCAGTTTAATGATCAATCAATCAAAAATTAGTTCTTTGAGGTATGACTGTAACTTATGTAACAAGGTTTCCAAATACCAAAAGGCCTTTTTTGACCATCTTAAAAACCATAGTATGCAGAATCAAGGGGTGGTAAGCGGGGGCACAAATCAAGAGCAACCGCAAACATCTCTTCAAAATAAGCAGCAGCTAAACACTTTTCATCATCAGCAACAACCTTCTCTTCAGTACCCCCAATATCAACTACCAATGAGTTATCAGCAATACGTTATGCCTAACTGTTACCCTAGACCAATGTCATGGAATCATCAGTTTTTGGGATCAGGAGTACCAATACAATATCAGCAATATGAGTATTAAGGCTACACATATAATCCCCTTACAGGAGATAATCAATTGAAGCAGTATTCTAATTTGATGCAATGGCAACCTCTTACTTACCATCAACAATAGCAACAACAACAACATCAACAAGAACAACAGCCTCAACAACAGGGAGGAGATATCCTCGGGGGGACTTTATTGAACGATGCTATGGTTATAAATTTACCGGATAGCGATGAAGAAATAGAAGTAGAAGAAATAGGAGAAGAAACTATGCTAACTCCAATGAGTACTTCGCACGTTAGGACAGAGGAAGATAATGTGAGGTATTATAAAATATCAAGAGCATTTAAAAATAATATCGTCACATATTGATTAAACAATAAAAAAGACCAACTGCTCTTGGAAGAGTTTGTTGGAGAAAATAAAAATTTTTTCATAGAGATGCTTGAAAGTCATTTACTAAGTCACACAATAATAAAATTTAATATAAGTATTGTGGGAGAATATCTAAAAATTGTGGGTGAGGAATTGGAGCTCGATATTATTCACCATAGAGCTAAAATGATTTTGCTGACGAAGGCAGATAATGTAGAAGAGCTATTTTCTAACCAAATGTCAGAAATTCAAAATAAAATATCGGAATTCCAAGAGAGGGACTCTGGTTAGACTTTGAAACTCATAGTTCGAGCGGAAATAAGCATCAATAAATCGTCTCTCGTCAGCGAATCAAATTATGTATCTACTCCTGAAAAACTTTATAAAAGAAAAGCTTGCATTAATATACAAAACAATGATGAATACTGCTTCAAGTGGTGCCTGATTGCTGCAATGGATACCATGGAATAGAATGAAAATACGATCACCCGAAACGTTTTAGTTCTTATAATATCCATGACATTGCTGCTGAGATGATGTATACGCGAGATGGTGTAGCCCTAAATTTTAAAAATTTAAGATTGCCATTAGCACTAACTAAAATCAAAGAGTTCGAGGTGAATAATCCAGCAATAAGTGTGAATGTGTTTGGGTACGACGAGGCAGCAAATCAGGTCATTGGTCCTTATTACGTGACCAAGTACGAGAAAATTAACCATGTCAACTTGCTGCTTTTAGAGAATGCCGTAGGGCATCACTACATTTTGAAAAAGAACATATCAAAGTAAGTTAAAGAAGTTAATATAAGGATACATATACTTAATATATATTTTTATAAAATATGTACGTTTTATTTATTATCTTTTTTTTTACTTTCTATTTTTTATCATTCACAGACTTTTACAGAGTCAGGTTACCAAGAATGAACACAGAATAATTTTCTGCAACAGCTGCCTGTAGTATACTCATAGCGAGAATGGAATGAGTAGCCATAAAGTAGAATGTGGTAAAATAGTAACTACTATGCCAAAATGTGCGGATACTATTCTGCAGTTTAAGGGGCATCAAAGAAAATGGATGTGCCCTTCGTGGTATATGCATACTTTAAGTGCATCTTGGAGGATGTAAATGATAACGTAATTAACAAAACTAGTTTAATTAAAAAGCACACTCCTTGTGTATTTAGTTTTTATATTAAGTGTCGCCATGACGAAAAATTAGATAAGTTAAGAGTATATACAGGGAAAGATGCCTCACAAGAATTTTTTTGAATTCAAGATTGTGAGGATATATGTAATAATCATTTATAATGCGGTGAATTGTCATATATGTCAAAACTAGAGATCACTGTCACAATAGCTGGAAATTTAGAGGTGCAGTCCACAAAAACTGTAATTTAAATTACCAAATACCCAAGTTTATACCAGTTTACTTTCACAACTACTCATATTATGACTCACATCTTTTTATTAAAGAATTGGGTAAAATTTCAATGCAACTGAAAGTACTCCGTCTCAATAAGGAGCTTTATATATAACTCTCCCAATTTACAAAAATGAGCGATGGTCATAATCATGAAATACAATACGCTTTATGGCTGAGAGTTTGGAATCATTGACTTCCAATTTGTCAGATAATGATTTCAGCACTACAAGATCCTTATTTCAATCAGAAAAAGAGTTTTAGCTCATTAAGAAAAAATTTTTTTTTTCCGTATGAGTACCTAAACTCATTCCAAAAACTAGATGAATGTCAGCTCCCTTCACGCAGTGATTTCTTTAATAAGCTGTGTTCAAAGATTTTTTCTTGCATTTTATGTTCAGAAATATATATGCATAAATTTATGTCCAACAAAAACTCATTTATGACAACCTTGAATTGCATATGATATTCTATTAGTTCATTTACTCTGCTTTTGATAATGTTTTATTTATATTTTTTGCTTACTGATCTTCCTCCAAACCTTGAATAGTATTTTGCTTATTACCCTTAAAATGCATATCATATTATTTAAGCTAATTTTGCTTACTAAACATTTGTTAATTTATTTGCAATTTTTTGTCTGCATTTTTGTTAAGTTCCCATACATTCAATAATACACTTTTATTTGTAAATTTTATTTTTAATTAATTTTGCTTACAAAACATTTGTTACCTTGATGGGCCTATCGAAAGAGGCCACAAGAAAATCAGCTCAACCCCAGCAACAAACAATGCAGAAAGCCACTTCAAGCAGGCAGCAGCGCCAACTGCTATAATATCTGCAATAAGGAGGCAAACTGTTATGATGGATTCCCTGCAGTGCTTTCTCGGATCCAACAACAGACAATATGAAGCTAAAAGAAAACTTATGGGAACAAATACAAAATCTGCATTTCTTCATATGGAAGAACAATCAGAACCCTTTAAAGGAGGGATATTATATGACTGCCTACACAAATCTGGAATCAAAAGTCATTCAAAACTTCAGGAAAGCCTACAAACCATCTGCACAGACACCACACATGAGCTTACCAACAGCTTACCACTGCCAAGGATCTCAATACCAAAGTTTAACGGAGATTATCTTAAGTGGAAGACTTTCCAGGATCTATTTTGTCAACTAGTAGCTAATCAAAAACTTCCAACAGCTCAAAAATATGGTACCTTAAGTCAAACTTAGGTGGCGAGGTTGAAAAACTCATTACTCATCTTTCAGCCATAGCTGAAAATTACGTAACTGCATGGAACCTGTTGCAAGAACGATACAATAATAAACCAGTTGTTGTAACCACCTTAATTCAACAACTTTTAGAGCAGCCCATTTCCGGTTCGTCAGTTGCAGGCATAAACCAACTGCATGATACAACTCAAGAATGTTTGCATGCACTGAACAATATCGGAATCGATAGTACCTCTTGGGATCCCATGCTGAATCATGTTCTCAAAAAATTGGATCGAATCACTCAGGTCTTATATGAGCGGACCATTACAAATCCAAACGAGGTACAGAAAACCAGTGACCTTTTGACCTTTCTTGAAAGACACTTTGAAAACATCATGCAAATTTTGTAAAAATGGCTCCCACCAACTTTATCGGTGTCAAGACTTTTTACAACTATCACCAGCACACCGCTTGAATTTCATTCAAAGGCAAAACTTAATTACTTAAAATCAGGACATAAAGCAAAAATCTGCAGTTCGGGATCGTGCATGAAATGCAAGAAAAAACACAACTCGCTACTCCATCTAGAAAGCATTACTAAGCCATCAAACCAAGGATCGACAAGTGAAAATGCATTAACAGCGGAGACCGCTTCCCAAAACATAATGAAGTCCAATGTCAGTGCAGTCAGTACTTCCCCAGAAGCAATTTCGTTGGGCAGCAGAAAACGAACAACCTTCAAACTCATACGTTTTTCTCAGCACTGCCATAGTAAGAGTTAAAACTGATGCAACAGAAGTGGAATGCCGTGCAGTGCTTGATTCCGGATCCTAAGTTAATTTAATAACCGATCGCGTGGTGAAGCGACTGCACACTCCAAAATAAATTTCGTCTATGAACATCCATGGTAAATCAAATACCAAAACACAACATCAAGTAAATGTGGCGTTAGAGTCCCGAATTAATGGATTCTTAACGACTTGAGGCGCTGGTTCTACCTCGCATTGTCGCACCGCAACCCTATCGACATCGCAGAATGGCCACTACCGAAAAACCTGATGTTAGCTGATCCAACTTTCAATCGGCCAAATAAAATTTACATAGTTCTCGGTGCAGAGCATTATCATCCATTACTGGCAATTGGACAAAAACCGTTATCTAAACAACTTCCAATTTTACAGAACACGGTATTTGGTTGGATTGTTGCAGGAAAAGTACATAAAAAACGTAGTACATACATAAAACACGTAGCGAACGCATCTTGTAGAATATGCACTACAGACGAAAGTCTTGAATCCTCCATTGCCCGGTTATGGGAATTGAATAACGTCAACACAAATAAAAACCATTAGCAATAGCCGAAAGACAATGCAAAGAACACTTTTCGCAACACACAATCAAAATCCAATTGCTCTAGGTGTCTCGCATGGAATTGCCGTAAATCGATTTCTCGCTATTGAACACCGGCTAGAGAAGAATCCAGAACTGAAGGCCAAGTAGACCGAACTCATGGATGAATATGAATCGTTGGGACACATGACAAAATTAGAAACTAAATCTATTATCTCTCCAAACTACTTTATCCCACATCACTGTGTATTGAAGCCAGAAAGCTCAACAATCGATGCATCTGCCAAAACTTCTTCAGGACATTCTTTAATCGATCTTATGTACAACCATACAAAGTGAACTATTCTCTATTTTTTTGAAATTCCGAATGCCAAGGTTTGTCTTCACCACTGACATTGAAAAAATGTACAGGCAGGTGTTAGTTGCACCAGAGGATCGCGAATTTCAACTCATAATTGGAGAAAAGACGCCACAAAGCCTATCACTTACTATCAACTAAACACAGTGACGTATGGTACAAAGGCTGCTCCATATTTAGCAACTAAATGTCTGCACCAATTGGAAAAGAAAACGACATAAGTTATCCCCTTGCTTTACAATTTATTGTAATGCGTTAATAATAAAGGATGTGGTCCTAGCATGTAGTAGTGTGTTTGTGTAGTCCTATAGCCCAATTATTATTTTTATCCAGCTGTACAGGGGGTCCAGCTTATAAATAGGCGTTCAAAGGAACTGCCAGAAAAAAAGTGAGAAGTCAATTTATAAACTAGGCAAGTTGTTGCCGGATTACGTTTTTAAATTAAAGTCTGATTTATTGAATAAATTTCCTTGCTTATATACTAGTTTTACAAATATTAATTAGCCTTTCTAACTTACGTTTACATATCTACAATTATGTTTTGTTCCTTTCTTCACTATAACAATGATAAGCATATTTTTAAACAACCAATCAAAACTTGGTAAAAAGTAATTAAATTATGACTCAAAAGTATGTCACTCAATTTCTTGCATTCAGCATTCTTATTATGTTGCAATGCTTGTGCATTGAACTGCTATTAAAGCAATGCAAGCAATTTATGTTAGAGTGCACTACCATAAGTGTAGTACACTACATTATCAAGCAAAACTTCTACGTAGACGATGGTTTAGGCGGGTCGGATAGCTTAATAACAACTATACAATTACAAGAGGAGCTCGTACAGGTAATGAAAATGGAGAGCTTCATCTTACGCAAATGGTGTGCAAACCACCCGCAATTACTTCACAACATTCCCCAAGGCGACTTGGAAGTAAACTTATACTTTGAGAGCACAAAAGATGACACCGTTAAAACATTAGGTCTTGTGTGGCTTCCAAAAGATGATAAACTGGGCGTCAAGGTAAATACTGATCATACAAACAGGATAACCAAGCGATCAGTAACATTAGATCTTGAAAGATTGTTTGATCCATTAGGGATACTATCTGCAATTCTAGTAACAGCCAAAAGTTTATTCAAGAACTATGGGAATTAAAATGGAAAAATTATGGCAAGATCTACAGTGCACCGATGCACAATCTGCATCAGAGCCAAGCCAGATCTGTTTAAACAAATAATGGGAACTCTACCCTCAACTCGTGTCACACTAGCCCGGGCATTTATCAACACGGGAGTTGATTATTGTGGTCCAATTAACGTACATTATAAGGTTCGTGGAAAAAGACCACACAAGGCATATATAGCCGTATTTTGTTGTTTTGCTACAAAGGCGGTACATTTGGAGCTGGTGAACGATCTGACTACTGAAGCATTCATTAGGGAAAACGGTTTATTTCAGGACGTGGGCATAGTCAGAATTTGTATTGCGACAATGCAGCTAATTTCATTGGAGCAAAAAACAAACTGCCTGAACTCTTAACCGTAATTCATTCATCCGACGCACAAGAAGCCCTTACAAATGTCTGCAATAAAAATGGCATACAATTTAATTTTATTCCACCAAAGGCGGTCTATGGGAAGCTTCTGTTATATCAGCAAAATGTCTGTTATTATAATAATAATATAATAATATATAATAATATATAATTAGGACTCTTGGAAATGCATCGTTAAATTACGAAGAGCTTGAGACTATAGTTGTTGAAGTTGAAGCCATATTAAATTCCAGATCTATTTCACCAATGTCCAATGATTCTACTGACATAGGCGCACTAACTCCGGGCCATTTTCTAATAGGTGAACCACTAACATCCCAACTCGATGCCCAACAAAGCAAACAAATCTTAAATTAGAAACACGATGGAAACGCCTCAAACATGAATTTTGGAATAAATGGTCGCGAGATTACTTAAATGAGCTACAATACCGAAATAAATGGCGTGAAACATCAAGGAATCTAAAACCTGGGGCAATTCTCATTATCAAGGAAAAAAACGTTCCAGTCATGAAATGGCCTTTGGGGCGTGTAATTAAAACATACAAGGGAAACGACCAGATTGTGAGAGTCGCAGACGTACAAATAGCTTCAGGAGTACTTAAACCAGCAATTCATTACTTAGCTCCACTTCCCAAGATCAATGACGAACCTGAAGACGACCGGCAACAGCAACCAACAGAGTCCGATCGAACAAAATCAACAAACCCCACGCACAGCAGAACGTCGAAACATACCACAGTCTGAGTTTGTAATATCAGTAGCTTAAGTTAAGAAAGTATAATTTATATATATGCAAAATTATTAATCATAGAAGATACACATATGCACATACAATATGAATGCAATTGAAGGTTGTTGAGGTGTATGTTCAAACATTCACAAATATTTTCTTGCATTTTATGTTCAGAAATATGTATGCATAAATTTCTGAATAATATTTTGCTCATTAACCTTAACCTGTATATCATATTATTTAAGCTAATCTTGCTTACTAAGCATTTGTAAATTTATTTGCAATACTTTGTCTGCATTTTTGTTAAGTTCCCATAAATTCAATAATACACTTTTATTTGTACATTTTATTTTTAATTAATTTTGCTAACTAAACATTTGTTAATTTCATTGCATTTTATTTAAGTTCCCATAAATTCAATACTGCACTTTCTTTGTATACTTTATTTTAAATCAATTTTTGCTTACCTTGATTTTTGGTTTATTTGTTGTTGTTTTACATTTTATTCAAAATTATCGCAACCAAGCAATAAATTACTATTTAAGCCCTTGTTTAATATCAATAAAACAGGTAAAAACAATTAACCACTCAAACCAACCGGGTGTTTTTTATTTTCTCCGGCTATAACCAAGTTCCAAGTGCTTGCATTATATTTACACGTGTCTTGGTGATTCGGCCTTGACATAATCCTTTACATAAAACCTTGTTTTTATCTCCTACTATAACCAAGTTAAAGTGGTTGTGTTATCACTGCAATTTGTCCCGGTGATACTACCTCGACAAGCCCAACTAACACGATCAACAAAACAGTTGATCAAAACAAGCTGAACAATAAAGAGTGTTCTTTAGAGGAATACGCACATGCTGAAGAGGTATGTTATACATTTGGTTGCAAAACAATGAAAGCTTACATGGAACTTTACTTAAAAACAGACGTCCTCTTACTAACAGATATTTTCGAGGACTTAAGAAAAGTTTGCAAAGGTATTTATGAGTTGGATCCATGTCAATATTATACAGCTCCTAGACTATCCTGGTATGCAATGTTAAAATATTCAAAAATTGAATTAGAATTATTGACGGACATAGACATGCACAATTTTATGATAAAAGGTATATGTGGGAGAATCGTACAGTGTAGTCAAAGATGTTCAAAGGCAAATAATAAGTATTTGCAAGATTTTGATAAAGAAAAGCCTTCAGAATTTCTTGTATACTTAGACGCAGATAACAACTAAGGTTGGGCCATGTCGGAATATCTTCCCTATGGTGGGTTCAGATGGTTATCGCATGACAAGCTGAGTCTGGACCCAAAGAGCATAGCTGACAATGTAACAGACGGTTATGTATATAAGGTCACTTTGGATTATCCTTCGCACCTACATGACTTGCATAATGACCTTCCTTTTTGCGCTGAAAATAAAAAAGTTATGCAAACCAAGTATAACAAGTTTATAACCGATTTCTCTACAAAGCAATCATACGTGATACACTACAGAGTTCTGAAACAATGGTTACAAGCGACTGCTAAAAATGCTTTTGAAAAAAACTTTTTCAAACTACTCAATAATGCAGTGTATGGTAAAGCCACAGAAGGTTGGATATTTAAACCCAACTTTTATAGTTTATTTATATTTTCCGAAGATCTGGTAGCCATCGAAATGAATAGAGTTAGGATACACTACAATAAACCAATTCACTTAGGATTTTGCGTACTGGAGCTTTCCAAATGGAAAATGTATAATTTCCATTACGGGTACATGCAACCTAATTACAAGACATTAAACTATATGGACAATGACTCTTTTATCTATACAACAAAAATAGATGACTTTTATGCTGACATAAAGAATGACATAGAACAACAATTTGATACATCGGACTATCCTGCATACAATATTTATAATTTTCCATTAGTTAATAAAAAAGTTTTAGGTATGATGAAGGATGAAAATTGTGCTAAAATAGTGACAGAAATAAAAAATCGAAGATGGTAAAGCGATCAATATTAGATAAGTATAGTTTAGCCTCGTATAAAAATTGTCTATTTGATAAATGTAATGTATATGATAATATGTTAACATTTAAATCTAAGTTACATCAAATATATACTAGTCATTTAAATAAGGTAGTCTTAAGTTATGGAGACGATAAAAGAAAAACAAGTAAGAGTGCTATATTCGGCTGTGCCGAATCTTATATACCCTTCACAAATCATAAAATGTAGAGAACATACGTAGATATGTAGGCATGCAATTAAACTGCAATATGCAGCGCAAAACTGCATTTTGCTCAGCAGCGAACTTGTATTTTTGTCATTTATAATAGAATATTTTCTTCCAACTTCTAACGCTGTAAATCGTGCAATTTAAAAAACCAATTATTTATCTTTCATTAATTTTTTAAAATCACCGTGTTTTGACATGTCGTGATTTGCAGAACAGGCCCTTATGAATTAAGTCAAGTGAAACTGAAATATAGGCACTTTGCAGCAATATGCATGGGTATAAGGGTTAAAATATATGTGTTTTATATACATATAGGACACAATGGGGGCTATTCTGGAATACGCGTCGAATTGGTGAAAGTTACATGCAAAACAAAAACAAAACTGTGTAAATGTAAAAAAAAATTTTTTTGTTTCGCATACAAAATTAACCGTTTTTAAAAGAGAGAGAAACGCGTTGAAATTCTCACGTTTATTTCATTTTAGAAATGTATTACAAACAAAAACAATTTTTGAAAATTTGTTTTTATTTTAATGTAAAGTTTCACTTTTTCGACGCGTTTTCCAGAATAGCCCCCAATATATTTTAGTTTATAAAACTTTTTTCATTTACTCTTCCGATAAATTTTTTAAAATATGTACATTGGAGCGACTCACTTGAAAAAAGTTTTTGTTACCCCTCAATATAGTTCATTTTAAACTTTAAAGTATTCAATTTACACACAACTTAATGAAAATTTAATTTTTCTCTCGATAGTTTAGTATACAAGATATTTGTATGAAATTTTTACACAATATCAATATGAGGATTAATTTTGCATCATTAACTCAAAAATCTCATTTTTTGATATGTGATGTTGTTTTAGAAAATGAGAGATATGTATGTATTTTTTTAAGTTGCAAATAACCTACTAGCCTACTATGTTCCGTTCAAAGTTCTTATAATACCTAAGACAGTTTAAAAATAAACTTTTTAAACATTACTGCTGCACTTCTACCACTGAGTAAACATAAGCACCAATAAAATGGAGGAATACAAACTGGCTTTAGATATAAAAGTTAGCAATTTTCTTTTTTTAAAACCAACACTTCTCTATAGGTAAGTTTATTTAGCAATCGAATAATTAAGTTATTTTCGGACCCAGCAAAAACGACATGAAAAAGAAATAGTTAATGCATGGGTTCAATTTAGGTGCAGAACGCAAGATTTAAACACAGGCGTGTCATTGACGACCATGTGTTTACATTTAACAAAACTGCTCGTCATTGAAATGAGTGCTTAGAACCCACGAAAGTTCCCTTATTCGATGACGTTTTTCACAAAGCTAAGAAAAAAAGCATTTTTCTCTGCCAGGATATTAAGACTATTAAGACTGTTAAGACACACTCTCTACCATCGACCTAGTGTGTACTTATTATTTCACGCAGATAAAACTGGTTTTATGACAATATGTCAATATGATGATTTAATTCCGTTTTTGCATGGCTATTTCGGCGGATATTTTTGTTTCAATGTATTAATTACCCAGCAATATCGTATGCGTTTATGATGTGTTCAAAAACTATAGCTTTATTACGATTTGCACAAATGCTAAAGAAAGCATGAAAACTATTAAATTTTGAACGCATTAATTTTTTTTTGCTGGGGAAAACATTAATAAATTTATTATTTGCAATAATATACATACTAAGATACATTCATGTAGGTATTACACAAGAATGATAAAATAATTATTTTATCATTCTTGGGTATTACATACATATTTATTTACATATACATATGTACATAAGCAGCTACATAGGTACATACATATGTATGTAATTAACCTAAGTTTTAGATCTTTAAAATAAGTGCAAAATGCCAATAAAAGAAAATGTGAATAAAACATTCGTTCTGAAAATATGAGAACGTGAGTTCATATTCTCATCTCAACATTTATGTTTTTTTTCCTACGTATTAAAAAATATTTCTTTCATATACTACCACATACATATGTATGTATTTACATACATACATATGTAAATATGTATATACTATAAAGGAGTTTTTCTGAAGAATTTTAGAAAATAATATAAAATAAAAAGATACCTACATTAGTATACATATGTACCTATTTGTATATTTTTTTAAAAAATATAGGTATTTACATACATATGTACATATATACATACATACATACATCATAAATTGAACTCACCCAGCGAATCAATCCAGCTTAACTAAGCAGAAGTACTTTTTAATACATTTATTGAAAAAAAAACAAAAACCACATGAACGAAATAAAATAGCAACAACAAGCACCCTCAAACAAACAATCTCGTCCACTTTAAAATGTTTATAAGACATCTATGATCTTTAGCAAGGGCTTACTTTTTTCACATACATATACAGACACATTTATATTTACTTGAGCATATTTATATACATATATGTACTCGTATGTATGTATCAACATGTCTTTAAAAAAAATTCATAAGTTTCAACACAACAACCAGTGTTGCCAGAAAATGATGGTGAGAGAATGCCAAATCGGTCAAAAAATTCTGATAAAATGTTCTACAGAAGAAACGTATAATGCTAGATTTAAATGTAGAAAAATTATTGTAATAGCTTTGAATTTCATGTTTATATGAACTTATTAGTATTTACAGGTATTTTTATAGGAAATGTTGCAATTACGTTTAAAATTTTTAACTAATAATCCACTATGACAACAAAAAGCGCTTGGGATAGTTTCATTGTTGCCATTTTAGCATTTCCACTGCTAGGTCTGGAATTTCCATTAGTTAAGCAGCATTTAACTATCAAAAAATTCTGCTAAATGCTTTCTAGCAGAGTTTGTTGCAAAAAAAAAATTTTAATTTCTTAACAAAATTCTTCTGTATGGAGGATTTTTCTCATAAATGTACATGTATTTCAGGGTAAAGGTTTCCTGATGATCTGCACTAGCAACAGTGAAATGCGCATAGCATCCAGCTAACCCTTCAATAATCAATTTCAATGTACGTATTTTTAATAAACAAATATTTTACTGAATGAGTAAAATAATAATTTGAGATTATTAGTGCGTTAAAGTTTTTTTAACGTAATTATAACATTTCCAAAACACACCAATTATTAACTATTTTATGTACTATAAAAATTCATGTAAATACTAATGAGTTTGTATAAACATAAAATTCAAAGCTATTTTAATAATTTTTTCTACATTTACATCTAGCATTATACTTTTCTTCTGTAGAACATTTTAGCAGAATTTTTTTGACCGATTTAGCATTCTCTCATCAGCATTTTCTGGCAACACTGGATGTATTTACAATAGTATGCATGTACAATGTGTACGCAAACCACTACTTTGATACAAAGCGAGCACGTTACTACCCAGCAGGAAAACTCAGAATATCTTGTTACTTCAGGTCTTATCAAATCAATTACTATTTTTATCTTACTGCTAAAGAACGCCTTATAGAAGGTCGCTACACTTTTGCATAAAAGATAAGATACACATTCCACATTTCCTTTTAAGAGAAGGGGGAAGAGGAGCAAATTTTTTTTTTTACCAAACGAAAATAAAATCTATTAATTTGAAGACTTTTCAGAATGGCTGGCGAAAAAAGCGAGAGGGAAAAGCAAAAATGATATAAGAGTGGAATGGAGCGAGTAGGCCTTGTACATCCAAAGTAAGGAGTACAACGGCCTTCTAGAAAGTATCCTTGCTCTTTCTTTTTCCCGCTGGGTAATTGGGAATTTCGTATTTGCAAACATGTGTATGTATGTACATATGTATATACATATCGAAAAAAAAAATATAAACAAACTAGGAGAAGTGTTCATGCAATTTCCTTGCAAATAATCTGCGTAAGCAAATGATGCCGATTTTTTAATTGTAGGGGACGCATACATGTTTTATTGTTGTACAATTGCAAATAGATATATAAGTATATCGATGCACACCGAAGTCAATATTGCGCTAATAAATATCTATACATATATAATTGCAAGGCTTAATTTTTAAAAAAATTGCCTTATTTATAAAAAATAGTTTATATTTTTAAGAGCGCAATTTTCATCACATGTAGTACATATTATGTCCATGCAAAAATAAATGAAAATGTATCAGACTTTGGAGGTTTGTGTGATCCATCCGGCTCATTTCTTTCAGTTTGTTAGGCTGATTTTACATCTGGCATTTCTTGTGTGCCATCTGCCAAAAAAAAAAAGCGTAACCAGCAATTACTAATGAAAAACTGTTTTGATTCAGACATGTATTTATTGATTTAAACTGTTTCCAATCATGTTGGATTTTCTAAAATGGCCTATTAGTTATGCATGAAACTGTTCAACTTAATAAGTATGTACGTGTCTGAATCAAACAGTTTTCATTAGTAATTACTGGTTACGCTTTTTTACGCATCTTCGAAAATTTTTGTTTAAATTACAAAGAAATCAAGAGCTGTAAAAGTTAAGGTTTGAAACCAGTAAAATTTTAAATAGCACTTACATAAGTCTTTAAGTACATACTCGTATGTATGTATACCTGTCTGTGAATATAATTAATAAATAGTTATAAGTTAGCAAGCATAAGCTTTCGTTTTATTACATCTTCGTTTCATAGATTTATACCTACACATACATACATATGTATGTATGTTATATATAAATAATTGAATTTTATAAAAACAATTTCACTCTAATTCAGTGCGAGTCGCTATAGTTTAATTTTTACAACAATAAAACACATGATTTTACCCTACAATAACTCAAGAAGGCACATAATTTTACAACCAAAAATGTATATCTTGCAGGAGCTACATAAGAGCCATTTCAACTTTTACAAAACTTATATTATGTATTTATGTACCTACCAAAAATAAAAAAGTACCTTACCAAAAATAAAAAAGTACCTTAGTATATCGAACACAGCAATTTTAAACGCAAATGCAAAATTTCTCTGTGATTAAAGCATTTGTGTTTAAGATGTTTTCGTATATACATATTAAAATATATTATGTTTATATAATCTATAGGAGTTTCACTGCAAAGTTCCTTTTTGGCAGTATTTATAGCAAATACACGTGTTGAAATAATTGTTTACTTGTATGGCCGTGTGTACAAAGTACCGAAATTTTATAAATATGTACCTATGTACACATTTTAAAATTTTTGAATTAAATTGGGTGAACCTGGAATATATGTATGTGACTAAGATATGCATAAGTAGGTATAAGGGTTAAAAATGTGTAGGTATGTGTTTTTACTAAAACAACGCCAGATATCAGTAAATGAGTTCAAATTTTCATAATGATTTCACCATGATTTTTCCATTGGAAAATCCCTATCATTTGACAGCCATATCATAAAAGTGTGAAAAATATCGGTTCGCCGCTTTGGGGCGGCTACGGAATCTCCACACGTTGATCCTGTCGTAGTAGTTATATCCTATATGTACCTATAAGTTCATAGTGTGTATGTATGTAGGCATATGTATTTTTTTCCACAATGTAACTTAATTTAATTTCTGTCCGAAAAAGTAGAAATCACAAATTGACTTTGATTTATTCTCGAAAAAATAAAAATCGGAAAATAATTATTTCTATAATTAAAATTTAAGTAGGCTAAAGTTCGTATCTCTTTATAAGCCAAATTACATGTGATAATTTTTAAGGAACAAATAACACCAAAGTTAATTGGAAATATTCTGACAAACACCAACAAAACAAAACCACTAACAATTATTTCTGCTTGAAAAAAGAAAAATCAAGAAATAACAATTATTTCCGGTTAAAAACAAAAAATCCGGAAATAACATTTATTTCTGCTTAAAAAACAAAAATTTAAATTTTAAACCCATTGAAGTTTAGAAAAATCTAGTTTAGAACAATTAAAATGGTGTGGTTGTCCACGTTGTTTGATGTTTTCCTTCTATACAGTTGCTTTTTTTTAAAGTTCGAAAATAATGACTATTTTTGGTCCCCGATTAATTTATTTTGCAAAAATACATACATATGTATGTATATTGAAAAAAAACTTTCAAGTGTAAGTTCGAAACTCAACAAACGAATCATAACAGGCCGACTTCTAACTTATTAACCATGATAGCCATTCATTTTGTTGCAAAACATATTCAGAAAACAAATAAGCAAATCAAACAGATTCAAACAATCCTATCCCCTTTTGTATGTATGTATGTACATACATACGTATTTACAATCATACATATGTGCCCTTAAGTATGAAAGTGGTCTAAGTCATATGCGTTTCTGCATCGAAATATGAAATAAATCTCTAAAAAAATTCAATAAACATTAAATAAACTTCTATGAATTTATAAATTAAAATGTTGCATAATATAAAAATATTTTTTAATTTCTTCAAAGTAATCTATTAAATATCTCGATGAAAGAAATATATGACTTAGACCACTTTCATAATTAAGCGCACATATATTTAATATATTTTATCAACACGCATTCATTAGCACAATACTTTATTTGTATACAAAAAAAAATTCCCAGTTCTTACCACAAACAACTTAATATTCTTCTTTCAATACGTTTGCTAACATATTGTTGCTGTGCGTAGAGTTGACTACATACACACGTACAAACAATTAAATATTCTTCTCTGAATACTATTTGTCGCATATTGTTGTTGTTGTAGTTGTTCATATGAACACTCTTATGCACATACATATGTATGTGTGTATGTACGAGGGAATGGTCTTCATGCTAGCGTATATTTATACATACATATCTACATAATGTTTTTTGCATGAGGCTACTGATTGTTATACACATCCATTCATATGCATGCATACGAAAAAGAATGTGCCAAGCAAAAATACCATAAGGCAAAGTCTATGTATTGGTGACAAAAAGGGGTTTAATACGAAATAATACAAATTAAAGCAAATGTATAGTAAATATTTATCGCATTTAAGCGAGCTTCAGCAACAGAGTGACTAGTGTGGTTGATTAGAACTTTGAATATGCTTGGTTCTATGCCCGGTAGGTAGTTTTTTCATGAAATTTTAAAAATGTATGATAAATCCATATATTTCAAAATTTTATGAACCGATTATTTTTTTTTGCTGATTTTCATAACCAATTGTGCTGAGGCAAGTGCGGTCGTTTCAGTCCAACTCCGAGCTCTCTAACTTGTTTGGGAGCTTCAAAAACCGCGTTTCACGCCACCCATATAAAATCCGTACAGACAGACGGACAGACGGATAGACGGACAGACGGACATGTCTTTTTTTCATCTCCTGTTCATAAGGATTCAGAATAACTAACTTTATCTGGCAGGAAATGAATATTGTAGAAGTTACAAAAATCTGGACAAACCTATATATACCCTTTACCATTTTTGGTGAAGGGTATAATAAGATCTAATAACATTAATACATATGCATGGTGTCATTTGCTTATTAAAGAAACTAACCCTGAATACGAACTTGACATGTTGCTAGAAGAGATTGGTAGAATGCAAGAAAACGGATAAAATTACTTAAAAATTAATGTATATAAAATTTTAGTTATTAAGAAAAATTCTATTATTTTGTAAAACTTTAGTTCTGAAGAAAAATTCTTTTATTGTAAAAATTATTGTACATAAAATCTTAGTTATTAAGAAAAAATATTTTATTGTAAAAATAAGACAAAAATTGATGTACATATACATAAGAATTTTTTAAGTAAAAATGTGAAATATAATATTGAAAAAAGAATGAAATAAGTAAATAGTTTTTTTATTGCAACTTAAATTTACTAAATGTTAACAACAAGTGTTTACTTTTATATGCATGTATTTTGTTTCTCTACTTGATGTACTTAGGGCCATTTTCTTCTCTTCTTTAGAAACTCACATTAATTAATAAAACATATTTCATTCAATAAGAATTGAAATTACTGAACTTAAGCCCGACTAATAAATTATTTCTGAGTAAAATACATTTTAATTTTATTTTATTGCAATTACAATGATGGAAACATTTCATAGTATGAAACCATTAAATTTTCTAAAATAGTTTTTCGTAAAAAATATATAGTACACCTACAGGTGTCTGGTCCTTCCTCACAGTTCGGATCGTACCACGGACAGTTTCCAAAATGCCTCTCTGTGTTGTCTTCATCTTCCATGACGCCATATTCTTCATTCTCCTCCTGCATATTTTGGAAAAATTTTATAATTCCACAATGATCGTATAGCCTGAAGCTATCAAAATCTGATGTGAATTGATTTAAAGTTCTTATTTGACTTATTTTCTTATTTGTTGATGAATGAATGATGATGATTGTTTGAAGGCCCAGTAGTAGGGAACTACCAGTACGGCCCCAATTAAAATTGTTAAATTGTGGCTGAAATTGTTAAATTGTGGCTGAAATTGTTAAATTTGGGTAATTAAAATTTGAAAATTTTAAAATTCTTGGAAATTTGATACCTACGTGTGTGTATGTGTGTGTGTGTGTTTTCGGCGGCGCTTTGATGTTTTTGTTTACATAAGGAGTTTTTTGTTTACATTAACCCTTGTGTGAACGGGTGATTTTTTTGTGGTGGCATTAATTGTGTGAACGCGTGATTTTTTTGTGGGGGGTGGATTAAGGGGTTTCATAAGATTAATATTTCATAAGTATACATGTATGCCGACTGGAAAATCATGAGATGATTTTTCCTAATACCAATGGAGGGAGTTGTGAAACTTAATTTTTCCTAATGCCTACGGGAATGCTTGATTATTTTTCCTAATGCCGACGGCAATACATGATTATTTTTCCTAATGCAGAAGGCAATACATGATTATTTTTCCTAATGCCGACGGCAATACATGATTATTTTTCCTAATGCCGAAGGCAATACATGATTATTTTTTTCAAATGCCGACGGCAAAACATGATTATTATTTTTTTCAAATGCCGACGGGAAAATCTTGAAAATGATTTTTTCTAATGCCAACGGAAAATTTTTGGGTGTGTCTAGCTGTAGGATTTGAAGTCTGGCTATGATTCTTGGAGGACGAGGTGTGTCTAGCTGTAGGAATTGAAGTCTGGCTGTGCTTGGTGGAGGGCGGGGTGTGTCTAGATTGTGAGACCTTAAGGGTGACCGTGATTTGGGTAGGTGAGGGTGTTTTGTAATATGTAACCACGGGAATTCGGTGACGTTTATGCTTGTTGGAATTTAAACCAAGCTGTGCTTGTGGAGGGCAGGATATATTTGAGGTAGATCGACTGGTGGAGGGTGGGGAGTTGTTGTAATATGTATCCGTGGGAATCTGTGTATATGTATGTATGTATGTATGTATGTCTGTAAGAGTTTAAGGCTGTCTGTGATTTATGAAAGGCGAGGTGAGAGTGTTCATGTAATACGTATCCGTGGGAATCTGTGTATATGTATGTTCGTAGGAGTTTAAGGCTGATTGTGATTTGAGGTGGGGGAGGGTCTTGTTGTGATAGATAGATAGAATGTGCCTATGTGTGTGTGTATGTATGTATATGTAGGAGTTTAAGGCTGTCCTTGATTTGTGGTAGGCGGGCGGTGTTATTGTAATATGTATCTATAAGAATTTGGGTGTTTATATGTCTGTAGGAATTTTTGTACATGTATGTCTGTACGAGTTTAAGGCTGATCGTAATTGAAATTGTTGAGATTGATCGATTGTATGTGACTTCGAGAATTAGTGTTTGTATATCTGTAGGAAACTTAAGGCTTATCGTGATTTATGAGGGGCGAAGTGTTCATGTAATATAACCGCGCAATTTGTAGGAGTTTAAAGCTGATCATGATTAATGAGAGGTGAGGTGAAGGTGTTCATGTATATGTATCCGTATTTGTGTGCATGTATGTCTATATGAGTTTAAGGCTGATCGTGATTTAAGTTGTTGAGATTGATAGATTGTATATTACCTTGTGATTTTTTGTATGTATATCTATAAGAACTTTAGGCTGAGTGTGATTTGTGAGGGGAGGGGCGTTGTTGAAATAGGTTTAATTTTTCGTAGATGAATTTTAGTATGTGTGTGTGTATGTGATTTTCTCACCCTAGTATTTATATGTACGTAGAAATAAATTGTTTCTCATATGAACATTTTTTGCTAGAAAATATTATCATATATCTGAACTTCCCTAATGCTAATATGTTTTTCATATTGGAGGATGAGATTGCTTTATATTTTATCAAGCTTAAATTTGTCCAGTGTTAAAGTCTGTCGCTCAAAAATTTGTTTATATTTGTATAAATATTAATTTCAGATTTTGCAAAATTCTTGTGTACGATCGTGGTGATTTTGTGTGTGTGTATGTGTGTATGCGCGATAGAGTTTGACTGGTCTGTGATAAGTTTGTTTATTTAAGTACATTTGTCTTTTTCGACTTTCGTCTTCAAGCGTCAATAGCTTGGAGAACGGTTTGTATGTTTTCATGATGTAGATATGTAAGTGCGATTGTTAAAATCCAATAAATACTTGAGCATGGGTAAGAAATTTGATAATATGTGTACATATGTACATATGGATCTACAAGTTGATTTTATGTATGTATGTATGTACATACAAATAAGTCTGGGGCTCCCTGTTTAAATACATTTTTTTTATCATGTGCTGTTGTTGCTGTTGTAAATATTCGCGTGGTCTTTTGTGTATAGATGTGAAATATCTCGGTAGTTTTTTTATTTGAAATTAAAAATACGTTGTTTTAATTTTTAGATGTATTTACTTAAAAGTTTGTGAGGAGTTTCTACTTTAAGTAAAATTGAATTCCTCTCTAGTTGCAGTAACTATAGTATAAATATTTAATATTTTTTATTTCCATTTGTTTAAAGTTGATGTAGCCTATATAGTCAACGTTAGAAATTTTTCGGTGTAAAATTTTTTCCAACTATCATCTTTTTTCTTCACCTTTTTCATATATTTAAACATCTTGCATTGGCTTTAAAAAATTACAAACGCTTTGAAATGAAACTGATCCAGCAGTCCAGCTTAGGTGATGATAGTTTTTTGTTAACCACTTTGCTTCTCTTTCCTTTTTTATTGATAAGCATTTAAAATCAAATGGCGGTTTTATAATGAAATTGTTATACTCATTATTGTTAAAAACATCCGCTACTTCTGTTTGTAATGAAAATGATTCGAAACCTTACTCGTCTATTAAAACCATTTTTTCATTCATATTACTTAATTTATAAGACTTTCAGGACTTTCTATTATTCGATCATCAGTAAAAATGCAGTAGCTGAGGTCCTTGCTTACTGTTTCATATTAAATTTCTATATCAATTGGGCCGCTATTGAATATAAGGAACTTTTATCTTAAACTTTAGTGCATTTGGAAGTGCTTGAGATTCTTTCATATACTAGCTTTGTTGGAATCTTAGATACGAGTACATATAATATAGAATTGCATAACGTTTATTTTTAATTTTTATGTTAAGATCATCATCATTTAGATATGAGACTAAATTTAAATGTACTTTTAAATTAGTTAAATCATAATGAGGAAACTTGTTTTCTTCTTGAATAGCGATCAACAGAAAACGAAATCGTTTTCTTACAATTTAGGTCTGGCCTCTCAACGGTTCCTCTAGTATATAAGATGACTTTCTATGTCAACATATCTCTCTACTCTTTGTCAGCGTTAAGGGACAATTAAATGTTAAAATTTTAACTCCTCAAATTGTGTTACTTCATACTGATAATATGTTTTCATTAATAAGGTATATGTTTATATTATGAAGGTTACTCGCCTATGGCTTTTATTTGATGTTCTAGATGATTTTTTTTTCTCATTTTATTAAAGTTCAGCGTATTGTGCATATATTTCTGATATTTTTAAGCGCGCTTTATTTACCTGTCAGACAAAGTGTACGTATCAGTTGATCTCTCAGTCTCTCTTTTTAATAATTTTTTTCTTTTAATATGCCACTACTATTTTTTCAGATTTTACTACTTGAAAAAGAGAATATTTATGTAATTTTTAAATGTATTCATATATACATATAGGTAAATATATGTATATATGTATAGAGAAATTACTTTATCTACAAAGAAATACATGTTTAATAATCAACTATTCTAGAAAATCGATCTCAAATAACGCAGTTACCTCCACCATCAATTCACAGTCGGTGTTTTTATAGTGTCAGATAAGCTGATCTGAAAACCAGACCAGGTCCTGAAAAGCTGATCTGAAAACCAGACCAGGTCCTGATAAGCTGATCTGAAAACCAGACCAGGTTCTAATAAGCTGATCTGAAAACCAGATCAGGTCCTAATAAGCTGATCTGAAAACCAGATCAGGTCCTGATAAGCTGATCTGAAAACCAGACCAGGTCCTAATAAGCTGATATGAAAACCAGACCAGTTACCTGATAACCTGATCTGATAGCTGATACCTAATCTAATAGCTGATACCTGTTATTTACTATTATTAAACATGGATGGGAAAATTTTAAAACAGTTGGTGTTGACAAGAAATGTCTTGAAGAAAAAGCTTCGTAGTATAAAAACTGGTGAAATAGATACATGTGAGCAATAAAAGATACATTTAAACCTATAACAGAACCTCTCAAAGAATTCATAAATAGTTCTAGAAATATTGAAAGAATTCGCAAGAAAGAAGAAAGTAAAATCAAGATAGAAGCTGAAAATAATACAAGTTTAAAGCCATCAGTCAATATAGAGACAAGTACACCAAAGAAACTTTCAGAAGGAACAATATTTGATGATATCATCTTATTTAATGATGCTAATACTGAGAATGAGGATGATGAAGATGATGAAGATGATTTTTACTCATAGACTTCCAATTCTGAAGACACTTATACTCACTTACACTTACTCATTTATCAGTCTTGGAAGGAAGAATTGAATTAGATACAAACTATGGCCCACATCAAGATTTGAATAATGAATGAAAGTTTGGTGATAGTAACCTAAAACTAAATGAAGATAAAATACAAGTTGATGGTCAAATATAGGCCCTAATAGTAGCTTTATTTTCTTTAATGATAGATAATAAAACATGGAAATACTATGAAAAATTTGATGTTGAAAACTATATAAAATATATAATTTCTACTAATCATCATCATCATTCACTGACAGAGAATGATGTTATCAGTAAATTGTTTCTGGAAACTCCAAACGATAAACTATAGGACAAATTAATAATATAGCTTAAGGAATTAATATAATTCAAGAATATATTAAAATGCAAATTGATAGAGTACAACGTGAAATAGAATTAGAGATAGAAGATAGTTATAAAATTGATAAAATACATACTAAAAATTAAATCATCTTTTGAAAAAACAAATTGAACAGCTGAGCGATAAAATTTATAGATTGGAAAATGAACTACATGATAGTATAAATAGCTGAAAGTGCATCAAGTAGATCACAACACTCTCCAAAAAATCTTTAAAATAACTCAATGTCTTTAAAAAGAAATTTAGTAGACGAATTCTATAATAAATCTCGAAAATTGTTTGTGCATTGTAGATATGTAATGAAAGGAATAGTTGATCTTTTAGAAATGGGAAACTATTCTACAGAAAATAGAAATTATTGATTATTGTAGATTGTAAATGATTCATTAACAAAGTTTCTATGGTCAATACCGTTGAAAATAAAAGTTGCATTCGAAAAAACCTAGGCTGTGGAAAATATTTTTGAAATGTTATGAGTACCAAAAAGCTTACAAATGGATGATTGTAAAGAATTTTTTAATAGAAACTGGAAAATTCATGCATAAGTAGAATATTAAACATTACTTAATATGAAAGCATCAATAGTGAATGATTTAATAGATCATCCAAAGGAATTATGTGATGATGGTTCATATAAATGAAATATACAAAGAATTACTTAATGTACTCGTATACAATATAAAAGTTCATCTCACTATTTAAATGTTTCCGATTAAAGTTAACTCAACAAATGAGGAATAAATGTTGAAATTTAATGAAAGTAAAAAATAAAATTAAACAGGAAAAATCTAGTTTGGTTTGTATTTTTGAAGGAATGATTAGGAATGATAGGTCTTAAGAAAGATAATTAACTTAATATACTAGAAATTCTCTAAACTTGTTGGCCTGTATGAAATATTGTGAAAACTTAAGTGTTCAAAATAAATTACAACACAGTGTAATATTCAGTAACACCTAATATTATCACTTTTTATAGTGAAAATTGTACATTTTCCATTTCGAAAGCTCTAGCAAGCGAAATTTTAAAATATGCCCATGGGTTACTCTATTCATTTCTATAGCTATCAAATCTTTAGAAAATATTGATAAGCTACATAAATTGGACTTAGATTTCCAATCTTTAAGAATGAATATGTGTATGAATTAGTATCAAACAAACTTACTGAATAAATATGGACTTCAACTGAAATCATGCTGAAGCATACATAAATTGTAAAATGCAATGTAAGCAGATCTTACTTTATATCTGTATCTGTATGAGTATCAAATAAATTTACACAAAAAATATTGAAAGCATGCCTAAGCATGCAAATTTAAAAGAATGTCACACAATTTTGTAAGCAAAGAAATTTTATGACTCTGTGCTAAATGAAATACATAAATATGTATCTACTTTGTAAAAGAATAAAAAGAGCGAAATCGTAAGATCTAATAGTATAGATTTTTAATTGAAACACCACTACATGTCGGACTCTCGCGTCACTATCGATAGAAGCATGCTAAGGCATGCATGCTAGCAAAATATATAAATCTGTTAGAATGTGATGAGAAACTTGTTTCTAATCATTAATCTGTAAACAGCAATTGTATCTGGATCAACCCAAGTCATGAATGAAAAGTATACAGATATAGTTGATAGTAATGAGGACCTTTTTTAAGTAGGAAATGATTACATCTGAATGTGATACAACCCAGCCTACGTCAACAATAACTTCAAGGAGGTCAACCAGCAAACCTCATGTAGAAAAACTCGATGTAAAAATTCTCTCAAACATAGATATTCTAGTGTTTCTGACACTATAAAAACACCGACGGTGAATTGATGGTGGAGGTAACTGCGTTATTTGAGATCGATTTTCTAGAATAGTTGATAATTAAACATGTATTTCTTTGTAGATAAAGTAATTTCTCTATACATATATTTACCTATATGTATATATGAATACATTTAAAAATTACATAAATATTCTCTTTTTCAAGTAGTAAAATCTGAAAAAATAGTAGTGGCATATTAAAAGAAAAAAATTATTAAAAAGAGAGACTGAATGATCAACTGATACGTACACTTTGTCTGACAGGTAAATAAAGCGCGCTTAAAAATATCAGAAATATATGCACAATACGCTGAACTTTAATAAAATGAGAAAAAAAAATCATCTAGAACATCAAATAAAAGCCATAGGCGAGTAACCTTCATAATATAAACATATACCTTATTAATGAAAACATATTATCAGTATGAAGTAACACAATTTGAGGAGTTAAAATTTTAACATTTAATTGTCCCTTAACGCTGACAAAGAGTAGAGAGATATGTTGACATAGAAAGTCATCTTATATACTAGAGGAACCGTTGAGAGGCCAGACCTAAGCTAAGAGAAGCAAAGTGGTTAACAAAAAACTATCATCACCTAAGCTGGACTGCTGGATCAGTTTCATTTCAAAGCGTTTGTAATTTTTTAAAGCCAATGCAAGATGTTTAAATATATGAAAAAGGTGAAGAAAAAAGATGATAGTTGGAAAAAATTTTACACCGAAAAATTTCTAACGTTGACTATATAGGCTACATAAACTTTAAACAAATGGAAATAAAAAATATTAAATATTTATACTATAGTTACTGCAACTAGAGAGGAATTCAATTTTACTTAAAGTAGAAACTCCTCACAAACTTTTAAGTAAATACATCTAAAAATTAAAACAACGTATTTTTAATTTCAAATAAAAAAACTACCGAGATATTTCACATCTATACACAAAAGACCACGCGAATATTTACAACAGCAACAACAGCACATGATAAAAAAATGTATTTAAACAGGGAGCCCCAGACTTATTTGTATGTACATACATACATACATAAAATCAACTTGTAGATCCATATGTACATATGTACACATATTATCAAATTTCTTACCCATGCTCAAGTATTTATTGGATTTTAACAATTGCACTTACATATCTACATCATGAAAACATACAAACCGTTCTCCAAGCTATTGACGCTTGAAGACGAAAGTCGAAAAAGACAAATGTACTTAAATAAACAAACTTATCACAGACCAGTCAAACTCTATCGCGCATACACACATACACACACACAAAATCACCACGATCGTACACAAGAATTTTGCAAAATCTGAAATTAATATTTATACAAATATAATCAAATTTTTGAGCGACAGACTTTAACACTGGACAAATTTAAGCTTGATAAAATATAAAGCAATCTCATCCTCCAATATGAAAAACATACTAGGATTAAGGAAGTTCAGATATATGATAATATTTTCTAGCAAAAAAATGTTCATATGAGAAATAATTTATTTCAACGTACATATAAATACTAGGGTGAGAAAATCACATACACACACACATACTAAAATTCATCTACGAAAAATTAAACCTATTTCAACAACGCCCCTCCCCTCACAAATCACACTCAGCGTAAAGTTCTTATAGATATACATACAAAAAATCACAAGGTAATATACAATCTATCAATCTCAACAATTTCAATTACGATCAGCCTTAAACTCGTACAGACATACATGTACAAAAATTCCTACAGACATATAAACACCCAAATTCTTATAGATACATATTACAATAACACCGCCCGCCTACCACAAATCAAGGACAGCATTAAACTCCTACATATACATACATACACACATACATAGGCACATTCTATCTACCTATCACAACAAGACCCTCCCCCACCTCAAATCACAATCAGCCTTAAACTCCTACGAACATATATACACAGATTCCCACGGATACGTATTACATGAACACTCTCACCTCGCCTTTCATAAATCACAGACAGCCTTAAACTCTTACAGACATACATACATACATACATACATGTACACAGATTCCTACGGATACATATTACAACAACTCCCCACCCTCCACCAGTCGATCTACCTCAAATACATCCCGCCCCCCCACCAAGCACAGCTTGGCTTAAATTCCAACAAGCATATACGGCAACGAATTCCCACGGTTACATATTACAAAACGACCCTAGTAGTAGGGAAATGGGCATTCGGGGCCAATTAAAATTGTTAAATTGTGGGCTGAAATTGTTAAATTGTGGCTGAAATTGTGAAATTGTGGGCTGAAATTGTTAAATTGTGGCTGAAATTGTTAAATTTTGGCTGAAATTTTAAAATTCTTGGAAATTTGTGAAATTTGATACCTACGTGTGTGTGTGTCCGTCCGTCCGTCTGTGTTTTTTGTTTACATTAGGAGTTTTTTGTTTATATTAACTTTTTTTGTTTATATTAAATGTATGTATGTTTGTATGTATGTTTGTATGTATGTTTGTATGTATGTATGACCGTGGGAACTTGTGCGCAGAATATTTTGTGGGAATACATTAAGGGGGTTTATATGTTTGAAGCTGTTATATGTATATGATTTTCTAATGCCGACGGGATAACATCTTTATTTTTTCTAATACCGACGGGAAAGTTATGATTGTTGTTAGACTGTGGAAATTTGTTGATGTCCGTGATTTGGGCAGGTGAGGTTTTTGTAACATGTAACCGTGGGAATTTGCGGGTGTATCTTTAAGGCAGCCTGTGTTTGGTGGGGGCGGGTGTTGTTGTAATATGTATCCGTGGGAATTTGTGTGCGGAATATTTTGTAGGAATACATTAAGGGGTTTATAGGTTTGAGGCTTTTATATGTGTATGATTTCCTGATGCCAACGGGAAAATATGTTTATTTTTTTTCAAATGCCGACGGGAAAACATGTTTATTTTTTTCAAATGCCGACGGGAAAATCATGGAAATGATTTTTCCTAATGCCGACGGAAAATTTGTGGGTGTGTCTAGCTGTAGGATTTGAAGTCTGGCTATGATTCTTGGAGGACGAGGTGTGTATAGCTGTAGGAATTGAAGCCTGGCTGTGTTTGCTGGATGGCGGGGTGTGTCTAGATTGTAAGACCTTAAGGCTGACCGTGATTTGGGTAGGTGAGGGTGTTTTGTAATATGTAACCGCGGGAATTCGGTGAAGTTTATGTTTCTTGGAATTTAAACCAAGCTGTGCTCGTGGAGGGGCGGGATGTAGGGTGGGGAGTTGTTGTAATATGTATCCGTGGGAATCTGTGTGCATGTACGTATGTATGTCTGTAAGAGTTTAAGGCTGTCTGTGATTTATCAAAGGTGAGGTGAGAGTCTTCATGTAATACGTGTCCGTGGGAATCTGTGTCTATGTATGTTTGTAGGAGTTTAATGCTGAATGTGATTTGAGGTGGGGGAGGGTGTTGTTGTTATAGATAGATAGATAGAATGTGCGTATGTGTGTGTGTGTGTGTATGTATGTATATGTAGGAGTTTAAGGCTGTCCTTGATTTGAGGTAGGCGGGCGGTGTTATTGTAATATGTATCTATAAGAATTTGGCTGTTTATATGTCCGTAGGAATTTTTGTGCATGTATGTCTGTAGGAGTTTAAGGCTGATCGTAATTTGAATTGTTGAGATTGATCGATTGTATGTGACTTCGAGAATTTTTGTATGTATATCTGTAGAAAATTTAAGGCTTATCGTGATTTATGAGGGGCGAAGTGATCATTAAATATATATATATCATGATTAATGAGAGGTGAGGTGAAGGTGTTCATGTATATGTATACGTATTTGTGTGTATGTATGTCTATATGAGTTTAAGGCTAATCGTGATTTAGGTTGTGAGATTGATAGATTGTATGTTACCTTGAGATTTTGTGTATGTATATCTGTAAGAACTTTAGGCTGACTGTGATTTGTGAGGGGAGGGGCGTTGTTGAAATAGGTTTAATTTTTCGTAGATGAATTTTAGTATGTGTGTGTGTATGTGATTTTCTCACCATAGTATTTATATGTACGTAGAAATAAATTGTTTCTCATATGAACATTTTTTGCTAGAAAATATTATCATATATCTGAACTTCCCTAATGCTAATATGTTTTTCATATTGGAGGATGAGATTGCTTTATATTTTATCAAGCTTAAATTTGTCCAGTGTTAAAGTCTGTCGCTCAAAAATTTGTTTATATTTGTATAAATATTAATTTCAGATTTTGCAAAATTCTTGTGTACGATCGTTTTGATTTTGTGTGTGTGTATGTGTGTATGCGCGATAGAGTTTGACTAGTCTGTGATAAGTTTGTTTATTTAAGTACATTTGTCTTCTTCGACTTTCGTCTTCAAGCGTCGATAGCTTGGAGAACGGTTTGTATGTTTTTATAATGTAGATATGTAAGTGTGATTGTTAAAATCCAATAAATACTTGAACATGGGTAAGAAATTTGATAATATGTGTACATATGTACATATGGATCTGCAAATTGATTTTATGTATGTATGTACATATGTACATACAAATAAGTCTGGAGCTCCCTGTTTAAATACATTTTTTTTGTCATGTGCTGTTGTTGCTGTTGTAAATATTCGCGTGGTCTTTTGTGTATAGATGTGAAATATCTCGGTAGTTTTTTTATTTGAAATTAAAAATACGTTCTTTTAATTTTTAGATGTATTTACTTAAAAGTTTGTGAGGAGTTTCTGGTTTAAGTAAAATTGAATTCCTCTCTAGTTGTAGTAACTATAGTATAAATATTTAATATTTTTTATTTCCATTTGTTTAAAGTTGATGTAGCCTATATAGTCAACGTTAGAAATTTCTCGGTGTAAATTTTTTTCCAACTATAATCTTTTTTCTTCACCTTTTTCATATATTTAAACATCTTGCATTGGCTTTAAAAAATGACAAACGCTTTGAAATGAAACTGATTCAGCAGTCCAGATAGTTTTTTTGTTAACCACTTTGCTTCTCTTTCCTTTTTTATTGATAAACATTTAAAATCAAATGGTGGTTTTATAATGAAATTGTTATACTCATTATGGTTAAAAACATCCGCTACTTCTTTTTGTAATGAAAATCATTCGAAACCTTACTCGCATATTAAAACCATTTCTTCATTCATATTACTTAATTTATAAGACTTTCAGGACTTTCTATTATTCGATCATCAGTAAAAATGCAGTAGCTGAGGTCCTTGCTTACTGTTTCATATTAAATTTCTATATCAATTGAGCCGCTATTGAATAAAAGGAACTTTTATCTTAAACTTTAGTGCATTTGGAAGTGTTTGAGATTCTTTCATATAATAGCTTTGTTGGAATCTTAGATACGAGTACATATAATATAGAATTGTATAACGTTTATTTTTAATTTTTATGTTAAGATCATCATCATTTAGATATGAGACTAAATTTAAATGTACTTTTAAATTAGTTAAATCATAATGAGGAAACTTGTTTTCTTCTTGAATAGCGATCAACAGAAAACGAAATCGTTTTCTTACAATTTATGTCTGGCCTCTCAACGGTTCCTCTAGTATACAAGATGACTTTCTATGTCAACATATCTGTCTACTCTTTGTCAGCGTTAAGGGACAATTAAATGTTAAAATTTTAATTCCTCAAATTGTGTTACTTCATACTGATAATATATTTTCATTAATAAGGTATATGTTTATCTTATGAAGGTTACTCGCCTATGGCTTTTATTTGATGTTCTAGATGATTTTTTTTCTCATTTTATTAAATTTCTGATATTTTTAAGTGCGCTTTATTTACCTGTCAGACAAAGTGTACGTATCAGTTGATCACTCAGTCTCTCTTTTTAATATTTTTTTTCTTCTTTTAATGTATCACTACTATTTTTTCAGATTTTACTACTTGAAAAAGAGAATATTTGTATAATTTTTAAACGTATTCATATATACATATAGGTAAATATATGTATGTATGTATAGAGAAATTACTTTATCTACAAAGAAATACATGTTTAATAATCAACTATTCTAGAAAATCTATCTCAAATAATTCAGTTACCTCCACCATAAATTCACCGTCTGTGTTTTCATAGTGTCAGAAACATTAGAATAACTATGTTTGAGAGAATTTTTACATCGAGTTTTTCTACATGAGGTTTGCTGGTTGACCCCCTTGAAGTTATTGTTGACGTAGGCTGGGTTGTATCACATTCAGATGTAATCATTTCTCACTTAAAAAAGGTTCTCATCACCTTCTATCAGGTTTTTTTATATTTTTCTAACATGCATGTCTTAGCATGCTTTTGTCCTTAGTGACGCAAGCGTCCGAGATGTAGTGGTGTTTCAGTTAAAAATCTATACTATTAGAATTTACAATTTCGCTCTTTTTATTCTTTTACAAAGTAGATACATATTTATGTATTTCATTTAGCATAGAATCATAATATTTCTTTACTTACAAAATTATATGACGTGAGGAATTCTTTTAAATTTGCATGCTTCGGCATGCTTTCAATATTTTTTCTGTAAATTTATTTTATACTCATACAGATACAGATATAAAGTAAGATCTGCTGATATTGCATTTTACAATTTATGTATGCTTCAGCATGATTCCAGTTGATGTCCATATTTATTCAGTAAGTTTGTTTGATACTAATTCATACACATATACATTCTTAAAGATTGGAAATCTAAGTCCAATTTATGTAGTATGTCTATATTTTCTAAAGATTTGATAGCTATAGAAATGAATAGAGTGAAGATCTATTATAATAGCCCATGAGCATATTTTAAAATTTCGCTTGCTAGAGCTTTCGAAATGGAAAATGTACAATTTTCACTATAAAAAGTGATAATATTATGTGTTACTGAATATTAATTTATTTTGAACGCTTAAGATTTCACAATATTTCATACAGGCCAACAAGTTTAGAGAATTTCCAGTATATTAAGTTAATTATCTTTCTTAAGACCTATCATTCCTAATCATTCCTTCAAAAATACAAACCAAACTAGATTTTTCCTGTTTAATTATATATTTTACTTTCATTAAATTTCATCATTTTGTTCATCTTCAAATTATTATATTTAGCAGCTTTTTCTCATTTGTTAAGTTAACTTTAATCGGAAACATTTAAATAGTGAGATGAACTTTTATATTGTATACGAGTACATTAAGTAATTCTTTGTATATTTCAATACACTTATATGAACCATCATCACATAATTCCTTTGGATGATCTATTAAATCATTCTACTATTGATGCTTTCATATTAAGTAATGTTAAATATTCTACTTATGCATGAATTTTCCAGTATCTATTAAAAAATTCTTTACAATCATCCATTTGTAAGTTTTTTGGTACTCGTAACATTTCAAAAATATTTTCCACAGCCTAGGTTTTTTTGAGTGCAACTTTTATTTTCAACGGTATTGACCATAGAAACTTTGAGAATGAATCATTTACAGTCTACAATAATCAATAATTTCTATTTTCTGTAGAATAGTTTCCCATTTCACCTAAATCAGCTCCATAAAAGATCAACTATTCCTTTCATTACATATCTGCAATGCACAAACAATTTTCGAGATTTATTATAGAGTTCGTTTACTAAATTTCTTTTTGAAGACATTAAGTTGTTTTACAGATTTTTTGGAGAGTGTTGTGATCTACTTGATGCACTTTCAGCTATTTATACTATCATGTAGTTAATTTTCCAATCTATAAATTTTATTGTTCAGCTGTTCAATTTGTTTTTTCAAAAGATGATTTAATTTTTAGTATGTGTTTTTTCAATTTTATAACTATCTTCTATCTCTAATTGTATTTCACGTTGTACTCCATCAATTTGCATTTTAATATATTCTTGAATTATATTAATTCCTTAAGCTGTATTATTAATTTGTTCTATAGTTTATCGTTTTGAGTTTCCAGAAACAATTTACTGATAACATCATTCTCCGTCAGTGAATGATGATGATTCTCTATCCATGTATTAGTAGAAATTATATATTTTATATAGTTTTCAAAATAAAATTTCTCATAGTATTTCCATGTTTTATTATCATTCATTAAAGAAAATAAAACTACTATTAGAGCCTATATTTGACCATCAACTTGTATTTTATCTTCATTTAGTTTTAGGTTACTATCACCAAACTTTCATTCATTATTCAAATCTTGATGTGGGCCATAGTTTGTATCTAATTCAATTCTTCCTTCCAAGACTGATAAATGAATATAAGTGTCTTCAGAATTGGAAGTCTATGAGTAAAAATCATCTTCATCATCCTCATCATCATTCTCAGTATTAGCATCATTAAATAAGATGATATCATCAAATATTGTTCCTTCTGAAAGTTTCTTTGGTGTACTTGTCTCTATATTGACTGATGGCTTTAAACTTGTATTATTTTCAGCTTCTATCTTGATTTTACTTTCTTCTTTCTTGTGAATTCTTTCAATATTTCTACAACTATTTATGATTTCTTTGAGAGGTTCTGGTATAGGTTTAAATGTATCTTTTCTAGCTCACAAGTATCTATTTCACCAGTTTTTATACTACTTGTCAACACCAACTGTTTTAAAATTTTCTCATCCATGTTTAGCAAATAAGAGGTATCAGCTATTAGATTAGGTATCAGCTATTAGATCAGGTATCAGATCAGGTTATCAGGTAGCTGGTCTGGTTTTCAGATCAGCTTATCAGGACCTGGTCTGGTTTTCAGATCAGCTTTTCAGGACCTGGTCTGGTTTTCAGATCAGCTTAATAGGACCTGGTCTGGTTTTCAGATCAGCTTATCAGGACCTGGTCTGGTTTTCAGATCAGCTTTTCAGGACCTGGTCTGGTTTTCAGATCAGCTTATCAGGACCTGGTCTGGTTTTCAGATCAGCTTATTAGGACCTGGTCTGATTTTCAGATCCACTTATCTGATTCAGATTGGGTTATCAGTTTACAAGTAGCTGCCTATTTATAACATTTAGATGAATGCAGTTTAAGGTCAGATGAAAAACGAAAAAGTAAACTTTTATGTAGTCAAATTTTCTTTTTTTCTATAACGATCATCGTTTAATTCAATATCGTTGCTTATAATCAAAATTCATATTTATCCTTCCAACATGCATTTTATTTGTCTCATCTTACTTAAACATTATAATTACATTATGATTATCTGGTATAAAATGTTTGGTGATTCTGGTATAAGTTTGGCATCAGCAGAATGCATCAACATTCTTATCTCACTCCATACAAAAATATGTTTCTCACACGTAACATCGTTAAATATCATATCGGAATTACTTTTAGCTTTGTTAGGAGAAATAACAGATTCAGTATCTGTAAATGTGTAATATCCCATGCCCTTAATTAATGAAATTATGTAATATCTTTAAGTATCCATATTTGGGTTGATAGAGAGATTTTGAGTATTAATATGTAGATGTTTTAAAATTTTAGTTCATTAAGACTTTTTAGCAAGCCAATCATAACATATTATTTTTTATTTTATTTTTTACAATTTGACAGACCAACTATTTTAGCGCAAATAAAATTTGATAGAGGGGGGACTATGACTTGTTTTTGAACTAACGTTTGATGAATCATCAAAATTTCGTACCATCCTTTTTTTAGGTTGTTTTGACTATGAGTATGCACCAATATTTATGAAATGTGTTTCATAAATATTGTCTCTTATATAGGAAAAATAAAATAATACAGCTATACGATACCAGAAAATATTTTCTGGTATCGTATAGCTATATTATTTTATTTTTCCTATATAAGAGATAATGGTCCCTACTCATAGTCAAAACAAAGTATATTTTAAGAGTTTAAAACCAGTATTATCATAAAAATACTGATTTTAAACTCTTACAGTCTTATTTATAAAGTCTTAATAATTTTTATAAATAAGGCTGTTAAAATATACTTTGTTTCACTAACCACATTTGTGTAACTAATTGCATTTCATAAATATTGACGTATACTCATTAGCAAAACAAATGATAGTTTTATGTTGTTTTGAATGTGAGTATACATCATTATCTCTTATTAAAAAAATAAAATAATACATCTACACGATTTCAGAAAATATTTTCTGATATCGTATAGCTGTATTATTTTATATTTTTAAGAAGAGATAATATTTATAAAATGCATTTAGTTACACAAATGTGGTTAGTGAAACAACCTAAAAAAAGGATGGTACGAAATTTTGATGATTCATCAAACGTTAGTTCAAAAACAAGTCATAGTCCCCCCTCTATCAAATTTTATTTGCGCTAAAATAGTTGGTCTGTCAAATTGTAAAAAATAAAATAAAAAATAATATGTTATGATTGGCTTGCTAAAAAGTCTTAATGAACTAAAATTTTAAAACATCTACATATTAATACTCAAAATCTCTCTATCAACCCAAATATGGATACTTAAAGATATTACATAATTTCATTAATTAAGGGCATGGGATATTACACATTTACAGATACTGAATCTGTTATTTCTCCTAACAAAGCTAAAAGTAATTCCGATATGATATTTAACGATGTTACGTGTGAGAAACATATTTTTGTATGGAGTGAGATAAGAATGTTGATGCATTCTGCTGATGCCAAACTTATACCAGAATCACCAAACATTTTATACCAGATAATCATAATGTAATTATAATGTTTAAGTAAGATGAGACAAATAAAATGCATGTTGGAAGGATAAATATGAATTTTGATTATAAGCAACGATATTGAATTAAACGATGATCGTTATAGAAAAAAAGAGAATTTGACTACATAAAAGTTTACTTTTTCGTTTTTCATCTGACCTTAAACTGCATTCATCTAAATGTTATAAATAGGCAGCTACTTGTAAACTGATAACCCAATCTGAATCAGATAAGTGGATCTGAAAATCAGACCAGGTCCTAATAAGCTGATCTGAAAACCAGACCAGGTCCTGATAAGCTGATCTGAAAACCAGACCAGGTCCTGAAAAGCTGATCTGAAAACCAGACCAGGTCCTGATAAGCTGATCTGAAAACCAGACCAGGTCCTATTAAGCTGATCTGAAAACCAGACCAGGTCCTGAAAAGCTGATCTGAAAACCAGACCAGGTCCTGATAAGCTGATCTGAAAACCAGACCAGCTACCTGATAACCTGATCTGATACCTGATCTAATAGCTGATACCTAATCTAATAGCTGATACCTCTTATTTGCTAAACATGGATGAGAAAATTTTAAAACAGTTGGTGTTGACAAGTAGTATAAAAACTGGTGAAATAGATACTTGTGAGCTAGAAAAGATACATTTAAACCTATACCAGAACCTCTCAAAGAAATCATAAATAGTTGTAGAAATATTGAAAGAATTCACAAGAAAGAAGAAAGTAAAATCAAGATAGAAGCTGAAAATAATACAAGTTTAAAGCCATCAGTCAATATAGAGACAAGTACACCAAAGAAACTTTCAGAAGGAACAATATTTGATGATATCATCTTATTTAATGATGCTAATACTGAGAATGATGATGAGGATGATGAAGATGATTTTTACTCATAGACTTCCAATTCTGAAGACATTTATATTCATTTATCAGTCTTGGAAGGAAGAATTGAATTAGATACAAACTATGGCCCACATCAAGATTTGAATAATGAATGAAAGTTTGGTGATAGTAACCTAAAACTAAATGAAGATAAAATACAAGTTGATGGTCAAATATAGGCTCTAATAGTAGCTTTATTTTCTTTAATGAATGATAATAAAACATGGAAATACTATGAGAAATTTTATTTTGAAAACTATATAAAATATATAATTTCTACTAATACATGGATAGAGAATCATCATCATTCACTGACGGAGAATGATGTTATCAGTAAATTGTTTCTGGAAACTCAAAACGATAAACTATAGGACAAATTAATAATACAGCTTAAGGAATTAATATAATTCAAGAATATATTAAAATGCAAATTGATGGAGTACAACGTGAAATACAATTAGAGATAGAAGATAGTTATAAAATTGAAAAAACACATACTAAAAATTAAATCATCTTTTGAAAAAACAAATTGAACAGCTGAACAATAAAATTTATAGATTGGAAAATTAACTACATGATAGTATAAATAGCTGAAAGTGCATCAAGTAGATCACAACACTCTCCAAAAAATCTGTAAAACAACTTAATGTCTTCAAAAAGAAATTTAGTAAACGAACTCTATAATAAATCTCGAAAATTGTTTGTGCATTGCAGATATGTAATGAAAGGAATAGTTGATCTTTTATGGAGCTGATTTAGGTGAAATGGGAAACTATTCTACAGAAAATAGAAATTATTGATTATTGTAGACTGTAAATGATTCATTCTCAAAGTTTCTATGGTCAATACCGTTGAAAATAAAAGTTGCACTCAAAAAAACCTAGGCTGTGGAAAATATTTTTGAAATGTTACGAGTACCAAAAAACTTACAAATGGATGATTGTAAAGAATTTTTTAATAGATACTGGAAAATTCATGCATAAGTAGAATATTTAACATTACTTAATATGAAAGCATCAATAGTAGAATGATTTAATAGATCATCCAAAGGAATTATGTGATGATGGTTCATATAAGTGTATTGAAATATACAAAGAATTACTTAATGTACTCGTATACAATATAAAAGTTCATCTCACTATTTAAATGTTTCCGATTAAAGTTAACTTAACAAATGAGAAAAAGCTGCTAAATATAATAATTTGAAGATGAACAAAATGATGAAATTTAATGAAAGTAAAATATATAATTAAACAGGAAAAATCTAGTTTGGTTTGTATTTTTGAAGGAATGATTAGGAATGATAGGTCTTAAGAAAGATAATTAACTTAATATACTGGAAATTCTCTAAACTTGTTGGCCTGTATGAAATATTGTGAAAACTTAAGCGTTCAAAATAAATTAATATTCAGTAACACATAATATTATCACTTTTTATAGTGAAAATTGTACATTTTCCATTTCGAAAGCTCTAGCAAGCGAAATTTTAAAATATGCTCATGGGCTATTATAATAGATCTTCACTCTATTCATTTCTATAGCTATCAAATCTTTAGAAAATATAGACATACTACATAAATTGGACTTAGATTTCCAATCTTTAAGAATGTATATGTGTATGAATTAGTATCAAACAAACTTACTGAATAAATATGGACATCAACTGGAATCATGCTGAAGCATACATAAATTGTAAAATGCAATATCAGCAGATCTTACTTTATATCTGTATCTGTATGAGTATAAAATAAATTTACAGAAAAAATATTGAAAGCATGCCGAAGCATGCAAATTTAAAAGAATTCCTCACGTCATATAATTTTGTAAGTAAAGAAATATTATGATTCTATGCTAAATGAAATACATAAATATGTATCTACTTTGTAAAAGAATAAAAAGAGCGAAATTGTAAATTCTAATAGTATAGATTTTTAACTGAAACACCACTACATCTCGGACGCTTGCGTCACTAAGGACAAAAGCATGCTAAGACATGCATGTTAGAAAAATATAAAAAAACCTGATAGAAGGTGATGAGAACCTTTTTTAAGTGAGAAATGATTACATCTGAATGTGATACAACCCAGCCTACGTCAACAATAACTTCAAGGGGGTCAACCAGCAAACCTCATGTAGAAAAACTCGATGTAAAAATTCTCTCAAACATAGTTATTCTAATGTTTCTGACACTATGAAAACACAGACGGTGAATTTATGGTGGAGGTAACTGAATTATTTGAGATAGATTTTCTAGAATAGTTGATTATTAAACATGTATTTCTTTGTAGATAAAGTAATTTCTCTATACATACATACATATATTTACCTATATGTATATATGAATACGTTTAAAAATTATACAAATATTCTCTTTTTCAAGTAGTAAAATCTGAAAAAATAGTAGTGATACATTAAAAGAAGAAAAAAAATATTAAAAAGAGAGACTGAGTGATCAACTGATACGTACACTTTGTCTGACAGGTAAATAAAGCGCACTTAAAAATATCAGAAATTTAATAAAATGAGAAAAAAAATCATCTAGAACATCAAATAAAAGCCATAGGCGAGTAACCTTCATAAGATAAACATATACCTTATTAATGAAAATATATTATCAGTATGAAGTAACACAATTTGAGGAATTAAAATTTTAACATTTAATTGTCCCTTAACGCTGACAAAGAGTAGACAGATATGTTGACATAGAAAGTCATCTTGTATACTAGAGGAACCGTTGAGAGGCCAGACATAAATTGTAAGAAAACGATTTCGTTTTCTGTTGATCGCTATTCAAGAAGAAAACAAGTTTCCTCATTATGATTTAACTAATTTAAAAGTACATTTAAATTTAGTCTCATATCTAAATGATGATGATCTTAACATAAAAATTAAAAATAAACGTTATACAATTCTATATTATATGTACTCGTATCTAAGATTCCAACAAAGCTATTATATGAAAGAATCTCAAACACTTCCAAATGCACTAAAGTTTAAGATAAAAGTTCCTTTTATTCAATAGCGGCTCAATTGATATAGAAATTTAATATGAAACAGTAAGCAAGGACCTCAGCTACTGCATTTTTACTGATGATCGAATAATAGAAAGTCCTGAAAGTCTTATAAATTAAGTAATATGAATGAAGAAATGGTTTTAATATACGAGGAAGGTTTCGAATGATTTTCATTACAAAAAGAAGTAGCGGATGTTTTTAACCATAATGAGTATAACAATTTCATTATAAAACCACCATTTGATTTTAAATGTTTATCAATAAAAAAGGAAAGAGAAGCAAAGTGGTTAACAAAAAAACTATCTGGACTGCTGAATCAGTTTCATTTCAAAGCGTTTGTCATTTTTTAAAGCCAATGCAAGATGTTTAAATATATGAAAAAGGTGAAGAAAGAAGATTATAGTTGGAAAAAAATTTACACCGAGAAATTTCTAACGTTGACTATATAGGCTACATCAACTTTAAACAAATGGAAATAAAGAATATTAAATATTTATACTATAGTTACTACAACTAGAGAGGAATTCAATTTTACTTAAACCAGAAACTCCTCACAAACTTTTAAGTAAATACATCTAAAAATTAAAAGAACGTTTTTTTAATTTCAAATAAAAAAACTACCGAGATATTTCACATCTATACACAAAAGACCACGCGAATATTTACAACAGCAACAACAGCACATGACAAAAAAAATGTATTTAAACAGGGAGCTCCAGACTTATTTGTATGTACATATGTACATACATACATAAAATCAATTTGTAGATCCATATGTACATATGTACACATATTATCAAATTTCTTACCCATGTTCAAGTATTTATTGGATTTTAACAATCACACTTACATATCTACATTATAAAAACATACAAACCGTTCTCCAAGCTATCGACGCTTGAAGACGAAAGTCGAAGAAGACAAATGTACTTAAATAAACAAACTTATCACAGACTAGTCAAACTCTATCGCGCATACACACATACACACACACAAAATCAAAACGATCGTACACAAGAATTTTGCAAAATCTGAAATTAATATTTATACAAATATAAACAAATTTTTGAGCGACAGACTTTAACACTGGACAAATTTAAGCTTGATAAAATATAAAGCAATCTCATCCTCCAATATGAAAAACATATTAGCATTAGGGAAGTTCAGATATATGATAATATTTTCTAGCAAAAAATGTTCATATGAGAAACAATTTATTTCTACGTACATATAAATACTATGGTGAGAAAATCACATACACACACACATACTAAAATTCATCTACGAAAAATTAAACCTATTTCAACAACGCCCCTCCCCTCACAAATCACAGTCAGCCTAAAGTTCTTACAGATATACATACACAAAATCTCAAGGTAACATACAATCTATCAATCTCACAACCTAAATCACGATTAGCCTTAAACTCATATAGACATACATACACACAAATACGTATACATATACATGAACACCTTCACCTCACCTCTCATTAATCATGATATATATATTTAATGATCACTTCGCCCCTCATAAATCACGATAAGCCTTAAATTTTCTACAGATATACATACAAAAATTCTCGAAGTCACATACAATCGATCAATCTCAACAATTCAAATTACGATCAGCCTTAAACTCCTACAGACATACATGCACAAAAATTCCTACGGACATATAAACAGCCAAATTCTTATAGATACATATTACAATAACACCGCCCGCCTACCTCAAATCAAGGACAGCCTTAAACTCCTACATATACATACATACACACACACACATACGCACATTCTATCTATCTATCTATAACAACAACACCCTCCCCCACCTCAAATCACATTCAGCATTAAACTCCTACAAACATACATAGACACAGATTCCCACGGACACGTATTACATGAAGACTCTCACCTCACCTTTGATAAATCACAGACAGCCTTAAACTCTTACAGACATACATACGTACATGCACACAGATTCCCACGGATACATATTACAACAACTCCCCACCCTACATCCCGCCCCTCCACGAGCACAGCTTGGTTTAAATTCCAAGAAACATAAACTTCACCGAATTCCCGCGGTTACATATTACAAAACACCCTCACCTACCCAAATCACGGTCAGCCTTAAGGTCTTACAATCTAGATACACCCCGCCATCCACCAAGCACAGCCAGGCTTCAATTCCTACAGCTATACACACCTCGTCCTCCAAGAATCATAGCCAGACTTCAAATCCTACAGCTAGACACACCCACAAATTTTCCGTCGGCATTAGGAAAAATCATTTCCATGATTTTCCCGTCGGCATTTGAGAAAAATAAACATGTTTTCCCGTCGGCATTTGAAAAAAAATAAACATGTTTTCCCGTTGGCATCAGGAAATCATACACATATAAAAGCCTCAAACCTATAAACCCCTTAATGTATTCCTACAAAATATTCCGCACACAAATTCCCACGGATACATATTACAACAACACCCGCCCCCACCAAACACAGGCTGCCTTAAAGATACACCCGCAAATTCCCACGGTTACATGTTACAAAAACCTCACCTGCCCAAATCACTGACATCAACAAATTTCCACAGTCTAACAACAATCATAACTTTCCCGTCGGTATTAGAAAAAATAAAGATGTTATCCCGTCGGCATTAGAAAATCATATACATATAACAGCTTCAAACATATAAACCCCCTTAATGTATTCCCACAAAATATTCTGCGCACAAGTTCCCACGGTCATACATACATACAAACATACATACAAACATACATACAAACATACATACATTTAATATAAACAAAAAAAGTTAATATAAACAAAAAACTCCTAATGTAAACAAAAAACACAGACGGACGGACGGACACACACACACGTAGGTATCAAATTTCACAAATTTCCAAGAATTTTAAAATTTCAGCCAAAATTTAACAATTTCAGCCACAATTTAACAATTTCAGCCCACAATTTCACAATTTCAGCCACAATTTAACAATTTCAGCCCACAATTTAACAATTTTAATTGGCCCCGAATGCCCATTTCCCTACTACTGACCCTCACCTACCCAAATCACGGTCACCCTTAAGGTCTCACAATCTAGACACACCCCGCCCTAAACCAAGCACAGCCAGACTTCAATTCCTACAGCTAGACACACCTCGTCCTCCAAGAATCATAGCCAGACTTCAAATCCTACAGCTAGACACACCCACAAATTTTCCGTCGGCATTAGAAAAAATCATTTCCAAGATTTTCCCGTCGGCATTTGAAAAAAATAATAATCATGTTTTGCCGTCGGCATTTGAAAAAAATAATCATGTATTGCCTTCGGCATTAGGAAAAATAATCATGTATTGCCGTCGGCATTAGGAAAAATAATCATGTATTGCCTTCTGCAGTAGGAAAAATAATCATGTATTCCCTTCGGCATTAGGAAAAATAATCAAGCATTCCCGTAGGCATTAGGAAAAATTAAGTTTCACAACTCCCTCCATTGGTATTAGGAAAAATCATCTCATGATTTTCCAGTCGGCATACATGTATACTTATGAAATATTAATCTTATGAAACCCCTTAATCCACCCCCCACAAAAAAATCACCCGTTTACACAATTAATGCCACCACAAAAAAAATCACCCGTTCACACAAGGGTTAATGTAAACAAAAAACTCCTTATGTAAACAAAAACATCAAAGCGCCGCCGAAAACACACACACACACATACACACACGTAGGTATCAAATTTCCAAGAATTTTAAAATTTTAAAATTTTAATTACCCAAATTTAACAATTTCAGCCATAATTTAACAATTTCAGCCACAATTTAACAATTTTAATTGGGGCCGTACTGGGAGTTCCCTACTACTAGGCCCCTTTGATACTAATGTGCTCTCTAAATTTTGAAAGTAGCATCTTCTGACTTTTACAATATCTATACTATAATCTATTCCATACTTAGGTTTAGCACTCTATCTCTCCTATCCCTTTTCTCACCATAACTATCTCTTTCTCTCTATCACTATCCCCTACTTATTTACTATTTCACCTGTAATGTATTTTTCAATAAAACACACAAGCGTTTATTCTGTGATCAATCAAAGTGTATTGATATTTTATTTGATAATTTCTTCTGCTTATATACTAACAGTGAGAAGCTCGCTTTTCTTATTTTTAATTATTCCAATATACAAACATTCATACATTTATATTATATTGCATAAAACATACATACATTGTATTAAATAACTATACATTGTATTAAATAACTATACATTGTACCAGGCATACGTTTGAAGTTCAGTGCCATTTCGTTCTACTCATAGTAACAGTTTATTCAAGTCAGCATAATTCAAATTATTTAGCAATAGCGAGCATTGACCGAAAACTATAAGAATATTATGTTACCGAAATTCCAGCGTTTATAACTAAAGTGTGTTTGGAATTAAAAATCGTCACCGACCTGTCACAACAGGACGTTGACTTTAAGTTAGTTCAATTTGTTTACATACTTTTGAATATTATTGTTTTTTTCTTATGAATATCAGATTGCTGTGACTGTTTGGTGAGGTTCATGCATATGTCATACTATGTATACACTACACCCCTACTCTTTCAGTTAAAATTACATAATTTTGTCACTTTTGTAATTTTATAAAAACTTTTTGGTAATGTGTTGCCTGCGTGGTACAATGTTTACATTATTTTATTTTATTATTAAATTTTTTCTTTATAAAAATATTAAATTCTTATTGTATTTATTTATTTAGAAAAAAAAGTAGTGTGATGTTTAAGTGGTATAATATTGGTTCATTTTTATAGTTCTTAATTTTAGTGTTATGTTCTTATGGAACTTATGATAACTAATAAAAAAAAATTTTTTTTGCATTTTGTAAATAAATGTTTGCAATTCTTATGCTAAAGATATTTTTATTCTGACGTTAAATAATTTTTTTTTTTATTTCTTACATTTCTTTAATAAATTTTTATGTACAGTTTTAATTTTTTCATTGATTTTTAATTCTACATTTACATTATTTATGTTTATTATTTCGTAAGGACCATGATATGGTGCTTCATATTTTCTTCTATTCTCCTTTTTTATTAAAACTAAGTCTCCTATTCTAAGATCTATTTTGTTAGTTTTATTATATGATTCTAACTGTCTCTTTTTCTTTACTGCTTCTATAAGCTTTCTAGCATTTTCTAGTGAATTTTTTATTCTAACTCTTAATTCACATGCGTAATTGTCTAGATTATAAGTCCTGTTTTCATTGTTCATTATTTCTTCACCTGGCAAGGTAGGTATCTTGCCAAAAATTAACTCAAATGGTGTATAATTTGTGTCTACGTGAGGCGTTATATTGTATGCGAAAGAATAATAAGGTATCCAGTCGTTCCAGTAGTCATCATTCACGAATGACAAAAAGTATTCATTTAGAACTCTATGATTTCTTTCTACAGTACCGAGTGTTTCATGATGGTACGGTGTGGATATGTTATGTTCTATTTTTAGCAAAGTACATATTTCCTTCATTAATTCATTTACAAACTCTGTACCTCTGTCCGATTTTAGTGTTTTAAATATGCCATACTTCAATATTAAATTTTCTGTCAAACATTTTGCGATTGACTTGCCATCTTTTGTTTCCATTGGTGCAGCTATAATGTATTTGGTTAATTCACATTGCATTGTTAATATATATCGATTGTTTCCAGAAGGTCGCAAAGGGCCAACTGTATCTATGACTATAGTGGAAAAACTATTATTTGGTGTGTCCGTAATGCATAACGGTTCTTTGGTGTGTCTTACTTGTTTGTTTCTCTGACACAGATCACACTCCAAAACATACCTTTTTACCATTTTGTACATATTTTTCCATATGTATTTTTGTTTCAATTTGATTAAAGTTTTTCTTACTCCGAAATGTCCTCCGCATGGTGTGTTGTGATACAATTCAATCAATTCCTTTTTTCTGTTTTCATCTGTTATTCTTTGAGGATTGTTATATAACATTATTTTTACATCATTTTCTTTGCACGTGTTTAACTTTTCTTTAAACTTTTCTATACTTATTTTCTTAAATATTTCGTCACCCTTTTCCAGTGCGAATCTTACACAATTTGTTCTACCTAAAACAGAGGATAGCTTCTCCAATATATTATCTAGATAATAAGGATTATCGCCACATCTGATGCGCATTTCATTTAGGAAAGAATCGTTTTCGATTTTCATTTCTTTCTTTGACTTTTCAAATATAAATCTCAATTTTCTTGCTAGCTTTATATCATTTATGGATGTACAATCCCAAACTTTGAGTTGATCAGACTCATTAGGATCTGTATTACCGTTCTTTTCATTTTTCTTATATTTACCTAGGTTTTTGGTTTCCTCAATTTGTATCCTCTTTTTGTTCATATTTCTTGTTATCACCAGCGATTTTTTTACATTTTCATCAATTTGATTAGGAATCATCTCCTTTAACATTCCTGAATCTAATTCTATTCTTGATAATGCGTCTGCGTTAGTATTATTACTTCCTTTTTTGTATATTATTTCAAAATCATAGTCCGACAATTCCATACGAATTCTAGTTAATTTTGAATTTGGATTTTTATGTGAGAATAGTGAAATTAGTGGACGGTGGTCTGTGACGACAATAAATTTTCTGCCGTACAGGTAGGGTCTAAAAAATTGTATTCCCCAATGTATACCAAGTAGTTCTTTTTCTATTACTGGCTTATTCCTTTCATGTTTGTTTAGTGATCGACTAGCAAAGGATATCGGTCTATCCGTTCCAATTTCTCCCTGTGACAGAACAGCTCCTAGTGCAAGATTAGATGCGTCTGTCGTCAGTATGAATGGTTTGTCGAAATTCGGGTATTGCAGAATTGGTGGACTTATTAGCTTCCTCTTTAATGTTTCAAAGGCAGTTTGACATTGTTCTGTCCAGATGAATTTGGTTCCCTTTTTCAATAGAGCATTTAAGCAGTTCGTAATATCTGCGAAATTCTTAACAAATCGTCTGTAATAGTTACAAAAGGCCACGAATCTTCTAACTTCGTCTGCATTCTTCGGTATTGGATATCTTGTTATTGCTTCAAATTTTTCTGGATCTGGTTTTATTCCGCCTGCTATTATTAAGTGTCCAAGATATATTACTTCTGATTTCAAAAAGCAGCATTTATTAGCATTGAGTTTTAAGTTATATTGTTGTAATCTGTTGAATACCTTAATGAGATTTGTATTATGATGTTTAAGACTACTTCCAAAGTCTATTATATCGTCCACATACAAGAAGGCTTCACATTCCAGACCTGATAGAGCTATCGTCAACATACGTTGAAAACTGTTCGATGATATCTTCAAACCAAAAGGCAATCGTGTATATTGGTAATGTCCGTCAGATGTTGAAAATGCTGTGCATGGTCGAGACTTTTGCTCAAGTTCGATTTGGTGGAAAGAGCTTGTCATGTCCAGTGTCGAGAAATATTTTGCTCTACCCAATTTGTCAAGTACATCTTCCAAACGAGTTAAAGGGAATTTGTCATTGACAATTTTGTCGTTCAATTTTCTAAAATCTACAACTAATCTCCATTTTTGCAATTCTGCATCACCCTTTTTTGGTACCAATAACAGTGGTGCATTGTATGGGCTTATGGATGGTTCTATAATGTTATTTTCCAACAGTTTATTTACTTGAGAGTTTATTTCTGCGGCTTGTGCATGTGGGAGACGGTAGTTTTTGATATATACGGGGTTATTGTCGTTTAATTCTATAGTTTGCTTATAAAAGTTATTAGTTGTTAAATATTCGTCTTCTAGGTGGAATATATTTTGATATTTCTTTAGTATTGTTATAAGGTTTTCCCTGTCTTCACCCATCAAGTTTTTTAGGTCGAGGTTGTTTAGTAGTTTTTTAAACCTTTCTGATGTATGATGATTTTTGTATTTATGGTTATTAATTGAAAAAATTTCGTAATTTTGTAGTGGAATTGTTTCTATTTTTAGATTTTTAATGTGAGCTATTTTGTCCGTAACGTTTATTATTCTAATATGTTGATATCCATTCCTTGGTACTATCGCGTTCGCCAGATATACCCCTCTAACAATTTCTCTGTTTAATACTACTGCATCTTCTTCCAATTCGATACCAAATGGCAAAATTATTTCGCTTCTCTGAGGAACTATTATTTGATTAATTCTAAAAGTGTTATCATATCTCGGAATAGTGACTGTTTCATTTTTGTAGTTAAATGTGAGTGTATATGAGTCGTAGTCTATATTACATCTGTGTTTTGTCAAAAAGTCTCGCCCAAGAATTCCGTCGGTGTTGATTGGAAAGCTATTTTCTACCAATTGTATTTTGTGTCTAATTATTTCGTTATTTATGTTAATCTTAATAACTGTGGAGCCTAAGGATTTAATAATATTTTCCGATATACCAGTCAAATTGCAATAATCATTTATATTCTCTTCATATCTATTAAGGAATTTCGCTTTACACAATGAAACGTCCGCTCCTGTGTCTATTAAAAATGTCAATTTGTTTTCTTCATCCACTATTCTTAATTTTACATAGTTTCTAAGGTTGGATGAAATGCAATATATGTTTTTTGCTTCTAATATGTTCCCACTGGAGACTCCATCTGTGTGGTCTCCGGGATCATCGAGTTTCCCTGATTTTGTATTTGGTTAATATTACGATTTATGCTATTGTAATTTTGTCTTCTTTGGTCATTGTTCCACCGGTTTCGGTTGTTATTATTTGCTCTATTATAATTATTGTTGTTATTGTTTGCTCTATTATAATTATTGTTGTTATTAATTGTTCTACTGTTATAATTGTTTCTGGTATTATCATGCACTTTTGAAAAACACTGTTTTGAAAAATGGTTCATTTTGCCACAATTATTACATTTCTTGCCTTCAGCTGCGCATCGATTCCCGTGAATGCCACCACATTTTCTACATTTTTGTTGCTGTCTAGAATTATTGTATTGTGCTTTTTGATGAAATATTTGTTTCTGAGTTGCTCTTGCTGCAACTTGTTCTGCAATTTTGACAGCCTCGGAAAAAGTTTTCACTTGGCTTGCATCAATTGTGGTTATGATTTGTGGATCTTTAAGTCCATTCATAAAGGCATTGAATGCTATTTTACTATTTGTACTTATTATAGTATTTCTATTATTTTCTCCTTCTTCTGATATTTGTATTTCGTTTAAATCTGCAATGAGGTTTTCTATCTTAGTAGCAAACCCTATTACACTGGAATCTTTTTGAATTGTGTTGTTAATTTCATTTAATAACGTGTTTGAAGTTTTCGCTAGTTTATAGTTGATTTTCAATTTTTCTATTAGTTCAGTAATATTTGTAGGCACAGATATTTGTTTTAATGTATTTTGTACGCGCAAGTCTATTCTTGATCTAAAAATGAAATTAAAGAAACATGTACTTTTTTCTATTGGTATTGTCAATGAAACTGTTTCCAAGTTTGTTATGAAATCATTTAGTTCGTTAGATCTACCAGTGAATTTAGGTACTAACTTCGTTATCAATGATAATTCATTAATGTCCAAGTTTGCCATTGTCAAGTTTTTGTCTTGAATGCTTTTTTTTTATGTTGTTCTAATAAATCTATTGCTTCTTTTTTTAATGTAGCAAATCTATCAATTATCTTTGGTTCTTTTTCTAATGTCAGACAGGTTTCAAATTTCTTTTGTAAATTTTGTATTTCTACCTTTTTCTCATTTATTGTGTCCTCTGTATATGGTCTTCCTATTGATTTCTTAGCGTTAATAATAATCTGTTCTAATGACTTAATGTATTCCTTTTGAATGAACAAGTGGTTTTTATTTATTATTCAAAATAAATTTTTTTTTTTTTTAGGACAGAGTTTCAAATATTAGTTTCATGGTTTTTAAAAATAGTATAAATGACAATTGGTGAAAAACAAAAATCATAATTAGTATTAATACATTTTTAATGTTAATGTCAATCATTATTAAAATTTTTAGATTTTTCAGAATGCTTTAAACAAAATGAATCTTAAAATTTTTTTTCTTCTTGTTTTTGTTTTTGTATATCTTTTTATTTTTATTATGGGTCAATATTTTCCCCAGGTTATTATTTTTATCTTTTATGTTTGCTGCTAAGTTCTCCAATTCTTGAATCTCTTTGTTAATGTATTCATTTATCAAATATACAACAGCAATAAAAATTACAATTATTATCAGAGTAAATTTCATATTCACTATGACTATACATAAAAATTGTTAAAACAAAAATTATGGTGTAATGATTATAATTATTTATTATTTTTCTTGTTACGTTTAATTTGTTTTAATTCATCTTTTAAAATTGTAATATGCTGTTGTATTTTGCTGTATTCATCCTCTTTGGCGTATGTCGCTTGATGTATGAGGCATCTAAGTTGGGTTTTTATTTTGTTTCTTCTTCCGCCTCTTGATCTAGCAACATTTGGTAGGGGGAAGATTTCATATTTCGGGTCTCTTATTGGCTTACTTATTTTTCTAGGCTTCGGACCCAAGTTGAGTATTTCGGGCTTCTGGTCTTTCGAGGCACCTTCCTTCAGTAGACGTTTCCAGCGGTCTTCGGCTTCTTGTAAATCTTTCAGAAGTTCCTCCCAGGGTTGTTTCATTTGGTTGTCTGGTCTGATATTAGTTTTTGTAGGAACTCGTTCCCTTCCACGTTATAAGGATGGTTAATGCGTTTAAGGATGGTGTCTTTTAAAAAAATTTCTTGATATATTCCAGCTAAGCATAAGCTATATATGCTGGTTATCGTCCTGGTGCTCTTGTAACCAGATTATAGCAGATTTATTTGCTGTTTGTATCTGATTTAGAGCAGGATCGCCGGATCAATAAAACACACAAGCGTTTATTCTGTGATCAATCAAAGTGTATTGATATTTTATTTGATAATTTCTTCTGCTTATATACTAACAGTGAGAAGCTCGCTTTTCTTATTTTTAATTATTCCAATATACAAACATTCATACATTTATATTATATTGCATAAAACATACATACATTGTATTAAATAACTATACATTGTATTAAATAACTATACATTGTACCAGGCATACGTTTGAAGTTCAGTGCCATTTCGTTCTACTCATAGTAACAGTTTATTCAAGTCAGCATAATTCAAATTATTTAGCAATAGCGAGCATTGACCGAAAACTATAAGAATATTATGTTACCGAAATTCCAGCGTTTATAACTAAAGTGTGTTTGGAATTAAAAATCGTCACCGACCTGTCACAACAGGACGTTGACTTTAAGTTAGTTCAATTTGTTTACATACTTTTGAATATTATTGTTTTTTTCTTATGAATATCAGATTGCTGTGACTGTTTGGTGAGGTTCATGCATATGTCATACTATTTATACACTACACACCATAAATATTTTTGATTATCCTTATTGAAGTCCTCGCCACTACTTTTAAGATAATTTTCAATTACACATTCAAAGGGATAAGAACTAAATAAAAACTCGACTCCACCAAAAATCTAACATAAAGATTTATTTTCTAAAAAACAAAACATTAATTCATATAAAGGAGCTTGAAACATCAATTAAATACAATATTCAAGCTGTAAAACGTGTAACAACAAAATATGGAACACTAAAAGTTGCATTTGAAAACAACATAATGTTCCTACCTAAACGATACAATACTTTAACTGATGATGAAATTAAGGATCTCTCGAGAATATCATATTACTTGAGAAGGTGGAGAAAACTTAATTTTTTATAGTGAGCTGAGTGAGTTTTTGGTTCAAAATTCACAGTATCCTATTTGGCAATGAAATAAATTAATTCTGTATTACATAAATGATTGTGTTTTATTTAATATTTTCAGATATTTCATAAAGAAATTTGAGACATAATTGACCACAGGTAAATATATTTAAATTCTGATGTTGATTATAGTTGTAGTTTATATTTGTACCAAGATATTTGACTACTTCCGAAGGAAGTTGTAAGTTTCCAAAGCTGTCGAAATATTCTTTTTCATTGCTGTTTTTATAATATGCTACCCAATGTGTACCAGGTCCTGTTGATACATCTAAATTGATTATTCCACATTATATTTTCTTTGATCGTTTTGGTAGAGTATTCAACATGAAACTCCTCTAAAATGTGGAATATTTATAGAAAAACGTCTTAGGTCTACATCAGATAGTGGTCTGTTGGTTAGCATCTCTAAACGTTTTTTGATTCTTTTTTATAAACTAAACCATAACCCTTTTTATATGGTTTTAAGTAAAGTCCTTTTCCAACTGCTATAGACTCCATCGCTCTATTATGTCTAGTTGCTTCATCAAGTTGTTTTTTTGCATTCTTTGTTGCATTTACAGTCTTAGCTATAGCAGCACCTCCAGTTGTTAGACTACCAATTGCACCCAGAGCAGTTAAAATTGGTATTAGAGGTAAAAAACCACCAATTTTTTGGAGACGTATCACACGTGGTACTATAATTTGAGATTTTCTTCCTTTTAATGATTTATTAATAGTTTTTCGTGCAATTTTAATAACTGAGTTAATATCTAATGGTTTTTCCTTTTTTAGTATTTTTGTTGCAGCTCTAATTGATGTTCTAAATAGTTTTTTACCATTTAGCTTGTTCTTTTTAACACATTTCTTTTCCTCCACACCCATACCAAATTTTGTTTTGGCTTTCATTGCGTTAGTAACCATATATGCAAATGATTTTTCAGCAAGACTGCTATCTTTTGATAAAACTCGATCCCAAGCTGAATTTGCAAGTATTTTATCGGCTTTATGTCTAGTACTTAAATCCTTATTTTTGGAATAAGCAATATCGTGATTTTTACACGCAGAGTTCAATAAATTAATTCCTTTATCACCTCGATTTAAATGTTTTTGTAGTTTTGTTCCAGGTCCACAGTACTGATATCCAGGAAGATGAAGTTCAACAGGCGTTTTTATGACTAAACGTTTTCTGATATCGTATAACCATATTATCTAAATTTTTTCTATATAAGAGGTAATATTTATGAAATGCATTTAGTTACAAAAATGCAGTTAGTATAACAACATAAAAATATTTTAGTTCGTAATATTGATGATTCAGCATATAAAAAATAAAGCATAGCCCTCTCTTACCAAATACTATTCGTGCTCTAATAGTGGGACCATAAAATTGTGGAAAGACTAAAGTTATGATTGGGTTGCTAGAAAGTTCTAATGGACTGAAGTTTGAAAACATCTATTTATACACAAATCTCTTTATCAATCTAATTATAAATACCTGAAGAAATTAATTTCACCAATTAAAGGTATGGGATATTATACATTCACCGATAATGAATCAGTTGTTCCACCTGACGAAGCTAAATCAAATTCAATTATGATATTTAATGATGTTGCATGTGAGAAGCATATTTACATATTTTTGCATGGGACGACATAAGGATGTAGATTCATTCTACTTGCGTCAAACTTATACAAGAATTACCAAGCATTTAATAAGAGACAATGCAAATGTTATAATAGTGTTTAAACAAGATGAGACAATTATGAAGCGCGTTTATACGGATCATGTTGCCAGCGATATGGGCTATGAAAAGTTTCAAAAAATTTGTCGAGAGTGTTAGAAGGATAAATATGGATTTTTTATGATAAGCAAATATAACCAATTAAACGATGGTCGCTACAGAAAGCAATTTGACTATTTCATAACTATCTATAAAACCTGATCTGATAGCAGATAACCTGATCTGAAAACCAGACCAGGTACCTGATAACCTCATCTGATACCTAATAAGCTGATCTGATAACTGATAAGCTGATCTGATAGCTGATAAGCTACATAATAAGGTGATCTGATAGCTGAAACCAGACCAGGTACCTGATAACCTGATCTGATACCTAATAAGCTGATCTGAAAACCAGACTAGCTGCCTTATAACCTGATCTGGTACATGATAAGCTGATTTGAAAAACTGACCAGCTACCTAATAATCTGATACCTGATAAGCTGATCTGCTATTTGATGATAGCAAACATTGAAGATAAAGTTTTAAAGCAGTTGATGACGACAAGAAATGATTTGGTGAAATGATGAAATAAATACATGTGAACAATTAAAAGATACATTTGAACCAGCTAATCTGATCTGAAAAACAGACTTAAAAAAACCTTTATTATAATACCCATATTGGTAACGAAACAGATTCTCAAATTGACAAAACATGTAAAAATTTACCTTTTTTCAAAATGGTCCAGCTGACGAGAGGTCAAAACTAGAGCCGAAATATTTTAGATGTCATCATAAAAAATACCAATATTTATTTTAACGGGGGTACACCTTGCACGAATTTCGCTTCCATGCAATTATAGTCGCTCTAATATACATATGTATATAAAGTATCTCTGTTGATACATTTGGACATTATTTAAACGATACTAGCAGCATAATTTCTTTGAAAAATGCACATAAACTGCTGGGGTTCTTTATGGATACGAACAACAACATTGATGTCCAAAACAAAAGAATCAAAAATGTTGCAAAAGCTCTGGAGGAAAACGATGTTATCAATAAATTGTTTCTGCAAACTCAAATCAAAAAACTAGAAGAGAAATTATTAACATACTTTAAGGAAGACAGTAATATAATTCGAGAAAATATTCAAATGCAAATCGAGGAGCTACAACGCGAAATAAAATAAGAGATAGAAGAAAATTCAAAAAGACATTATAAAAATTAAATCTTCTTTTGAAGAACAAACTGAACAGCTTAATGAGAAAATTTATAGATTGGAAAATTACATGTTCGTATCAATAGCTGAAAGTGCGTCAAGTAGATCACAACACTCTCCAAAAAATCTGTAAAACAACTTAATGTCTTCAAAAAGAAATTTAGTAAACGAACTACAAAAGCAAGCTCGAAAAGTTTTTATGCGTCGTAGAGTTGTAATGAAAGAAATAGATGGTATTTGGCAAGCTGATTTAGTTGAAATGGAGAACTATTCTAGAGAAAACAAAAACTTTCGATTTTTGTTAACTGTAATTGACACATTTTCAAAATTTGCATGCGCAGTACCACTAAAAAGTAAAACTACACTCGAAACAACCAAGGTAATGGAAAATATTTTTTAATTGGGACGAGTACCAAAAAACTTACAATCAGATGATGGTAAAGAATTTTTCAACAAACACTTTGGAAAATTAATGGATAAATACAACATTAATCACTACTCAACATATAGCAGTATGAAAGCATCAATAGTATAACGATTTAACAGAACATTGAAAGGAATGATGTGGAAAGAATTTAGCTTTAATGGTTCATATAAGTGGATTGATATATACAAAGATTTAACTAATGCATACAATAGAAAAGTTCATCGCACCATTAAAATGTCTCCGATTAAAGTCAACTCAACAAAGGAGCAAAAGCTACTAAATACAGTATACAGTCATTTAAAAATTTATAAAATGTCGAAATTTAATGTAGGAGATCATATACGCATAAGCAAATATAAGCATACATATGAAAAAGGTTATACTCCAAATTGGACCACAGAAATTTTCACAATTACAAGAGTTCAAAATACAAATCCTACAACATTCATATTAGAAGATTATCTTGGTAATCCTATTAAAGGTGGATTCTATACTGAAGAACTTTCGAAAACTAGATATCCAAATACATATCTAGTTGAAAAGGTTCTTAAAACTAAAGGAAAGGAGGCATTCGTTAAATGGTTGGGATTTTCGAATTAGCACAATTCTTGGATAATTAAGGATGAAATATTATAGCTGAACACCACCATCAACTACAATAGCAGTAATATTAAGAAACTAATGTTAATTTTAAAATAAGAAAATTAAATAAATATGTAAATCATACTTATAAACGATATGTTGTACTAAACTTTATTTATTTATTTAATTAGACAGTTATAATGTCAATTAGTGTTGAGCGAAACTGTGCTTTTTAATAATGTTGCTCCTTGTGAACGTGATTTCTAAATCGCTGTTTTTTTAAACTGTGATTGTGATCCCAGTTTAGCAGTATTTTGTTTGTAGCAGTTCTGTTATTTTGACAAAATCTAGTAAGAAGAGCAGTTGTGAAATTAAACAGTGACTGTGATCACGGTTTAACACATTTCAGCTCTTCTGCTTTAAAAGTATGTATTAGTATTGGTATTTTGATCAGTGATGCCATTAGGATACGAAAGATAAATTTTTCGTATCTTTCGATGACTTCAGGTACCATATGTAATCCCGACATTTTTCGTATCTTTTGAATCTGTACTCAAAATGAACCGAAAATATGAACACCTTTTTTTGAGAACAGAGAACATCTTTTTTATATTCAGGAAATTTTTATGAACTTTTTGATATAATCGCCTTAACTCGTATATTAATTTTCACAAAATGAATTTGTTTTGATAACATCCAAAGATAGTTATGTACATGTAATTAATCTTAAAGTTTAATTACTGTATTTTTAAAAATTACATGCCTAATATTTATGACTTAAATAAATATAAAAATTAATTTATACGATATCATTTTCTTTACAATATTCATTAAATATGAAATAAAAATGTTATGTTTATAAATGTTAAACGTTAAAAATGGACTTTCAAATTTATTATAAAATTTATCTTTTTGAGAACAAATGTATCTTTTTGGAAACTAAAATGTATCTCTCTTGAAATTTCACTGGCAACACTGATTTTGATAAATGCTAATAAGAAGAGCGATAAGAACAAACAATTAGCATCAACCCCAACCAAATATTGATAATTGTCGTATGAGAGTCAGAGAGACAGTAAAATTGCAAATACAAAAATGTGAGAGATATATATAGTTGTCAGAAAAGACGATTTGACATGATTAGACGATTTTTTTCGGCAAACGGTGAACGTATACAAATAAATTCATGTGGTAGCTTTATTTACTGTAAAGTAAGCATGCAAGAGCATTCACAGTTTGTATGAAATAACTACATTTGCAAAACCTGTTACTTGATAAATTCGTTCACAGCGATTGAAAAATCACTAATTTTTCAATCGCTGTGAAAAAGTAACAGGTTTCGAAAAATAGCTCATCACTAATGTCAATAAGTAGTAGGGAAATGGGGATTCGGCCCCAATTAAAATTGTAAAATTTTAAAATTTTAATTACCCAAATTTTAAAATTCTTGGAAATTTGATACCTATGTGTGTGTGTGTGTGTGTGTGTTTTCGGCGGCGCTTTGATGTTTTTGTTTACATAAGGAGTTTTTTGTTTACATTAACCCTTGTGTGAACGGGTGATTTTTTTTGGGTGACATTAATTGTGTGAACGGGTGATTTTTTTGTGGGGGTGGATTAAGGGGTTTCATAAGATTAATATTTCATAAGTATACATGTATGCCAATAGGGAAATCATGAAATGATTTTTCCTAATGCCTACGGCAATGCATGATTATTTTTCCTAATGCCTACGGCAATGCATGATTATTTTTCCTAATGCCGACGGCAATGCATGATTATTTTTTTCAAATGCCGACGGCAAAACATGATTATTTTTTTCAAATGCCGACGGCAATGCATGATTACTATATTTCTTAATGCCGACGGGGAAATGATTTTTCCAAAGGGAAAATTGCCAGTGTTGCCAGACTGTATAAATTTGTTATCGTAATACTATATCAGTAATATCAGAGAAAATATATTTGATGACTACTACGCGATTCTCATATGAATCGTGGGAACGTGTATGTGTGATTTCCTCACGCTAATAAATTATTTATCATACCGATATTTTATGATGTAAAATGTTCTCATGTATGTGAACACCCCTAAAATGTTCTCATGTATGTGAACACCCCTAAAATGTTCTCATGTATGTGAACACCAATAAAATGTTCTCATGTATGTGAACACCCCTAATGCTTGTGTGTGGGTGGTCCAGCTTGATTGTCGCTGGTAAGCATATCTTTTGTTTATTTGTTTAAGAAATATATTTGTATGTATGTATATATGAATGTATAAATGAATGTAGGTATGTATGCATGTATGAATGTATAAATGAATGTATGCTTGTATGAATGTATAAATGAATGTATGAATGTATAAATGTGCGATCGTGAGAACTTGTGCGTGGAATATTTTGTGCTTGTGTAGAATACATTTATATTTTGCAACGTAGTCATTTTCTTTGTCTTCAATTCTTTTAAAGCAGAGGAAGGAGAAACAAAAAGCAAACATTTGCAAGTAAGCAAAAAAGTTAACTTCTCCTCCTCCCCACCTCCTTCTATTCCCTTTATGTAGTTTGTTTTTGAAATAAGAAAACACTTTTACATTTTTTTATTTTGTAAACATTTATTGTTTAAAATTTTATAAAATTTTATAATAATACATACAGTAATATATTCTTAAGTATAAATATTTTAAAAAGTGAAAAAGTTCATTTAAAACAAGATATTTCTTTTGAGAGTAAAATAGCATTTCTTAATGCGCAAACACAAAAATTATGATAATTACAATAAAAATATTCTGGATACTTGATTTCCATTTGTTTAAAGTTGATGCAGCCTATATCCTCAACGTTAGAAATTTTTCGGTGTAAAATTTTTTCCAACCATAGTCTTTTTTCTTCACCTTTTACGTAAACTTTAGAACATCTTACGTTGGCTTTTAAAAAATTGCAAACGCTATGAAATGAAACTGATCCAGCAGTCCAGCTTAGGTGATGATAGTTTTTTGTTAGCCACTTTGCTTCTCTTTGCTTTTTTATTGATAAGCATTTAAAATCAAATGGTGGTTTTATAATGAAATTGTTATATTCATAATTGTTGAAAACAATCGCTACTTCTTTTGCGATGAAATCGTTTGAATTAGTTTTGAAACCTTGTACGTCTATAAAAATTATGTTATTTTCCATATTATTAAATTTATAACACTTTTCGAACTTGTCCTTTGATGGGTATATATTCTATTATACGATCATGAATAAGAATGCAGTAAGCTGATGTCTTTGCTGCAATATTAGTTGCTGTTTCAAATTCTATTTTTATATCAATCGGTCCATTATTGAGTGATTCATTCTGATCACTGACCTCTACTACAATAATAGGAGCTTTTGTCTTAAACTCTGATGCAGTTAGAAGCGGTTGAGATTCTTTCATATAGTAGCTTTGTTGGAATCTTAGATACATATCATATAGAATTGCATAACGTTCAGTTTTGAACTTTATGTTAAGATCATCATACTGGTATGAGACTGAATTTAAATGTACTTTTAAATTAGTCAAATCACAATGAACAAATTTATTTTCTTGTTGAAAAGCAATCAACACAAAACGGGGGCGTTCTCTATTTGCAGCCAGTTTAACATTCCAAATATGGTTAGTTCCTGTGTTTAATTGTGGATTAATATGACAGTCCCAACTGCGAAATGCCATGGGTATAGAAGCACCATTGTTAATAATTTTAATCATATTCAATTTGCTAAGGTCAGATAATTGAACATGAGGTATTCTCTATGAGATGAGTGAAATTGTAAGTTTAGCTTTTTCAGTAGAAACACTCGAGCGTACAAGATCTTCGTCGTTCTTATTGCGCAAGAGTACCAGTTCATGTTTTCCATTTAATATAACTTTGTTGTAGTCTTCAGCGAATCCTAGAAGCATTTTTAGAGGTACATAGAAATTGAAAAATCCATTTGCAAGAGTGACATCGTCAATTTTGTTCCATCCAGCATTTTGCATCACATTGCTTTCGTTTGGTGATATAGAAACCAAGTTCTTTATGGTCCTCGTGGCTCCTAAATATCTTGTATGATCAATTTCAATTCCATTGAGCTCATAGCGAATTTCATCAAATAGATATGCTACAAAGTTGTTTTTTAATTTAAAGTTCTCTGAAAAAGAAGATTTAGGGGCATTATCATCGGCAACAAACCCCTCTACATAAATGTAGCTCTCACTGGGTAGCACGTATAAATCTTGATTTTGTATTGAAATTCTAATTTCATCATTATTGTTGTAAGATTGTAAGTATGGTACATATGTATGATAATCCTTTTTGATTATATTCTCATCAGAGAAAGGTTTATCTAAGACATCTATTATTGAACTCATTTTGTCTTCAATTTAAAATTCAAGGACTTTAGAAAATTTTTATTTGATGTTGTTAGTGCTTTCTGTTGAAGTGGTCGCTTTAATGTTCTTGTTGTTGTTGTTACTGCTTTATTTTTCAATGTATTTGTGTTGTATATTAGCATTATTTAGTTGACCTCAAATGTATTCGTATTGTAATTTCCTCTCCTCGAAAATTAATTAAATCACCGTGTTGATCAACTACTCTCAGCGTTAGTGAACTTATCTCTCTGGTGTTCACAGGTAAATAGATGAGATTTCTTGGAACCTCATCTATTTTATAGCCTGGAGGCACATTAATCGGAAATTCATGAAGTGTATGCGATTTGGAGTTATTCATATATGTGTTAATAGCGATACTACTTTCAATTCGCAAGAGATTCACTTTAAAAATATTAACTGGAAGATCTGAGTAATAATATTTGTTTGGTGTTAGGATTTTGCTATTGAATCCTAAAAGTTTTCCAATTGTGTTGTCTTTATTAAAATATACAGGATCTTTGGAACTATTAACTTTAACTTGCATTGTATTGTTATTGGCTTCAATAAAAATCTTATTTTCTGGACAGAGTCTTCTGTATTGCTCTTGTATAAAATCTACAATATCATTCAATTCGTAAGATCCAATTGGTATTTCAATTGTATGTTCCCCTATATGAAACATATTGTTGTAGGTGTCTACATTTGGAATGCTGTTGTATGAATGAGTTAGAGCACACTCATATGCACCATGTAATTCAATAGGAGGAAAGTAACTAGCAGATAATTCTGATGAGTTAGAGCTCAGAGAAGGTGTTATTAACATTATAACAGACTGATTACAATTAAATAAAGTTTAGTACAACATATGGTTAATAAGCATGATTTACATATTTATTTCATTTTCTTATTTTAAAATTAACATTAGTTTCTTAGTATTACTGCTATTGTTGTTGATGATGGTATTCAGCTATAATATTTCGTTCTTACTTATCCAAGAATTGTGTTGTTTAGAAAATCCCAACCATTTAACGTGTGCCTCCTTTCCTTTAGTTTTAAGAACCTTTTCAACTAGATATGTATTTGGATATCTAGTTTTCGAAAGTTCTTCAGTATAGAATCCACCTTTAATAGGATTACCAAGATAATCTTCTAATATGAATGTTGTAGGATTTGTATTTTGAACTCTTGTAATTGTGAAAATTTCTGTAGTCCAATTTGGAGTATAACCTTTTTCAAATGTATGCTTATATTTGCTTATGCGTACATGATCTCCAACATTAAATTTCGACATTTTGTATATCTTCAAATGACTGTATACTGTATTTAGTAGCTTTTCCTCATTTGTTGAGTTGACTTTAATCGGAGACATTTTAATGGTGCGATGAACTTTTCTATTGTATGCATTAATTAAATCTTTGTATATATCAATCCACTTATATGAACCATTAAAGCTAAATTCTTTCCACATCATTCCTTTCAATGTTCTGTTAAATCGTTCTACTATTGATGCTTTCATACTGCTATATGTTGAGTAGTGATTAATGTTGTATTTATCCATTAATTTTCCAAAGTGTTTGTTGAAAAATTCTTTACCATCATCTGTTTGTAAGTTTTTTGGTACTCGTCCTAATTCAAAAATATTTTCCATCGCCTTGGTTGTTTCGAGTGCAGTTTTAGTTTTTAGTGGTACTGCCCATGCAAATTTTGAAAATGTGTCAATTACAGTTAACAAAAATCGATCATTTCTGTTTTCTCTAGAATAGATCCCCATTTCAACTAAATCAGCTTGCCAAAGATCATCTATTCCTTTCATTACAACTCTACGACGCATAAAAACTTTTCGAGCTTGCTTATGCAGTTCGTTTACTAAATTTCTTTTTGAAGACATTAAGTTGTTTTACAGATTTTTTGGAGAGTGTTGTGATCTACTTGACGCACTTTCAGCTATTGATACAAACATGTAATTTTCCAATCTAAAAATTTTCTCATTAAGCTGTTCAATTTGTTCTTCACAGAATGTTTTAATTTGTAGAATGTCTTTTTGAATTTTATAATTTTCTTCTATATCTAATTTTATTTCGCTTTGTAGCTCCTCAATTTGCATTTGAATATCTTCTCGAATTATAGTATTATCTTCCTTAAAGTATGTTAATAATTTCTCTTCTAATTTTTCGGTTTGAGTTTGCAGAAACAATTTATTGATAACATCGTTTTCCTCCAGAGCTTTTGCAACATTTTTGATTCTTTTGTTTTGGACATCAATGTTGTTGTTCGTATCCATAAAGAACCCCAGCAGTTAAGGTGCATTTTTCAAAGAAATTATGCTGCTAGTATCGTTTAAATAATGTCCAAATTTATCAACAGACATACTTTATATACTTTATTAAAGTTAATGTATTATATTTGCTTCACGTAGTTCTTCAATAATTGATACAATCTCGTTATTGTGATTAGTATGACCTGCACCTTGTGATGCAAGCAGTAGTCGAAGACGATCTACTAACTCATTTGGATCGTCCCAGTATATATAGTTTGGCTTATGGGCGTTAAATTCCATCATTCCATCACCTAAATAACTACCTTTTGACTTAGATCCTGTTGATTCGTTTAAATTCTTCTGGTTTTTCTCGTCAATAAATTTCTTAATAATATGTTTGTATTTATATCCTCTAGTACCCTTAATTTGATCATCAGGTTTATAGTCCCTTCTATATGCATTAGTAGTAATTAAAATCTTTTTATAGATTTCGAGTTCAAATTTATCATAATTTTTTGGTATTTTATGGAACATTAGAGAAAATAGTCCTGGCGTTAGAGCCCATATTTGACCACTAACTTGTATTTTATCTTCATTAAGTTTGAGGTTACTATCACCAAATTTCCATTCATTATTGAAATCTTTATGTGGACCATAGTTTGTATCTAATTCATTTCTTCCTTCCAAGGCTGATAAGTCAGTATAAGTATCTTCTGTATTGGAAGTCTGTGAGTAAAAATCATCTTCATCATCGTCATCATTCACAGTATTAGCATCATTAAATAATATGGTATTATCGAATATTGTTCCTTCTGCTAGTTTCTTTGGTGTACTTGTCTCTATCTTGACTGATGTTTTTTCAGGTTTAAAACTTGTATTATTTTCCACTTCTGCCTTCATTTTACTTTCTTCTTTTATTTGAAGTCTTTTAATATTTTTAGAACTATTTATGAATTCTTTGAGTGGTTCTGTTATAGGTTTAAATGTATCTCTTAGTTGTTCACGTGTATCTATTTCACCAGTTTTTATACTACGAAGCTTTTTCTTCAAGACATTTCTTGTCAACACCAACTGTTTTAAAATTTTCTCATCCATGTTTAATAATAGTAAATAAAAGGTATCAGCTATTAGATCAGGTATTAGCTTATCAGGACCTGGTCTGGTTTTCAGATCAGCTTATCAGGACCTGATCTGGTTTTCAGATCAGCTTTTCAGGACCTGATCTGGTTTTCAGATCAGCTTATCACGACCTGATCTGGTTTTCAGATCAGCTTATCAGGACCTGATCTGGTTTTCAGATCAGCTTATTAGGACCTGATCTGGTTTTCAGATCAGGTCCTAATAATTTATTTATATATTTTATAATTTATGTCCAACACTGGTCGGGCCTAATAATTATATTTAGATTTAAGATTTTAATACTTATTGTTACTTCATTTTTGAAGATACAATAAATAAATATATGTATACATAAAAAAAAAAAAAAAAAAAAATACTTTAACAGATGACGATATTAAAGATCTCTCGAGCGGATCATATTGCCTAAGTAGAGAAGGTTAAGAATACCTAATCGTTGAGAATGAGCTGAGTGAATTTCTAATTCAAAATTCCCAATATCCTGTCTGGCAATAAATTATATTAATTACGTTTTTTAAATTATGAATAAAAAGACATTAAAGAGTTTTGAAAAATATAAATGTTTGTGTTTTTATTTAATATTTTCAGTTATTTCATAAAGAAATTTAAGACATAAATGTCGTCCACAGGTAAATGTATTAAAATTCTGATGTTGATTATAGTTGTATTTTATATTTGTACCAAGATATTTGACTACTTCTGAAGGAGGTTGTAAGTTTCCAAAGCTGTCGAAATATTCTTTTTCATTGAAGTTTTTATAATATGCTACCCAATGTGTACCAGGTCCTGTTGATACATCTAAATTGATTATTCCACATTCAATTTTCTTTGTTCGTTTTGGTAGAGTATTCAACATGAAAACACCTCTAAAATATGGAATATTTATAGAGAAACGGTTTAGGTCCACATCAAAAAGTGGTCTGTTGGGCAGCGTCTTTAAGAGTTTTTTGATTCTTCTTTATGAACTAAACCATAACCCTTTTTATATGGTTTTAAGTAAAGTCCTTTTCCAACTGCTATAGATTCCATCGCTCTATTATGTCTAGGTGCTTCATCAAGTTGATTTTTAGCATTCTTTGTTGCATTAACAGCCTTAGCTATGGCAGCACCTCCAGTTGTTAGACTACCAATTGCACCCAGAGCAGTTAAAATCGGTATTAGAGGTAAAAAACCACCAATTTTTGGGACACGTATCACACGTGGTACTATAATTTGAGACTTTCTTCCTTTTAATGACTTGTTAATAGTTTTTCGTGCAATTTTAATAGCTGAGTTAATATCTAATGGTTTTTCTTTTTTTAATATTTTTGTTGCAGCTCTAACTGATGTTCTAAATAGTGTTTTAACATTTAGTTTGTTCTTTTTTACATTTTTCTTTTTCTCCACACCCATACCAAATTTTGTTTTGGCTTTCATTGCGTTAGTAACCATATATGCAAATGATTTTTCAGCAAGACTACTATCTTTTGATAAAACTCGATCCCAAGCGGAGTTTTCAAGTATTTTATCAGCTTTATGTCTAGTACTTAAATCCTTATTTTTGGAATAAGCAATATCGTGATTTTTACAAGCAGAGTCCAATAAATTAATACCTCTATCCCCACGATTTAAACGTTTTTGTAGTTTTGTTTCAGGTCCACAGTACTGATATCCAGGTAGATGAAGTTCAACAGGTAGAGAGTTTATTATTTTGTCTACTATACCTCTTCCTCCAACGAAGGTGTTTTTATGACTAAACGTCCTCTGATATTGTACAACCATATTATCTAGTTTTTTCTATATAAAAGGTAATATTTATAATATGCATTTAGTTACAAAAATGCAGTTAGTAAAACAACATAAAAATATTTTATTTCGTAATATTGATGATTCAGCGAACATCAGTTCAAAAATAAACCATAGTCCTCTCTTACCAAATTCTATTCGTGCTCTAATAGTGGGACCATCAAATTGTGGAAAGACTAATGTTATGATTGGCTTGCTAGAAAGTCCTAATGGACTCAAGTTTGAAAACATCTACTTATACTCAAAATCTCTCTATCAACGTAAATATGAATACCTAAAGAAACTAATTTCACCAATTAAAGGTATGGAGTATTTTACATTCACCGATAATGAATCAGTTATTCCACCTGACGAAGCTAAAACTAATTCAATTATGATATTTGATGATGTTGCATGTGAAAAGCAGAATAATATACGTACATATTTTTGTATGGGGCGACATAGGGATGTTGATTCATTCTACCTGTGTCAAACATATACCAGAATTCCCAAGCATTTAATAAGAGACAATGCAAATGTTATTATAATGTTTAAGCAAGATGAGACAAATATGAAGCATGTTTATAAGGATCATGTTGCCAGCGATATGAGCTATGAAAAGTTTCAAGAAATTTGTCGAGAATGTTGGAAGGATAAATATGGATTTTTGATGATAAGCAAAGATAACGAATTAAACGATGGTCGCTACAGAAAGCAATTTGACTATTTCATAACTATATAAGCAACTACTCATAAAAATTACCTCTAGTTATTAATCTAACTTTAAACTTGATACATCTATTTGATATAACCTCATCTGATACCTGATAAGCTGATCTGAAAACCAGATCAGGTCCTGATAAGCTGATCAGAAAACCAGATCAGGTCCTGATAAGCTGATTTGAAAACCAGACCAGGTCCTGATAAGATGATGTGAAAACCTGACCAGGTCCTAATAAGCTGATCTGAAAACCAGACCAGGTCCTAATAAGCTGATCTGAAAACCAGACCAGGTCCTAATAAGCTGATCTGAAAACCATACCAGGTCCTAATAAGCTGATCTAAAAACCAGACGAGGTCCTGATAAGCTGATCTGAAAACCAGATCAGGTCCTGATAAGCTGATCTGAAAACCAGATCAGGTCCTAATAAGCTGATCTGAAAACCAGATCAGGTCCTGATAAGCTGATCTGAAAACCAGATCAGCTTATCAGGACCTGATCTGGTTTTCAGATCAGCTTATCAGGACCTCGTCTGGTTTTTAGATCAGCTTATTAGGACCTGGTATGGTTTTCAGATCAGCTTATTAGGACCTGGTCTGGTTTTCAGATCAGCTTATTAGGACCTGGTCTGGTTTTCAGATCAGCTTATTAGGACCTGGTCAGGTTTTCACATCATCTTATCAGGACCTGGTCTGGTTTTCAAATCAGCTTATCAGGACCTGATCTGGTTTTCTGATCAGCTTATCAGGACCTGATCTGGTTTTCAGATCAGCTTATCAGGTATCAGATGAGGTTATATCAAATAGATGTATCAAGTTTAAAGTTAGATTAATAACTAGAGGTAATTTTTATGAGTAGTTGCTTATATAGTTATGAAATAGTCAAATTGCTTTCTGTAGCGACCATCGTTTAATTCGTTATCTTTGCTTATCATCAAAAATCCATATTTATCCTTCCAACATTCTCGACAAATTTCTTGAAACTTTTCATAGCTCATATCGCTGGCAACATGATCCTTATAAACATGCTTCATATTTGTCTCATCTTGCTTAAACATTATAATAACATTTGCATTGTCTCTTATTAAATGCTTGGGAATTCTGGTATATGTTTGACACAGGTAGAATGAATCAACATCCCTATGTCGCCCCATACAAAAATATGTACGTATATTATTCTGCTTTTCACATGCAACATCATCAAATATCATAATTGAATTAGTTTTAGCTTCGTCAGGTGGAATAACTGATTCATTATCGGTGAATGTAAAATACTCCATACCTTTAATTGGTGAAATTAGTTTCTTTAGGTATTCATATTTACGTTGATAGAGAGATTTTGAGTATAAGTAGATGTTTTCAAACTTGAGTCCATTAGGACTTTCTAGCAAGCCAATCATAACATTAGTCTTTCCACAATTTGATGGTCCCACTATTAGAGCACGAATAGAATTTGGTAAGAGAGGACTATGGTTTATTTTTGAACTGATGTTCGCTGAATCATCAATATTACGAAATAAAATATTTTTATGTTGTTTTACTAACTGCATTTTTGTAACTAAATGCATATTATAAATATTACCTTTTATATAGAAAAAACTAGATAATATGGTTGTACAATATCAGAGGACGTTTAGTCATAAAAACACCTTCGTTGGAGGAAGAGGTATAGTAGACAAAATAATAAACTCTCTACCTGTTGAACTTCATCTACCTGGATATCAGTACTGTGGACCTGAAACAAAACTACAAAAACGTTTAAATCGTGGGGATAGAGGTATTAATTTATTGGACTCTGCTTGTAAAAATCACGATATTGCTTATTCCAAAAATAAGGATTTAAGTACTAGACATAAAGCTGATAAAATACTTGAAAACTCCGCTTGGGATCGAGTTTTATCAAAAGATAGTAGTCTTGCTGAAAAATCATTTGCATATATGGTTACTAACGCAATGAAAGCCAAAACAAAATTTGGTATGGGTGTGGAGAAAAAGAAAAATGTAAAAAAGAACAAACTAAATGTTAAAACACTATTTAGAACATCAGTTAGAGCTGCAACAAAAATATTAAAAAAAGAAAAACCATTAGATATTAACTCAGCTATTAAAATTGCACGAAAAACTATTAACAAGTCATTAAAAGGAAGAAAGTCTCAAATTATAGTACCACGTGTGATACGTGTCCCAAAAATTGGTGGTTTTTTACCTCTAATACCGATTTTAACTGCTCTGGGTGCAATTGGTAGTCTAACAACTGGAGGTGCTGCCATAGCTAAGGCTGTTAATGCAACAAAGAATGCTAAAAATCAACTTGATGAAGCACCTAGACATAATAGAGCGATGGAATCTATAGCAGTTGGAAAAGGACTTTACTTAAAACCATATAAAAAGGGTTATGGTTTAGTTCATAAAGAAGAATCAAAAAACTCTTAAAGACGCTGCCCAACAGACCACTTTTTGATGTGGACCTAAACCGTTTCTCTATAAATATTCCATATTTTAGAGGTGTTTTCATGTTGAATACTCTACCAAAACGAACAAAGAAAATTGAATGTGGAATAATCAATTTAGATGTATCAACAGGACCTGGTACACATTGGGTAGCATATTATAAAAACTTCAATGAAAAAGAATATTTCGACAGCTTTGGAAACTTACAACCTCCTTCAGAAGTAGTCAAATATCTTGGTACAAATATAAAATACAACTATAATCAACATCAGAATTTTAATACATTTACCTGTGGACGACATTTATGTCTTAAATTTCTTTATGAAATAACTGAAAATATTAAATAAAAACACAAACATTTATATTTTTCAAAACTCTTTAATGTCTTTTTATTCATAATTTAAAAAACGTAATTAATATAATTTATTGCCAGACAGGATATTGGGAATTTTGAATTAGAAATTCACTCAGCTCATTCTCAACGATTAGGTATTCTTAACCTTCTCTACTTAAGCAATATGATCCGCTCGAGAGATCTTTAATATCGTCATCTGTTAAAGTATTTTTTTTTTTTTTTTTTTTTTTATGTATACATATATTTATTTATTGTATCTTCAAAAATGAAGTAACAATAAGTATTAAAATCTTAAATCTAAATATAATTATTAGGCCCGACCAGTGTTGGACATAAACTTAGTGATAGTAATTCATAATACATAAGAGTTGTGCAAAGCAAAAAATAAAAATAAAAAAATAATTTCAAACAGTTTCATCTGGTGTGGTAAGTATTAGAGCCCTTGTGTCCCTCTTTTTTAAGCGGATGTGTCCGGTAAAGTTCAACATATTTCGAGCAAGCGGATTAGGGTGTGACTCGAGTTTAGTTAAATATTTGCCTGAGTATTTTGCAATTTCTTCAGTCACTTGTGGCATAATTAGATCACGATTTAAATTTGAGTTTCTTATGTACCATGGAGCCGATGTTATTAACCGTAAAATTTTGTTTTGTCTTCGTTGGATTTTCTCTACATTTGAAGCTGAAGCAGTGCCCCATAGCTGAATTCCGTAGCACCATATAGGTTTCAAAAGCGACTTGTATATCAAAAGTTTGCAATCTAGACTCAGGGTTGAATTTCTACCAATCAGCCAATGTAACTGAGTTAATTTTAGTTTCATTTGTGTTAGCTTAGAGTCAATATGGTGTTTCCATGTTATCCGTCGGTCAAGGTGTATACCAAGGTATTTTACATGTGAATGTTGAGGAACAACTTGATTATTGATTCGAATGGGTGAACAGGTATCTTTTTGCAGAGTAAATGTTACCTGAACACACTTTTGTTCGTTTACCTTAATTCTCCATAAGTTTAACCATAATTCCAGCTGTGTAATATGTTCTTGTAGGTATCGGGAAGCCTCGTGAGGGTTTTCGTGCATACTAAGGCAGGCTGTATCATCAGCAAATGTAGATGTATGGATATTGCTGCTCAAAGGCATATCACAAGTATAAATCAAATACAAGACTGGGCCCAGTATGCTCCCCTGTGGCACACCGGATGAGATTGATTCGGACGCACTCATGAAGTCTCCTTCCACAACAGTGAACTTTCGAGCAAGAATATAACTTTGCAGAAGATTAACAATGTTTATTGGTAGATATGTCTTCAATTTTAAAATTAGGCCTCTATGCCACACTTTATCAAATGCTTGAGAAACATCAATAAAGAGGGCAGAACAATACTTCTTTTCTTCGAGTGTTCTTCTTATAAATTGAACCAATCTATGCGTTTGTTCAATGGTGCTATGCTGACTTCTAAAACCAAATTGATGATCCGGTATGCACGCATTATCAGTTAGAATTGGTGACAATTTGATCATAAGTAACTTTTCGAAGAGCTTTGACATTGTTGGCAGTAAACTTATTGGCCTGTATGACTCAGCCTTGGTAAGATCTTTGCCCGGCTTTGGAATCATTTTGACCTTGGCAAGCTTCCAGCTATGTGGATAATACTGCAGTCTTAAAATGGCATTAAAAATGAATAGCAGAATTCTAATTGCAATACGAGGCAACTTCATCAGCATCTTATTACTAATTTCATCAATACCCGGAGCTTTTTTTGGGTTGAGTTCAGCAATTAGTTTTTGTACATCACGCATCTTAAACTTTAAGGGACGAGGGGGTAGAGCAACTACACATGGCAAATCAGCAACACCCATACATGTGTTTGGGGTAAATACGGTTTTTAAATGCTCAGCAAATATGTTACCTTTTTCAGTATCGTTTCTTGCCCAACCTCCGGTAGAAGTGCGCAGGGGTGGTTTAAACTCAACGGGTGTTTTAAGCTTCCTCGCAGCGCGCCACAAAGAATAATTAGATGCTGGTGTAACATCAAGACTTTCCAGATAATTTTTAAGAGATGCAGTTTTTTCAGATGCAAGCAACTCTTGGAGTCGTTTAGTGCACTCTTTAAACCTGATTTTATGTTGGGGTGAGCTGTGTTGCTGCCATTCCCTTCTAGCTCTTCTTTTTTCACTTACGAGACGTTCAATATCCGTAGAATAAATTCTATTAAACCCAGTCTGCGGGTGGGAGGTAGTAGCATGTTCAGCAGCCTGTTTAATATTTCCGTTAAGATTCGCAATGTTAGATTCAATATCATCGGATGTACTTAGCGTTATGTTTTCTGTGCAATGACTACTAAGATATTTTTTGAATCTCAGCCAATTAACACGATTGACCATCTTCACATATGGATGAGGTAAGTCACTTCTTAGTGAATTACAGATTGTAACGATAGTGGGAGAGTGATCGGAGGAGAGATCTAGAGAAGCTTCAACATGAACTAAATCTCTAGAAATATTTTTCATGACGCCAAAATCTATAACATCTGGAATTTTTTGTATGTCAGTAGGCCAGTAAGTGGGCTGCCCACTCGAAATGACGTCCAAACCTATTTTTGAAATTGTGGTGAACAACGCTCTACCTCTAGGTGTAATAAGACGCGAACCCCAGAACGTATGCTTTGCATTGTAGTCGCCAGCTGCTACAAAACAAGGTCTAAGAGATTTGAAGAAATCCTCGTATTGATCCTCAGTGATTGAAAATCTGGAAGGGGAGTAAATTGATGATATAACGAAATTTGTACAAAAATTTTCGACGCAAATATTTGTAGCTTGTAGATTTTCTTCACAAACGTTGTCAAGAATATAGTGCTTGAGTCTTGACTTTATTAGAATTGCCGATCCATCGCATGCTCTTCCTCTAGGGTCTTTTGTATTATATAAGTTGTAGCCATTGATTTTGAAAAGGCTTCTCGAAGTAAAATGAGTCTAAGAGACCAACATTATATCAATATCTTTTTCCGTAAGGAAGTGCTCGAGCTCATTTTTGTGTTGGCGAATGCCGTTTGCGTTCCAAAACATATTTTTAACGTGTTCATGGCTTGTTAATTAATTCTGCATTCGCAGCATTTCTTGCATCATGTGAGTCATATTTGTAGTAAAGTTGTTTATAGTTTGCACAAGATTATCAATAGTGGCTTCAAGGCGACTGAAATTAAAACTTGTGTTCGCATTTGTTGAATTACTTGGTGGGGACACTTTCTGCGTGGGAATAGAATTTATTTTAACAGCATCGGCATACGATACACGTGAGGTACTAGGTTGGCTCATTGGAGGAAAAGTGACAGAGTAAGCGTTAGTTGATTGAGCTGGAACTAATTTAGGTTTTTGACCCATAGCCTGTTTAACGAAAGAATACACAGGGCATCCTCTGCAGTTAGCGGTGTGATTGCCTCCACAATTACTAAATTTTTTTTCTGCTTGTTCTTTTGGCTTAGTACAGCTAGCAGTACCATGCAATTCACCGCAGATAACACAAACTGTAGGTAAATTGCAATAGGATTTTGTATGGCCATATTCTTGGCAATTATGGCACTGTACGGGACCTGAACGCTTACGTGGCTCTTCAATTGTGATTTTTCGGTGTAATAGAAACTTTACATTATAAATAGGATGCGTTTAATTTTTTTTCAACTGCATGTCATTCGGCTCCAATTCAACCCGAAATAGGGATTGTGGGACCTTTTCTCTGTTAATTATATTGGTAACATATTTAACCTTAAATCCTTTTTCAAGAAGTGCACATTTTACTTCTTCGGGATCAACATATGAATCTATGCCCTTTAACACTATCTGTAGGCCTTTAGCACTCTTAAGTTGGTAAGTGTAAAAATTTGTTTTGTTTTTTTCAAATTCGCTAACAATTTTTCGAAAATTTTTTTCATCATAAATTTGGATTTTTGTTTCATCAATATTACCTCGTTTAATTGGAATGATGTGGAAAGTATTTTCACCAATGGCCGACAGCAGTTTTTTTTGGAAGCGCGTTAGAATTTTTTTCTCTCAGATAGATAGGTGGTGGCTTAAAAGACTTTTGCGATGATGCAGCGGGCTTCTCGTTATTGTCTTGCAATATTGAAAAACGATTTTGACGATTAATAGAGGACGCGCTGTTATCCCTAGACATTTTTGGAGCAGATGAAATTTTAGAAGATTATCTTGGGAATCCTATTAGAGGTGGATTCTATATACTGAAGAACTTTTGAAAACTAGATATCCAAATACATATCTAGTTGAAAAGGTTCTTAAAACTAAAGGAAAGGAGGCATACGTTAAATGGTTGGGATTTTCTAATCAACACAATTCTTGGATAAGTAAGAACGAAATATTATAGCTGAATACCATCATCAACAACAATAGCAGTAATACTAAGAAACTAGAAAGCGAGTATTAGACTTTTCTTTGATTTCTACACCTTTATGTTGTGTTTCATTATTTTCCTGAAAAGTTAGCTCAATTTCACGTGCTTTACTCAATAAGTCTTGAAAAGATTCAATACTATCTCTACTGATCTTGTCTCTTATTTGCACGTTTATTTGTGAAAATATCATATTTATGATGATCTTTTCGGAAAGTCTATCCTTGAGTTGAGCAAAGAGTCGTCTTTTTCTACAAACAAAACTGTCAGTAGGTTCATTTGGTTTTTGTTTGTCCTGAAAAATTTCCGAAAAAATTCTCCAATCGGGTTTAGGGGGGGAGAAAGCATTTTTTAATAGAATTATAGCTTCATCAAATGTTTGGGCTTCGTTTTTAACACCTTGCCACCAGGTGGACGCATATCCTTCTAAAAGTAGAGGGAGACTTAAGAGGGCAAATGAATCTGAGACCTTTTCGGCTTCCTTAAAAATGAGAATAGTAGCTATAAAATCTTCTACTTTAGCTGTGCTACGACCACCATTAAACCTTGCAGTACAGGCGCTAAATGTTGTTCTATTTTCCTGTCTCACATTGAAACTTCCTAGAAGATCTGAGAATTGACTTTGGGTAAGGCTTATCATATGGGCAGTATTTTGCGTATTACTTTGAGAAATATTCATTTCGTTATCCATTTCATCTCTCGAAGGGTCATTAGGAGTACTAGTGGTTTGGTTTGTTGAGGGATTATCTGTATTTTGCGAGTTCTTTGTGGGTCTAGGCATTTTAATTTCTTTTTAGTTAGATCAAGAAAAACAAATTATTTGTAGCCTCAGCAAAACTAACAAAACGTTGTAAATTTTTTTTTGTACTCGTAGAGCAAAATTTTACTTCACCTATAGTGAAAATTAGTGAGTTTCCAGTGGCGATTGACTTTTTAATTCCTTTATGGCAACCCTGATATTTTAGCAAACAGTTAGATCATAAAAGCAATAATTTTTAGTCACAGCAAAACTAACAAAACGTTGATATTTTTTGTTGTAAAGCAAAATGTTATCACATCAAATAAGTAAAAATGCAGCAATGTTTCCAACAGCAACAACAACAACGTATAATGCAGGAGAATATTATAAAAACGATGATGTATTTGGCAAAACTCTCCAAAAATATTAATGTTGCCTACAGAGCGCAAGTTGATTTGGTATTGTATTTTTAATTACGTTGGGCGCCAATGTAGCGAGAAGCTAATTTTATTAAATTATTGGTTGGTCCTTTAGAGACACAGTGGTCAGCTTAAGTCCTCAACCGAACAACGTCCACAAGAGTCTTTGACAGGCTACAAGGGTTAGTTGTTTTCTTAATAATTATTTTAATGAAATACGCCTTTTAAGTTTTCTTCCATCTTGTAGTGTTCAGCTTGAAAGCTGCGTATTCAATGAATTCTTTATTTTTCAATTATCACTTAAGACTAGTTTAGTTAAGCAATACAACGAATGTAGTATAAAGCAAAATTAATGATAATACAGACTACATGAGAGTTTCAAACTGTAAATGTCATCATTTAATAACAAGGTTGTATTTACAAAGCTGATATAAGTGAAGTAATTGGTAATTTATATATTATTAGTTTGGCCGTTAGCTAACTTTGAATTTAAATTAATAAGATTTCAATATCAAATAATTAAAACATACAATAAACAATTTCAACTCAGTTAGATTGTAGTTTAGGTGTATTTTAATATAACTAGTCTAATTTTGTATAAACTAAGGTAAGCAATTCATTCATAATTATATTAAATACAGGGCTCTACAAGATGTTCTAATATACTTTTCCGTAAAAAATATATTGTACATCTAGAAGTGTCAGGTCCTTCCTCACAGTTCGGATCGTACCATGGGCAGTTTCCAAAATGCCCTTCTGTGTTGTCTTCATCTTCTATTATGCCATATTCTTCGTTCTCATCCAGCATATTTTGGAAAAATTTTATCATCTCCCAATGATCAAAAAGCCTGAAGATTTCAAAATCTCTTATAAATTGGTTTAGAGTACGTCTAATTTGGCTCATTTTATGTGCTGATAAATGAATGATGATGAATGTTGGAAGGTTTTTTTAAGACTAATTTGTTCTTTAAATTTTAAAAATATCTATACTATCATCTCTATTCCATATTTCTTTTGAGCACTCTATCTCTCTCTAACCCTTTTCTCTCTATCACTATCCCCCACTTATTCATTATTTCACCATAATTATTTTCGATTAGCCTTCTTGAAGTCATCATCACTACTTTTAAGAAAGCTGTCGAAATATTCTTTTTCATTGATGTTTTTATAATATGCTACCCAATGTGTACCAGGTCCTGTTAATACATCTAAATTGATTATTCCACATTAAATTTTCTTTGTTCGTTTTGGTAGAGTATTCAACATGAAAACTCCTCTAAAATATGGAATATTTATAGAGAAACGGCTTAGGTCCACATCAGAAAGTGGTCTGTTGGGCAGCATCTCTAAGAGTTTTTTGATTCCTCTTTGTGAACTAAACCATAACCCTTTTTATGTGGTTTTAAGTAAAGTCCTTTTCCAACTGCTATAGATTCCATCTCTCTATTATGTCTAGTTGTTTCATCAAGTTGATTTTTAGCATTCTTTGTTGCATTTACAGCTTTAGCTATGGCAGCACCTCCAGTTGTTAGACTAACAATTGCACCCAGAGCAGTTAAAATCGGTATTAGAGGTAAAAACTACCAATTTTTGGAACACGTATTACACTTGGTACTATAATTTAAGACTTTCTTCCTTTTAATGACTTGTTAATAGTTTTTCGTGCAATTTTAATAGCTGATTTAATATCTAATGGTTTTTCTTTTTTTAATATTTTTGTTGCAGCTCTAATTGATGTTTTAAATAGTGTTTTAACATTTAGTTTGTTCTTTTTAACATTTTTTTTTCTCCTCACCCATACCAAATTTTGTTTTGGCTTTCATTGCGTTAGTAACCATATATGCAAATGATTTTTCAGCAAGACTACTATCTTTTGATAAAACTCGATCCCAAGCGGAGTTTTCAAGTATTTTATCAGCTTTATTTCTGGTACTTAAATCCTTATTTTTGGAATAAGCAATATCACGATTTTTACACGCAGAGTCCAATAAATTAATTCCTTTATCAGCTCGGTTTAAATGTTTTTGTAGTTTTGTTCCCGGTCCACAGTACTGATATCCAGGTAGATGAATTTCAACAGGTAGAGAGTTTATTATTTTGTCTACTATACTTCCTCCAACGACGGTGTTTTTATGAATAAAAGTTTTCTGATATCGTATAACCATATGACCACATGAAATGCTTTTAGTTACAAAAATGCAGTTAGTAAAACAACATAAAAATATTTTAATTCGTAATATTGATGATTCAGCGAACATCAGTTCAGTGCTCTAATATTCAGACCATCAAATTGTGGAAAGACTAATGTTATGATTGGCTTGCTAGAAAGTCCTAATGGATTCAAATTTGAAAACATCTATTTATACTCAAAATCTCTCTATCAACCTAAATATGAATACCTAAAGAAACTAATTTCAGCAATTAAAGGTATGGAATATTATACATTCACCGATAATGAATCAGTTATTCCACCTGACGAAGCTAAAACTAATTCAATTATGATAGTTGATAATGTTGCATGTGAAAAGCAGAATAATATACGTACATATTTTTGTATGGACCGAAATAGGGATGTTGATTCATTCTTTCTGTGTCAAACTTATACCAGAATTCCCAAGTATTTAATAAGAGACAATGCAAATGTTATTATAATGTTTAAGCAAGATGAGACAAATATGAAGCATGTTTATAAGTATCATGTTGCCAGCGATATGAGCTATGCAAAGTTTTAAGAAATTTGTCGGGAATATTGGAAGGATAAATATGGATTTTTGATGATAAGCAAAGATAACGAATTAAACGATTGTCGCTAGAGAAAGCAATTTGACTATTTCATAACTATATAAGCAACTACTCATAAAAAATTACCTTTAGTTATTAATCTAACTTTAAACTTGATACATCTATTTGACTTGATATATCTATTTGCTATAACCTCATCTGATACCTGATAGGCTGATCTGAAAACCAGACTAGGTCCTGATAAGCTGATCAGAAAACCAGACTAGGTCCTAATAAGCTGATCTGAAAACCAGGCCAGGTCCTAATAAGCTGATCTGAAAACCAGACCAGGTCCTAATAAGCTAATCTGAAAACCAGGCCAGGTCCTGATAAGCTGATCTGAAAACCAGACCAGGTCCTGATAAGCTGATCTGAAAACCAGACCACGTCCTAATAAGCTGATCTGAAAACCAGACCAGGTCCTAATAAGCTGATCTGAAAACCAGACCAGGTCCTGATAAGCTGATCTGAAAACCAGACCAGGTCCTGATAAGCTGATCTGAAAACCAGACCAGGTCCCGATAAGCTAAAACCTGATCTAATAGCTGATACCTCTTATTTGCTATTATTAAACATGGATGAGAAAATTTTAAAACAGTTGGTTTCCACAAGATATGTCTTGAAGAAAAAACTTCGTAGTATAAAAACTGGTGAAATAGATACACGTGAACAACTAAGAGATACATTTAAACCTATAACATATCCACTCAAAGAATTCATAAGTAGTTTTGAAAATATTAAAAGAATTCCCATAAAAGAAGAAAGTAAAATGAAGACAGAAGTTGAAAATAATACAAGTTTTAAACCTGAAAAAACATCAGTCAAAATAGAGACAAGTACACCAAAAAAACTAGCAGAACGAACAATATTCGATAATACCATCTTGTTTAATGATGCTAATAATGAGAATGATGATGACGATGATGATGATGATTTTTACTCACAGACTTCCAATACAGAAGATACTTATACTGACTTATCAGTCTTGGAAGAAAGAAATTAATTAGATACAAACTATGGTCCACATAAAGATTTCAATAATGAATAGAAATTTGGTGATAGCAACCTAAAACTTAATGAAGATAAAATACAAGTTAGGGGTCAAATATGGGCTCTAACACCAGAACTATTTTCTCTAATGTTTCATAAAATACCAAAAAATTATGATAAATTTGAACTCGAAATCTATACAAAGATTTTAATTACTACTAATGCATATAGAAGGGACTATAAACCTGATGGTCAAATTAAGGGTACTAGAGGATATAAATACAAACATATTATTAAGAAATTTATTGACGAGAAAAATCAAAAGAATTTAGCCGAATCAACAGGATCTAAGCCAAAATGTTGCTATTTATGTGATGGAATTAAACGGCCATAAGCCAAACTATATATACTGGGACGATCCAAATGAGTTAGTAGATCGTCTTCGACTACTGCTTGCATCACAAGGTGCAGGTCATACTAATCACAATAACGAGATTCTATCAATTATTGAAGAGCTACGTGAAGCAAATATAATACATTAACTTTAATAAAGTATATAAAGCATGTCTGTTGATAAATTTGGACACTATTTAAACGATACTAGCAGCATAATTTCTTTGAAAAATGCACCTAAACTGCTGGGGTTCTTTATGGATACGAACAACAACATTGATGTCCAAAACAAAAGAATCAAAAATGTTGCAAAAGCTCTGGAGGAAAACGATGTTATCAATAAATTGTTTCATCAATCAATAAATTGTTTCTGCAAACTCAAATCGAAAAACTAGAAGAGAAATTATTAACATACTTTAAGGAAGACAATAATATAATTCAAGAAGATATTCAAATGTAAATTGATTGACTACAACGCGAAATAAAATTAGAGATATAAGACAATAATAGAATTAAAAAAGACATTCTAAACATTAAATCATCTTTTGTAGAACAAATTTAACAGCTTAATGAGAAATTGTATAGATTGAAAAATTACATGTTCGTATCAATATCTGAAAGTGCATCAAGGAATTCACAACACTCTCCAAAAAATCTGTAAAACAACTTAATGTCTTCAAAAAGAAATTTAGTAAACGAACTGCATAAGCAAGCTCGAAAAGTTTTTATGCGTCGTAGAGTTGTAATGAAAGGAATAGATGATCTTTGGCAAGCTGATTTAGTTGAAATGGGGATCTATTCTAGAGAAAACAGAAATGATCGATTTTTGTTAACTGTAATTGACACATTTTCAAAATTTGCATATGCAGTACCACTAAAAACTAAAACTGCACTCGAAACAACCAAGGCAATCGAAAATATTTTTGAATTGGGACGAGTACCAAAAAACCTACAAACAGATGATGGTAAAAAAATTTTCAACAAACACTGGAAAATTAATGGATAAATACAACATTACTCACTATTCAACATATAGCAGTATCAAAGCATCAATAAAATGTATCCGCTTAAAGTCAACTCAACAAAGGAGCAAAAGCTGCTAAATAAAGTATACAGTCATTTAAAAATTTATAAAATGTCGAAATTTAATGTAGGAGATCATATACGCATGAGCAAATATAAGCATACATTTGAAAAAGGTTATGCTCCAAATTGGACCACAGAAATTTTTACAATTACAAGAGTTCAAAATACAAATCCTACAACATTCATATTAGAAGATTATCTTGGTAATCCTATTAAAGGTGGATTCTATACTGAAGAACTTTCGAAAACTAGATATCCAAATACATATCTAGTTGAAAAGGTTCTTAAAACTAAAGGAAAGGAGGCATACGTTAAACGGTTGGGATTTTCTAAACAACACAATTCTTGGATAAGTAAGAACGAAATATTATAGCTGAATACCATCATCAACAACAATAGCAGTAATACTAAGAAACTAATGTTAATTTTAAAATAAGAAAATGAAATAAATATGTAAATCATGCTTATTAACCATATGTTGTACTAAACTTTATTTAATTGTAATCAGTCTGTTATAATGTCAATAACACTTACTCTGAGCTCTAACTCATCAGAATTATCTGCTACTTACTTTCCTCCTATTGAATTACATGGTGCATATGAGTGTGCTCTAACTCATTCATACAACAGCATTCCAAATGTAGACACCTACAACAATATGTTTCATATAGGGGAACATACAATTGAAATACCAATTGGATCTTACGAATTGAATGATATTGTAGATTTTATACAAAAGCAATACAGAAGACTCTGTCCAGAAAATAAGATTTTTATTGAAGCCAATAACAATACAATGCAAGTTAAAGTTAATAGTTCCAAAGATCCTGTATATTTTAATAAAGACAACACAATTGGAAAACTTTTAGGATTCAATAGCAAAATCCTAACACCAAACAAATATTATTACTCAGATCTTCCAGTTAATATTTTTAAAGTGAATCTCTTGCGAATTGAAAGTAGTATCGCTATTAACACATATATGAATAACTCCAAATCGCACACACTTCATGAATTTCCGATTAATGTGCCTCCAGGCTATAAAATAGATGAGGTTCCAAGAAATCTCATCTATTTACCTGTGAACACCAGAGAGATAAGTTCACTAACGCTGAGAGTAGTTGATCAACACGGTGATTTAATTAATTTTCGAGGAGAGGAAATTACAATACGAATACATTTGAGGTCAACTAAATAATGCTAATATACAACACAAATATATTGAAAAATAAAGCAGTAACAACAAAAAGAACATTAAAGCGACCACTTCAATAGAAAGCACTAACAATATCAAATAAAAATTTTCTAAAGTCCTTGAATTTTAAATTGAAGACAAAATGAGTTCAATAATAGATGTCTTAGATAAACCTTTCTCTGATGAGAATATAATCAAAAAGGACTATCATACATATGTACCATACTTACAATCTTACAACAATAATGATGAAATCAGAATTTCAATACAAAATCAAGATTTATACGTGCTACCCAGTGAGAGCTACATTTATGTAGAGGGGTTTGTTACCGATGATAATAGCCCTAAATCTTCTTCTTCTTCAGAGAACTTTAAATTAAAAAACAACTTTGTAGCATATCTATTTGATGAAATTCGCTATGAGCTCAATGGAATTGAAATTGATCATACAAGATATTTAGGAGCCACGAGGACCATAAAGAACTTGGTTTCTATATCACCAAACGAAAGCAATGTGATGCAAAATGCTGGATGGAACAAAATTGACGGTGTCACTCTTGCAAATGGATTTTTCAATTTCTATGTACCTCTAAAAATGCTTCTAGGATTCGCTGAAGAGTACCACAAAGTTATGTTAAATGGAAAACATGAACTGATACTCTTGCGCAATAAGAACGACGAAGATCTTGTACGCTCGAGTGTTTCTACTGAAAAAGCTAAACTTACAATTTCACTCATCTCATGGAGAATACCTCATGTTCAATTATCTGACCTTAGCAAATTGAATATGATTAAAATTATTAACAATGGTGCTTCTATACCCATGGCATTTCGCAGTTGGGATTGTCATATTAATCCACAATTAAACACAGGAACTAGCCATATTTGGAATGTTAAACTGGCTGCAAATAGAGAACGCCCCCGTTTTGTGTTGATCGCTTTTTAACAAGAAAATAAGTTTGTTCATTGTGATTTGACTAATTTAAAAGTACATTTAAATTCAGTCTCATACCCGTATGATGATCTAAACATAAAGTTCAAAAATGAACGTTATGCAATTCGATATGATATGTATCTAAGATGCCAACAAAGCTACTATATGAAAGAATCTCAACCGCTTCTAACTGCATCAGAGTTTAAGACAAAAGCTCCTATTATTGTAGTAGATGTCAGTCATCAGAATGAATCACTCAATAATGGACCGATTGATATAAAAATTGAATTTGAGACAGCAACTAATATTGCAGCAAAGTCATCAGCTTACTGCATTCTTATTCATGATCGTATAATAGAATATATACCCATCAAAGGACAAGTTCGAAAAGTGTTATAAATTGAATAATATGGAAAATAACATAATTTTTATAGACGTACAAAGTTTCAAAACTAATTCAAACGATTTCATCGCAAAAGAAGTAGCGATTGTTTTCAACAATTAGGAATATAACAATTTCATTATAAAACCACCATTTGATTTTAAATGCTTATCAATAAAAAAACAAAGAGAAGTAAAGTGGCTAACAAAAAACTATCATCACCTAAGCTGGACTGCTGGATCAGTTTCATTTCATAGCGTTTGCAATTTTTTAAAAGCCAATGCAAGATGTTCTAAAATATATTTAAAAGGCGATGGTTGGAAAAAATTTTACACCGAAATATTTCTAACGTTGAAGATATAGGCTGCATCAACTTTAAACAAATGGAAATTAAGTATACAGGGTATTTTTATGGTAATTATCATAATTTTGGTGTTTGAGCTTTAAGAAATGCTATTTTACTCACAAAAGAAATATCTTGTTTCAAATTAACTTTTTTAAATATTTATACTTAAAAATAAATGAATGTATGTATTATTATAAAATTTTTTCAAATTTTTAACAATAAATGTATACAAAATAAAAAAATTTACAAGTGTTTTCTTATTTCAAATAGAAATTACATAAAGGAATAGAAGGACGTGGGGAGGACGAGAAGTTAACTTTTTTGCTTACTTGCAAATTTCTACTTTTTGTTTCTCTGCTCATGACTGTACTTGGTTGAAAATCCTCTGCTTTAAAATAATAGTAGTCAAAGAAATGACTGCGTTGCAAAATATAAATGTATATGTACATACATACATACACATTCAAGAATTTCATAATGTTATGAAATAAATATTTCTTAAACAAATAAAAAAATATAAGCTTATCAGGGAAAGACAAACTCGACCGCCCACACACAAGCATTAGGGGCGTTCACATATATGAGAACATTTTATACCGTAAAATGTTGACATGATAAATAATTAATTAGCGTGAGAAAATCATACATACATACATATATACATACATACATACATACATACAAACATCATGCATAGAATCCAAGCCTTTTCTGAAATACTTAGGTGTGATAATTCCTTCTATCCTTTCGTGAACACTTGTGATATATATAGCTTACAAGGCATCAAAAACCTGCTTGGCGCTATCTCGTATTATGCCGAATACAAGAGGCCAAAATATCTTCAGAGGAAACTACTCGCTGGTGTTGTAAGGAACATTATCTTATACGCACACCCTATATGGTCAGACTCACTAAGATACCCTACTTATGTGAGGTTGATATCGCCGGTGTATAGGCTGGCTTCCTTGAGAGTATGTAGCGCATTTCGAACTGTGTCGGACGAATGCGCTTTTGTAATTGCAGGTATAATGCCCATTGACTTCTAAGTCTTAGATAGGGAAGGTAATACAGATTTAAGTTTACGCAAATGTCAAGAACGTTGGTCAACAACTGAAAAGGGAAGATCGACTTACACATTGATACCCGACATCAGGACATGGTTGACTAGAAAACATGGTGAACTAAATTACTACCTAACACAGTTTTTGACTGGTCATGGTTGCTATAGGTTGTATTTATACCGCTTCGGACATGACAATGTTCCGTTTTGCCCGAATTGTAGTGGAAACGTTGTAGAGGATGGCGAGCATGTATTTTTTGTCTGTCCACGATTTTACAATTGGAGGTCGTATTGAGAAGCTAGTGTAGGGCGTAGCATTAGAGCGGAGAACATAGTTCCAATTATGCTAGAGTCTTTGTACAACTGGACTAGTGTGGGTAATTTTGTAAAGTTAGTTCTACTAGAACTACGCAGGTTAGAAGAGATTCGTAGAAGAATCAGTATATCTTAAATCAAAATCCGGAAAGAGGGATATAATCTATTAACAAGCAGCATTCGCTGAATCACCACACCCCGAAGTAATACTTAGTAGTGGTTCGGGGGGGAAGAATGGTTGCAAGAGGGGCGAACGAGGGTAGGTTTTAGCACGTAGGCACATTGGCAAGCCAAAAAATAAGTAACTTGCTATGAATCGTGCATATTGGCCAGCTCGGGCTGCCAATATCTTTTGAAGATTTCCTAGCCTTAGCTCGTATCGCTTAAAAAAAACATACATACATACATATATATACAAGTTCCCACAGTCTGGCAGTCATGAAAATGATTTTTCCGTCGGCATTAGGAAAAATTAATTTTCTCGTTTTCCCGTAGTAGGAAAAAATATAATGATGTTTGCCGTCGGCATTTGGAAAAATCAATTTCATTATTTTTAATCCATTACCACAAAAAAAAACACCCGTTCCCACGTAATTAATGCCACAAAAAAATCACCCGTTCACACAACTAATGTAAACAAAAAACAATTAATGTAAACAAAAAAACATCAAAGCGCACCTTAAACACAATTTCAAATTTTAATTACCTAAATTTTTCACAGAAATTTCGCAATTTTTTTTTTTAGAAAATTGAAATTTAAAACGAGATAATTTTTTTTTAAATGTAAAAAGCGTACAACAAAATTTAAAATATAAAATAAAGTTCACTAATTCACAAATAATTACTTACACGAAGAATAATTTACGACTTTCCTTTTAACATTTTGTCAAAATTTCATAAAATAATCTTCAATTTCGTTTTAGGAGTAGGGGAATGTTCATCCGCCGAAAATTTAAATTTGAAATTTAGGTAATTAAAATTTGATATTGCGTTTTCGGTGCGCTTTGATGTTTTTTTTCATTAGGAGTTTTTTGTTTACATTAAGAGTTTTCTTTTTGATTACATTAATTGTGTGTGAACGGGTGATTATTTTGTGGGAATAAATCAAGGGGTTTCATAGGTTTGAAGTTTTTTTATGTGTGTACAAAAAGTAAAAATTAATTTTTTCTCATGCCGACGGGAAAACGTGTAAGTATTTTTTTCAAATGCCGACGGGAATTCATGATTATTTTTTTTAATGCCGACGGGAATTGTGAGTGTGGCCAGCCTGTGGAAAATTGTGGATGTCCGTGATTTTGGTTGTCGTAAAACCATCACAGATATTAGATTTGATGACTACTTCGCGATTCTCATAGAAACCGCGGGAGTGTGTCTGTGTGTATGATTTGCTTACGCTAATTAATTATTTATCATTTTATGGTATAATATGGTCTCATATATGTAGGTTTCACATGTTTGTGTTTGGGGTAGAGCTTGTCTGTAGCTGATAAGTTTGTTTACAGTAAGTGTATGTATTTATGTGTGACCGTGGGAATTTGTGCGTGGAATACAAACGTAATGTTTCCATTATATTTTGCAACGCAGACATTTGCTTGGCTACGACTATTTTAAGGCAGCGGATTTTGAACTAACAACTTTTCTAATCTACACATCAGTACTTTATTGTATTTACAATCATCATTAGCAATCTTTAATACTTCCGCTTTTATAGATTTGAAGCAATTTACATAAATTTATTTGTATTTTTAAAATAGTGATTCAATAAACTAATCAAAAATTAGTTCTTCTGTATATCAGTGTTAATTGTGTAATAAGATATAAAAATACCTTCGCTAAAATTATTGTGTATATGATCAAGTGGTCGTAAGCCGGGAACAAATAAAGAGCAACCGCAAACATCTCTTCAAAATCAGCAACAGCATCTAAACAATTTTCATTACCATAAACAACCTTCTGTACAGTATCCTAATATCAATTACTAATGAGTTATCAGCAATACGTTATGCCTAACTGTTACCCTATGCCAATGTCATGGCATAATCGGTTTTGGGATCAGGAGTATCAATTCAATGTCAGCAATATGAGTATCCAAGCTACACTTATAATCCTATGACAAGAGATAATCAATTGCAGCAGTATTCTAATTTGCTACAATGGCAACCTCTTACTTACCAACAAAAACAGCAGCAATAACAACAACCTCAACAACAAGGAGCAGATATCTTTAGAGGGACTTTATTGAACGATGCTATGTATATACATTAGTTTACCGGATATCGATGAAGAAGAAGAAGTAAAAGAAAGAGGAGAAGAAACTCTGCCAGCTACAATGAGTACTTCACATGCTTGAACAGAAGAAGTCTAATAGAATGTGAGATATTACAAAATATCAAAAGCATTTAACTGCTCTTGGAAGAGTTTGTTAAGGAAAATAAAAATGATTTTATTGAGAGGCTTCAATTCTATTTAACTAAGCATGCAATAATTAATCAATGTAAGCAGGGATCGGAAATAACAATTATTTTCCAAATTTAAACTGAAAAAAATCACACTAAATACGAAGATACTACATGTTAAATGGACTACCTATAGATGCAATGATTTTTTTTTTATTAAAAAACTCAGCTTTACCGATTATTTTCTGTTTTTTATTTATTCCTCTGAAAATAACAGTTATTTCTTGATTTTTATTTTATTCCTCAGAAAATAAAAGTTATTTTGTGACTTTATTCCTCACAAAATAAAAGCTATTTTGTGGCTTTTATTTATTCCTCAAAAAATAACAGTTACTTTCTGATTTTTACTTTTTGCTTAAAAACATTTAAATTTTTAAAATCAATAAACTATTTAAAAATAAACTTAATTTAACATATAAGAGTTTTTTTATAGACTTTGTCGATAAATTCAAGTTTAAATCGGTTAATATTAATTTTAACGCAAAAATTACGCTTTCTACATTTTAAAAATTAAGAAAAAATAAATAAAAATCATATAGTAACTGTTATTTCGTGGGGAGTAGTAGGGAATTGCCAATTCTGGGACAATTAAAATTGTTAAATTGTGGCTGAAATTGTTAAATTGTGGGCTGAAATTGTTAAATTGTGGCTGAAATTTTAAAATTCTTGGAAATTTGATACCTACGTGTGTGTATGTGTGTGTGTGTGTGTTTTCGGAGGCGCTTTGATGTTTTTGTTTACATAAGGAGTTTTTTGTTTACATTAACCCTTGTGTGAACGGGTGATTTTTTTTGGGGTGACTTTAATTGTGTGAACGGGTGATTTTTTGTGGGGGTGGATTAAGGAGTTTCATAAGATTAAGATTTTATAAGTATATACATATAGATATGCCGACGGGAAAATCATGAAAATGATTTTTCCTAATACCAACGGGAAAATCATGAGATGATTTTTCCTAATACCAATGGAGGGAGTTGTGAAACTTAATTTTTCCTAATGCCTACGGCAATGCATGATTATTTTTCCTAATGCCTACGGCAATGCATGATTATTTTTCCTAATGCCGACGGCAATGCATGATTATTTTTTTCAAATGCCGACGGCAAAACATGATTATTTTTTCTAATGCCTACGGCAATGTATGATAATTTTTCCTAATGCCTACGGCAAAACATGATTATTTTTTTCAAATGCCGACGGCAATGCATGATTACTATATTTCTTAATGCCGACGAGAAAATGATTTTTCCAAAGGGAAAATTGCCAGTGTTGCCAGACTGTATAAATTTGTTATCGTAATACTATATCAGTAATATCAGAGAAAATAGATTTGATGAATACTAGGCGATTCTCATATGAATCGTGGGAACGTGTATGTGTGATTTCCTCACGCTAATAAATTGTTTATAAATAAAATAAATTGTTTATAAATAAAATAATTGAATAAATTAATTTAATTTATTTAATTATTTTATTTATTTATTTATAAAATGTTCTCATGTATGTGAACACCCTAAAATGTTCTCATGTATGTGAACACCCTAATGCTTGTGTGTGGGTGGTCCAGCTTGATTGTCGCTGGTAATTGTATATTGTGTTTATTTGTTTAATAAATATATTTGTATGTATGAATGTATAAATGTATGTATGCATGTATGAATGTATAAATGAATGTATGAATGTATAAATGTGCGATCGTGGGAACTTGTGCGTGGAATATTTTGTGCTTGTGTAGAATACATTTATATTTTGCAACGTAGTCATTTTCTTTGTCTACAATTCTTTTAAAGCAGAGGATTTTCAACTAAGTACAGTCATCAGCAGAGAAACAAAAAGTAAAAATTATGAATGCCGCAAGGCTACTGCTACTAATTTTCGTATAAATACGCCAACTTTTATAACCAACACATCAGTACTTTATTGTATTTACAAGTAGTAGTATCATCAGCAATTGTGTTAAATTCAAATATAAATTCTATAAACTAATTAAAAATGAGTTCTTCTGGATATATGTGTAATAGATGTCATAAGGTATATAAATACCAAAAGTCCTTTTTGGACCATGTTAAAAATCATAGTGTGCAGGATCAAGAGATCGTAAGCCGGGACAGAAATCAAGAGCAACCGCAGTCATCTCTTCAAAATCATCAACAACAGCTAAATACATTTCATCATCATCAGCAACAACCCTCTTTACAGTACCCCCAATATCAACTACCAATGAATCATCAACAATACGGCATACCTAACTGTTACCCTACATCAATGTCATGGAATAATCAGTTTTTGGGATCAGGAGTACCAATGCAATATGAGTATCCAAGTTACAATTATAATCCCGTCACACCAGATAATCAAATGCAGCAGTATTCCAATTTGATGCAATGGCAACCACATACTTATCATCAACAAGAGCAGCAGCAGCAGCAGCACCAGCAGCAGCAACAACAACAACAAGCTCAACAACAAGGTGTGGATATCCTTGGAGGGACCTTTTACAACGATGCTATGGACATAAGTTTACCGGAAAGTGATGGAGAAGTAGATGTAGAAGAAATAGGAGAAGAAACTCTGCCAACTCCAATGAGTACTCCCCATGTCAGGACAGAAGAAGATAATGTGAGATATTATAAAATATCGAAAGCCTTCAAAAATCATATCGCCACATACGCAATTCTAAATAAAAAAGATCAACTTCTCTTGGAAGAATTTATTAAGGAAAACAAAAATATTTTTATGGAGAGACTTCAAATGAATTTAACTAAGCATACCATAATTAAATTTCATGTGAGTATTGTGGCGGAGTATATAAAAATTGTGGGAGAGGAATTGGAGTTGTGCATAATATCACATGTAGCCAAAATGAGTTTACTGACGAAGGCAGACAATATAGAAGAAATATTACGTAAACAGGTTGAGGAGATTTCAACCAAAATGTCCGAATTCGAAGAGCGAGATTCTGGTTGGACTTTATCACGCATAGTCCGAGCAGAAATCAACATCAACAAATCGTCGCTCGTCAAAGGCTCGAATTGGATATCCACTCCTGAAAAACTTATAAGAAGAAAGGCTTGCATCAATATTGAAAATAATGATGAATATTGCTTCAAGTGGTGTCTGATTGCTGCAATGGATACGACGAAATACGATCGGCCAAAACGTTGCAGTTCGTATAATATTCAGGACATTGCTGCAGAGACGATTGTTACGCGAAATGGTGTAGCGTTAAATTTCAAAAATTTAAGCTACCCATTACCACTAAAGAAAATCAAAGAGTTTGAGGCAAACAATCCGACTATAAGTGTGAACGTATTTGGGTATGATGAGGGAGCAGATCAGATCATTGGTCCTTATTATGTGACCAAGGACGAGAAAGTGAACCACGTCAACTTACTACTTTTAGAGAATGCTGCAGGTCATCACTACATATTGATAAAGAATATATCAAGGTAAGTTAAAAAAATATACAACTTTTTTTATTTTAAGGATACAAATACTTGTTTATATACTTTATACTATGTACATTTTACTTATAAACTTTTATTTATTTTTTATCATTCACAGGCTTTTAAGGAATCAGATAACAAAGAACGGACACGAACTACATTTCTGCAACAGCTGTCTCCAGTACACCCATAACGAAAATGGTATGACAAATCATAAGGCGGAGTGCGGTAAAATTGTTACAACTATGCCATCAGGTCCGGATGCAATTCTGAGCTTCAAGGGACATCAAAGAAAAATGGATGTACCCTTCGTGGTATATGCGGACTTCGAATGCATCTTGGAAGAAGTTAGTAATAGTGTAAGTAATAAAACTAGTCTAGTCAAAAAGCACACTCCTTGTGCATTTAGCTATTATATTAAGTGTCTCCATAGCAATAAGTTAGATAAATTAAGGATATACACAGGAAAAGATGCCTCAAAAAAATTTGTATCATATTTAATTAAAGACTGTGAGGATATATACAATAGTCACTTAGTAAATAATAGACAAATGGATACTTTATCCCCTTCTGACATTTATAATTTTTATAGTGCGGTGAATTGTCATATTTGTCAAAAATTTCTAGGTAAAGATCGCGTTAGAGATCATTGTCACATTAGTGGTAAATATAGAGGTGCAGCCCACAATAACTGTAATTTAAATTACCAAATCCCCAAGTTTATACCAGTTTACTTTCACAATTACTCAAATTATGACTCACATCTTTTTATTAAAGAACTAGGTGAAATTTCAATGCAACTGAAAGTACTCCCTCTCAATAAGGAACTTTATATATCCCTCTCCCAATTTACAGAAATGAGTGATGGTCATAAGCTTGAAATAAGATTTCTTGATACAATACGCTTTATGGCTGAGAGTTTGGAATCATTAGCCTGCAATTTGTCGGATAATGATTTCAGAACTATAAGGTCCTTATTTCAGTCAGAAAAAGAATTTCAGCTTATTAAGAAAAAAGGTATTTTCCCGTATGAGTACCTAAATTCATTCCAAAAATTAGATGAGTGTCAGCTGCCTTCACGCAGTGATTTCTTTAATAAGTTAAACAATAAAGAGTGTTCTTTAGAGGAATACTCACATGCTGAAGAGGTATGGAATACTTTTGGTTGCAAAACTATGAAAGATTACATGGAACTTTACTTAAAAACAGATGTCCTCTTACTGACAGATATTTTCGAGAACTTTAGAAAAGTTTGTAAAGGTATTTATGAGCTCGATCCATGCCAATATTATACAGCACCTGGCCTTTCCTGGGATGCAATGCTCAAATACACAAAAATTGAATTAGAATTATTGACAGACATAGACATGTACAATTTTATGAAAAAAGGTATACGTGGAGGGATCGTACAGTGTAGTCAAAGATATTCGAAAGCAAATAACAAATATTTGGAAGATTTCGATAAAGAGAAGCCCTCAGAATTTCTCGTCTATTTAGACGCTAACAATTTGTATGGTTGGGCGATGTCGGAATATCTTCCTCATGGTGGGTTCAGATGGTTATCGCAAGACGAGCTGAATCTGGACCCAAACAGTATAGCTGACAATGGAACAGACGGTTATGTATATGAGGTCACGTTGGATTATCCCTCTCATTTACATGACTTGCATAATGACCTTCCTTTTTGCGCTGAAAATAAAAAAGTTATGCAAGCGAAGTATAGCAAGTTGATAACCGATTTCTCTACAAAGCAATCATACGTGATACACTTTAGAGTTCTGAAACAATGCTTAGAATATGGCTTAGTTTTAAAGAAAACTCATCGTATTCTAGCATTTAAACAATCTCCATGGTTAAAAGGCTATATTGACCTAAATACCAGACATAGGGCCACTGCTAAAAATGCTTTTGAAAAAAATTTTTTCAAACTACTTAATAATGCAGTGTATGGTAAAACCATGGAAAATGTTGATAAGAGGAGAGATGTTAAAATTGTTAATAGTTGGGAGAGAACGAATCGGAACCATTTGGGTGCCCAAGATTGGATATCAAAACCAAATTTTCATAGTTTATCTATATTTTCCGAAGATCTGGTAGCAATCGAAATGACTAGAGTCAAAACCTGCTACAATAAACCAATTTACTTAGGATTTTGTGTACTCGAGCTGTCCAAATGGAAAATGTATAATTTCCATTACGGGTACATGCAACCTAAGTTTAAGACAAAACTCTCATTGAACTATATGGACACGGACTCTTTTATATATTCAATAAAAACGGACGACTTTTACGCTGACATCAAAAATGACATACAAGAACAATTTGATACATCGGACTATCCTACAGACAATATTTATAATTTTCCACTAGTAAATAAAAAAGTCATTGGTATGATGAAGGATGAAAATTGCGGTAAAATAATGACAGAATTTGTTGGGTTGCGATCAAAAATGTACTCATTCAGTGTACAAAATCAAAATGACGTTAAAAAATCGAAGGGGGTAAAGAGAGCCATATTAGATAAATATAGTTTAGCTACTTATAAAAATTGTTTATTTAATAAGACTAATGTGTATGATAATATGTTAACATTTAAATCTAAGCTACATCAGATATATACTAGTCAACTAAATAAGGTAGTCTTAAGTTATGGAGACGATAAGAGAAAAATTAGATCAAATAACATTAATACATATGCATGGTATCATTTTCGTATTAAGGAAACTAACCCTGAATACGAACTTGATATGTTGCTAGATGAGATTGCTAGAATGCAAGAAAATTGTTAAAATTAATTAATTTTTAGTTAATTTTTAAATTGTATATAAAATCATATTCATTAAGAAAAATTGTTGTATATAAAATCCTATTCATTAAGAAAAATTGTTGTATATAAAATCATATTTATTAAATAAGAAAAATTATTGTAAATAAAATCCTATTTATTTTTTAAGAAAAATTATTGTACATATCTATATGAATTTTTAAGAAAAAATTTGAAATAAAATATTGAAAAAAGAATGAAATGGTGTTTATTTCTTTATTGGCTTTACTTCGTTGGATCACACAGTTTTTGTTTTTGTTTATTTGTAAATTCTTGTTTTCATATTGCTTAAACATGCACAGTCTTGTCTTCACATAAATTAAACATGCACAATCATATTGCCTAAGTAGAGAAGGTGAAGAAAACCTAATCGTTGCGAATAAGCTGAGTGAATTTCTAATTCAAAATTCCCAATATCCTGTCTGGCAATAAATTATATTAATTACGTTTATTAAATTATGAATAAAAAGACATTAAAAAGTTTTGTAAAATATAAATGTTTGTGTTTTTATTTAATATTTTCAGTTATTTCATAAAGAAATTTAAGACATAAATGTCGTCCACAGGTAAATGTATTAAAATTCTGATGTTGATTATAGTTGTATTTTATATTTGTACCAAGATATTTGACTACTTCTGAAGGAGGTTGTAAGTTTCCAAAGCTGTCGAAATATTCTTTTTCATTGATGTTTTTATAATATGCTACCCAATGTGTACCAGGTCCTGTTGATACATCTAAATTGATTATTCCACATTCAATTTTCTTTGTTCGTTTTGGTAGAGTATTCAACATGAAAACACCTCTAAAATATGGAATATTTATAGAGAAACGTCTTAGGTCCACATCAGAAAGTGGTCTGTTGGGCAGCATCTCTAAGAGTTTTTTGATTCCTCTTTATGAACTAAACCATAACCCTTTTTATATGGTTTTAAGTAAAGTCCTTTTCCAACTGCTATAGATTCCATCGCTCTATTATGTCTAGTTGCTTCATCAAGTTGATTTTTTGCATTCCTTGTTGCATTAACAGCTTTAGCTATGGCAGCACCTCCAGTTGTTAGACTACCAATTGCACCCAGAGCAGTTAAAATCGGTATTAGAGGTAAAAAACCACCAATTTTTGGGACACGTATCACACGTGGTACTATAATTTGAGATTTTCTTCCTTTTAATGACTTGTTAATAGTTTTTCGTGCAATTTTAATAGCTGTGTTAATATCTAATGGTTTTTCTTTTTTTAGTATTTTTGTTGCAGCTCTAACTGATGTTCTAAATAGTGTTTTAACATTTAGTTTGTTCTTTTTTACATTTTTCTTTTTCTCCACACCCATACCAAATTTTGTTTTGGCTTTCATTGCGTTAGTAACCATATATGCAAATGATTTTTCAGCAAGACTACTATCTTTTGGTAAAACTCGATCCCAAGCGGAGTTTTCAAGTATTTTATCAGCTTTATGTCTGCTACTTAAATCCTTATTTTTGGAATAAGCAATATCGTGATTTTTACACGCAGAGTCCAATAAATTAATTCCTTTATCACCTCGATTTAAACGTTTTTGTAGTTTTGTTCCAGGTCCACAGTACTGATATCCAGGTAGATGAAGTTCAACAGGTAGAGAGTTTATTATTTTGTCTACTAGACCTCTTCCAACGACGGTGTTTTTATGACTAAAAGTTTTCTGATATCGTATAACCATATTATCTAATTTTTCCTATATAAGAGGTAATATATATGAAATGTATTTAGTTACAAAAATGCAGTTAGTAAAACAACATAAAAATATTTTAGTTCGTAATATTGATGATTCAGTGAACATCAGTTCAAAAATAAAGCATAGTCCTCTCTTACCAAATTCTATTCGTGCTCTAATAGTGGGACCATCAAATTGTGGAAAGACTAATGTTATGATTGGCTTGCTAGAAAGTCCTAATGGACTCAAGTTTGAAAACATCTATTTATACTCAAAATCTCTCTATCAACCTAAATATGAATACCTAAAGAAACTAATTTCACCAATTAAAAGTATGGGGTATTATACATTCACCGATAATGAATCAGTTATTCCACCTGACGAAGCTAAAACTAATTCAATTATGATATTTGATGATGTTGCATGTGAAAAGCAGAATAATATACGTACATACTTTTGTATGGGGCGACATAGGGATGTTGATTCATTCTACCTGTGTCAAACATATACCAGAATTCCCAAGCATTTAATAAGAGACAATGCAAATGTTATTATAATGTTTAAGCAAGATGAGACAAATATGAAGCATGTTTATAAGGATCATGTTGCCAGCGATATGAGCTATGAAAAGTTTCAAGAAATTTGTCGAGAATGTTGGAAGGATAAATATGGATTTTTGATGATAAGCAAAGATAACGAATTAAACGATGGTCGCTACAGAAAGCAATTTGACTATTTCATAACTATATAAGCAACTACTCATACAAATTACCTCTAGTTATTAATCTAACTTTAAACTTGATACATCCATTTGCTATAACCTCATCTGATACCTGATAAGCTGATCTGAAAACCAGACCAGGTCCTGATAAGCTGATCTGAAAACCAGACCAGGTCCTAATAAGCTGATCTGAAAACCAGATCAGGTCCTGATAAGCTGATCTGAAAACCAGACCAGGTCCTGATAAGCTGATCTGAAAACCAGACCAGGTCCTAATAAGCTGATCTGAAAACCAGATCAGGTCCTGATAAGCTGATCTGAAAACCAGACCAGGTCCTAATAAGCTGATCTGAAAACCAGATCAGGTCCTGATAAGCTGATCTGAAAACCAGATCAGGTCCTAATAAGCTGATCTGAAAACCAGACCAGGTCCTAATAAGCTGATCTGAAAACCAGATCAGGTCCTGATAAGCTGATCTGAAAACCAGACCAGGTCCTGATAAGCTGATCTGAAAACCAGACCAGGTCCTAATAAGCTGATCTGAAAACCAGATCAGGTCCTGATAAGCTGATCTGAAAACCAGATCAGGTCCTGATAAGCTGATCTGAAAACCAGACCAGGTCCTGATAAACTGATCTGAAAACCAGACCAGGTCCTGATAAGCTGATACCTGATCTAATAGCCTCTTATTTGCTAAACATGGATGAGAAAATTTTAAAACAGTTGGTGTTGACAAGAAATGTCTTGAAGAAAAAGCTTCGTAGTATAAAAACTGGTGAAATAGATACACGTGAACAACTAAGAGATACATTTAAACCTATAACAGAACCACTCAAAGAATTCATAAATAGTTCTAAAAATATTAAAAGAATTCCCATAAAAGAAGAAAGTAAAATGAAGACAGAAGTTGAAAATAATACAAGTTTTAAACCTGAAAAAACATCAGTCAAGATAGAGACAAGTACACCAAAGAAACTAGCAGAAGGAACAATATTCGATAATACCATATTATTTAATGATGCTAATACTGTGAATGATGATGAGGATGATGATGATGATTTTTACTCACAGACTTCCAATACAGAAGATACTTATACTGACTTATCAGCCTTGGAAGGAAGAAATGAATTAGATACAAACTATGGTCCACATAAAGATTTCAATAACGAATGGAAATTTGGTGATAGTAACCTCAAACTTAATGAAGATAAAATACAAGTTGGTGGTCAAATATGGGCTCTAACACCAGGACTATTTTCTCTAATGTTTCATAAAATACCAAAAAATTATGATAAATTTGAACTCGAAATCTATAAAAAGATTTTAATTACTACTAATGCATATAGAAGGGACTATAAACCTGATGGTCAAATTAAGGGTACTAGAGGATATAAATACAAACATATTATTAAGAAATTTATTGACGAGAAAAACCAGAAGAATTTAAACGAATCAACAGGATCTAAGTCAAAAGGTAGTTATTTAGGTGATGGAATGATGGAATTTAACGTCCATAAGCCAAACTATATATACTGGGACGATCCAAATGAGTTAGTAGATCGTCTTCGACTACTGCTTGCATCACAAGGTGCAGGTCATACTAATCACAATAACGAGATTGTATCAATTATTGAAGAACTACGTGAAGCAAATATAATACATTAATTTTAATAAACTATATAAAGTATGTCTGTTGATAAATTTGGACATTATTTAAACGATACTAGCAGCATAATTTCTTTGAAAAATGCACCTAAACTGCTGGGGTTCTTTATGGATACGAACAACAACATTGATGTCCAAAACAAAAGAATCAAAAATGTTGCAAAAGCTCTGGAGGAAAACGATGTTATCAATAAATTGTTTCTGCAAACTCAAATCGAAAAATTAGAAGAGAAATTATTAACATACTTTAAGGAAGATAATACTATAATTCGAGAAGATATTCAAATGCAAATTGAGGAGCTACAACGCGAAATAAAATTAGATATAGAAGAAAATTATAAAATTCAAAAAGACATTCTACAAATTAAAACATCCTTTGAAGAACAAATTGAACAGCTTAATGAGAAAATTTATAGATTGGAAAATTACATGTTTGTATCAATAGCTGAAAGTGCGTCAAGTAGATCACAACACTCTCCAAAAAATCTGTAAAACAACTTAATGTCTTCAAAAAGAAATTTAGTAAACGAACTACATAAGCAAGCTCGAAAAGTTTTTATGCGTCGTAGAGTTGTAATGAAAGGAATAGATGATCTTTGGCAAGCTGATTTAGTTGAAATGGGGATCTATTCTAGAGAAAACAGAAATTATCGATTTTTGTTAACTGTAATTGACACATTTTCAAAATTTGCATGGGCAGTACCACTAAAAACTAAAACTGCACTCGAAACAACCAAGGCGATGGAAAATATTTTTGAATTAGGACGAGTACCAAAAAACTTACAAACAGATGATGGTAAAGAATTTTTCAACAAACACTTTGGAAAATTAATGGATAAATACAACATTAATCACTACTCAACATATAGCAGTATGAAAGCATCAATAGTAGAACGATTTAACAGAACATTGAAAGGAATGATGTGGAAAGAATTTAGCTTTAATGGTTCATATAAGTGGATTGATATATACAAAGATTTAATTAATGCATACAATAGAAAAGTTCATCGCACCATTAAAATGTCTCCGATTAAAGTCAACTCAACAAATGAGGAAAAGCTACTAAATACAGTATACAGTCATTTGAAGATGTACAAAATGTCGAAATTTAATGTTGGAGATCATGTACGCATAAGCAAATATAAGCATACATTTGAAAAAGGTTATACTCCAAATTGGACTACAGAAATTTTCACAATTACAAGAGTTCAAAATACAAATCCTACAACATTCATATTAGAAGATTATCTTGGTAATCCTATTAAAGGTGGATTCTATACTGAAGAACTTTCGAAAACTAGATATCCAAATACATATCTAGTTGAAAAGGTTCTTAAAACTAAAGGAAAGGAGGCATATGTTAAATGGTTGGGATTTTCTAATCAACACAATTCTTGGATAAGTAAGAACGAAATATTATAGCTGAATACCATCATCAACAACAATAGCAGTAATATTAAGAAACTAATGTTAATTTTAAAATAAGAAAATGAAATAAATATGGAAATCATGCTTATAAACCATATGTTGTACTAAACTTTATTTAATTGTAATCAGACAGTTATAATGTCAATAACATTTACTCTGAGCTCTAACTCATCAGAATTATCTGCTAGTTACTTTCCTCCTATTGAATTACATGGTGCATATGAGTGTGCTCTAACTGATTTTCATTCATACAACAGCATTCCAAATGTAGACACCTACAACAATATGTTTCATATAGGGGAACATACAATTGAAATACCAATTGGATCTTACGAATTGAATGATATTGTAGATTTTATACAAGAGCAATACAGAAGACTCTGTCCAGAAAATAAGATTTTTATTGAAGCCAATAACAATACAATGCAAGTTAAAGTTAATAGTTCCAAAGATCCTGTATATTTTAATAAAGGCAACACAATTGGAAAACTTTTAGGATTCAATAGCAAAATCCTAACACCAAACAAATATTATTACTCAGATCTTCCAGTTAATATTTTCAAAGTGAATCTCTTGCGAATTGAAAGTAGTATCGCTATTAACACATATATGAATAACTCCAAATCGCATACACTTCATGAATTTCCGATTAATGTGCCTCCAGGCTATAAAATAGATGAGGTTCCAAGAAATCTCATCTATTTACCTGTGAACACCAGAGAGATAAGTTCACTAACGCTGAGAGTAGTTGATCAACACGGTGATTTAATTAATTTTCGAGGAGAGGAAATTACAATACGAATACATTTGAGGTCAACTAAATAATGCTAATATACAACACAAATACATTGAAAAATAGAGCAGTAACAACAACAACAAGAACATTAAAGCGACCACTTCAACAGAAAGCACTAACAACATCAAATAAAAATTTTCTAAAGTCCTTGAATTTTAAATTGAAGACAAAATGAGTTCAATAATAGATGTCTTAGATAAACCTTTCTCTGATGAGAATATAATCAAAAAGGATTATCATACATATGTACCATACTTACAATCTTACAACAATAATGATGAAATTAGAATTTCAATACAAAATCAAGATTTATACGTGCTACCCAGTGAGAGCTACATTTATGTAGAGGGGTTTGTTGCCGATGATAATGCCCCTAAATCTTCTTCTTCAGAGAACTTTAAATTAAAAAACAACTTTGTAGCATATCTATTTGATGAAATTCGCTATGAGCTCAATGGAATTGAAATTGATCATACAAGATATTTAGGAGCCACGAGCACCATAAAGAACTTGGTTTCTCTATCACCAAACGAAAGCAATGTGATGCAAAATGCTGGATGGAACAAAATTGACGATGTCACTCTTGCAAATGGATTTTTCAATTTCTATGTACCTCTAAAAATGTTTCTAGGATTCGCTGAAGACTACAACAAAGTTATATTAAATGGAAAACATGAACTGATACTCTTGCGCAATAAGAACGACGAAGATCTTGTACGCTCGAGTGTTTCTACTGAAAAAGCTAAACTTACAATTTCACTCATCTCATGGAGAATACCTCATGTTCAATTATCTGACCTTAGCAAATTGAATATGATTAAAATTATTAATAATGGTGCTTCTATACCCATGGCATTTCGCAGTTGGGATTGTCATATTAATCCACAATTAAACACAGGAACTAGCCATATTTGGAATGTTAAACTGGCTGCAAATAGAGAACGCCCCCGTTTTGTGTTGATTGCTTTTCAACAAGAAAATAAATTTGTTCATTGTGATTTGACTAATTTAAAAGTACATTTAAATTCAGTCTCATACCCGTATGATGATCTTAACATAAAGTTCAAAAATGAACGTTATGCAATTCTATATGATATGTATCTAAGATTCCAACAAAGCTACTATATGAAAGAATCTCAACCGCTTCTAACTGCATCAGAGTTTAAGACAAAAGCTCCTATTATTGTAGTAGATGTCAGTCATCAGAATGAATCACTCAATAATGGACCGATTGATATAAAAATAGAATTTGAAACAGCAACTAATATTGCACCAAAGACATCAGCTTACTGCATTCTTATTCATGATCGTATAATAGAATATATACCCATCAAAGGACAAGTTCGAAAAGTGTTATAAATTGAATAACATGGAAAATAACATAATTTTTATAGACGTACAAGGTTTCAAAACTAATTCAAACGATTTCATCGCAAAAGAAGTAGCGATTGTTTTCAACAATTATGAATATAACAACTTCATTATAAAACCACCATTTGATTTTAAATGCTTATCAATAAAAAAGCAAAGAGAAGCAAAGTGGCTAACAAAAAACTATCATCACCTAAGCTGGACTGCTGGATCAGTTTCATTTCATAGCGTTTGCAATTTTTTAAAAGCCAACGTAAGATGTTCTAAAATTTATGTAAAAGGTGAAGAAAAAAGACTATGGTTGGAAAAAATTTCACACCGAAAAACTTCTAACGTTGAGGATATAGGCTGCATCAACTTTAAACAAATGGAAATCAAGTATCCAGAATATTTTTATTGTAATTATCATAAATTTGGTGTATGCGCATTAAGAAATGCCATTTTACTCTCCAAAGAAATATCTTGTTTTAAATGAACTTTTTCACTTTTTAAAATATTTATACTTAAGAATATATGTATGTATGTATTATTATAAAATTTTATAAAATTTTAAACAATAAATGTTTACAAAATAAAAAAATTTAAAAGTGTTTTCTTATTTCAAATACAAACTACATAAAGAGAATAGAAGGAAGTGGGGAGGAGGAGAAGTTAACTTTTTTGCTTACTTGCAAATTTTTATTTTTTGTTTCTCTGCTGATGACTGTACTTAGTTTAAAATCCTCTGCTTTAAAAGAATTGTAGACAAAGAAAATGACTACGTTGCAAAATATAAATGTATTCTACACAAGCACAAAATATTCCACGCACAAGTTCCCACGATCGCACATTTATACATTCATACATTCATTTATACATTCATACATGCATACATACATTTATACATTCATACATACAAATATATTTATTAAACAAATAAACACAATATACAATTACCAGCGACAATCAAGCTGGACCACCCACACACAAGCATTAGGGGGTTCACATACATGAGAACATTTTAGGGTGTTCACATACATGAGAACATTTTATAAATAAATAAATAAAATAATTAAATAAATTAAATTAATTTATTCAATTATTTTATTTATAAACAATTTATTTTATTTATAAACAATTTATTAGCGTGAGGAAATCACACATACACGTTCCCACGATTCATATGAGAATCGCCTAGTATTCATCAAATCTATTTTCTCTGATATTACTGATATAGTATTACGATAACAAATTTATACAGTCTGGCAACACTGGCAATTTTCCCTTTGGAAAAATCATTTTCCCGTCGGCATTAAGAAATATAGTAATCATGCATTGCCGTCGGCATTTGAAAAAAATAATCATGTTTTGCCGTAGGCATTAGGAAAAATTATCATACATTGCCGTAGGCATTAGGAAAAATAATCATGCATTGCCGTCGGCATTTGAAAAAAATAATCATGCATTGCCGTCGGCATTAGGAAAAATAATCATGCATTGCCGTAGGCATTAGGAAAAATAATCATGCATTGCCGTAGGCATTAGGAAAAATTAAGTTTCACAACTCCCTCCATTGGTATTAGGAAAAATCATCTCATGATTTTCCCGTTGGTATTAGGAAAAATCATTTTCATGATTTTCCCGTCGGCATATCTATATGTATATACTTATAAAATCTTAATCTTATGAAACTCCTTAATCCACCCCCACAAAAAATCACCCGTTCACACAATTAAAGTCACCCCAAAAAAAATCACCCGTTCACACAAGGGTTAATGTAAACAAAAAACTCCTTATGTAAACAAAAACATCAAAGCGCCTCCGAAAACACACACACACACACATACACACACGTAGGTATCAAATTTCCAAGAATTTTAAAATTTCAGCCACAATTTAACAATTTCAGCCCACAATTTAACAATTTCAGCCACAATTTAACAATTTTAATTGTCCCAGAATTGGCAATTCCCTACTACTGTGGGGGATAAATAAAAGTAACAAATTAACTTTTATTTTGTAAAGAATAAATAAAAATCAAGAAATAATGATTAAAAAGTAATTTTTAAAATAAAAATCATAACCGTTACGGTCTCTGAATGCAAGTGTTGTTGCAGAGTACATTAAAATTGTTGAAATAGAATTGGAGTTGTGCATTATAACACATGTAGCCAAAATGAGTTTGCTGACTAAGGGAGATAATATAGAAGAACTATTTGGTAAACAGGTTGAGGAAATTTTAACCAAAATGTCCAAATTTGATGAGAGAGATTCTGGTTGGACTTTAACGCGTATAGTCCGAGCAGAAATATATATGAATAAATTGTCTCTCGTCAAAGGATCAAATTGGATATCCACACCTTTAAAATTAGTAAGAAAATTTGCATGCATCAATATAGAAATAATAACGAATACTGCTTCAAGTGGTGTCAGATTGCTGCAATGGTTAATACCAAACACAATTAGCCAAAACGTTTCAGATTTTATAACATCCAAGACATTGCTGCTGAGATGATTTTTACGCGAAATTGTGAGTAGTAGGGAATTGGGCGTTCTGGGACAATTAAAATTGTGAAATTTTTAAATTTTAATTACCCAAATTTTAAAATTCTTGGAAATTTGTGAAATTTGATACCTACGAGGGTGGTTCAATAAGTCCGTCCAATTTTTTGTTTACATAAGGAGTTTTTTGTTTACATTAAGAGTTTTTTGTTTACATTAACTGTTTTTTGTTTATATTAAGTGTATGTATGTTTGTATGTATGTATGTGTGTATGACCGTGGGAACTTGTGCGCGGAATATTTTGTGGGAATACATTAAGGGGGCTTATAGGTTTGAAGCTTTTATATGTATATGATTTTCTAATGGCGACGGGATAACATCTTTATTTTTTTCAAATGCCGACGGGAAAACATGTTTATTTTTTTCGAATGCCGTCGGGAAAAATGTTTATTTTTTTTTCAAATGCCGACGGGAAAACATGTTTATTTTTTTCAAATGCCGACGGGAAAATCATGGAAATGATTTTTCCTAATGCCGACGGAAAATTTGTGTGTCTAGCTGTAGGAATTGGAGTTTGGCTGTGCTTGGTAGAGGGCGGGGTGTGTCTAGCTGTAGAAATTGAAGTCTGGCTGTGATTGGTGGAGGACGGGGTTTGTCTTGATTATGAGACCTTAAGGCTGACCGTGGTTTGGGTAGGTGAGGGTGTTTTGTAATATGTAACCGTGGGAATTCGGTGACGTTTATGCTTGTTGGAGGTAGATCGACTGGTGGAGGGCGCGGAGTTGTTGTAATATGTATCCGTGGGAATCTGTGTACATGTATGTATGTATGTATATCTGTAAGAGTTTAAGGCTGTTTGTGATTTATGAAAGGCGACGTGAGAGTGTTCATGTAATACGTGTCCGTGGGAATCTGTATCTATGTATGTTTGTAGGAGTTTAAGGCTGATTGTGATTTGAGGTGGGGGAGGGTGTTGTTGTGATAGAAAGATAGAATGTGCCTATGTGTGTATATGTATGTATGTATATGTAGCAGTTTAAGGCTGTCCTTGATTTCTGGTAGCCGAAAGGAGGGGGGGGGGGGGTGTTATTGTAATATAAGTCTATAGGAATTTGGGTGTTTATATGTCTGTGCATGTATGTCTGTAGGAGTTTAAGGCTGATCGTGATTTGGATTATTGAGATTGATCGGTGACCTTAAAAATTTGTGTATGTATATCTGTAGGAAATTTAAGGCTTATCGTGATTTATAAGGGGCGAAGTGTTCATGTAATATATAGCCGCGTTATTTGTGTGTATATCTGTAGGAGTTTAAGGCTAATCATGATTAATGAGAGGCGAGGTGAAGGTGTTCATGTATATGTATCCGTATTTGTGTGTATGTATGTCTATATGACTTTAAGGCTGATTGTGATTTATGTTGTTGAGATTGATATATTGTATGTTACCTTGAGATTTTGTGTATGTATATCTGTAAGAACTTTTGGCTGACTGTGATTTGTGAGGGGAGGGGCGTTGTTGAAATAGGTTTAATTTTTTGTAGATGAATTTTAGTATGTGTGTGTGTATGTGATTTTCTCACCCTAGTATTTATATGTACTTAGAAATAAATTGTTTCTCATATAAAAATTTTTTGCTAGAAAATATTATCATATATCTGAACTTCCCTAATTCTAGTATGTTTTTCATATTGGAGGATGAGATTGCTTTATATTTTATCAAGCTTAAATTTGTCCAGTGTTAAAGTATGTCGTTAAAAAATTTTTTTATATTTGTATAAATATTAATTTCAGATTTTGCAAAATTCTTGTGTACGATCGTGGTGATTTTGCGTGTATGCGCGATAGAGTTTGAATGGTCTGCGATAAGTTTGTTTATTTAAGTACATTTCTCTCCTTCGACTTTCGTCTTCAAGCCTCAATAGCTTGGAGAACGGTTTGTATGTTTGCATGATGTATATATGTAAGTGTAATTGTTAAAATCCAAGAAATACTTGAGCATGGGTAAGAAAGTTGATAATATGTGTACATATGGGTCTACAAATTGATTTTATGTATCTATGTATGTACATACAAATAAGTCTGGGGCTCCCTGTTTAAATACATTTTTTTGTAATGTGCGGTCTTTTATAGCTGTTGTAAATATTCGCCTGGTCTTTTGTATATAGATGTGAAATATCTCCATAGTTTTTTTTTTATTTGAAATTAAAAAACGTTCTTTTAATTTTTAGATGTATTTACTTACTTAAAAGTTTGTTAGGAGTTTCTGTTTTAAGTAAAATTGAATTCCTCTCTAGTTGTAGTAACTATAGTAGAAATATTTAATATATTTTATTTCCATTTGTTTAAAGTTGATGTAGCCTATATAGTCAACGTTAGAAATTTTTCGGTGTAAAATTTTTTCTAACCATCGTCTTTTTTCTTCACCTTTTACATATGTATATTTTAGAATACTTTGCTTGTCATTCCTTTTTTATTGATAAGCATTTAAAATAAAATGGTGGTTTAATAATGAAATTGTTATACTCATTATTGTTGAAAACATCCGCTACTTCTTTTTGTAATGAAAATCATTCGAATTAGTTTTGAAACCTTACATGTCTATTAAAACTATTTTTTTCATTCATATTACTTAATTTATAAGACTTTCCATACTTTCTATTATTCGATTATCAGTCAAAATGCATTAGCTGAGGTCTATATCAATTGACCCGCTTTTGAATAAATGGAGCTTTTATCTTAAACTCTGATGCAGTTACAAGCGCTTGAAATTCTTTCATATACGTGTAGTAGATACATATCATATAGATACTTATCATATAGAACTTCATAACTTTCATGTTTTAATTTTATATTAAGATCATCATATGGATATGAGAAAAATGAACTCGTTTTTTGTGAATTTTGGTCTATCCTCTCGACGGTTCCTCTAGTATATATGACGACTTTGCATGTCGGAATTTCTGGCTGTCTCTTGTCGGCGTTATGGGTAATTAAATGTTAAAATTTTAATTGCCCAAATTGTACTACTTGATAATGTTACTATCTTTACATTAATAGGCTATATGTTTATTTTATAAAGGGTGATCGTCTATGCCTTTTATGGTTTTTTATAATTGTTTTATTTTTAAGTTTTTTTTCTCTCATTGTATTAAAGTTTAGCGTATTGTATACATATTTCTGCTATGTTTAAGTATGCTTTGTTTTCATGTGAGACAGGCTTTATATATCAGGTGGTCAGTCAGTCTCTTGTTTAATTTATTTTTTTCTTCTGATGTATAACTACTTTTTTTTGATTCTACTACTTGAAATAGAGAACATTAATATAATTTTTAAATCCATTATTTTTAATAAAAATATATACATATGTGAGTGTGTACATATGCAAATGTATTCATATCTACATACATATATGCGACTATATTTATGTATGTAGAAATTAGTTTACATACAAAGAAATACATGTTTAATAAACAAGTATTGCACCAAATCGATCTTCAAAAACTCAGTCACCTCTGCCATGAATTCAGCCTAGGTGTTTTCATATAGTGTCAGAAACATTGGAATATCTACGTTTGAAGGAATTTTTGCTTCAAATATTTCTACATCAGATTTGCTGGTTGACTCCTTGAAGTTATTGTTGGTGATGTAGTTTGAGTTGTATCGGATTCAGATATTATGATTTCTCACTTAAGAAAGGTCCTCATCACCTTCTATCAGGTTTTTATATTTTTCTAACATGCATGTCTTAGCATGCTTTTGTCCATAGTGACGCAAGCGTCCGAGATGTAGTGGTGTTTCAGTTAAAAATCTAAACTATTAGAATTTACGATTTCGCTATTTTTATTCTTTTACAAAGTATATACATATTTATGTATTTCATTTAGCATAGAATCATAATATTTCTTTACTTTCAAAATTATGTGACGTGAGGAATTCTTTTAAATTTGCATGCTTCGGCATGCTTTCAATATTTTTTCTGTAAATTTATTTAATACTCATACAGATACAGATATAAAGTAAGATCTGCTTATATTGCATTTTACAATTTATGTATGCTTCAGCAAGATTCCAGTTAGTATTAAGTTAATTATCTTTCTTAAGACCTATCATTCCTAATCATTCCTTCAAAAATACAAACCAAACTAGATTTTACCTGTTTAATTTTATTTTTTACTTTCATTAAATTTCAACATTTTATTCATCTTCAAATTATTATATTTAGCAGCTTTTTCTCATTTGTTGAGTTAACTTTAATCGGAAACATGTAAATAATGAGATGTATACGAGTGCATTAAGTAATTCTTTGTATATTTCAATACACTTATATGAACCATCATCACATAATTCCTTTGGATGATCTATTAAATCATTCTACTATTGATGCTTTCATATTAAGTAATGTTTAATATTCTACTTATACATGAATTTTCCAGTGTCTATTAAAAAATTCTTTACAATCATCCATTTGTAAGTTTTTTGGTACTCGTAACATTTCAAAAATATTTTTTCGAGTGCAACTTTTATTTTCAACGGTATTGACCATAGAAACTTTGAGAATGAATCATTTACAGTCTACAATAATCAATAATTTCTATTTTCTGTAGAATAGTTTCCCATTTCACCTAAATGAGCTCCATAACAGATCAACTATTCCTTTCATTACATATCTACAATGCACAAACAATTTTCGAGATTTATTATAGAGTTTGTTTACTAAATTTCTTTTTAAAGACATTGAATTGTTTTAAATATTTTTTGGAGAGTGTTGTGATCTACTTGATGCACTTTCAGCTATTTATACTATCATGTAGTTAATTTTCAAATCTATAAATTTTATCGTTCAGCTGTTCAATTTGTTTTTTTAAAAGATGATTTAATTTTTAATATATGTTTTTCAATTTTATAACTATCTTCTATTTCTAATTGTATTTCACGTTGTACTCCATCAATTTGCATTTTATTATATTCTTAAATTATATTAATTCCTTAAGCTGTATTATTAATTTGTCCTATAGTTTATCGTTTTGAGTTTCCAGAAACAATTTACTCATAACATCATTCTCCGTCAGTGAATGATGATGATTCTCTATCCATGTATTAGTAGAAATTATATATTTTATATAGTTTTCAAAATCAAATTTCTCATAGTATTTCCATGTTTTATTATCAATCATTAAATAAAATAAAGCTACTATTAGAGCCTATATTTGACCATCAACTTGTATTTTATCTTCATTTAGTTTTAGGTTACTATCACCAAATTTCCATTCATTATTCAAATCTTGATGTGGGCCATAGTTTGTATCTAATTCATTTCTTCCTTCCAAGACTGATAAATGAGTATAAGTGTCTTCAGAATTGGAAATCTATGAGTAAAAATCATCTTCATCATCCTCATCATCATTCTCAGTATTAGCATCATTAAATAAGATGATATCATCAAATATTGTTCCTTCTGAAAGTTTGGTGTACTTGTCTCTATATTGACTGATGACTTTAAACTTATATTATTTTCAGCTTCTATCTTGATTTTACTTTCTTCTTTCTTGCGAAATCTTGCAATATTTCTAGAACTATTTATGAATTCTTTGAGTGGTTCTGTTATACGTTTAAATGTATCTTTTGTTGCTCACATGTATCTATTTCACAAGTTTTTATACTACGAAGCTTTTTCTTCAAGACATTTCTTCTCAACACCAACTGTTTTAAAATTTTCTCATCCATGTTTAGCAAATAAAAGGTATCAGCTATTAGATCAGGTATCAGCTATCAGATCAGCTTATCAGGTAGCTGGTCTGGTTTTCAGATCAGCTTATCAGGACCTGGTCTGGTTTTCAGATCAGCTTATCACGACCTGGTCTGGTTTTCAGATCAGCTTACCAGGACCTGGTCTGGTTTTCAAATCAGCTTATGAGGACCTGGTCTGGTTTTCAGATCACCTTATTAGGACCTGGTCTGGTTTTCAGATCAGCTTATCAGGACCTGGTCTGGTTTTCAGATCAGCTTATCAGGACCTGGTCTGGTTTTCAGATCAGCTTATCAGGACCTGGTCTGGTTTTCAGATTAGCTTATCAGGACCTGGTCTGGTTTTCAGGTCAGCTTATCAGGACCTGATCTGGTTTTCAGATCAGCTTATCAGGACCTGGTCTGATTTTCAGATCAGCTTATCAGAACCTGGTCTGGTTTTTAGATAAGCTTATCTGATTTAGATTGGGTTATCAGCTTACAAGTAGCTGGCCATTTATAACATTTAGATGAATGAAATTTTTTGGTGTAAAATTTTTTCCAACCATCGTCTTTTTTCTTCACCTTTTACATATGTATATTTTAGAACACTTTGCTTCTCTTTCTTTTTTTATTGATAAACATTTAAAATCAAATGGTGGTTTTATAATGAAATTGTTATACTCATTATGGTTAAAAACATCCGCTACTTCTTTTTGTAATGAAAATCATTCGAATTAGTTTTCAAACCTTACACGTCTATTACAACTATTTTTTTCATTCATATTACTTAATTTATAAGACTTCCCGGACTTTATATTATTCGATCATCATTAAAAATGCAGTAGTAGTAGTCCTTGGTTGCTAAATTTCTATATCAATTGACCCGCTTTTGAATAAAAGGAACTTTTATCTTAAACTTTATTGCATTTGGAAGTGCTTGAGATTCTTTCATATAATAGCTTTGTTGGAATCTTAGATACGAGTACATATAATATAGAATTGCATAACATTTATTTTTAATTTTTATGTTAAGATCATCATTATTTGGATATGAGACTGAATTTAAATGTACTTTTAATTAGTTAAATCATAATGAGGAAACTTGTTTTCTTCTTGAATAGCGATCAACAGAAAACGAAATCGTTTTCTTACAATTTAGGTCTGGCCTCTCAACGGTTCCTCTAGTATACAAGATGACTTTCTATGTCAACATATCTGTCTACTCTTTGTCAGCGTTAAGGGACAATTAAATATTAAAATTTTAATTCCTCAAATTGTGTTACTTCATACTGATAATATGTTTTCATTAATAAGGTATATGTTTATCTTATGAAGGTTACTCGCCTATGGCTTTTATCTGATGTTCTAAATGATTTTTTTTTCTCATTTTATTAAAGTTCAGCATATTGTGCATATATTTCTGATATTTTTAAGTGCGCTTTATTGATCTGTCAGACAAAGTGTACGTATCAGTTGATCACTCAGTCCCTCTTTTTAATAATTTTTTTTCTTTTAATGTGTCACTACTATTTTTTCGGATTTTACTACTTGAAAAGTGAATATTTGTCTAATTTATAAATGTATTCATATATACATATAGGTAAATATATGTATGTATGTATAGAGAAATTACTTTATCTACAAGAAACACATGTTTAATAATCAACTATTCTAGAAAATATATCTCAAATAATTCAGTTACCTCCACGATCAATTCACCGTCTGTGTTTTCATAGTATCAGAAACATTAGAATATCTATGTTTGAGAGAATTTTTACATCGAGTTTTTCTACATGAGGTTTGCTGGTTGACCCCCTTGAAGTTATTGTTGACGTAGGCTGGGTTGTATCACATTCAGATGTAATCATTTCTTACTTAAAAAAGGTCCTCATCACCATCAACCATATCTGTATACATTTCATTCATGAGTTGGTTTGATCCAGATACAATTGCTGTCTACAGATTAATAATTAGAAACAAGTTTCTCATCACCTTCTAACAGATTTATATATTTTGCTAGCATGCATGCCTTAGCATGCTTCTATCGATAGTGACGTGAGAGTCCGACCTGTAGTGGTGTTTCAATTCAAAATCTATACTATTAGAATTTAAGAATTCACTCTTCTGAATTTTTTACCGAGTAGATACATATGTATTTCATTTAGCATAGAATCATAATATTTCTTTACTTACAAAATTATATGACGTGAGGAATTCTTTTAAATTTGCATGCTTCGGCATGCTTCAATATTTTTTCTGTAAATTTATTTAATACTCATACAGATACAGATATAAAGTAATATCTGCTTATATTGCATTTTACAATTTATGTATGCTACAGCAAGATTCCAGTTGAAGTCCATATTTATTCAGTAAGTTTGTTTGATACTAATTCATATACATATACATTCTTAAAGATTGGAAATCTAAGTCCAATTTATGTAGTTTATCTATATTTTCTAAAGATTTGATAGCTATAGAAATGAATAGAGTGAAGATCTATTATAATAGCCTAAGGGCATATTTTAAAATTTCGCTTGCTAGAGCTTTCGAAATGGAAAATGTACAATTTTCACTATAAAAAGTGATAATATTATGTGTTACTGAATATTACACTGTGTTGTAATTTATTTTGAACGCTTAAGTTTTCACAATATTTCATACAGGCCAACAAGTTTAGAGAATTTCCAGTATATTAAGTTAATTATCTTTCTTAGGACCTATCAATCCTAATCATTGCTTCAAAAATACAAACCAAACTAGATTTTTCCTGTTTAATATTATTTTTTACTTTCATTAAATTTCAAAATTTTGTTCATCTTCAAATTATTATATTTAGCAGTTTTTTCTCATTTGTTGAGTTAACTTTAATCGGAAACATTTAAATAGTGAGATGTATACGAGTGCATTAAGTAATTCTCCCATTCGAATCAACAATCAAAGTATTCCTCAACATTCTCAAGTGATCGAAGGCTTACATGGAAATATCAGTAGTAGGGAACTACCAATACTTTCGCCGATTAAAATTGTGAAATTTTGCTGAAATTTGTAAATTTCAGTGCAAAATTTTCTGAAATTTTAAAATTTGGGTAATTAAAATTTGAAATTTGTGAAATTGTGTTTTTTGTTTACATTAGGAGTTTTTTGTTTACATTAACTGTTTTTTGTTTATATAAGGAGTTTTTTTTATTACTACATACGAGGGTGAATCGCCCTAATAAGTCTGGTTTTTTATGACCGTGGGAATTTGTATGGGGGTGGATTAAGCGGTTTCATAAGATTAAGATTTCATAAGTATACATATATACCGACGGGAAAAATCATGAAAATGATTTTTCCTAATACCAGCGGGAAAATCATGAGATGATTTTTCCTAATACCAATTGTGAAATAGTGAAAATTTATTTTTCCTAATGCCGACGGCAATGCATAATAATTTTTCCTAATGCCGACGGCAATGCATGATTATTTTTTTCAAATGCCGACGGCAAAACATGATTATTTTACCTAATGCCTACGGCAAAACATGAATATTACTTTCAAATGCCGACGGAAAAACATGATTATTATTTCCTAATACCAAAGGGAAAATTGCCGTGTTGCCAGACTGTAGAAATTTGTTATCGTAATACTATATCAGTAGTATCAGAGAAAATAGATTTGATGACTACTAGGCGATTGTCATATGAATCGCGGGAATGTGTTTGTGTGATTTCCTAACGCTAAAAATTGTTTATAAATAAAATAAATTGTTTATAAATAAAATAATTAAATAAATAAAATTAATTTATTTAATTATTTTATTTATTTATTTATAAAATGATCTCATGTATGTGAACATATGGGGTGGTCCAGCTTGATTATCACAGATAATTGTGTATTGTGTTTATTTGTTTAAGAAATATTTATTTCATAACATTATGAAATTCTTGAATGTGTATTTATGTATGTATGTATATACATATGTATGTATGTAAATTTGTGCGATCGTGAGAACTTGTGCGTGGAATATTTTATTGAATACATTTATATTTTGTAACATAATCATTTTCTTTGTCTACGATTATTTTAAAGCAGTGGATTTTCAACTAAGTACAGTCATCAGCAGAGAAACAAAAAGTAAATATGCTGCAAGGATACTGCTACTAATTTTCGTATAAATACGCAAACTTTCCTAACCAACACATCAGTACTTTATTGTATTTAGCAGCATCATCAGTTGTGTTAAAGTGAAATAATAATAATAAAATAATTAAAAATGAGTTCTTCAGGTTATATGTGTAATAGATGTAACAAAGTTTACAAATATCAAAAATCCTTTTTGAATCATCTTAAGACCCATAGTGTGCTGAATCAAAGGGTGGTAAGCGAGGGCACATCTCTTCAAAATCAGCAGCAGCAGCTAAACACTTTTCATCATCATCATCAGCAACAACCATCTCTACAATACCCTCAATATCAACTACCAATGAGTTATCAGCAATACATTATGCCAAACTGTTACCCTACACCAATGTCATGGAATAATCAGTTTTTGGGATCAGGAGTGCCAATGCAATGAGCATTCAAATTACAATTATAATCCCAATTTGATGCAATGGCAACCTCTTAATTAGCATCAACAAGAGCAGCAGCAACAACAACAAGCTCAACAACAAGGTGTGGATATCCTTGGAGGGACTTTATACAACAATGCTATGGATATAAGTTTACCGGAAAGGGATAGAGAAGTAGAAGAGAAGAAACTCTGCCAACTCCAATGAGTACTTCACATGCTAGGACAGAAGAAGTCGAAGAGAATGTGAGATATTACAAAATATCAAAAGCCTTCAAAAATCATATCGCCACATACGCAATTCTAAATAAAAAAGATCAACTTCTCTTGGAAGAATTTATTAAGGAAAACAAAAATATTTTTATTGAGAGGCTTCAAATGGATTTAACTAAGCATATAATTATTAAATTTCATGTGAGTATTGTGGCGGAGTACATCAAAATTGTTGAAGAAGAATTGGAGTTGTGCATAATATCACATGTAGCCAAAATGAGTTTGCTGACGAAGGCAGATAACATAGAAGAGTTATTCCGTAAACAGGTTGAGGAGATTTCAACCAAAATGTCCGAATTTGAAGAGCGAGATTCTGGTTGGACCTTGTCACGCATAGTCCGAGCAGAAATCAACATCAACAAATCGTCGCTCGCCAAAGGCTCGAATTGGATATCCACACCTCAAAAATTAGAAAGAAGAAAAGCTTGCATCAATATACAAAACAATGATGCTGCAATGGATAGCACCAAATACAACCAAGAACGTTGTAGTTCTTACAACATCCATGACATTGCTGCTGACATTATTTATACGCGAAATGGTGTAGCGTTAAATTTCAAAAATTTAACGTACCCATTAGCACTAAACAAAATCAAGGAGTTCGAGGTGAATAATCCGGCAATAAGTGTGAACGTATTTGGGTATGATGAGGGGGCAAATCAGATCATTGGTCCTTATTATGTGACCAAAGATGAGAAAATAAATCATGTAAACTTGCTGCTTTTAGAGAATGGTGAAGTTCATCACAACGTTTTGATAAAGAACATGTCGAAGTAAGTTAAAAAATTATACAGCTCTTTATTTTATATATTTTTATAAAATATATACGTTTTATTTATAAACTTTTTTCTATTTTTATTTTTTATTATTCACAGACTTTTACAGAAGCAGACTACCAGGAATGGACACAAACTAATTTTCTGCAATAGCTGTCTCCATAGCGAGAGTGGAATGACTAATCATAAGGGGGAAAATCGTTACAAATATGCCATCAGGTGCGGATGGATGTGCCCTTCGTAGTATATGCGGACTTCGAATGCATATTAGAAGACATTAGTAATAGTGTAAGTAGTAAAACCAGTCTTATCAAAAAGCACACTCCTTGTGCATTTAGCTATTATATTAAGTGTCTCCATAGCAGTAACTTAGATAAGTTAAGGATTTATACAGGCAAAGATGCCTCAAAAAAATTCGTGACATATTTAATTAAAGATTGTGAGGATATTTATAATAATTATTTAGTAAATAATAGGCAAATGGATACTTTATCCCCTTCTGATATTTATAATTTTTATATTGCGGTGAATTGTCACATTTGTCAAAAATTTCTAGGTAAAGATCGCGTTAGAGATCATTGTCATATTAGTGGTAAATTTAGAGGTGCAGCCCACAATAACTGTAATTTAAATTACCAAATCCCCAAGTTTATACCAGTTTACTTTCACAATTACTCAAATTATGACTCACATCTTTATATTAAAGAACTAGGTGAAATTTCAATGCAACTGAAAGTACTCCCTCTCAATAAGGAACTTTATATATCCCTCTCCCAATTTACAGAAATAAGCGACGGTCATAAGCTTGAAATAAGATTTCTTGATACAATACGGTTTATGGCTGAGAGTTTGGAATCATTAGCCTGCAATTTGTCGGATAATGATTTCAGCACTATAAGATCCTTATTTCAGTCAGAAAAAGAATTTCAGCTTATTAAGAAAAAAGGTATTTTCCCCTATGAGTACCTAAATTCATTCCAAAAATTAGATGAATGTCAGCTGCCGTCACTCAGTGATTTCTTTAATAAGTTGAACAATAAAGAGTGTTCGTTAGAGGAATACTCACATGCTATAGAGGTATGGAATACTTTTGGTTGCAAAACTATGAAAGATTACGTGGAACTTTACTTAAAAACAGACGTCCTCTTACTAGCAGATATTTTCGAGATCTTTAGAAAAGTTTGCAAAGGTATTTATGAGCTGGATCCATGTCATTATTATACAGCACCTGGACTTTCCTGGGATGCAATGCTCAAATACACAAAAATTTAATTAGAATTATTGAAAGACATAGACATGTACAATTTTATGAAAAAAGGTATACGTGGGGGAATCGTACAGTGTAGCCAAAGATATTCGAAAGCGAATAACAAATACTTGGAAGATTTCGATAACCGATTTCTCTACAAAGCAATCATAGGTGATACACTTTAGAGTTCTGGCTTAGTTTTAAAGAAAACGCATCGTATTCTAGCATTTAAACAATCTCCATGGTTAAAAGGCTATATTGACCTAAATACCAGACATAGGGCCACCCCTAAAAATACTTTTGAAAAAAACTTTTTCAAACTACTCAATAATGCAGTGTATTGTAAAACAATGAAAAAAGTGGATAAGAGGAGAGATGTGAAAATTGTCAATAGTTGGGAGAGAACGAATTGTAATCGATTGGGTGCCCAAGATTGGATATCAAAACCAAATTTTCATAGTTTATCTATATTTTCTGAAGATCTGGTAGCTATCGAAATGAATAGAGTCAAAACCTGCTACAATAAACCAATTTACTTAGGATTTTGTGTACTGGAGCTTTTCAAATGGAAAAGGTATAATTTCCATTACGGTTACATGCAACCTAAGTTTAGGACAAAACTCTCATTAAATTATATGGACACGGACTCTTTTATATATTCAATAAAGACGGACGACTTTTACGCCGACATAAAGAATGATATGGAACAACAATTTGATACATCGGACTATCCTACAAACAATACTTATAATTTTCCATTAGTAAATAAAAAAGTAATTGGTATGATGAAGGATGAGAATTGCGGTAAGATAATGACAGAGTTTGTTGGGCTGCGATCAAAAATGTACTCATTCAGTGTACAGAACCAAAATGACACTAAAAAATCGAAGGGGGTAAAGAGAGCCATATTAGATAAATATAGTTTAGCTACTTATAAAAATTGTTTATTCAATAAGACTAATGTATGTGATAATATGTTAACATTTAAATCTAAGCTGCATCAAATATATACTAGTGAATTAAGTAAGGTAGTCTTAAGTTATGGAGACGATAAGAGAAAAATTAGATCAAATAACATTAACACGTATGCATGGTATCATTTTCGTATTAAGGAAACTAACCCTGAATACGAACTTGACAAGTTGCTAGATGAAATTGCTAGAATGCAAGAAAATGGTTAAAATTAATTAATTTTTAGTTAATTTTTAAATTGTACATAAAATCTTAGTTATTAAGAAAAATTATTGTAAATAACATCCTATTTATTTATTAAGAAAAACTATTGTACATATGTAAATGAATTTTTAAGAAAAATTATTGTAAATAAAATCCTATTTATTTATTAAGAAAAACTATTGTACATATGTAAAAGAATTTTTAAGAAAAAATTTTAAATAAAATATTGAAAAAATAATGAAAATGTGAATGGTTTTTATTTCTTTATTGGCTTTACTTCGTTGGATCAAAAAAATTTTTATTTTTGCTTATTTGCAAATTCTTGTTTTCATATCGCTTAAACATGCACAGTAGTCTTGTTTTCTTTGAGAGGTTCTGCACAAGAAAAATTTAATTTCACAATATTATGAAATTCCATTAAATTTCATTAGATATTTTCGTAAAGACCAAAAATTTAGATAATCGGATAAGTCCTTATATTTTTCACTACATACAAGTTTCTGTTATTTTCTATTCGAACAGATGATTCCTAATTTTCCTTTAAAAAAAATAATACAAAACAAGGAATATTTTAATAATTCAATTTTATTTTATTTTATTTCTGTTAATAATACCATTTAATTTAATTTCTTAAATATGTTATTTATAATGATGGAAACATTTCATAGTATCCAATTATAAGATTGTAGCGAGAAGCTAATTTTATTAAATTATTGGTTGGTCCTTTAGAGACACAGTGGTCAGCTTAAGTCCTCAACCGAACAACGTCCACAAGAGTCTTTGACAGGCTACAAGGGTTAGTTGTTTTCTTAATAATTATTTTAATGAAATACGCCTTTTAAGTTTTCTTCCGTCTTGTAGTGTTCAGCTTGAAAGCTGCGTATTCAATGAATTCTTTATTTTTCAATTATCACTTAAGACTAGTTTAGTTAAGCAATACAACGAATGTAGTATAAAGCAAAATTAATGATAATACAGACTACATGAGAGTTTCAAACTGTAAATGTCATCATTTAATAACAAGGTTGTATTTACAAAGCTGATATAAGTGAAGTAATTGGTAATTTATATATTATTAGTTTGGCCGTTAGCTAACTTTGAATTTAAATTAATAAGATTTCAATATCAAATAATTAAAACATACAATAAACAATTTCAACTCAGTTAGATTGTAGTTTAGGTGTATTTTAATATAACTAGTCTAATTTTGTATAAACTAAGGTAAGCAATTCATTCATAATTATATTAAATACAGGGCTCTACAACCTCCCCCTCTGTTGCATAGTATCGTCCCGATCGTGCAACAGCATCTCTATCTTCTCTCGGGTTAATTTGTTTGTTTTTTCTGTAGGCGTGTTGATCTTCTACACTTTGAAGTTATCTGGGTTGGATTTTCATCTTTACGCTGCGTTTTTGCGATGTTGTTGTTTGTAGTAGGGTTTTCGTTGGAGCGGTTTTGGTTATCAGATCTCTTGGGACGGCCTCTTTTTTGTATTGGATATATTGGTTTTGTTGGATTACCCTCATATGGAATTAACGCCGATACATGGTGCGTAGCTATTGGAATTTTTAAATTTTCTTCGTTTGCTATCGTAAAGCAACACGATCCCTTTTTGTTTATAACAATGTAGGGACCATCTCGACGAGGCGTAAATTTGGATGTGAGACCTTGGCTTGCTTTACTTAGGATGTGTGTGGCAACTAGTACTTTGTCACCAATATTAATATTTGCTTGTGGTCTTCGAGTGTGATCAACTTTAATTTTATTTTTATCTTGCATTTGTTCTTGCGACTCGTTTGCTAACTCTAACGTGTTTGCTAGACGTAACAAATGTGGGGTAATTTGTGGAATAAAGTTTTCAGCATTTATAATTGCTTTCAAGTCATATTTCATCTCTGTTGGTGTTCTCCGTTCTCTTCCAAACGTTAAGTATGAAGCAGCTATCGCACTTAGCTGTGTTCATTGCGAACCTTATTGATGGTAGCACTAAATTCCATTTATTGTGCTCCTTTTTCACAAAAATTGATAATTGCGTTTTCAAATCACGGTTTTTACGTTCAACGGGGTTTGCCTCTGGATGATATATTGGCGTAAATGTTTGTTTTATATTGAGGCAAAATGTTAATTTTTGCATCAACGATGATATAAACTGGGTTCCGTTATCGGTGTGAATTCTGGGTGGAATGCCATATCTGAGAAATACTTCGTTTAGTAGTGTTATAGCGCAGTTTTCTCCTGAAGCTTCTCTTAGCGCAAATAACTCAACCCACCGGGTACATATGTCTTCTACTACTAAAATCCACTGATAGCCATCTTTAGTTTTTGGCAATGGCCCAAACAAATCAACAGCGATTATTTCAAAACGCTTATTGCTGCATACAGTTTGTAAAAGACCCATTGGTTTCGTGTTGGTTGGTTTATATTTCTTGCATTTATAGCATGCTTTTACATATTTTTCGATATCTGATCTAATTCCAGGCCAGTAGAACAAGCGTGTGATGCGGTTTGTAGTTTTTTCGATCCCATAGTGGCCAGCTGTTTTATCATTATGGTATTTAGCAAGTATTTCGCTACGAAAAGGTTTTGGTATGACTATCTGACCATTTTCTGAATCTTGTTCAGAACAGCATCTATAGAGTACACCGTCAATCATTATATATCCTCTGCTTGTATAGCGAAATAAGTTTTCATCATCGTTTTCAAATGATGTTATAATTTTTTTTATATCCGTATCTTCTAATTGTGCCTTACGAAATTCTTCAGCATCTATTCTAGGGAAATCTATTTCAATGTGATTACAATAGCATATTTCTGCACATATATTATTTGTACAGGGAGGTCTTGACAAGGTATCAGCAATAATATTCTGTTTACCAGGTGTATATGAAAACTTTATGTTATAGCTTTGTAATAATAAGGACCAACGTGCTAGTCTTCCTGTGGGTGACTTTAACGTAAAAAGCCATCTTAACGGTTGGTGATCAGTAAACACTTCTATTTCAGCTCCTTCAATATAGCCTCTGAACTTTTGTACTGCCCATACGACTGCTAACGCCTCTCTCTCCGTAGTAGAATAGTTTTTTTCAGCCGGAAGCAGTAATCTACTGGCATATTCAATTGGTCTCTCCTCTTGATTCTCCCCCTGCATTAAAACAGCCCCTAAAGCATAATTACTAGCATCAGTTCTCAAATTAAATTTTTCATTTTCTTTCACCTGTTGTAATATAGGAGGTGATGTAAGAAGATTTTTTAATCTATCAAATGATATTTGCTCCTCTGTTGTCCATTTCCAAATTGATTTCTTTTTGGTAAGATTTGATAGTGGTTTTGAAACTTCAGCAAACTTAGGAATGAATCTACGAAACCAGGAGCAAGTCTGAAGAAACGATATGAGTTGTTTTATATTTTTGGGCTCTGGGAGTTTAAGAATCGCCTCTGTTTTCTCAGGGTCAATTTTAAGTCCATTTATAGTTAAAATATGGCCTAAGTACTTAACCTCTGGTTTACAAAAGAAGCACTTTTCTCTATTTAAATGGAATCCAAGTATCCTCAACCTTTCCATTGCTATTTTCAGATCATTTAAGTGTGTGTCGAAATCTTTTGAACAAATAATTATATCGTCTAGATATGCTAATATAATTATATTAGGTAAGCTTAAACGAAATTTATCAATCATACGCTGAAACGTTGCAGGGGCGTTTTTTAACCCAAATGGCATGCGGTTGAAGACAAAAATACCATAAGGTGTGGTAAAAGCAGTCTTAGGCTTATCTTTAGCGGCGACTTCGATTTGCCAATAGCCTGATTTCAAGTCTAGTGTTGACATACAAGGTGTAGCTTTTGCTGCGTGTAATATGTCATCCATTCTCGGAAGCGGGTAAGTATCAGTCACCGTTATTGCATTAAGACGTCTATAGTCTACACATAGTCGTATACTGCCATCTTTTTTCGGTATAAGGACAACTGGAAATGCCCACGGCGACTCAGTTTCTTTAATTATATTTTTCCCTAACATATCATCAAGCTCATGACGAAGTTTTGCTTTCATCGCCGGCGAGAGGCGATACGGGGCTGTAGCAATTGTCTCGTGATTTCCTGTATTAATGGTATGCACAATGCCTTGTATTGGTTCAACAATATTGTCGAAAATTTCTCTTTGTTCATTTATAAGTTCTTGCAGATTTTGTTTTTGCGTTTCTGACAAATTTGGTGCTTCATTAGCTCGTAAATTGACATCTACAGAATTTAACTCAAAATATTGAATACCTGTTGATTCCTGATTTGCCTTTACCTTTTTCATGGGAGGGAACAGTTCTAGCTTGTTGGCGTTTCAAATGTCTCTGGCAGGCAATCAATAAATATTTTGTTAATACTATTTGGTGAGTATTCGCATTTCATAGGAGAAGTTCTGTTTGGCGTCTTATTAATTTCAGTGAACCATGTTAGGAAATCATCTATACCTTTTTTTGGTTTTGGTGGTTTGGCTTGTTCATCTATTATAGTTTGAGCTATGGGAAATTTTTCTATTGCTTTCGAAGGCTTATTTTTGAACTCAAACACGGTTTTCGGTTTGTCTTTGAAATGCCAAGTCCTCTGTGCTAAGTCCATAACGATTCCACACTGTTCTAAAAAATCTATTCCAAGGAGTGTTCTGTTGTCTTTTGCTCTAGGCAGACAGATAAATCTTATACGTTTAAAGCGTTCTCCAATAATTATATCTACTATTGTTGATAATACAGTATCTTTCGATATACTTCCGTCTGCTAATGTAATTTCTGCTAATACTTTTTGAAAATGCACTCCTTTTTCTTTCAGCTTTTGAAAAAGATAGTAACCAGCGACGTTTGTTCTTGCGGCTGTGTCCATGTATGCCTCTCCGTTCAAACCATTTACATTTATAGCCACAGTTGGGACGTTTCTACCAACTATTGTGGTGTGTATACTATTAAAATCTAATTCTCTTGGGCTTTCTATAGTGTTAATTGTTTTATTGTTGCAGGTTGGACAATTTGATCTATAGTACCCAGTAGCACCACAACCATAACAACTCAATTTAACTTCTTCTTGTTTGCCTTTTCTTTCCTGCTCGATTCTTTTATAGCAAACTTCCGAAGAATGATTTTTCTTTCTACAATATGTACAGCGAGTATTAGACTTTTCTTTGATTTCTACACCTTTATGTTGTGTTTCATTATTTTCCTGAAAAGTTAGCTCAATTTCACGTGCTTTACTCAATAAGTCTTGAAAAGATTCAATACTATCTCTACTGATCTTTTCTCTTATTTGCACGTTTATTTGTGAAAATATCATATTTATGATGATCTTTTCGGAAAGTCTATCCTTGAGTTGAGCAAAGAGTCGTCTTTTTCTACAAACAAAACTGTCAGTAGGTTCATTTGGTTTTTGTTTGTCCTGAAAAATTTCCGAAAAAATTCTCCAATCGGGTTTAGGGGGGGAGAAAGCATTTTTTAATAGACTTATAGCTTCATCAAATGTTTGGGCTTCGTTTTTAACACCTTGCCACCAGGTGGACGCATATCCTTCTAAAAGTAGAGGGAGACTTAAGAGGGCAAATGAATCTGAGACCTTTTCGGCTTCCTTAAAAATGAGAATAGTAGCTATAAAATCTTCTACTTTAGCTGTGCTACGACCACCATTAAACCTTGCAGTACAGGCGCTAAATGTTGTTCTATTTTCCTGTCTCACATTGAAACTTCCTAGAAGATCTGAGAATTGACTTTGGGTAAGGCTTATCATATGGGCAGTATTTTGCGTATTACTTTGAGAAATATTCATTTCGTTTTCCATTTCATCTCTCGAAGGGTCATTAGGAGTACTAGTGGTTTGGTTTGTTGAGGGATTATCTGTATTTTGCGAGTTCTTTGTGGGTCTAGGCATTTTAATTTCTTTTTAGTTAGATCAAGAAAAACAAATTATTTGTAGCCTCAGCAAAACTAACAAAACGTTGTAAATTTTTTTTTGTACTCGTAGAGCAAAATTTTACTTCACCTATAGTGAAAATTAGTGAGTTTCCAGTGGCGATTGACTTTTTAATTCCTTTATGGCAACCCTGATATTTTAGCAAACAGTTAGATCATAAAAGCAATAATTTTTAGTCACAGCAAAACTAACAAAACGTTGATATTTTTTGTTGTAAAGCAAAATGTTATCACATCAAATAAGTAAAAATGCAGCAATGTTTCCAACAGCAACAACAACAACGTATAATGCAGGAGAATATTATAAAAACGATGATGTATTTGGCAAAACTCTCCAAAAATATTAATGTTGCGTACAGAGCGCAAGTTGATTTGGTATTGTATTTTTAATTACGTTGGGCGCCAATGTAGCGAGAAGCTAATTTTATTAAATTATTGGTTGGTCCTTTAGAGACACAGTGGTCAGCTTAAGTCCTCAACCGAACAACGTCCACAAGAGTCTTTGACAGGCTACAAGGGTTAGTTGTTTTCTTAATAATTATTTTAATGAAATACGCCTTTTAAGTTTTCTTCCATCTTGTAGTGTTCAGCTTGAAAGCTGCGTATTCAATGAATTCTTTATTTTTCAATTATCACTTAAGACTAGTTTAGTTAAGCAATACAACGAATGTAGTATAAAGCAAAATTAATGATAATACAGACTACATGAGAGTTTCAAACTGTAAATGTCATCATTTAATAACAAGGTTGTATTTACAAAGCTGATATAAGTGAAGTAATTGGTAATTTATATATTATTAGCTTGGCCGTTAGCTAACTTTGAATTTAAATTAATAAGATTTCAATATCAAATAATTAAAACATACAATAAACAATTTCAACTCAGTTAGATTGTAGTTTAGGTGTATTTTAATATAACTAGTCTAATTTTGTATAAACTAAGGTAAGCAATTCATTCATAATTATATTAAATACAGGGCTCTACAAGATGTTCTAATATACTTTTCCGTAAAAAATATATTGTACATCTAGAAGTGTCAGGTCCTTCCTCACAGTTCGGATCGTACCATGGGCAGTTTCCAAAATGCCCTTCTGTGTTGTCTTCATCTTCTATTATGCCATATTCTTCGTTCTCATCCAGCATATTTTGGAAAAATTTTATCATCTCCCAATGATCAAAAAGCCTGAAGATTTCAAAATCTCTTATAAATTGGTTTAGAGTACGTCTAATTTGGCTCATTTTATGTGCTGATAAATGAATGATGATGAATGTTGGAAGGTTTTTTTAAGACTAATTTGTTCTTTAAATTTTAAAAATATCTATACTATCATCTCTATTCCATATTTCTTTTGAGCACTCTATCTCTCTCTAACCCTTTTCTCTCTATCACTATCCCCCACTTATTCATTATTTCACCATAATTATTTTCGATTAGCCTTCTTGAAGTCATCATCACTACTTTTAAGAAAGCTGTCGAAATATTCTTTTTCATTGATGTTTTTATAATATGCTACCCAATGTGTACCAGGTCCTGTTAATACATCTAAATTGATTATTCCACATTAAATTTTCTTTGTTCGTTTTGGTAGAGTATTCAACATGAAAACTCCTCTAAAATATGGAATATTTATAGAGAAACGGCTTAGGTCCACATCAGAAAGTGGTCTGTTGGGCAGCATCTCTAAGAGTTTTTTGATTCCTCTTTGTGAACTAAACCATAACCCTTTTTATGTGGTTTTAAGTAAAGTCCTTTTCCAACTGCTATAGATTCCATCTCTCTATTATGTCTAGTTGTTTCATCAAGTTGATTTTTAGCATTCTTTGTTGCATTTACAGCTTTAGCTATGGCAGCACCTCCAGTTGTTAGACTACCAATTGCACCCAGAGCAGTTAAAATCGGTATTAGAGGTAAAAACTACCAATTTTTGGAACACGTATTACACTTGGTACTATAATTTAAGACTTTCTTCCTTTTAATGACTTGTTAATAGTTTTTCGTGCAATTTTAATAGCTGATTTAATATCTAATGGTTTTTCTTTTTTTAATATTTTTGTTGCAGCTCTAATTGATGTTTTAAATAGTGTTTTAACATTTAGTTTGTTCTTTTTAACACCCATACCAAATTTTGTTTTGGCTTTCATTGCGTTAGTAACCATATATGCAAATGATTTTTCAGCAAGACTACTATCTTTTGATAAAACTCGATCCCAAGCGGAGTTTTCAAGTATTTTATCAGCTTTATTTCTGGTACTTAAATCCTTATTTTTGGAATAAGCAATATCACGATTTTTACACGCAGAGTCCAATAAATTAATTCCTTTATCAGCTCGGTTTAAATGTTTTTGTAGTTTTGTTCCCGGTCCACAGTACTGATATCCAGGTAGATGAATTTCAACAGGTAGAGAGTTTATTATTTTGTCTACTATACTTCCTCCAACGACGGTGTTTTTATGAATAAAAGTTTTCTGATATCGTATAACCATATGACCACATGAAATGCTTTTAGTTACAAAAATGCAGTTAGTAAAACAACATAAAAATATTTTAATTCGTAATATTGATGATTCAGCGAACATCAGTTCAGTGCTCTAATATTCAGACCATCAAATTGTGGAAAGACTAATGTTATGATTGGCTTGCTAGAAAGTCCTAATGGATTCAAATTTGAAAACATCTATTTATACTCAAAATCTCTCTATCAACCTAAATATGAATACCTAAAGAAACTAATTTCAGCAATTAAAGGTATGGAATATTATACATTCACCGATAATGAATCAGTTATTCCACCTGACGAAGCTAAAACTAATTCAATTATGATATTTGATAATGTTGCATGTGAAAAGCAGAATAATATACGTACATATTTTTGTATGGGCCGAAATAGGGATGTTGATTCATTCTTTCTGTGTCAAACTTATACCAGAATTCCCAAGTATTTAATAAGAGACAATGCAAATGTTATTATAATGTTTAAGCAAGATGAGACAAATATGAAGCATGTTTATAAGGATCATGTTGCCAGCGATATGAGCTATGCAAAGTTTTAAGAAATTTGTCGGGAATATTGGAAGGATAAATATGGATTTTTGATGATAAGCAAAGATAACGAATTAAACGATTGTCGCTAGAGAAAGCAATTTGACTATTTCATAACTATATAAGCAACTACTCATAAAAAATTACCTTTAGTTATTAATCTAACTTTAAACTTGATACATCTATTTGACTTGATATATCTATTTGCTATAACCTCATCTGATACCTGATAAGCTGATCTGAAAACCAGACTAGGTCCTGATAAGCTGATCAGAAAACCAGACCAGGTCCTAATAAGCTGATCTGAAAACCAGGCCAGGTCCTAATAAGCTGATCTGAAAACCAGACCAGGTCCTAATAAGCTAATCTGAAAACCAGGCCAGGTCCTGATAAGCTGATCTGAAAACCAGACCAGGTCCTGATAAGCTGATCTGAAAACCAGACCACGTCCTAATAAGCTGATCTGAAAACCAGACCAGGTCCTAATAAGCTGATCTGAAAACCAGACCAGGTCCTGATAAGCTGATCTGAAAACCAGACCAGGTCCTGATAAGCTGATCTGAAAACCAGACCAGGTCCCGATAAGCTAAAACCTGATCTAATAGCTGATACCTCTTATTTGCTATTATTAAACATGGATGAGAAAATTTTAAAACAGTTGGTTTCCACAAGATTTGTCTTGAAGAAAAAACTTCGTAGTATAAAAACTGGTGAAATAGATACACGTGAACAACTAAGAGATATATTTAAACCTATAACATATCCACTCAAAGAATTCATAAATAGTTTTGAAAATATTAAAAGAATTCCCATAAAAGAAGAAAGTAAAATGAAGACAGAAGTTGAAAATAATACAAGTTTTAAACCTGAAAAAACATCAGTCAAAATAGAGACAAGTACACCAAAGAAACTAGCAGAACGAACAATATTCGATAATACCATCTTGTTTAATGATGCTAATAATGAGAATGATGATGACGATGATGATGATGATTTTTACTCACAGACTTCCAATACAGAAGATACTTATACTGACTTATCAGTCTTGGAAGAAAGAAATTAATTAGATACAAACTATGGTCCACATAAAGATTTCAATAATGAATGGAAATTTGGTGATAGCAACCTAAAACTTAATGAAGATAAAATACAAGTTAGGGGTCAAATATGGGCTCTAACACCAGAACTATTTTCTCTAATGTTTCATAAAATACCAAAAAATTATGATAAATTTGAACTCGAAATCTATACAAAGATTTTAATTACTACTAATGCATATAGAAGGGACTATAAACCTGATGGTCAAATTAAGGGTACTAGAGGATATAAATACAAACATATTATTAAGAAATTTATTTACGAGAAAAATCAAAAGAATTTAGCCGAATCAACAGGATCTAAGCCAAAATGTTGCTATTTATGTGATGGAATTTAACGGCCATAAGCCAAACTATATATACTGGGACGATCCAAATGAGTTAGTAGATCGTCTTCGACTACTGCTTGCATCACAAGGTGCAGGTCATACTAATCACAATAACGAGATTGTATCAATTATTGAAGAGCTACGTGAAGCAAATATAATACATTAACTTTAATAAAGTATATAAAGCATGTCTGTTGATAAATTTGGACACTATTTAAACGATACTAGCAGCATAATTTCTTTGAAAAATGCACCTAAACTGCTGGGGTTCTTTATGGATACGAACAACAACATTGATGTCCAAAACAAAAGAATCAAAAATGTTGCAAAAGCTCTGGAGGAAAACGATGTTATCAATAAATTGTTTCATCAATCAATAAATTGTTTCTGCAAACTCAAATCGAAAAACTAGAAGAGAAATTATTAACATACTTTAAGGAAGACAATAATATAATTCAAGAAGATATTCAAATGTAAATTGATTGACTACAACGCGAAATAAAATTAGAGATATAAGACAATAATAGAATTAAAAAAGACATTCTAAACATTAAATCATCTTTTGTAGAACAAATTTAACAGCTTAATGAGAAATTGTATAGATTGAAAAATTACATGTTCGTATCAATATCTGAAAGTGCATCAAGTAGATCACAACACTCTCCAAAAAATCTGTAAAACAACTTAATGTCTTCAAAAAGAAATTTAGTAAACGAACTGCATAAGCAAGCTCGAAAAGTTTTTATGCGTCGTAGAGTTGTAATGAAAGGAATAGATGATCTTTGGCAAGCTGATTTAGTTGAAATGGGGATCTATTCTAGAGAAAACAGAAATGATCGATTTTTGTTAACTTTAATTGACACATTTTCAAAATGTGTATGGGCAGTACCACTAAAAACAAAAACTGCACTCGAAACAACCAAGGCAATCGAAAATATTTTTGAATTGGGACGAGTACCAAAAAACCTACAAACAGATGATGGTAAAAAAATTTTCAACAAACACTGGAAAATTAATGGATAAATACAACATTACTCACTATTCAACATATAGCAGTATCAAAGCATCAATAAAATGTATCCGCTTAAAGTCAACTCAACAAAGGAGCAAAAGCTGCTAAATAAAGTATACAGTCATTTAAAAATTTATAAAATGTCGAAATTTAATGTAGGAGATCATATACGCATGAGCAAATATAAGCATACATTTGAAAAAGGTTATGCTCCAAATTGGACCAGAGAAATTTTTACAATTACAAGAGTTCAAAATACAAATCCTACAACATTCATATTAGAAGATTATCTTGGTAATCCTATTAAAGGTGGATTCTATACTGAAGAACTTTCGAAAACTAGATATCCAAATACATATCTAGTTGAAAAGGTTCTTAAAACTAAAGGAAAGGAGGCATACGTTAAATGGTTGGAATTTTCTAAACAACACAATTCTTGGATAAGTAAGAACGAAATATTATAGCTGAATACCATCATCAACAACAATAGCAGTAATACTAAGAAACTAATGTTAATTTTAAAATAAGAAAATGAAATAAATATGTAAATCATGCTTATTAACCATATGTTGTACTAAACTTTATTTAATTGTAATCAGTCTGTTATAATGTCAATAACACTTACTCTGAGCTCTAACACATCAGAATTATCTGCTAGTTACTTTCCTCCTATTGAATTACGTGGTGCATATGAGTGTGCTCTAACTGATTTTCATTCATACAACAGCATTCCAAATGTAGACACCTACAACAATATGTTTCATATAGGGGAACATACAATTGAAATACCCATTGGATCTTACGAATTGAATGATATTGTAGATTTTATACAAGAGCAATACAGAAGACTCTGTCCAGAAAATAAGATTTTTATTGAAGCCAATAACAATACAATGCAAGTTAAAGTTAATAGTTCCAAAGATCCTGTATATTTTAATAAAAAGAGCACAATTAGAAAACTTTTAGGATTCAATATCAAAATCCTAACACCAAATAAATATTATTACTCAGATCTTCCAGTTAATATTTTTAAAGTGAATCTCTTGCGAATTGAAAGTAGTATCGCTATTAACACATATATGAATAACTCCAAATCGCATACACTTCATGAATTTCCGATTAATGTGCCTCCAGGCTAGAAAATAGATGAGGTTCCAAGAAATCTCATCTATTTACCTGTGAACACCAGAGAGATAAGTTCACTAGCGCTGCGCGTAGTTGATCAACACGGTGATTTAATTAATTTTCGAGGAGAGGAAATTACAATACGAATACATTTGAGGTCAACTAAATAATGCTAATATACAACACAAATACATTGAAAAATATAGCAGCAAGAACAACAACAACATTAAAGCGACCACTTCAACAGAAAGCACTAACAACATCAAATAAAAATTTTCTAAAGTCCTTGAATTTTAAATTGAAGACAAAATGACCTTTTTCTGATGAGAATATAATCAAAAAGGACTATCATATATATGTACCATACTTACAATCTTATAACAATAATGATGAAATCAGAATTTCAATACAAAATCAAGATTTGTACGTGCTACCCAGTGAGAGCTACATTTATGTAGAGGGGTTTGTTGTCGATGATAATACCCCTAACTCTTCTTCTTCAGAGAACTTTAAATTAAAAACAACTTTGTAGCGTGTCTATTTTATGAAATTCGCTATGAGCTTAATGGAATTGAAATTGATCATACAAGATATTTAGGAGCCACGAGCACCATAAAAAGCTTGGTTTCTTTATCACCAAACGAAAGCAATGTGATGCAAAATGCTGGATGGAACAAAATTGACGATGTCACTCTTGCAAATGGATTTTTCAATATATATGTACCTCTAAAAATGCTTCTAGGATTCGCTGAAGACTACAACAAAGTTATATTAAATGGAAAACATGAACTGATACTGTTGCGCAATAAGAACGACGAAGATCTTGTACGCTCGAGTGTTTCTACTGAAAAAACTAAACTTACAATTTCACTTATCTCATGGGGAATACCTCACGTTCAATTATCTGACCTTAGCAAATTGAATATGATTAAAATTATTAACAATGGTGCTTCTATACCCATGGCATTTCGCAGTTGGGATTGATATATTAATCCACAATTAGACACAGGAACTAGCCATATTTGGAATGTTAAACTGGCTGCAAACAGAGAATCACTCAACTCAAAAATAGAATTTGAAACAGCAACTAATATTGCAGCAAAGACATCAGCTTACTGCATTCTTATTCATGATCGTATAATATAATATATACCCATCAAAGGACAAGTTCGAAAAGTGTTATAAATTAAATAATATGGAAAATAACATAATTTTCATAGACTTACAAAGTTTCAAAACTAATTCAAACGATTTCATCGCAAAAGAAGTAGCAATTGTTTTCAACAATTATGAATATAACAATTTCATTATAAAACCACCATTTGATTTTAAATGCTTATCAATAAAAAAACAAAGAGAAGTAAAGTGGCTAACAAAAAACTATCATCACCTAAGCTGGACTGCTGGATCAGTTTCATTTCATAGCGTTTGCAATTTTTTAAAAGCCAACGCAAGATGTTCTCAAATTTACGTAAAAGGTGAAGAAAAGAGACTATGGTTGGAAAAAGTGTTACATCGAAAAATTTCTAACGTTGAGGATATAGGCTGCATCAACTTTAAACAAATGGAAATTAAGTATACAGAGTATTTTTATGGTAATTATCATAAATTTGGTGTATGTGCATTAAAAAATGCTATTTTACTAACAAAATAAATGTCTTGCTTTAAATGACCTTTTTACTTTTTAAAATATTAATGTATGTATTATTATAAAATTTAAAAAAATTTAAACAATAAATGTATACAAAATAAAAGAATGTACAAGTGTTTTCTTATTTCAAATACAAACTACATAAAGGGAACAGAAGGACGTGGGGAGGAGGAGAAGTTAACTTTTTTGCTTACTTGCAAATGTTTGCTTTTTGTTTCTCTGCTGATGACTGTACTTAGTTGAAAATCCGTGCTTTAAAATAATCGTAGACAAAGAAAATGATTACGTTGCAAAATATAAATGTATTCAATAAAATATTCCACCACAAGTTCTCACAATCGCACATTTATACATTCATACATTCATTTATACATTCATACATACATACATACATACATTTATACATTCATATATACATACATACATTTATACACTCAAACATATATACAATATACAATTACCAGCGACAACCAAGCTGGACCACCCACACACAAGCATTAGGGTGTTCACATACATGAGAACATTTTATTTATATACAATTTATTAGCGTAAGGAAATCGCACATACACATTCACACGATTCATATGAGAATCGCGTAGTAGTCATCAAATCTATTTTCTCTATTATTACTGATATAGTATTACGATAACAAATTTCTTCAGTCTGGCAACACCGGTAATTTTCCCTTTGGTATTAGGAAATAATAATAATGTTTTGCCGTCGGCATTTGAAAATAATATTCATGTTTTGCCATAGGCATTAGGAAAAATAATCATGTTTTGCCGTAGGCATTAGGAAAAATAATCATGTTTTGCCGTCGGCATTTGAAAAAAATAATCATGCATTGCCGTAAGTATAAGGAAAAATTAAGTTTCACAACTCCCCCATTGGTATTAGGAAAAATCATCTCATGTTTTTCCCGTTGGTATTAGGAAAAATCATTTTCATGCTTTTCCAGTCGGCATATACATATACTTATGAAATCTTAAATCTTATAAAACCCCTTAATCTACCCCCCACAAAAAAATCACCCGTTCACACAATTAATGTCACCCCAAAAAAATCACCCGTTCACACAAAGTTAATGTAAACAAAAACTCCTTAAATAAACAAAAAACTCTTTATGTTAACAAAAAACACAATTTCACAAATTTCAAATTTTAGTTACCCAAATTTTAAAATTTCAGAAAATTTTGCACTGAAATTTACAAATTTCATCAAAATTTCAGCAAAATTTCACAATTTTAATCGGCGCCAGGACTGGCAGTTCCCTACTACTTACAGATACAGATATAGAGTAAGATTTGCTTATATTGCATTTTACAATTTATGTATGCTTCAGCATGATTCCAGTTGAAGTCCATATTTATTCAGTAAGTTTGTTTGATACTAATTCATACACATATACATTCTTAAAGATTGGAAATCTAAATCCAATTTATGTAGTTTATCTATATTTTCTAAAGATTTGATAGCTATAGAAATTAATAGAGTAAAGATCTATTATAATAGCCCATGGGCATATTTTAAAATTTCGCTTGCTAGAGCTTTCGAAATGGAAAATGTACAATTTTCACTATAAAAAGTAATAATATTAGGTGTTACTGAATATTACACTGTGTTGTAATTTATTTTGAACGCTTAAGTTTTCACAATATTTCATACAGGCCAACAAGTTTAGAGAGTTTCCAGTATATTAAATTAATTATCTTTCTTAAGACCTATCATTCCTAATCATTTCTTCAAAAATACAAACCAAACTAGATTTTTCCTGTTTAATATTATTTTTTACTTTCATTAAATTTCAACATTTTGTTCATCTTCAAATTATTATATTTAGCAGCTTTTTCTCATTTGTTGAGTTAACTTTAATCGGAAACATTTAAATTGTGAGATGATCTTTTATATTGTACACGAGTACATTAAGTAATTCTTTGTATATTTCAATACACTTATATGAACCATCATCACATAATTCCTTTGGATGATCTATTACATCATTCTACTATTGATGCTTTCATATTAAGTAATATTTAATATTCTAATTATGCATGAATTTTCCAGTGTCTATTAAAAAATTCTTTACAATCATCCATTTGTAAGTTTTTTGGTACTCGTAACATTTCAAAAACATTTTCCACAGCGTAGGTTTTTTCGAGTGCAACTTTTATTTTCAACGGTATTGACAATAGAAACTTTGTGAATGAATCATTTACAGTCTACAATAATCAATAATTTCTTTTTTCTGTAGAATAGTTTCCCATTTCACCTAAATGAGCTCCATAAAAGATCAACTATTCCTTTCATTACATATCTACAATGCACAAACAATTTTCGAGATTTATTATAGAGTTTGTTTACTAAATTTCTTTTTGAATACATTATGTTGTTTTACAGATTTTTTGGAGAGTGTTGTGATCTACTTGATGCACTTTCAGCTATTTATACTATCATGTAGTTCATTTTCCAATCTATAAATTTTATCGTTCAGCTGTTCAATTTGTTTTTTTAAAAGATGATTTAATTTATAATATATTTTTAAATTTTATAACTATCTTTTATCTCTAATTGTATTTCACGTTGTACTCCATCAATTTGCATTTTATTATATTCCTGAATTATATTAATTCCTTAAGCTGTATTATTAATTTGTCATATAGTTTATCGTTTTGAGTTTCCAGAAACAATTTACTGATAACATCATTCTCCGTCAGTGAATGATGTTGATTCTCTATCCATGTATTAGTAGAAATTATATATAAATGTACTTTTAAGTACATTTAAATTTAGTCTCATATCCATATGATGATCTTAATATAAAATTAAAACATGAAAGTTATGAAGTTCTATATGATAAGTATCTATATGATATGTATCTACTACACGTATATGAAAGAATTTCAAGCGCTTGTAACTGCATCAGAGTTTAAGATAAAAGCTCCATTTATTCAAAAGCGGGTCAATTGATATAGAAATTTAATTTGAAACAGCAAGCAAGGACCTCAGCTAATGCATTTTGACTGATGATCGAATAATAGAAAGTATGGAAAGTCTTATAAATTAAGTAATATGAATGAAAAAAATAGTTTTAATAGACATGTAAGGTTTCAAAACTAATTCGAATGATTTTCATTACGAAAAGAATTAGCGGATGTTTTCAACAATAATGAGTATAACAATTTCATTATTAAACCACCATTTTATTTTAAATGTTTATCAATAAAAAAGGAATGACAAGCAAAGTATTCTAAAATATACATATGTAAAAGGTGAAGAAAAAAGACGATGGTTAGAAAAAATTTTACACCGAAAAATTTCTAACGTTGACTATATAGGCTACATCAACTTTAAACAAATGGAAATAAAATATATTAAATATTTCTACTATAGTTACTACAACTAGAGAGGAATTCAATTTTACTTAAAACAGAAACTCCTAACAAACTTTTAAGTAAGTAAATACATCTAAAAATTAAAAGAACGTTTTTTAATTTCAAATAAAAAAAAACTATGGAGATATTTCACATCTATATACAAAAGACCAGGCGAATATTTACAACAGCTATAAAAGACCGCACATTACAAAAAAATGTATTTAAACAGGGAGCCCCAGACTTATTTGTATGTACATACATAGATACATAAAATCAATTTGTAGACCCATATGTACACATATTATCAACTTTCTTACCCATGCTCAAGTATTTCTTGGATTTTAACAATTACACTTACATATATACATCATGCAAACATACAAACCGTTCTCCAAGCTATTGAGGCTTGAAGACGAAAGTCGAAGGAGAGAAATGTACTTAAATAAACAAACTTATCGCAGACCATTCAAACTCTATCGCGCATACACGCAAAATCACCACGATCGTACACAAGAATTTTGCAAAATCTGAAATTAATATTTATACAAATATAAAAAAATTTTTTAACGACATACTTTAACACTGGACAAATTTAAGCTTGATAAAATATAAAGCAATCTCATCCTCCAATATGAAAAACATACTAGAATTAGGGAAGTTCAGATATATGATAATATTTTCTAGCAAAAAATTTTTATATGAGAAACAATTTATTTCTAAGTACATATAAATACTAGGGTGAGAAAATCACATACACACACACATACTAAAATTCATCTACAAAAAATTAAACCTATTTCAACAACGCCCCTCCCCTCACAAATCACAGTCAGCCAAAAGTTCTTACAGATATACATACACAAAATCTCAAGGTAACATACAGTATATCAATCTCAACAACATAAATCACAATCAGCCTTAAAGTCATATAGACATACATACACACAAATACGGATACATATACATGAACACCTTCACCTCGCCTCTCATTAATCATAACTCCTTCAGGTATACACACAAATAGCGCGGTTATATATTACATGAACACTTCGCCCCTCACAAATCACGATAAGCCTTAAATTTTCTACAGATATACATACATAAATTCTCAAGGTCACATACAATCGATCAATCTCAACAATCCAAATCACGATCAGCCTTAAACTCCTACAGACATACATGCACAGACATATATAGATATATATTACAATAACACCCCCCCCGCCTACCAGAAATCAAGGACAGCCTTAAACTGCTACATATACATACATACATATACACACACATAGGCACATTCTATCTATCTATCACAACAACACCCTCCCCCACCTCAAATCACAATCAGACTTAAACTCCTACAAACATACATAGACACAGATTCCCACGGACATGTATTACATGAACACTCTCACCTCGCCTTTCATAAATCACAAACAGCCTTAAACTCTTACAGATATACATACATACATACATACATGGACAAAGATTCCTACGGATACATATTACAACAACTCCACGTCCTCCACCAGTCAATCTACCTCAAATACACCCCGCCTCCCACAAGCACAGCTTGGCTTAAATTCCAACAAGCATAAATGTCACCGAATTCCCTCGGTTACATATTACAAAACACCCTCACCTACCCAAATCACGGTCAGCCTTAAGGTCTCACAATCTAGACACACACCGACATCCACCAAGCACAGCCAGACTTCAATTCCTACAGCTAGACACACCCACAAATTTTCCGTCGGCATTAGGAAAAATCATTTTCATGATTTTCCCGTCGGCATTTGAAAAAAATAAACATGTTTTCCCGTCGGCATTTGAAAAAAATAAACATGTTTTCCCGTCGGCATTTGAAAAAAATAAACATGTTTTCCCGTCGGCATTCGAAAAAATAAACATGTTTTCCCGTCGGCATTTGAAAAAAATAAAGATGATATCCCGTCGGCATTAGAAAATCATATACATATAAAAGCTTCAAATCTATAAAACCCTTAATGTATTCCCACAAAATATTCCGCGCATAAGTTCCCACGGTCATATATACATACATACATATATACAAACATACATATACTTAATATAAACAAAAAACAGTTAATATAAACAAAAAACACTTAATGTAAACAAAAAACTCCTTATGTAAACAAAAAATTGGACGGACTTATTGAACCACCCTCGTAGGTATCAAATGTCACAAATTTCCAAGAATTTTAAAATTTGGGTAATTAAAATTTCAAAATTTCACAATTTTAATTGTCCCAGAACGCCCAATTCCCTACTACTAATGTGTAGCGCTAAATTTGAAAAATTTAAGCTTTCCATTAGCTGTAAGCAAAATCAAAGAGTTTGGGGTAAACAATCCCGCAATAAGTGTAAACTTATTTGGGTACGATAAGGCAGCTGATGAGATCATTGGTCCTTATTACATGACCAAAGACGAGAAAATGAATTATGTCAACTTGCTGCTTTTGCAGAATGCTGAAGATCATCAATACGTTTTGATAAAGAATTGATATGTAAGTTAAAAAATTATACAACAGATTAATTTAAGAATACATAGCTTGTAATATATATATGTTTTTTAAATATGTACGTTTCATTTATAAACTTATATTTATTTATTATTTTGCATTTATTATTCACAGTCTTGCCATTGTCGTTTGTTATTTACTAATTATGCACATTTTAGTTAATTTGCTTATTTTTTGTCCTAAAAAGCGATACGAATTTTAGCCTGATTAAATCATAAATATAGAAACAAATGAAGTTCGAACAATAACAATTAAAAATTAATAGTCATGGGCCAGTGGCAAAAATTAAAAAAAAAAATAAAAATATACTTATAGTATCAAACCAAAAAAAAGTTTGTCTTAATTAGAACAAAAAATAAGCACATAAGCACATTAGCTAACATGTGCATAATTAGTAAAGAACAAACGACAATGACAAGACTGTTGTAAATTTAGATATGGTAAAAATGAGCTTTCATTACAAAGAAGCTTTCAGCAAATTGTAATACGATGAATCAAAACAATTCACATATTCCATTTGCAAAAAAGTTGCGTATATAAAGCAGAAATCTACATCAACTGACACCACACATAGTGGACCAAAAACAAAGGAACGCTGATGAGGAAGGTTTAGTGGCCTTCGAAAACAGCCGGTTGTTCCGTTCAACTACGTGTTTGTCAGAATATTTACAATATTCTACATTTATGTAGAGGGGTTTGTTGCCGATGATAATACCCCTAAATCTTCTTCAGAGAACATTAAATTAAAAAACAACTTTGTAGCATATCGATTGGATGAAATTCACTATGAGCTCAATGGAATTGAAATTGATCATACAAGATATTTAGGAGCCACGAGCACAATAAAAAACTTGTTTTTTCTATCACCAATAGAAAGCAATGTGATGCAAGATGCTGGATGGAACAAAATTGACGTATCACTCTTGCAAATCGATTTTTCAATATATATGTACCTCTAAAAATGCTTCTAGGATTAGCTGAAGGTTACAACAAAGTTATATTAAATGGAAAACATGAATTGATACTCTTGCGCAATAAAAACGATGAAGATCTTGCACGCTCGAGTGTTTCTACTGAAAAAGCTAAACTTACAATTTCACTCATCTAATGGAGAATCCCACATGTTCAATTATCTGACCTTAGCAAATTGAATATGATTAAAATTATTAACAATGGTGCTTTTATACCTATGGCATTTTGAAGTTGGGATTGTCATATTAATCCACAATTAAACACAGGATCTAGTCATATTTAGAACGTTAAATTGGCTGCAAATAGAGAACGCTCCTGTTTTGTGTTGATCGCTTTTTAACAAGAAAATAAGTTTGTTCATTGTGATTTGACTAATTTAAAAGTACATTTAAATTCAGTCTCATACCCATATGATGATCTAAACATAAAATTTAAAAATTAACGTTATGCAATTCTATATGATATGTATCTAAGATTCCAACAAAGCTACTATAGGAAAGGATCTCAACCGCTTCTAACTGCATCAGAGTTTAAGACAAAAGCTCCTATTATTGTAGTAGATGTCAGTCATCAGAATGAATAACTCAATAATGGACCGATTGATATAAAAATTGAATTTGAGACAGCAACTAATATTGCAGCAAAGTCATCAGCTTACTGCATTCTTATTCATGATCGTATAATAGAATATATACCCATCAAAAGACAAGTTCGAAAAGTCTTGTAAATTAAGTAATGCTATTTGACTCGCAAATGAAATATTGTGCTTTAAATGAACTTTTTAACTTTCTAAAATATTTATACTTAAAAATATATGAATGTATGTATTATTATAAATTTTTTTCAAATATTAAACAATAAATGTAAACAAAATGAAAAAATTTACAAGTGTTTTCATATTTCAAATACAAACTAAATAAAGGCAATAGAAGGAAGTGGGGAGGAGGAGAAGTTAACTATTTTGCTTACTTGCAAATTTCTACTTCTTGTTTCTCTGCTGATGACTGTACTTAGTTGAAAATCCTCTGCTTTAAAATAGTCGTAGTCAAATGTCTGCGTTGCAAAATATAAATGTATACAAATATTATGTCTGTATTATACAGAGCCGCAAAATATTCCATGCACAAATTCCCACGGTCACACATGCATATGTATGTTTATTAGGGCGGGTCGATTTGTATGGAGGCAAAAAAATTGCTCAAATTAGAAGGAAAATTGTATTCTAGGGATCAATATAAGAAACTTTGCCGAAGGAACCATACCTCTTAAATGTATCTTGATGTCCCGACTTTTGATCGGAAGGGTCAAATTTTGAAAAATATCACTTCGACCCATTTAGAGTTCTTCAATCGAATCAAAATGTATGACCGACCCCCACTAATTTTGGAGAACCGATCCACCTATGCCAGTGGCACACCCCCTGAAACCACTCCTGGGGGGTTCCCCATACAAACATTTAAAAAAATCACAATTTTTGGCACTTTACAAGAAAAAATCAGCGAAATGGCTATGTTTTTTATTTTACATACTACATAGTTTATTATTTAAACAATCATCATATTACAATGAATTCACCGTCCTGTACACCGCAAGATGAAGCCACCTCAACTATGAGTCATATACCCAAGCATGATGTTACTGTTGGTGTGTCTACTGATTTAAGTGATTTGAATTTACCAACCCATCTGGATATCTTAAGATATTATTTTTACTTGAGCGAACGTGCTAAAACAGACCAAAAAAAGTTTTCTTATAAATCATTCACCATTCAAGTAGAAATTTAGTTGATTGGAATTTGGAAAAAACTTGTATGGAAATAATGGCGAAAAATTGTGTATATATTAAATTGAATAGATTGCTTGACAAATATCAAGAACAAATCAAGAGCAAAATGAAAAACCCAAAATTTCCAGAGTTTCTAAAATCTCTGGAATTAATTTTTTACATTGGAACATGCTACCTGATAACATGCTCTGATACCTGATAAGCTGATCTGATACCTGATAAGCTCATCTGAAAACCAGACCAGCTATCTAATAAGCTGATCTGATAGCTGATAACCTGATCGGAAAACCAGACCAAGCACCTGATCACCTGATCTGATAGCTGATAACCTGATCTGAAAACCAGACCAGGTATCTAATAACCTGATCTGAAAACCAGACCAGTTATCTGATAACCTGATTTGATAGGTGATAACCTGATCTAAAAACCAGACCAGGTACCTGATAACCTGATCTGATAGCTGATAACCTGATCTGAAAATCAGACCAGGTACCTGATAACCTGATCTGAAAACCTGAAAAACTGATAAGCTGATCTGAAAACTAGACTAGCTACCTGATAACCTGATTTGATACCTTATAACCTGATCTGATAACTTGATCTGAAAACCAGACCAATTACCTGATAAACTGATATGATAGCTTGTAACCTGATCTGAAAACCAGACCAGATACCTAATAAGCTGATCTAATATCTGATAAGCTGATCTGATAGCTGATAACCTGATGTACTATTTGCTGTTAATAAACATGGATGAAAAAGTCGTAAAGTAGTTGGTGTCGACAAGAAATTTCTTGAAGAAAAATCTTCGTAGTATAAAAAGTGGAGAACTAGATACACGTGAACAACTGAGAGATACATTTAAACCTATAACAGAACCTCTCAAAGAATTCATAAATAGTTCTATGAAAGAAATGAAAGAATGCCAATAAAAGAAGAAAGTAAAATGAAGAGAGAAGTTGAAAATAATACAAGTTTAAAACCTCAGAAGCCATCAGTCAAAAAGAAACCATCAGAAAAGAAACTTGCAGAACGAACAATATTTGATAATACCATCTTGTTTAATGATGCTTATAATGAGAATGATAATGAAGATGATTTTTACTCACAGACTTTCACTACCGATGACAGTTATACTGACTTATCAGTCTTGGAATCGAGAAATGAATTAGATACAAACTATGGTCCACGTAAAGATTTCAATAATGAATGGAAATTTGGCAATAGTAACCTCAAATTGAATGACTATAAAATATAAGTTGGTGGTCAAATATGGACTCTAACACCCGATCTATTTTCTCTTATGTTTCATAAAACACCCAAAAACTATGATAAATTTTAACTCGAAATCTTTTAATTACTACTAAATATTTTAACTACTACTAATGCATATAGAAGAGACTATAAACCTGATGGTCAAATCAAGGATGCGAAAAAAATCAGAAGAATTTATCCGAATCAACAGGATCTAAGCCAAAATGTAGCTATTTAGGTGACTGATAGATGCAACTTAACGCCCATAAGCCAAACTATATATATTAGGACGATCCAAATGAGTTAGTCGATCGTCTTCGACTACTGCTTACATTACAAGCTGCAGGTCATACTAATCACAATAACGAGATTGTATCAGTTATTAAAGAACTACGTGAAGCAAATATAATATATTAACTTTAATAAAGTATATATATATGTATATAAAGTATATCTGTTGATAAATTTGGACATTATTTAAACGATACTAGCAACATAATATCTTTGAAAAATGCACCTAACCTGCTGGGGTTCTTTGTGAATACGAACAACAACATTGATGTCCAAAACAAAAGAATCAAAAATGTTGCAAAAGCTCTGGAGGAAAATGATGTTATCAATAAATAGTTTCTGCAAACTATTCAAATTGAAAAAAAAGAAGAGAAATTATTAACATACCTTAAGGAAGACAATAATATAATTCGAGAAGATATTCAAATGCAAGTCGAGGAGCTACAACGCGAAATGAAATTAGAGATAGAAGACAATTATAAAATTCAAAACGACATTCTAAAAATTAAATCATATTTTGAAGCACAAATTGAACAGCGTAATGAGAAAATTTATAGATTGGAAAATTACATGTTCGTATCAATAGCTAACAGTGCGTCAAGTAAATAATGTCTTTAAAAAGACATTTAGTAAACGAACTCCATAAGTAAGCTCGAACAGTTTTTATGCGTCGTAGAGTTGTAATGAAAGGAATAAATGATCTTTGGCAAGCTGATTTAGTTGAAATGGGGAACTATTCTAGAGAAAACAGAAATGATCGATTTTTGTTAACTTTAATTGACACATTTTCAAAATGTGTATGGGCAGTACCACTAAAAACAAAAACTGCACTCGAAACAACCAAGGCAATCGAAAATATTTTTGAATTGGGACGAGTACCAAAAAACCTACAAACAGATGATGGTAAAAAAATTTTCAACAAACACTGGAAAATTAATGGATAAATACAACATTAATCACTATTCAACATATACCAGTATGAAAGCATCAATAGTAGAACGATTTAACAGAACATTGAAAGGAATAATGTGGAAAGAATTTAGCTTTAATGGTTCATATAAGTAGATTGATATATACAAAGATTTACTTAATGCATACAATAGAAAAGTTCATCGCACCATTAAAATGTCTTCGATTAAATTCAACTCAACAAATGAGAAAAAGCTACTAAATACAGTATACAGTCATTTGAAGATGTACAAAATGTCGAAATTTAATATTGGAGATCATGTACGCATAAGCAAATATAAGCATACATTTGAAAAAGGTTATACTCCAAATTGGACCACAGAAATTTTCACAATAACAAGAGTTCAAAATACAAATCCCACAACATTTATATTAGAAGATTATCTTGGTAATCCTATTAAAGGTTGATTCTATACTGTAGAACTTTCGAAAACTAGATATCCAAATACATATCTAGTTGAAAAGGTTCTTAAAACTAAAGGAAAGGAGGTATACGTTAAATGGCTGTGATTTTCTAATGAACACAATTCTTGGATAAGTAAGAATGAAATATTATAGCTGAACACCACCATCAACAACAATAGCAGTAATATTAAAAAACTAATGTTAATTTTAAAAAAAGAAAATGCAATAAATATGTAAATCATACTTATAAACCATATGTTGTACTAAACTTTATTTATTTGTAATCAGACAGTTATAATGTCAATAACACCTACTCTGAGCTCTAACTCATCAGAATTATCTGCTAGTTACTTTCCTCCTATTGAATTACATGGTGCATATGAGCGTGCTCTAACTCATTCATACAACAGCATTCCAAATGTAGACACCTACAACAATATGTTCCATATAGGGGAACATACAATTGAAATACCAATTGGATCTTACGAATTGAATAATATTGTAGATTTTATACAAGAGCAATACAAAAGACTCTGTCCAGAAAATAAGATTTTTATTGAAGCCAATAACAATACAATGCAAGTTAAAGTTAATAGTTACAAGGATCCTGTATATTTTAATAAAACCAATGCAATTAGAAAACTTTTAGGATTTAATAGCAAAATCCTAAAACCAAACAAATATTATTATTCAGATCTTCCTGTCAATATTTTTAAAGTGAATTTCTTGCGAATTGAAATTAGTATTGCTATTAATACATATATGAATATCTCCAAATCTCACACACTTCATGAATTTCTAAGCCTGGAGGTAGGCTAAAAAAAATGAGGTCCCAAGGAATCTCTTCTATTTACCTGTAAACACCCGAGAGATAAGTTCACTAGCGCTGCGCGTAGTTGATCAGCATGGTGATTTAATTAATTTCCGAGGAGAGGAAATTACAATACGAATACATTTAAGGCCAACTAAATAATGATAATATACAACACAAATACATTGAAAAATAAAGCAGTAACAACAACAATAACATTAAAGCGACCAGTTCAACAGAAAGCACTAACAACATCAAATAAAAATTTTCTAAAGTCCTTAAATTTTAAATTGAGGACAAAATGAGTTCAATACTAAAATATATTTAAATTCTGATGTTGATTATAGTTGTATTTTATATTTGTACCAAGATATTTGACTACTTCCCAAGGAAGTTGTAAGTTTCTAAAGCTGTCGAAATATTCTTTTTCATTGCTATTTTTATAATATGCTACACAATGTGTACTAGGTCCTGTTGATACATATAAATTGATTATTCCACATTATATTTTCTTTGATCGTTTTGGTAGAGTATTCAACATGAAAACTCCTCTAAAATGTGGATTATTTATAGAAAACGTCTTAGGTCCACATCAGACAGTGGTCTGTTGGGTAGCATCTCAGTAGTACGGAACTAGCGGCTCTGCCCCAATTAAAATTGTGAAATTTTAATTACCCAGATTTTAAAATTCTTGGAAATTTGTGAAATTTGATACCTACCAGGGTGGTTCAATAAGTCCGTCCGATTTTTTGTTTACATAAGGAGTTTTTTGTTTACATTAAGTGTTTTTTTGTTTACATTAACTGTTTGTTGTTTATATTAAGTGTATGTATGTTTGTATGTATGTATGACCGTGGGAACTTGTGCGCGGAATATTTTGTGAGAATACATTAAGGAGGTTTATAGGTTTGCAGCTTTTATATGTATATGATTTCCTAATGCCGACGGCAATGCATGATTATTTTTTTTTTCAAATGCCGACGGGAAAACATGTTTATTTTTTTTTTAATGCCGACGGGAAAACATATTTATTTTTTTCAAATGTCGACGGGAAAACATGTTTATTTTTTTCAAATGCCGACGGGAAAATCATGGAAATGATTTTTCCTAATGCCGACGGAAAATTGTATCTAGCTGTAGGAATTGAAGTCTGGTTGTGATTGGTGGAGGACGGGGTTTGTCTAGATTGTGAGACCTTAAGGCTGACCGTGGTTTGGGTAGGTGAGGGTGTTTTGTAATATGTAACCGCGGGAATTCGGTGACGTTTATGCTTGTTGGAATTTAAACCAAGCTGTGCTTATGGAGGGCAGGATATATTTGAGGTAGATCGACTGGTGGAGGGTGGGGAGTTGTTGTAATATGTATCCGTGGGAATCTGTGTACATGTATGTATGTATGTCTGTAAGACTTTAAAGCTGTCTGTAATTTATCAAAGGTGAGGTGAGAGTGTTCATGTAATACGTATCCGTGGGAATCTGTGTATATGTATGTTCGTAGGAGTTTAAGGCTGATTGTGATTTGAGGTGGGGGAGGGTCTTGTTGTGATAGATAGATAGAATGTGGCTATGTGTGTATGTGTATGTATATGTAGCAGTTTAAGTCTGTCCTTGATTTGAGGTAGGCGGGGGGTGTTATTGTAATATGTATCTATAGGAATTTGGGAGTTTATATGTTTATAGAAATTTTTGTGCTTGTATGTCTGTAGAAGTTTAAGGCTAATCGTGATTTGGATTGTTATGATTGATCGATTGTATGTGACCTTAAGAATTTGTGTATGTATATCTGTAGGAAATTTAAGGCTTACCGCGATTTATGAGGGGCGAAGTGTTCATGAAATATATAACCGCGCAATTTGTGTGTATATCTGTAGGAGTTTAAGGCTGATCATGGTTAATGAGAGGTTAGGTGAAGGTGTTCATGTATATGTATACGTATTTGTGTGTCTGTATGTCTATATGAGTTTAAGGCTGATGATGATTTAGGTTGTGATGTATGTTACCTTGAGATTTTGTGTATGTATATCTGTAAGAACTTTAGGCTGACTGTGATTTGTGAGGGAAGGGGCGTTATTAAAATAGGTTTAATTTTTCGTAGATGAATTTTAGTATGTGTGTGTGTATGTGATTTTCTCACCATAATATTTATATGTACGTAGAAATAAATTGTTTATCATATGAACATTTTTTGCTAGAAAATATTATCATATATCTGAACTTCCCTAATCCTAGTACGCTTTTCACATTGGAGGATGAGATTGCTCTATATTTTATCAAGCTTAAATTTGTTCAGTGTTAAAGTCTGTCGGTCAGAAATTGGTTTATATTTGTATAAATATTAATTTCAGATTTTGCAAAATTCTTGTGTACGATCGTGGTGATTTTGTGTGTGTGTATGCGCGATAGAGTTTGACTGGTCTGTGATAAGTTTGTTTATTTAAGTACATTTGTCTTCTTCGACTTTCGTCTTTAAACGTCAATAGCTTGGAGAACGGTTTGTATGTTTTCATGATGTAGATATGTAAGTGTGATTTTTAAAATCCAATAAGTACTTGAGCATGGGTAAGAAATTTGATAATATGTGTACATATGTACATATGGATCTATAAATTGATTTTATGTATGTATGTATGTACATACAAATAAGTCTGGGGCTCCCTGTTTAAATACATTTTTTTTTGTCATGTGCTGTTGTTGCTGTTGTAAATATTCGCGTGGTCTTTTGTGTATAGATATGAAATATTTTCATAGTTTTTTCTTTGAAATTTAAAAAACCTTCTTTTTATTTTTAGATGTATTTACTTAAAAGTTTCTGTTTTAAGTAAAATTGAATTCCTCTCTAGTTGTAGTAACTATAGTATAAATATTTAATATATTTTATTTCCATTTGTTTAAAGTTGATGTAGCCTATATAGTCAACGTTAGAAATTTTAAAAAAATTGTAAAATTTTTTCCAACTGTCATCTTTTTTCTTCACCTTTTTCATATATTTTAGAACATCTTGCATTGGCTTTTAAGAAATGACAAACGCTTTGAAATGAAACTGATCCAGCAGTCCATCTTAGGTGTGGATAGTTTTTTGTTAACCACTTTGCTTCTCTTTCCTTTTTTATTGATAAACATTTAAAATCAAATGGTGGTTTTATAATGAAATTGTTATACTCATTATTGTTGAAAACATCCGCTACTTCGTTTTGTAATGAAAATCATTCGAAACCTTACTCGTCTATTAAAACCATTTTTTCATTCATTTATAAGACTTTCCGGGCTTTCTATTATTCTATCATCAGTAAAAATGCAGTAGCTGAGCTCCTTGCTTGCTGTTTCATATTAAATGTTACTGTTTCATATTAAATCTATATCAATTGGGCCGCTTTTGAATAAAAGGAACTTTTATCTTAAACTTTAGTGCATTTGGAAGTGCTTGAGATTCTTTCATATAATAGCTTTGTTGGAATCTTAGATACGAGTACATATAATATAGAATTGCATAACGTTTATTTTTAATTTTTATGTTAAGATCATCATCATTTGGATATGAGACTGAATTTAAATGTACTTTTAAATTAGTTAAATCATAATGAGGAAACTTGTTTTCTTCTTGAATAGCGGTCAACAGAAAACGAAATCGTTTTCTTACAATTTATGTCTGGCCTCTCAACGGTTCCTCTAGTATACAAGATGACTTTCTATATCAACATATCTATCTACTCCTTGTCAGCGTTAAGGGACAATTAAGTGTTAAAATTTTAATTCCTCAAATTGTGTTACTTCATACTGATAATATGTTTTCCTTAATAAGGTATATGTTTATCTTATGAAGGTTACTCGAATATGGCTTTTATCTGATGTTCTAGATGATTTTTTTTTCTCATTTTATTAAATTTCAGCGTATTGTGTATATATTTCTGATATTTCTAAGTGCGCTTTATTTACCTGTCAGACAAAGTGTACGTATCAGTTGATCACTCAGTCTCTCTTTTTAATATTTTTTTTTCTTTTAATGTATCACTACTATTTTTTCAGATTTTACTACTTGATAAAGAGAATATTTGTATAATTTTTAAATGTATTCATATATACATATAGGTAAATATATGTATGTATGTATAGGTAAATTACTTTATCTACAAGAAACACATGTTTAATAATCAACTATTCTAGAAAATCTATCTCAAATAATTCAGTTACCTCCACCATCAATTCACCGTCTGTGTTTCCATAGTATCAGAAACATTAGAATATCTATGTTTGAGAGAATTTTTACATCGAGTTTTTCTACATGAGGTTTGCTGGTTGACCCCCTTGAAGTTGTATCACATTCAGATATAATCATTTCTTACTTAAAAAAGGTCCTCATCACCATCAACCATATCTGTATACATTTCATTCAAGAGTTGGTTTGATCCAGATACAATTGCTGTCTACAGATTAATAATTAGAAACAAGTTTCTCATCACCTTCTAACAGATTTATATATTTTGCTAGCATGCATGCCTTAGCATGCTTCTATCGATAGTGACGTGAGAGTCCGACCTGTAGTGGTGTTTCAATTAAAAATCTATACTATTAGAATTTAAGAATTCACTCTTCTGAATTTTTTACCGAGTAGATACATATGTATTTCATTTAGCATAGAATCATAATATTTCTTTACTTACAAAATTATATGACGTGAGGAATTCTTTTAAATTTGCATGCTTCGGCATGCTTCAATATTTTTTCTGTAAATTTATTTAATACTCATACAGATACAGATATAAAGTAATATCTGCTTATATTGCATTTTACAATTTATGTATGCTACAGCAAGATTCCAGTTGAAGTCCATATTTATTCAGTAAGTTTGTTTGATACTAATTCATATACATATACATTCTTAAAGATTAGAAATCTAAGTCCAATTTATGTAGTTTATCTATATTTTCTAAAGATTTGATAGCTATAGAAATGAATAGAGTGAAGATCTATTATAATAGCCTAAGGGCATATTTTAAAATTTCGCTTGCTAGAGCTTTCGAAATGGAAAATGTACAATTTTCACTATAAAAAGTGATAATATTATGTGTTACTGAATATTACACTGTGTTTTAATTTATTTTGAACGCTTAAGTTTTCACAATATTTCATACAGGCCAACAAGTTTAGAGAATTTCCAGTATATTAAGTTAATTATCTTTCTTAGGACCTATTATTCCTAATCATTGCTTCAAAAATACAAACCAAACTAGATTTTTCCTGTTTAATATTATTTTTTACTTTCATTAAATTTCAAAATTTTGTTCATCTTCAAATTATTATATTTAGCAGCTTTTTCTCATTTGTTGAGTTAACTTTAATCGGAAACATTTAAATAGTGAGATGAACTTTTATATTGTATACGAGTACATTAAGTAATTCTTTGTATATTTCAATACACTTATATGAACCATCATCACATAATTCCTCTGGATGATCTATTAAATCATTCTACTATTGATGCTTTAATATTAAGTAATATTTAATATTCTACTTATGCATGAATTTTCCAGTGTCTATTAAAAAATTATTTACAATCATCCATTTGTAAGTTTTGACTATGAGTATGCACCAATATTTATGAAATCTGTTTCATAAATATTTTCTCTTATTTAGAAAAAATAAAATAATACAGCTATATGAGACCAGAAAATATTTTCTGGTATATGAGACCAGAAAATATTTTCTGGTATCGTATAGCTATATTATTTTATTTTTTCCTATATAAGAGATAATGGTCCCTACTCATAGTCAAAATAAAGTTTATTTTAAGAGTTTACAACCAGTATTATAATAAAAAATACTGATTTTAAACTCTTACAGTCTTATTTATAAAAATCATTAAGACTTTTTAAAGGTTTTTTTAAACAAATTTTCATAAAAAAATTTTCTTAAAAAGCCTTTATAAAGTCTTAATAATTTTTATAAATAGGGCTATTAAAATATACTTTGCTTCACTAACCACATTTGTGTAACTAATTGCATTTCATAAATATTGACGTATACTTATAATCAAAACAAATGATAGTTTTATTTTGTTTTGATTGTGAGTATACATCATTATCTCTTATTAAAAAATAAAATAATATAGCTACACGATTTCAGAAAATATTTTCTGATATCGTATAGCTGTATTATTTTATTTTTTATAATAATAGATAATATTTATAAAATGCATTTAGTTACACAAATGTGGTTAGTGAAACAACCTAAATATAGGATGGTACGAAATTTTGATGATTCATCAAACGTTTGTTCAAAAACAAGTCATAGTTCCCCTCTACCAAATTTTATTTGCGCAAAAATAGTTGGTCTGTCAAATTGTTAAAAAAATAAAATAAAAAATAATATGTTATGATTGGCTTGCTAAAAAGTCTTAATGGACTATAATTTTAAAACATCTACATATTAAAACTCAAAATCTCTCTATCAACCCAAATATGGATACTTAAAGATATAACATAATTTCATTAATTAAAGGAATGGGATATTACACATTTACAGATGCTGAATCTGTTATTTCTTCTAGCAAAGCTAAAAGTAGTTCCGATATGATATTTAACGATGGTGCATGTGAGAAACATATTTTTGTATGGAGTGAGATAAGAATGTTGATGCATTCTGCTGATGTCAAACTTATACCAGAATCACCAAACATTTGATACTAGATAATCATAATGTAATTATAATGTTTAAGTAAGATGTATCAAATATAAAGCATGTTGGAAGGATAAATATGGATTTTGTTTATAAGCAACGATATTGAATTAAACGATGATCGTTATAGAAAAGCAAAGAGAATTTGACTACATAAAAGTTTACTTTTTCGTTTTTCATCTGACCTTAAACTCCATTCATCTAAATGTTATAAATGTCCAACTACTTTTAAACTGATAACCCAATGTAAATCAGATAAGCTGATCTAAAAAGCAGACCAGGTCCAGATAAGTTGATCTGAAAACCAAACCAGGTCCTGATAAGCTGATCTGAAAACCAGACCAGGTCCTGATAAGCTGATCTGAACACCAGACCAGGTCCTGATAACCTGTTCTGAAAACCAGATCAGGTCCTGATAAGCTGATCTGAAAACCAGACCAGGTCCTGATAAGCTAATCTGATAGCTGATACCTGATCTAATAGCTGATACCTTTTATTTGCTAAACATGGATGAAAAAATTTTAAAACAGTTGGTGTTGACAAGAAATGTCTTGAAGAAAAAGCTTCGTAGTATAAAAGCTGGTGAAGTAGATATATGTGAACAACTAAGAGATACATTTAAACCTATATCAGAACCACTCAAAGAATTCATAAATAGTTCTAACAAAATTAAAAGAATTCCCATGAAAGAAGAAAGTAAAATGAAGACAGAAGTTGAAAATAATACAAGTTTAAAGTCTCAGAAGCCATCAGTCAAGATAGAGTCAACTACACCAAAGAAACTAGCAGAAGGAACAATATTCGATAATACCATCTTGTTTAATGATGTTAATAAAGAGAATGATGATGACTATGATGAAGATGATTTCTACTCACAGACTTCCAATACCGATGAAACTTATACTGACTTATCAGTCTTGGAAGGAAGAAATTAATTAGATACAAACTATGATCCACATAAAGATTTTAACAATGAATGGAAATTTGGTGATAGTAACCTCAATCTTAATGAAGATAAATCACAATTTGGTGGCCAAATATGGGCTCTAATAGTAGCTTTATTTTCTTTAATGTTTGATAATAAAACATGGAAATACTATGAGAAATTTGATTTTGAAAACTATATAAAATATATAATTTATACTAATACATGGATAGAGAATAATCATCGTTAAATTGTTTCTGGAAACTCAAATCGATAAACTATAGGACAAATTAATAATATAGCTTAAGGAATTAATATAATTCAAGAATATATTAAAATGCAAATTGATGGAGTACAACGTGAAATACAATTAGAGATAGAAGATAGTTATAAAATGTAAAAACATATACTAAAAATTAAATCATCTTTTAAAAAAAACAAATTGAACAGCTGAACGATAAAATTTATAGATTGGAAAATGAACTACATGATAGTATAAATAGCTGAAAGTGCATCAAGTAGATCACAACACTCTCCAAAAAATCTGTAAAACAACTTAATGTCTTCAAAAAGAAATTTAGTAATTAATATCGAAAATTGTTTGTGCATTGCAGATATGTAATGAAAGGAATAGTTGATCTTTTATGGAGATGATTTAGGTGAAATGGGAAACTATTCTACAGCAAATAGAAATTATTGATTATTGTAGACTGTAAATGATTCATTCACAAAGTTTCTATGGTCAATACCGTTGAAAATAAAAGTTGCACTCGAAAAAACCTACGCTGTGGAAAATGTTTTTGAAATGTTACGAGTACCAAAAAACTTACAAATGGATGATTGTAAAGAATTTTTTAATAGACACTGGAAAATTCATGCATAAGTAGAATATTAAATATTACTTAATATGAAAGCATCAATAGTAAAATGATGTAATAGATCATCCAAAGGAATTATGTGATGATGGTTCATATAAGTGTATTGAAATATACAAAGAATTACTTAATGCACTCGTATACATCTCACTATTTACATGTTTCCGATTAAAGTTAACTCAACAAATGAGAAAAAGCTGCTAAATATAATAATTTGAAGATGAACAAAATGTTGAAATTTAATGAAAGTAAAAAATAAAATTAAACAGGTAAAATCTAGTTTGGTTTGTATTTTTGAAGGAATGATAGGTCTTAAGAAAGATAATTAACTTAATATACTGGAAATTCTCTAAACTTGTTGGCCTGTATGAAATATTGTGAAAACTTAAGTGTTCAAAATAAATTACAACACAGTGTAATATTCAGTAACACCTAATATTATCACTTTTTATAGTGAAAATTGTACATTTTCCATTTCGAAAGCTCTAGCAAGCGAAATTTTAAAATATGCCCATGGGCTATTATAATAGATCTTTACTCTATTAATTTCTATAGCTATCAAATCTTTAGAAAATATAGATAAACTACATAAATTGGACTTAGATTTCCAATCTTTAAGAATGTATATGTGTATGAATTAGTATCAAACAAACTTACTGAATAAATATAGACTTCAACTGGAATCTTGCTGAAGCATACATAAATTGTAAAATGCAATATAAGCAGATCTTACTTTATATCTGTATCTGCATGAGTATTAAATAAATTTACAGAAAAAATATTGAAAGCATGCCTAAGCATGCAAATTTAAAAGAATTCCTCACGTCATATAATTTTGTAAGTAAAGAAATATTATGATTCTATGCTAAATGAAATACATATGTATCTACTCTGTAAAAAATTCAGAAGAGTGAATTCTTAAATTCTAATAGTATAGATTTTTAATTGAAACACCACTACAGGTCGGACTCTCACGTCACTATCTATAGAAGCATGCTAAGGCATGCATGCTAGCAAAATATATAAATCTGTTAGAAGGTGATGAGAAACTTGTTTCTAATTATTAATCTGTAGACAGCAATTGTATCTGGATCAAACCAACTCATGAATGAAATGTATACAGATATGGTTGATGGTGATGAGGGACCTTTTTTAAGTAAGAAATTATTACATCTGAATGTGATACAACCCAGCCTACGTCAACAATAACTTCAAGGGGGTCAACCAGCAAACCTCATATAGAAAAACTCGATGTAAAAATTCTCTCAAACATAGATATTCTAATGTTTCTGATACTATGAAAACACAGACGGTGAATTGATGGTGGAGGTAACTGAATTATTTGAGATAGATTTTCTAGAATAGTTGATTATTAAACATGTGTTTCTTGTAGATAAAGTAATTTCTCTATACATATATACATATAGTTACCTATATGTATATATGAATACATTTAAAAATTATACAAATATTCTCTTTTTCAAGTAGTAAAATCTGAAAAAATAGTAGTGATACATTAAAAGAAAAAAAATATTAAAAACAGAGACTGAGTGATCAACTGATACGTACACTTTGTCTGACAGGTAAATAAAGCGAGCTTAAAAATATCAGAAATATATGCACAATACGCTGAACTTTAATAAAATGAGAAAAAAAATCATCTAGAACATCAAATAAAAGCCATAGGCGAGTAACCTTCATAATATAACATATACCTTATTAATGAAAACATATTATCAGTATGAAGTAACACAATTTGAGGAGTTAAAATTTTAACATTTAATTGCCCCTTAATGCTGACAAAGAGTAGAGAGATATGTTGACATAGAAAGTCATCTTATATACTAGAGGAACCGTTGAGAGGCCAGACCTAAATTGTAAGAAAACGATTTCGTTTTCTGTTGATCGCTATTCAAGAAGAAAACAAGTTTCCTCATTATGATTTAACTAATTTAAAAGTACATTTAAATTCAGTCTCATATCCAAATGATGATGATCTTAACATAAAAATTAAAAATAAACGTTATGCAATTCTTTATTATATGTACTCGTATCTAAGATTCAAACAAAGCTATTATATGAAAGCACTTCCAAATGCACTAAAGTTTAAGATAAAAGTTCCTTTTATTCAAAACGGCCCAATTGATATAGATTTAATATGAAACAGTAAGATTTAATATGAAACAGTAAGCAAGGACCTCAGCTACTGCATTTTTATGAATGATCGAATAATAGAAACTCCTGAAAGTCTTATAAATTAAGTAATATGAATGAAAAAATGGTTTTAATAGACGAGTAAGGTTTCGAATGATTTTCATTACAAAAAGAAGTAGCAGATGTTTTCAACAATAATGAGTATAACAATTTCATTATAAAACCACCATTTGATTTTAAATGTTTATCAATAAAAAAGGAAAGAGAAGCAAAGTGGTTAACAAAAAACTATCATCACCTAAGCTGAACTGCTGGTTCAGTTTCATTTCAAAGCGTTTGTCACTTTTTAAAGCCAATGCAAGATGTTCTAAAATATATGAAAAAGGTGAAGAAAAAAGATGATAGTTGGAAAAAATTTTACGCCGAAAATTTTCTAACGTTGACTATATAGGCTACATCAATTTTAAACAAATGGAAATAAAATATATTAAATATTTATACTATAGTTACTACAACTAGAGATTAATTCAATTTTACTTAAAACAGAAACTCCTCACAAACTTTTAAGTAAATACATCTAAAAATGAAAAGAACGTTTTTTTAATTTCAAATAAAAAAACTATGGAGATATTGCACATCTATACACAAAAGACCAGGCGAATATTTACAACAGCACATGACAAAAAAAATGTATTTAAACAGACTTATTTGTATGTAAATATATACATACATAAAATCAATTTGTAGATCCATATGTACATATGTACACATATTATCAAATTTCTTACCCATGCTCAAGTATTTATTGGATTTTAACAATCACACTTACATATCTACATCATGAAAACATACAAACCGTTCTCCAAGCTATTGACGTTTGAAGACGAAAGTCGAAGAAGACAAATGTACTTAAATAAACAAACTTATCACAGACCAGTCCAACTCTACAGATCTACATACACAAATTCTTAAGGTCACATAGAATCGATCAATCTCAACAGTCCAAATCACGATCAACCTTAAACTTCTACAGACATACATGCACAAAAATTTCTATAAACATATAAACTCCCAAATTCTTATAGATACATATTACAATAACACCACCCGCCTACCTCAAATCAAGGACAGACATAAACGGCTACATATACATACACATACACACATAGGCACATTCTATCTATCTATCACAACAAGACCCTCCCCCACCTCAAATCACAATCAGCATTAAACTCCTACGAACATACATATACACAGATTCCCACGGATACATATTACATGAACACTCTCATCTCACCTTTGATAAATCACAGACAGCCTTAAACTCTTACAGTCATACATACATACATACATGTACACAGATTCTCACGGATACATATTACAACAACTCCCCACCCTCCACCAGTCGATCTACCTCAAATATATCCCGCCCCCACAAGCACAGCTTGGTTTAAATAACAACAAGAATAAACGTCACCGAATTCCCGCGGTTATATATTACAAAACACCCTCACCTACCCAAATCACGGTCAGCCTTAAGGTCTCACAATCTAGACAAACCCCATCCTCCACCAATCACAGCCAGACTTCAATTCCTACAGCTAGACACACCCACAAATTTTCCGTCGGCATTAGGAAAAATCATTTCCATGATTTTCCCGTCGGCATTTGAAAAAAATAAACATGTTTTCCCGTCGACATTTGAAAAAAATAAATATGTTTTCCCGTCGGCATTCAAAAAAAAAATAAACATGTTTTCTCGTCGGCATCTGAAAAAAAATAATCATGCATTGCCGTCGGCATTAGAAAATCATATACATATAAAAGCTTCAAACCTATAACCCTTCTTAATGCATTCTCACAAAATATTCCGCGCACAAGTTCCCACGGTCAAACATACATACAAACATACATACACTTAATATAAACAAAAAACAGTTAATGTAAACAAAAAAACACTTAATGTAAACAAAAAACTCCTTATGTAAACAAAAAATCGGACGGACTTATTGAACCACCCTCGTAGGTATCAAATTTCACAAATTTCCAAGAATTTTAAAATTTGGGTAATTAAAATTTCAAAATTTCACAATTTTAATTGGGGCAGAACAGCTAGTTCCCTACTACTCATCTCTAAGAGTTTTTTGATTCTTCTTTGTAAACTAAACCATATCCCTTTTTATATGGTTTTAAGTAAAGTCCTTTTCCAACTGCTGTAGGCTCCATCGCTCTATTGTGTCTAGTTGCTGCATCAAGTTGTTTTTTTGACTTCTTTGTTGCATTTACAGCCTTAGCTATAGCAGCACCTCCAGTTGTTAGACTACCAATTGCACCCAGAGCAGTTAAAATCGGTATTAGAGGTAAAAAACCACCAATTTTTGGAGACGTATCACACGTGGTACTATAATTTGAGATTTTCTTCCTTTTAATGATTTATTAATAGTTTTTCGTGCAATTTTAAAAACTGAGTTAATATCTAATGTTTTTTCCTTTTTTAGTATTTTTGTTGCAGCTCTAATTGATGTTCTAAATAGTTTTTTACCATTTAGAACATCAATTAGAGCATACCAAGCTTGTTAGAGAACATACCAAGCTTGTTCTTTTTAACACTTTTCTTTTCCTCCACAGTCATACCAAATTTTATTTTGGCTTTCATTGCGTTAGTAACTGATTTTTCAGCAAGACTGTGTTTTGTGATAAAACTCGATCCCAAGCTGAATTTGCAAGTATTTTATCGGCTTTATGTCTAGTACTTAAATCCTTATTTTTGGAATAAGCAATATCGTGATTTTTACACGCTGATTTCAATAAATTAATTTCTTTATCACCTCGATTTAAACGTTTTTGTAGTTTTGTTCCAGGTCCACAGTACTGATATCCAGGAAGATGAAGTTCAACAGCTAGAGAGATTATTATTATGTCTACTATACTTCCTCCAACGACGGCGTTTTTATGTCTAAACGTTTTCTGATATCGTATAACCATATTATCTAATTTTTTCTATATAAGAGGTAATATTTATGAAATGGATTTAGTTACAAAAATGCAGTTAGTACAATAACATAAAAATATTTTAGTATGTAATATTGATGATTCAGCGAAAATCAGTTCAAAAATAAAGCATAGCCCTCTCTTACCAAATTCTATTCATGCTCTAATAGTGGGACCATCAAATTGTGGAAAGACTAAAGTTATGATTGGCTTGCAGAAAGTCCTAATGGACTGAAGTTTGAAAACATCTATTTATACACAAATCTCTTTATCAATCTAATTACAAATACCTGAAGAAATTAATTTCACCAATTAAAGGAATGGGATATTATACATTCAGCGATAATGAATCAGTTATTCCACCTGACGAAGCTAAATCAAATTCAATTATGATATTTGATGATGTTGCATGTGAGAAGCATATTTACATACTTTTGCATGGGACGATATAAGGATATTGATTCATTCTACTTGTGTCAAACTTATACAAGAATTACCAAGCATTTAATAAGAGACAATGCAAATGTTATAATAGTGTTTAAACAAGATGAGACAATTATGAAGCGCGTTTATACGGATCATGTTGCCATCGATTTGGGCTATGAAAAGTTTCAAAAAATTTGTCGAGAGTGTTGGAAGGATAAATATGGATTTCTTATGATAAGCAAATATAACAAATTAAACGATAGTCGCTACAGCAATTTGACTATTTCATAACTATTTATAAAACCTGATCTGATAGCAGATAACCTGATCTAAAACCCAGACCAGGTACCTAATAAGCTGATCAGATACCTGATAAGCTGATCTTATACCTGATAACTTGATATGAAAACCAGACCAGGATAACCTGATCTGAAAACCAGACCTGAATAACCTGATCGGAACACCAGACCAAGTACCTGATAACCTGATCTGATAGCTGATAACCTGATTTGAAAACCAGACCAGGTATCTAATAACCTGATCTGAAAACCAGACCAGTTATCTGATAACCTGATCTGATAGCTGATAACCTGATCTGAAAACCAGACCAGGTACCTGATAACCTGATCTGATAGCTGATAACCTGATCTGAAAATCAGACCAGGTACCTGATAACCTGATCTGAAAACCTGAAAAACTGATAAGCTGATCTGAAAACTAGACTAGCTACCTGATAACCTGATTTGATACCTTATACCCTGATCTGATAACTTGATCTGAAAACCAGACCAATTACCTGATAAGCTGATATGATAGCTTGTAACCTAATCTGAAAACCAGACCAGATACCTAATAAGCTGATCTAATACCTGATAAGCTGATCTGATAGCTGATAACCTGATGTACTATTTGCTGTTAATAAACATGGAAGAAAAAGTCTTAAACTAGTTGGTGTCGACAAGAAATTTCTTGAAGAAAAATCTTCGTAGTATAAAAAGTAGAGAACTAGATCATAGATGTTCAGCCCATACAACAATTGTTTGAAAAAAATTCATACACATTTGTTACGCTCTTTTAAAAACTCATTCATTCATCGTTGAGCAAGCGACGAAAACACATGCTTCGGAGTATCGTAATTTTTTTCAGGAATTTATTAAGCATTGTTGTTGGTTTTTGTTGAACAAAGCACAGTAAACACACACGATTCAATTACAATTGAACACACAAAAAACAAAGTAAAAAAAATAAAAGCTACACGTCTACGAAATGAGATGTGAACGGTATTTTATGATAAATGATGCTTTTCATAACATTCGATGCCTTTTATGCTACAAAATATTTAAGGCTGGAAATGAAAATGTTTTGAAAAGACATTTTTTTTCATATCATTATGAAATTTGTTTTAGGTGTTTGCCAATATGTTTGCTGGGAGTTAGGGTTGCGAGAACGACCGCTAATACATCTCATTTTTATTTTTGATCATCTATGAACTAGATACACGTGAACAACTGGGAGATACATTTAAACCTATAACAGAACCTCTCAAAGAATTCATAAATAGTTCTATAAAAGAAACGAAAGAATACCAATAAAAGAAGAATGTAAAATGAAGAGAAAAGTTTAAAATAATACAAGTTTAAAACCTCAGAAGCCATCAGTCAAAAAGAAACCATCAGAAAAGAAACTTGCAGAACGAACAATATTTGATAATACCATCTTGTTTAATGATGCTTATAATGAGAATGATAATGAAGATGATTTTTACTCACAGACTTTCACTACCGATGACAGTTATACTGACTTATCAGTCTTGGAATCGAGAAATGAATTAGATACAAACTATGGTCCACGTAAAGATTTCAATAATGAATGGAAATTTGGCAATAGTAACCTCAAATTGAATGACTATAAAATATAAGTTGGTGGTCAAATATGGACTCTAACACCCGATCTATTTTCTCTTATGTTTCATAAAACACCCAAAAACTATGATAAATTTTAACTCGAAATCTTTTAATTACTACTAAATATTTTAACTACTACTAATGCATATAGAAGAGACTATAAACCTGATGGTCAAATCAAGGGTGCGAAAAAAATCAGAAGAATTTATCGGAATCAACAGGATCCAAGCCAAAATGTAGCTATTTAGGTGACGGATTGATGCAATTTAACGCCCATAAGCCAAACTATATATACTAGGACGATCCAAATGAGTTAGTCGATCATCTTCGACTACTGCTTACATCACAAGCTGCAGGTCATACTAATCACAATAACGAGATTGTATCAATTATTAAAGAACCACGTGAAGCAAATATAATATATTAACTTTAATAAAGTATATATATATGTATATAAAGTATATCTGTTGATAAATTTGGACATTATTTAAACGATACTAGCAACATAATATCTTTGAAAAATGCACCTAACCTGCTAGGGTTCTTTGTGAATACGAACAACAACATTGATGTCCAAAACAAAAGAATCAAAAATGTTGCAAAAGCTCTGGAGGAAAACGATGTTATCAATAAATAGTTTCTGCAAACTATTCAAATCGAAAAACCAGAAGAGAAATTATTAACATACCTTAAGGAAGACAATAATATAATTCGAGAAGATATTCAAATGCAAGTCGAGGAGCTACAACGCGAAATCAAATTAGAGATAGAAGACAATTATAAAATTCAAAACGACATTCTAAAAATTAAATCATATTTTGAGGCACAAATTGAACAGCTTAATGAGAAAATTTATAGATTGGAAAATTACATGTTCGTATCAATATCTAACAGTGCGTCAAGTAAATAATGTCTTTAAAAAGACATTTAGTAAACGAACTCCATAAGCAAGCTCGAACAGTTTTTATGCGTCGTAGAGTTGTAATGAAAAGAATAAATGATCTTTGGCAAGCTGATTTAGTTGAAATGGGGAACTATTCTAGAGAAAACAGAGATGATCGATTTTTGTTAACTGTAATTGACACATTTTCAAAATTTGTATGGGCAGTACCACTAAAAACAAAAACTGCACTCGAAACAACCAAGGCAATCGAAAATATTTTTGAATTGGGACGAGTACCAAAAAACCTACAAACAGATGATGGTAAAAAAATTTTCAACAAACACTGGAAAATTAATGGATAAATACAACATTACTCACTATTCAACATATAGCAGTATCAAAGCATCAATAGTAGAATGATTTAACAGAACATTGAAAGGAATCATATGGAAAGAATTTAGCTTTAATGGTTCATATAAGTGGATTGATATATACAAAGATTTACTTAATGCATACAATAGAAAAGTTCATCGCACCATTAAAATGTCTTCGATTAAATTCAACTCAACAAATGAGCAAAAGCTACTAAATACAGTATACAGTCATTTGGAGATGTACAAAATGTCGAAATTTAATGTTGGAGATCATATACGCATAAGCAAATATAAGCATACATTTGAAAAAGGTTATACTCCAACTTGGACCACAGAAATTTTCACAAAAACAAGAGTTCAAAATACAAATCCTATAACATTCATATTAGAAGATTATCTTTTTAATCCTATTAAAGGTTGATTCTATATTGAAGAACTTTCGAAAACTAGATATCGAAATACATATCTAGTTGAAAAGGTTCTTAAAACTAAAGGAAAGGAGGTATACGTTAAATGGCTGGGGTTTTCTAATCATCACAATTCTTGGATAAGTAAGAATGAAATATTATAGCTTAACACCACCATCAAGAACAATAGCAGTAATATTAAAAAACTAATGGTAATTTTAAAATAAGAAACTGAAATAAATATGTAAATCATACTTATAAACCATATGTTGTACTAAACTTTATTTAATTGTAATCAGTCTGTTATAATGTCAATAACACTTACTCTGAGCTCTAACTCATCAGAATTATCTGCTAGTTACTTTCCTCCTATTGAATTACATAGTGCATATGAGTGTGCTCTAACTGATTTTCATTCATACAATAGTATTCCAAATGTAGACACCTATAACAATATGTTCCATATAGGGGAACATAAAATTGAAATACCAATTGGATCTTATGAATTGAATGATATTGTAGATTTTAAACAAGAGCAATACAAAAGACTCTGTCCAGAAAATAAGATTTTTATTGAAGCCAATAACAATACAATGCAAGTTAAAGTTAATAGTTACAAGGATCCTGTATATTTTAATAAAACCAATGCAATTAGAAAACTTTTAGGATTTAATAGCAAAATCCTAAAACCAAACAAATATTATTATTCAGATCTTCCTGTCAATATTTTTAAAGTGAATCTCTTGCGAATTGAAAGTAGTATTGCCCTTAATACATATATGAATAACTCCAAATCTCACACACTTCATGAATTTCCGATTAATTAATTAATTAATGTAAACACCTGAGAGATAACTTCACTGCGCGCAGTTGATCAGCACGGTGATGTAATTAATTTCCGAGGAGGGGAAATTACAATAAGAATACATTTAAGGCCAACTAAATAATGATAATATACAACACAAATACATTGAAATATAAAGCAGTAACAACAACAACAATATTAAAGCCACCACTTTAACAGAAAGCAATAACAATTCTAATAAAAATTTTCTAACATCCTTGAATTTTAAATTGAAGACAAAATGAGTTCAATAATAGATGTCTTAGATAAACCCTTCCCTGTTGAGAATATAATCAAAAGGGACTATCATACATATGTACCATACTTACAATCTTACAACAATAATGACGAAATTTGAATTTCAATACAAAATCAAGATAAAAAGCAAAGTGGTTAACAAAAAACTATCATCACCTAAGCTGGATTGCTGGACCAGTTTCATTTCAAAGCGTTTGTCATTTTTAAAAAGCCAATGCAAGATGTTCTAAAATATATGTAAAAGGAGAAGAAAAAAGACGATGGTTGAAAAAAATTTTACACCGAAAAATTTCTAACGTTGAGGACATAGGGTGCATCAACTTGAAACAAATGGAAATTAAGTATCCATATAATTTTTATTGTAATTATCATAATTTTGGTGTTTGCGCATTAAGAAATGCTATTTTACTCACATAAGAAATATCTTGCTTTAAATGAACTTTTTCACTTTTTAAAATATGTATACTTACTTAAAAATATATGAATGTTACATACATTATAAAATTGTATTAAATTTTAAAAAATAAATGTATACAAAATAAAAAGAATGAACAAGTGTTATCTTATTTCAAATACAAACTACATAAAAGGAATATAAGGAAGTGGGGAGGAGGAGAAGTTAACTTTTTTGCTTACTTGGAAATTTCTACTTTTTGTTTCTCTGCTGATGACTGTACTTAGTTGAAAATCATCTGCTTTAAAATAATCGCAGTCAAAGAAATATCTGCGTTGCAAAATATAAATGTATACAAATATTATGTCTGTATTCTACAGAGCCACAAAATATTCCATGCAGAAATTCCCACGGTACAGAGTTAACATAAATATGAATTTTATGCTGACATCTTCTTAATAAACTTTGACTCATTTCTGCAAGAGTTTTAAGTTAGCAAAAAGTTAGTTCAAAACTTATCGAGGAGAAGTTAGTGGTACAAAAACAACTCACTAGTATCTGCATCAGTTTTGAATTAGCTTAAAGTTAGTTCAATACTTATCGGAAAGAAGACAGTTGTACACAAAACAACTGATTCACATCTGTATCATTTATGAGTTAGTTCACAAGCTAGTTGTAAATGAGTTAGCAAAAAGTCATCTATATTTTGAACTAGCTAATAAAAATCTGACAGGGTTAAAAATAGACAAGAATTATGTTTATTAAAACCATGTTATTAAAAAAATTCAATTTGAATAATATTTGTCATTAACTTAATACAATATTTATCAATACCCCGCAATTTAAAATATCATTTAATTTAATAACAGAGTTCGGATGAGAGAATTTGTTATTTAAGTGTGGCAGTGTTCATCTTGTTTTTTGATTGAAACATCCTACTGTTATGCTCTTGTTGTTGTTTATTTTGATTGATCGTGTTGTATACATGTAAATGCCGACAAGCAGCCGACAAACGTCGTCTTTTTTCATATATACTATGTATGCATGTATGCATGTTTGTACAAACATATATGTTTGTCAAACAGCGTGACCATTTTAGCATTTTTGCAGCTAAATTTAGCGATATAATGCACTTATGCCAAGGTTTTTTCCAATCTTCGAAGCACTTCAAAAAATAATTTTTTGTATATTGTTCAGCTCCTCCTTCGATGCAGTATTCACGGCCCTCTTCAGTTTCGGGACCACAAAAAAGTCAAAGAAGGCCAGATCTGGGGAAAACGGTGGTGTGTTGTTTTTGGCCAAAAAGTGGCGTACGAGCAAGTATGTGTGAGTAGGGGCGTTATCGTGGTGCAAAAGCCAATTTTTGTTCTTCCATAAATCTGGGCGTTTCTGGCGGATTGCTTCGCGCAAATTGCGCATAAATTGTAGGTAATATTACTTATTGACCGCTCTACTCTGTGATAAGAACTCATGATGCACCACGCCCCTGCAATCGAAGTAACCTTTCATATTCGACAGAACTTGGCGCGATTTTTCAGTCTTGGTTCGTGCGGCAGCTTCCATTGAGATGATTGAGCTTTGGTTTCCACGTCATAACCATAAACCTACGATTCGTCACCAGCTATGAGCCCAATAGCTCATTAGCAATGTTCATGACATGCTGCTTTTTATCTAAATTGAGCAATTTCGGTACGAATTTCACGGCGACCCGTCTCATGCCCAAATCATGGATAAAAATCGAATGGCAGGAGCCAATCGATATGTCTAGGTTCTCAGCAACTTTTCTAATGGTGACTCGACGATTGGCCAATACCATTTTCTTCACTTCATAAATTTTTTAGTCTGTTGTTGAAGTGCTCGGGCGTCCGGCACACTTTTCGTCGTTCACATCTCCTCGGCCTTCTGAAAACATTTAGTACCACCGTTAAACCGAGGTAGCTTCTTCGTATGCCACAGTCAACATTCAGAATGCATCCGCTCACTTAATTTCGTTTTTCATACAAAATTTGATACAGGTTCTTTGTTCCATTTTTTTAATAGGTAAAAATCGAAAACGAGCCAAAACACGTGTAAGCATAGCAGCAGTCAACAATTAAATGAACATTCAAAATAACCAAAATTGTCGGCATAACTGATTTCTTAAAAAAATAAACAAAATATAAACTTAACCGGGACAGACAAACTCGACCCTCCACATATATGACAACATTTTACAGCATAAAATGTTGGCATGATAAATAATTTATTAGCGTGAGAAAATCATACATACATTTATACATACATATATATATATATATATATATATATATATATATATATATATATGTATGCCCCTGCTACATATCATTCCAATTAAATGAGGTAATATTGATGAAACTAAAATCCAAGTATATGATGAAAAAGAATTTCGAAAAATTGTTAGTGAATTTGAAAAAAATAAAACAAAATTTTACACATACCAACTTAGTAGTGCTAAAGGCTCACAGATAGTATTTAAGGGCATATATTTATATGTTGACTCGGAAAAAGTAAAATGTTACATAATCTAAGGTAAAAAATGTTATTAACATAATTAACAGATAAAAGGTCTCCAACACCTCTTTCGGGTCGAACTGGGGCCGAATGACATACAACTGAAAAAAATTAAACCCAACCAACTTATAGCGTAAAGTTTCCCTTACACCGAAAACTCACACTTGAGGAGCCACGTAAGTGCTCAGGTTCCGTACAGTGCCACAATTGCCAAGAATATGGACATACAAAAACTTACTGCAAATTAGCTACAGTTTGTGTCATCTGCGGTGAATTGCACGGTTCTCCTAGTTGTACTAAGCCAAAAGATCAAGCTAAAAAAATTTAGTAATTGTAGAGGTAATCACACTGCTAACTGCAGAGGATGTCCTGTATATTCTTTCGTTATACAGACTATGGGACAAAAACCTAAATTAGCTCCAGCTCATTCAGCAAACGCTTTCTGTGCCAATTTTCCTACAATGAGCCAACTAAGTACTTCACGTGTATCGTATGTCGATTCTGTTAAGACAAATTCTATTCCCACACAGAAAGTGTCGCCACCAAGTAATTCAACAAATGCTAACAAAAGCTTTAATATCATTCGCCTTGACGCCACTATTGATAATCTGGTGGAAACTATAAAAAACTTTACTACAAATATGACTAACATAATGCAAGAAATTCTGCGAATGCAGAATACTCTACTTCAAGCATTAATTAGCAAGCCATGAACACGTTTAAAATATGTTTCTGGAACGTAAACGGCATTCGCCAACACAAAAATGAACTCGTGCACTTCCCTACGGAAAAAAATATTAATATAATGTTAGTTTCTGAGACTTATTTGACTTCGAGAAGCCTTTTTAATATGAATAGATACACCTTATATGGTACAATGGACCCGAGAGGAAGAGCATGCCCACCTCATCAGCAATTCTAATAAAGTCAAGACTCAAGCAGTATATTCTTGACAACATTTGTGAAGAACATCTACAAGCAACAAATATCTGTATTGAAAGTTTTGTACAAATTTCGTGATATCATCAACTTACTCCCCTCCCAGATTTTTCATCCAGGAGGATCAATACGAGAATTTCTGCAAATCTCTTGGGCCTTGTTTCATAGCAGCTGGAGACAACAATGCAAAACATACATTCTGGGGTTCGCACCTTATTTCACCTAGAGAAAGAGCGTTGTGCAACACAATTTCAAAAATGGGCTTGGATCTTATTTTGAGTGGGGAGGCCACTTACTGTCCTACAGAGATACAAAAAATTCTGGATGTAATAGATATTGGAGCCATGAAAAATATTTCAAAGGATTTAGTTCATGTTGAGGCTTCTCTCGATTTCTCCTCCGATCACTCTCCCACTATCATTACAATCTGTAACCCACTAAGAAGTGCTAATTGGCTGGGATTCAAAAAATATCTGAGTAGTGGTTGCACGAAAAACTTTGCGCTAAAAACACGCGATGATATTGAATCTAAGATTGTCAATCTTAACGAAAATATTAAGCAGGCTGCTGAACATGCCACTACCTCCCATCCGCAGATTGGGTTTAATAGAATTTAATTTACGGATATTAAACGTCTTGTATAGAAAAAAAGAAGAGCTAGAAGAAAATGGCAATAACATAGATAGCCCCAGCATGAAATCAGATTTAAAGAGTGCACTGAACGACTCCAAGAGTTGCCTGCATATGAAAAACCTGCATCTCTTAAAAACTATCTGGAAAATCTCGATGTCACTCCAGCATCTAATTACTCCTTGTGGGGCGCTGCGAGGAAGCTTAAAACACGCGTTGAGTTGAGGTTGGGCAAGAAGTGATAATGAAAAAGGTAACTTGTTTGCAAAGCATTTAAAGTTCGTATTTACACCCCAACACATGTAGTGCTGCTGTTGATTTACCGAGTGTAGTTGCTCTACCCCTTGACCCTTAAAGTTAAAGATGCGCGACGTACAGAAAATAATTACTGAACTCAACCAGAAGAAAGCTCCAGGTATTGATGGAATTAGTAACAATATGCTGATGAATTTGCCTCGTATTGCAACTAGAATCCTTCTATTTATTTTTAATGCCATATTACGACTAGAGTATTATCCGCACCACTGGAAGCTTGCCAAGGTCAAAATGATTCTAAAGCCGGGCAAAGATCTTACCACTACTACTACTATCAACTGTCTCTAATTCTAATTACTAGTGGGTGTATCCCAGACCATCAGTTTGGTTTCAGGAGTCAGAATAGCATCATTGAACAAACGCATATATTGGTTAAATTTATACAAAAAACTTTTGAAGAAAAGAAGTATTGCTCTGCGCTGTTTATTGACGTTTCTCAGGCATTTGATAAAGTGTGGCATGAAGGCCTAATTTTAAAATTAAAGACTTACTTACGGATAAACATTCTAAATCTTTTGGAAAGTTACATTATTGCCGGGAAATTTACTGTTGTAGAAGGAGACTTTATGAGTATGCCCGAATCTATATCATCCGGTGTGCCACAGGGCAGCATACTGGGGCTAGTTTTGTATTTGATTTATATTTGCGATATGCCTCTGAGCAGCAATATTCATACATCTACATTTGCCGATGATACAGCCTGCCTTAGTATGCACGAAAACTCTCACGAGGCTTCCCGAAATCGACAAGAACATATTACACAGCTGGAACTATGGTTAAACTTATGGAGAATTAAAGTAAACGAACAAAAGTGTGTTCAGGTAACATTTGCCCAATCGAATCAACAATCAAGTTGTTCCTCAACATTCACATGTAAAATACCTTGGTATAGACCTTGATCGACGGCTTACATGGAAATACCATATTGACTCAAAGCTGGCACAAATGAAACTTAAATTAACTCAGATACATTGGCTGATTGGTAGAACTTCAACACTCAGTCTAGATTGTAAACTTTTAATATACAAGTCGCTTTTGAAACCCATATGTTGCTACGGAATACAGCTATGGGGCACTGCTTCAGCTTCCAATATAGAGAGAATCCAACGAAGGCAAAACAAGATTTTAAGACTAATAACATCGGCTCCATTGTACATCAAAAATTCAAATTTATATCGTGATTAAATTTGCCACTAGTGGCTGAAAAAATTTCAAAATACGCAAGCAAATACTTAACAAAACTCTAGTCCCATCCTAATCCCCTTGCTCGTAACATCTTTATCTTTACTGGACACATCCGCTTAAAAAAGAGGGACACTACTACTCTAATACTCAACACTCCAGATGAAACAGCTTGAAAATATTTTTGTGCTGAATACGATATTTATGTATTATTGATTACTATCACTAAGTTTATGCCTGAGGTTTGTTTTTCATTTTTAGATAAAATTGTCAATATTATGAGACATGTCTCAACTTATGTTGTCATAATTCAAAAACAGCTAGTATGATGTCGTTAATCTAAATTTATGAAATGTACTATTTATATAACGTTTAATCCTCTTATATATTGCGTTTCAATCGGCTCAGTAGTATCGGAGTTATAAAAAAAAATGATATATAAATGCAAGTTTTTTTGTTTAAAAAATCATGAAAAATCGAAAACGGCAAAAAAATTTTCAGATTTATTGTTTTATCGCAGTCACATGTAATAGAAACAAAATGAAATATCGATCCTAGAAATCGGTTCAGTTTTTTCGAATTTATTCAAATTTCAGTGAATTTAATAATTTTCACAAAGTCTTAGTTTTTTGTTTGATATACATACAATTGAGTAGTTTTTGTTCTTTTTTCGATTGATTGAATTTTAAAAACATTTTCTCCATGCTATGTACAAATTTTCACATCGAAAATACATTACATAGTAACATTCACACATTTGAATTGTGTGACTTGAAGTGTATTAAACAGTCGAAAATTTATATTATATTATTTAAATGTATTAGAAGAAGTAAAATAACAAAATAAATATATAAATAAGTTTTTTATTTTAATAATTTTTTTTATTATAAACTACAAACTCTTGAATTTTCTTTTATTCGATTTTCTGCTATTGTTGAATAACGAAGTATTACGTTGAATGCTCCAGCAATAATCAGCCATCATGTGTGATTCCCAGCGGCCCTGGTATCGTTCCTCCATTGTCCGGATATCTTGGTGAAATCATTCGCTTTGTTTTTTACTAAAGTCTCCTAGATTTTCAGGAAAACGATCTAAGTGATTGTGCAGGTAGTGTAATTTAATGCTCATGTTACATCCAAGATTCTGGAAGTGAGTTGACATCTTTAGTTTCTTTTCTTATGAGATCTGTTTCTTTCATCCGGGGCGCTAGTAATTTAGAAGATCTTTTCGACAATCCAAGATCTCTAATTACATCATTAAGCTGGTCTTGATTCCATGGTCGCGGCAAGAAATGTTTGCGTGTGAAGAACTCGTAATTTCCAGATGTAAGTGGTAGTGCTGGATCAGAACTTTCTGATTGGTAACACATACTTGAGGGTGAGTAAATGAATATATATACGGATATATATTATAGCAATCTTGATATGACTTTTAAAATGAAGTTGAGAAGCAGTTCCGTTTTTTTTTCGGTGATTTATTGAACCGGACTGTTTTTACATAAAAATGTTCTGGCTTTCTAGCTCATTTTTGTTAATACTTGAAAATTGTTTTTAACTTGTAAGCTGAATGACTCTAATCTTAAATAATGTTTCCGTTATTGCCAACACTTTTTGAATGACACTATAATTCCTGGTAACCCTTTGTGCAGGTACAGTTTGTGTATGTTGCAAATTTTTTGTACCCTAAAAACCATTAAGGAATTTTATGCAAAAAAACCGTTATAGGTAGCCAACGATAAAGAAGAGCAATTCAGCGTGCACGCACATTTATGAGCGTTTATGAGTTTACTACCGCAATCGTAAATATGAAAAAATTTTTTGCTTATTACTTGTTTTTTTAATTATGAGAATCATAAAAATATTATAAAGGTTTTTCCAAACAATATTCTACATCGACGGCATTTATCCAAAATGGTTTATCTGCAGATTTAGTAAAAAAAAAGAGTTTTTGATGCCAAACTATTCCCCATGGTGCACTTTTCCTATGGTATGAATTTCTGATCAAAATGTTGATTTATTTGCGACTTATTCACATTTTTTGTTTGGTTTATCTACATACACACTTGTTTTTAAGGCTAAATGGTTTATCCACAATGTACTTGCGAGATTTTCATATAAGTTGTATGTATATTAAAAATCTGTAAGAACATAATTATTTTAAAACGATTATAACAATATAACGAAAGAGGCGTGGAAAAGTGTAATCGTTGGTGGCGAAAAAACAAGCAAACCCTTTGATACCGAATACCTACTTAGAATACCATTTTTTCAAAAATTCAACGATGAAAATATTATGGACGAACTAAATGACCCAACTGTTGCAAAACTGAAATCACTTTTATATATACAGAACCACAATCACTTCATCAAGAATATCTTCCAATATCCACCAATAAATGGAAACATCCACAGGAATTGAAATCTATGATAACCGCTGTTGCCAGAAAATTTTACCAAAAATCTGCCAAAATTGGCTAAAAAATCGGAAAAATAATTTTAAAATATCGGCAAAAAATCTGCAACAATAAAAACACCTTCGTTTTGAATTGTTTTTTTATTTTCGAATTAACATAAATTATCTTGCTTTACAAAAACATATGTATGCTGATGTTATAAATTGTTTAATAAAAATAAACATTAACAAAAGGATAGGGACAAATATATGCAGAAGCTTTCGAGATAAAACTTAAAAAAATTGTATATATATGTACATACATACAAATCTGTGCGAAGAAATATACATACATATCGCACACTAAATCATAAACAGTCACAACTCAAAAAAATCCAAGATGTTCAGGAGTGGCAAAAAAAACTGTTCAAGAAGACTTTGCAGAAAAAGAAATTTTTGCGGGCCATGAAAAAACAAAACCATTTTAAAAATTTTGAGCTGTGACTTGTTTTGTAGTAGTTGGCGACTACAATGCAAAGCATACGTTCTGGGGTTCGCGTCTTATTACACCTAGAGGTAGAGCGTTGTTCACCACAATTTCAAAAATGGGTTTGGACGTCAGTTCGAGTGGGCAGCCCACTTACTGGCCTACTGACATACAAAAAATTCCGGATGTTATAGATTTTGCAGTCATGAAAAATATTTCTAGAGATTTAGTTCATGCTGAAGCTTCTCTATCCCACTATCGTTACAATCTGTAATCCACTAAGAAGTGATTTACCTCATCCATATGTGAAGATGGTCAATCGTGTTAATTGGCTGAGATTCAAAAAATATCTTAGTAGTCATTGCACAGAAAACATAACGCTAAGTACATCCGATGATATTGAATCTAACATTACGAATCTTAACGGAAATATTAAACAGGCTGCTGAACATGCTACTACCTCCCACCCGCAGACTGGGTTTAATAGAATTTATTCTACGGATATTGAACGTCTCGTAAGTGAAAAAAGAAGAGCTAGAAGGGAATGGCAGCAACACAGATCACCCCAACATAAAATCAGGTTTAAAGAGTGCACTAAACGACTCCAAGAGTTGCTTGCATCTGAAAAAACTGCATCTCTTAAAAATTATCTGGAAGGTCTTGATGTTACACCAGCATCTAATTATTCTTTGTGGCGCGCTGCGAGGAAGCTTAAAACACCCGTTGAGTTTAAACCACCCCTACGCACTTCTACCGGAGGTTTGCAAGAAACGATACTGAAAAAGGTAACATATTTGCTGAGCATTTAAAAACCGTATTTACCCCAAACACATGTATGGGTGTTGCTGATTTGCCATGTGTAGTTGCTCTACCCTCTCGTCCCTTAAAGTTTAAGATGCGTGATGTACAAAAACTAATTGCTGAACTCAACCCAAAAAAAGCTCCGGGTATTGATGAAATTAGTAATAAGATGCTGATGAAGTTGCCTCGTATTGCAATTAGAATTCTGCTATTCATTTTTAATGCCATTTTAAGACTGGAGTATTATCCACACAGCTGGAAGCTTGCCAAGGTCAAAATGATTCCAAAGCCGGGCAAAGATCTTACCAAGGCTGAGTCATACAGGCCAATAAGTTTACTGCCAACAATGTCGAAGCTCTTCGAAAAGTTACTCATGATCAAATTGTCCCCAATTCTAACTGATAATGCGTGCATACCGGATCATCAATTTGGTTTTAGAAGTCAGCATAGAACCATTGAACAAACGCATAGATTGGTTCAATTTATAAGAAGAGCACTCGAAGAAAAGAAGTATTGTTTTGCCCTCTTTATTGATGTTTCTCAAGCATTTGATAAAGTGTGGCATAGAGGCCTAATTTTAAAATTGAAGACATATCTACCAATAAACATTGTTAATCTTCTGCAAAGTTATATTCTTGCTCGAAAGTTCACTGTTGTGGAAGGAGACTTCATGAGTGCGTCCGAATCAATCTCATCCGGTGTGCCACAGGGGAGCATACTGGGCCCAGTCTTGTATTTGATTTATACTTGTGATATGCCTTTGAGCAGCAATATCCATACATCTACATTTGCTGATGATACAGCCTGCCTTAGTATGCACGAAAACCCTGACGAGGCTTCCCGATATCTACAAGAACATATTACACAGCTGGAATTATGGTTAAACTTATGGAGAATTAAGGTAAACGAACAAAAGTGTGTTCAGGTAACATTTACTCTGCGAAAAGATACCTGTTCACCCATTCGAATCAATAATCAAGTTGTTCCTCAACATTCACATATAAAATACCTTGGTATACACCTTGACCGACGGATAACATGGAAACACCATATTGACTCTAAGCTAACACAAATGAAACTAAAATTAACTCAGTTACATTGGCTGATTGGTAGAAATTCAACCCTGAGTCTAGATTGCAAACTTTTGATATACAAGTCGCTTTTGAAACCTATATGGTGCTACGGAATTCAGCTATGGGGCACTGCTTCAGCTTCAAATGTAGAGAAAATCCAACGAAGACAAAACAAAATTTTACGGTTAATAACATCGGCTCCATGGTACATAAGAAACTCAAATTTACATCGTGATCTAAATATGCCACAAGTGACTGAAGAAATTGCAAAATACTCAGGCAAATATTTAACTAAACTCGAGTCACACCCTAATCCCATTGCTCGAAATATCTTGAACTTTACCGGACACATCCGCTTAAAAAAGAGGGACACAAGGGCTCTAATACTTACCACACCAGATGAAACTGTTTGAAATTATTTTTTTATTTTTATTTTTTGCTTTGCACAACTCTTATGTATTATGAATTACTATCACTAAGTTTATGTCCGACACTGGTCGGGCCTAATAATTATATTTAGATTTAAGATTTGAATACTTATTGTTAGTTCATTTTTGAAGATACAATAAATAAATATATGTATGCATAAAAAAAAAACTATTTATGATTTAGGATTTAGCGTGTACAGACTTGTTAGTTTCTTTTTAACATTTTGTTTTGTTGATGGTATAGCTATTGCAAAATTACACGTCAAAAACTACTTATTTTTAAAGGTTTCTTATATGTATGTTTCTAACTGTAACACTATGTTTATTTCTTTTACGGAGTAAAGAAAAACACGACATATTGATGTTTCAGAAAATCTGCAATTTGGCAGTGAAAATCCTCAAATCTCACTTTATAATTTTTTCAATGAAATATCAGCAAAATGCAGAGACATCAGCAAATCTGGGAACAGTGGTATTACCTAATGAATATCATTCTTTCTATGATAATCTTCATTCAAAATAAATGTAATATATTTAATAAATAATAATACAAATCCTAACATTAACCGTAACCGTAGATAATTATTCGGACCTGAAGTAAATATCTTCTTCTATTTTTCTTAATCCTAAAATTGTTTAAAAGTGAAAAACAACAGTCTTTAAACTTAAAATTTTACCTCATACTATTTAAAAATTTTTTCACACAAAATGGTTTACCTACTCATTCTAATATATTCGTCGAAAATTTTCTAAGACAAAATGGTTTATCTACCTTAAAAATGCGAATAACAGGTTTTATTTTATAATTTATATTTTAGGGAATTAGTAGAAGCCTGTCAATCATATTGTAGAAGTAGATTAGTAATGGGGACGGACGACATGTTTAGGGAATTCAAAACAGGGAAAAATCAAAATATGTTGGCAACCCTGTAAGAAATGTGGCTTTTTGGGGATTTTCATGCTGAGATTTTGTGAGACTATGTGTGTGTAAGTTTGATTCTTTATTTATGTATATGTTTGTATACTTGTGTATACAGATTTTGTTGTTATTGTAGAGAAACGTTGTGCTCTCCGTTATTTTTCTCCTTTTGTTATTTAGTATGGTCCTATAAGCGATGTGCCATTATGGCCAATTACATTGATGCTCAGATCATTTTGATTTTCGAATTGTTTTATCTGCTTCAATGGGAGTGGAAACTCTAGACCTTCAAAATTTAACACAATTGCTCCTAAATTAATATTCTCATCAGAAATGTTTGTCATATTATAGTTTCTGTAGTTTTTCCGTTGTCTTCGATCTAAAGTACTATTTGTGTACAAAGCCGCAATGAAACACCATTTAAAGCAATAAATATCATTGTTCTCGACATTTATGCATGCACATTTCAGTGCAATATTTTTTGGGAGAGGGATAAAGCTAGATCTTCTTATTATGGACGCCTTATTTATATTAACTTCAAGGGAATTTATTGAAATCAATGTCCATCCGCTATCCCTCTCTTGAAACTCTTCCATTTTGGCTCTTAACTCATCGGTCTGTTTCTTGTACATCTCATCTACGTCATCAGAGAGGGTCACCAACATCATCTTTGAGATGTGCACAAGTTGGCTAACATTCATCTCATCATTTACCATTTTCATATAATCACATGTGAGCTCCATATTAAATTTAAACGTAATATATATCCTACTACGTTCATTAAGTTGGTTTACTGTGGAGCTCTTTGCAGATGCGAGAAACTCCTCCGGAAACAAGACGCCCACATTTTTGTTGAGGAGAATATATGTCTCGATCCTCCCATTGAAGTTACTTATTCTTCTAGTGAGAAAATCGCTGATGCTTTCTTGCTGACAGCTGTTTTTGTGTTTTATGGTTCTGACGTGAGCCATACAACCATTTGATGGAATCATCTCATCACAATACTCATAATATTTGTTGTTAATATTTAGCTTACTAATTCCCAACATAGCCTTCGACTGGCTAGCATAGGTGTGTGTTTCTATATGCTCAATTACTTTTGTTTGAGTCATAAAGACTTTATTGCAGATGGGACAACTTGCGGTATTCATTTTATTTAATTATTTTTATTATTTATTTATTTATTTATAATTTATTTAATTATTTTATTTATAAACAATTTATTTAATTATTTTATTTATAAATAATTAATTTAATTATTTTATTTATAAACAATTTATTTAATTATTTTATTTATAAACAATTTATCTAATATTTTTTATTTTTTTATGCACTATATGTTTAACAAACATTTATTAGTTTTAGCACTTTTATAGTTTTTTTTTGTTTGTTTTCAAACACTTTAAAAATTGGGTTTGGACAATAGGTGGTGAAATTTTGAGATATCAAAGTATACTGATGACAATCTACAATTCAATTCAATTCAATTCAATCTTTATTTCCCATTCTTATTGCATTTTAAATAGTTCTTAAAAACTAACATTTTTTATTATATTCCTTACATACTATTTGTATTTTTCAAAGGCTTTTTCTTTGCTAATTAATATAAGTAGCATAGCTACGTCATCTTAAATATATTTAACATTCAAAAATAATCCCCAAAAAAGGGAGTAAAAGGGGAGACCATTGAAATTCTTACATACTAAACAAAACACCTAAAAAATAAAAAACAATAAAACATAAAATGGAATTCATATAAAAACATAAAACAAGCAAAACTTACGAACTAAACATAGGAAAAGATTTACAAAGGAAGAAAAATATATACAAAAGCGCCCGGACATTATTGGGCGGTAATATACACCGTGTTATTAATGTCCAGTGTATTGAGCCTCCGATGGTAAAATAGGAGGTCTGCACCCTGATAGAGAAGACCAGCCTCCTCAAGGCCTAACAAATCCACCGGTAAAAAGTATCTAGTGTCCTCGAGGGCCACCAGATTGTCCGTCCTATCAAAGCATCGCCTAATCAAAGTGTTGTCTGAGGCACGTGCACTTACAAGAAACTTAATGGCGTTCCCTACCATATAAGTATCTATCCTTCCGAAGTCAACCGACCCGTAAATAGACCTACAAGATGGCCTATGCAAAACCCCGTCATGTACCAACTGGGGCCTTAAGCCCAGGCAAGCCACCAGGACAGCCCTTTCCCACCTCCTAAGCCTATCCATCTGGGATGAAGAAATTCTAAACCAGATTGGAAAGGCGTAGGAGATAATGGGACGAATTACCTGCCGATACAAGAGTAGGCGCACTCTTCGGTCAAGGCCCCCGTTCCTTCTCAATATCCCCTGATAAGCCGAATAAATCTTCTTACTAAGCTCAAGTATGGCATCAATGTGCCGATGATATTCAAAATTCTCATGAAATATCACCCCTAGGTATTTCATTCGGTCCGAATTCATGATGACACCTTCACCCATTCTAACAATTGGCACATACTTTCTACAATTATTGTAAAGATATCTGCGCCTACCCTTAAACATCACAGCTACAGTCTTTTGTAAATTCAGATTAAGTCTCCATGTCGAGAAATATTATCCAAGTACTGTCAAATAGTTGTTCAGTCGTTCATTTGTCGTGCTGGCTCTGGGCCCCGTAGACGCTATCAAGATATCGTCAGCGTATAAAAGAAGCAGATCCCCTGTCGGAGGTTGCGGTATGTCAGAAACAAAAACATTATAGAGTACAGGAGCCAGTAGAGAGCCCTGCGGTACTCCTGCAGTGACCGGACGCATGTCCGAAACCGTATTCCCAACACGCACCCTAAATGTGCGTTCCCTAAGGAAACTGGAAATTATTCTACTTATGGTCGTTCCAAATCCCATCTCCATGAGCTTATAACCCTTTCCGGCCCAAGGAATTTCAAAGTTGATGGATTTTAATGAAACTTTCAGCGTGTGATAATTAGAGCTTAAGAATCATAAAAATGTATTTTTTGCGTCCGTACGATTTGCATGTCCTAAGAAACAGGACATACACAAATGTGTATCTTGGGATTATGCTTAGGCAAAAAATAACAATTTTCTTTCAATAGTAAAAAAAGGAACAATTTATTTCATATTGTAAAAACTAACAAAATTATTGATAATATAAAAAAACAAAAACAATTCATAGATTTTTTTATAAAATTAAATTACATAAGAAAACGCAGTCTTTTGTTCTGAAAAAGGTACAAGTAAAGCAGATGTAAATAATTTAATAACAAAGTAAAAAAAATTTTTTTTCGTATTTCAAAAATTTAAATTAAATTAAAAATTCACAAAACTAAAAATAGTAAAAAATATAAATAATAAATTAAGTAAAAATAATAAAAACAATTCCAATTCATTTAACATTACATCACAGTGTGGAACTTTTTAAAGCAATCCTTTTCGGAAGAAAGGCACAAATACACATCACATTTTTCGCACCGAGTTCGAGTGCGACTATTACATTGTTGGAAACGGCATGCACGGGCTGTCTTAAGTTTGTCGACTATTGGCCAATGACCACTTCCATCCAATCTTTTACTACTTCCCGGTAAAGGAGAACATCTGGTGTTAGTTCTTATTGGTTCTTCTTCCTCGTCTTCGATCAGCTGCGTAAATTTTCTCTTTGGCGTGCATAGCAAAGCTTCTGCAATTTCCAGTCTGAAATAAAGCTGATCCTTGACTGATTTACGTGGCATATTTTTGGATTTGCAGTCAGCACGGTACTCCATCCAAGAATTTACAACAGCCAAATCCAGAAAGTGGAGTGCTACTTTTAAAGTCCACTTTTTGGATTTTAGCCATGTTCTGTTGCACTCCATCATTTGGTCGCAAATGTCCACTCCACCCATGTTTTGATTATACTGCATGACGATGGCAGGGCAAGTAATTTTTATTCGACTTCTTTGCTCTTTACTCCATCTTTCCACGGTACCAACTGGATCCTCCAAATCCTCCTCCAAATTATACTTTTTTGCTGTAATGACGATAGTAGAAGCCCATACTACACATATGTGTAGGCACATATTGTGCTAAGAAAAAGCAGTATAATTTTATGCGCATTTTTAAATATTTTCATGTAATTGAAATATTTGATGCCTTTTCTTCCAACAAATTACGAAATCTTCATGTATTCACGCATACTTAGCAAAAATAATGATACTTACATTTGTTGCCTCCCGCACTTAGCCCATCATGCCAAACAGTATCGAAAGCCTTTGCAAAGTCAAGACTTGCAGCCATCGTCGGGTATCTATTATTAAGCCCCCTTGTCACATGATCCGTAAAAGCCATCAGGGCATGGGATGTGGAAAGACCCCTCCGGAACCCAAATTGGAAATCCCCGAGCACATTGTTGGATTCAATAACATCGTTAATTTTCACCAAAACAAAGTACTCAAATAATTTACCAAAAGACGACAGAAGAGAAATCGGTCTTTAATTCCCAGCCTTCCCCTGGGTCTGTCCCCGGCTTCAGAATCGGAACCACCAATGCCGTTCTCCATGCCTTTGGAAAATAACCGATGTTTAGGCAATGGTTGAATATTATTGTAATAAACTTCCATGCCACAACATCAGTCTTCTTTAGTACAAAGTCCGGCACCCGGTCCACACCACTCGATCTCTTGTTAGGTCTCCTTCTCAAAGCCTCGCCAATTGCAGCAGGACGAACAAAGCCGAGTCTGCCAAAGTCACCATCAATCATAGCCATCCCGTCCGCCGTAAAGGTCCGTCCAAATAATGTCAAAGGTATATTCCTATCCAGGGTAGAGACAACCTGTCTCACAGTACCCCCAAAGTCATCAAGTTGATCCTGATGACAATCTACATTATTTTTTCTACTTATATACGTTACATGAGAATCGCGTAGTAGTCATCAAATCTAATTTCTCTGATGGTATTACGACATATGATGAAATTCTTATACACACACACACACGCACATACACACATTCCCACAATTCATATGAGGATCGGGGGACATGAGTGCAGGTCCCTCTATAAATTTTTGTTAAAGTAAAATATACTAACATAAAAATATAATTACCCCTATTTATAAAACTCTGCTTGTCAACCTGATGGGACTTAAAATATTTATTATCTGAAATGCACTTGTACATATAAAACCTATGCCAATATATTTCTATCTCCATAAGAATAGCAATGTCAATAGCGTAGAAAACATATATACACATATATGTAAATATGCATGAAGAAGTGTTGATGTAATTCACACAAGCAGTGATATTCTTCAAAGCAAAAATAGATACGATCACATACATTAATCCAACAACATAAACATGCATACATACATTACCAAATGCATTCCCTATCCCCCTCCATTCCAAACATCTATCAGGGTTGCCACTACCTACAGCTTTTATATTATTTCTCCAGAGACCCCAAAAATAAATGTATACATACAATAATAATCATACATACGCAAAGCAACGAAAACTCAGAGGAGCAAACCAAAGTCTATCAAATACCGAACACTACATTTACACAAACACACAGATCCCTTGTTAATACCCTGCAGTCAGACTGTATGTACGTAAATTATAGAAATGTACCAGTAACTAACTATCTGGTTGGTATGTATCATGACCGCATAAGAACTACGTAGTCATTACCTAATCAATTGTTTTAGTGTTACTAGTAGATTTTCAATGACAAGCACATGTTAAATGTCTATAGCACAAAGTATTGTATTGAGGATAGTTAGAGAGTAGTACATGTGACAAGTGAAAGTGAAAAGCTAGTCAGCATATTTTCACCATCTACATTTCCTACCGGGTATAATGATTGTCTGCCACTACAACAAAAGTATAGGACACCAACAAACAACCAAGTAAATACACACACACACACACATACTCATACACACACACACACTCACATACACACATACAAACATCCATGTATAGATCCATCCGCTTTAAGCACAACGTTTCTCTACAATAACAACAAAATCTGTATACACAAGTATACAAGCATACACATAAATAAAAAATCAAACTCACACACACATAGTCTCACAAAATCTCAGCATGAAAATCCCCAAAAACCCACATTTCTTACAGGGTTGCCAACATATTTTGATTTTTCCCTGTTTTGAATTCCCAAAACATGTCGTCCGTCCCCATTACTAATCTACTTCTACAATATGATTGACAGGCTTCTACTAATTCCCTAAAATATAAATTATAAAATAAAACCTGTTATTCGCATTTTTAAGGTAGATAAACCATTTTGTCTTAGAAAATTTTCGATGTATATATTAGAATGAGTAGATAAACCATTTTGTGTGGAAAAATTTTTAAATAGTATGAGGTAAAATTTTAAGTTTAAAGACTGTTGTTTTTCACTTTTAAACAATTTTAGGATTAAGAAAAATAGAAGAAGATATTTACTTCAGGTCCGAATAATTATCTGTACGGTTAATGTTAGGATTTGTATTATTATTTATTAAATATATTACATTTATTTTGAATGAAGATTATCATAGAAAGAATGATATTCATTAGGTAATACCACTGTTCCCAGATTTGCTGATGTCTCTGCATTTTGCTGATATTTCATTGAAAAAATTATAAAGTGAGATTTGAGGATTTTCACTGCCAAATTGCAGATTTTCTGAAACATCAATATGTCGTGTTTTTCTTTACTCCGTAAAAGAAATAAACATAGTGTTACAGTTAGAAACATACATATAAGAAACCTTTAAAAATAAGTAGTTTTTGACGTGTAATTTTGCAGTAGCTATACCATCAACAAAACAAAATGTTAAAAAGAAACTAACAAGTCTGTACACGCTAAATCCTAAATCATAAATAGTTTTTTTTTATGCATACATATATTTATTTATTGTATCTTCAAAAATGAACTAACAATAAGTATTCAAATCTTAAATCTAAATATATAATTATTAGGCCCGACCAGTGTCGGACATAAACTTAGTGATAGTAATTCATAATACATAAGAGTTGTGCAAAGCAAAAAATAAAAATAAAAAAATAATTTCAAACAGTTTCATCTGGTGTGGTAAGTATTAGAGCCCTTGTGTCCCTCTTTTTTAAGCGGATGTGTCCGGTAAAGTTCAAGATATTTCGAGCAAGGGGATTAGGGTGTGACTCGAGTTTAGTTAAATATTTGCCTGAGTATTTTGCAATTTTTAAGTCACTTGTGGCATATTTAGATCACGATGTAAATTTGAGTTTCTTATGTACCATGGAGCCGATGTTATTAACCGTAAAATTTTGTTTTGTCTTCGTTGGATTTTCTCTACATTTGAAGCTGAAGCAGTGCCCCATAGCTGAATTCCGTAGCACCATATAGGTTTCAAAAGCGACTTGTATATCAAAAGTTTGCAATCTAGACTCAGGGTTGAATTTCTACCAATCAGCCAATGTAACTGAGTTAATTTTAGTTTCATTTGTGTTAGCTTAGAGTCAATATGGTGTTTCCATGTTATCCGTCGGTCAAGGTGTATACCAAGGTATTTTACATGTGAATGTTGAGGAACAACTTGATTATTGATTCGAATGGGTGAACAGGTATCTTTTCGCAGAGTAAATGTTACCTGAACACACTTTTGTTCGTTTACCTTAATTCTCCATAAGTTTAACCATAATTCCAGCTGTGTAATATGTTCTTGTAGATATCGGGAAGCCTCGTCAGGGTTTTCGTGCATACTAAGGCAGGCTGTATCATCAGCAAATGTAGATGTATGGATATTGCTGCTCAAAGGCATATCACAAGTATAAATCAAATACAAGACTGGGCCCAGTATGCTCCCCTGTGGCACACCGGATGAGATTGATTCGGACGCACTCATGAAGTCTCCTTCCACAACAGTAAACTTTCGAGCAAGAATATAACTTTGCAGAAGATTAACAATGTTTATTGGTAGATATGTCTTCAATTTTAAAATTAGGCCTCTATGCCACACTTTATCAAATGCTTGAGAAACATCAATAAAGAGGGCAGAACAATACTTCTTTTCTTCGAGTGTTCTTCTTATAAATTGAACCAATCTATGCGTTTGTTCAATGGTGCTATGCTGACTTCTAAAACCAAATTGATGATCCGGTATGCACGCATTATCAGTTAGAATTGGGGACAATTTGATCATGAGTAACTTTTCGAAGAGCTTCGACATTGTTGGCAGTAAACTTATTAGCCTGTATGACTCAGCCTTGGTAAGATCTTTGCCCGGCTTTGGAATCATTTTGACCTTGGCAAGCTTCCAGCAGTGTGGATAATACTCCAGTCTTAAAATGGCATTAAAAATGAATAGCAGAATTCTAATTGCAATACGAGGCAACTTCATCAGCATCTTATTACTAATTTCATCAATACCCGGAGCTTTTTTTGGGTTGAGTTCAGCAATTAGTAACATGTCGTCCGTCCCCATTACTAATCTACTTGTAGAAGATCGATTTGTTAAATACTCACTAGTTAAGAGTTTTGTGCTTCTCCTGAAAAATCAGGATTTTATAGATAAACCATTTGCAAAAATCTGTGTCGTAAAATGCACCTGTGTTACTATGTTCTAAATTTTCATTATACCATTTTCTACAGAAAATTCAAGAGTTTGTAGTTTATAATAAAAACAAGTTATTTAAATATAGACTACTTATTTAATTATTTATTTTCTTATTTTATTTCTTCTAATAAATTTAAATAATATAATATAAATTTTCGACTGTTTAATACACTTAAAGTCAACCAATTTAATTGTGTTTCCGAAGAATGGAATCAGTGTTAAAGAAAAATACACGAATTTTACAATATATTGTATTTTCGATGTGAAAATTTGTACATAGCATTGAGAAAATGTTTTCAAAATTCAATCAATTGAACGAAGAACAATAACTACTCAATTGTATGTATAGCAAATAAAAAAACAAAATTTTTTGAATATTAGTGAATTCCCTGAAATGTGAATAAATTCGAAAAGACTGAATCGATTTTTATGATCGATATCTCATTTTGTTTCTATATATTACATGTGGCCTCGCGATATAGCAATAAATCTGAAAAATTTTTGCCGTGTTTTTGCTGTTGACCTGTGTAATTGAAATGATTTTACAAAGTCAAGTTTTATCAAAACGAATTCTCGTAAATCTTAAACTAAATAATTTTTCTAAAAGATTGTGGCAGATCTCTATCTCTATTGAAATAGTAATACACATACTCGTATTTATAATTTTTTTTGCTTGATTTAGTTTAAGTATTCTTTTATTTTTTGTTTTGTTTTACAAATAAACTCAAATTAATAAATAATTCATGCAGTTTTATTTGTTGAAATTACTTGATTTAAGAAAAAGCTTTATTAATCCGTTAACCGGTTAATGCCGACATTAAGCGATTATTAATCGATTAAGCCAAAACCTCGATTAATTAATCGAGTGATTAACCGATTAAAGCAAAAACCCGATTAAATGAATACCCTAGTTAGAAGTCGGACTGGTCCCTGTCACTAGGGGACCGATCACGTGACTAGTCTTGTGTCAGTTCCATTTCCTGCAGGAAGTGCTGCAATTAATTTTCCGCGGAAGCAAAGGGGAACTCCGGGAATTTTGGGGACTTTACCCTAGTTTTTGGGAATGTCCGATATGGTTGTGGCTTTGCTAAAAGGTTCGTGACTTGGATAAGTGGTTCGTGGCAGTGATAGCTAAAGGTGTTCTGCTAACTAACGTCATAAATACGAAAGTAAATTGTTTTTTCGTTGCTCTTTAACTGCTAAACCACGCAAACAATTTTGATGACACATAGATAGATCTAACTCCAGAAAGGCACATAGTTCATATGTTTTCTAAGAACTAGGAGCCCGAGGGGATGTAGAGGGAAATTTCTGCCTCTCAGAAGCTGTCTAACTAATTTTTAATTTTAACATATATAGATCTGACTTCAAAAGAAGACATGGGATATACAATAAAAAAAGCACACAAAAAGAGGTATCTATCCCATTCTTTGAAACTTCTATCTGATTTTGATGAAATTCCAAACATAGATAGATCTGAGTCTACAAGACGACATAGGCCTTATTTTTTTTTTAAATAGGAGCACTTTGGGAGCTAAGTAAAAATTTCTTTCTCTCGGAAACCATCTATCCGATTTCGATGAAATTCGAAACATAGGTAGATCTGACTACTGACGGACACAAAAGCTTTATATTTAATAAAAAAATTAACCCACTAAGGGGTAAAGGGCAATATCTAAGGTAAGTGAAACGTAAGGAATTACGTTCGTATCCGGTGTCCTATGACACCAGCGCTGTATGCTGTGTACTTTCTTAATTCCCGAATTCCTTTCCTGTTTCTTTCTCTTTATTTTTATTTTTGTAATTTTAATAAGCTCTCAGTTTTTAACTAGGCAATTTACTTTTTCTCTCCTTTCAGTTTGTTTTTGTTTGTTCTTTATTATTTAGGTAAGTTTGGGATAGGTTGCAAAGAGCAACTAGAATAGGGCTGTTGTGCGCTCTCATGTAAATTAACGAGCGAACCCCACCTTTATAGGAACTCAGTATCGTTCACATAGTCCCTCAGATTTTTTCAGTCAATAATTCTAAGGTGGTTAATGTCCGGTAAGGTGTCAATCCCAAAATAACGAGATCTCGGCTGGGCGAAAGCTGAACAATGACAGAGGAAGTGCTCCATTGTCTCCATGTCCTCCATGCATTCCCTGAAATTGTGGCTCGAATCCGGTACAAATTGCCCTGTAGATTAAACTGCCTCTTTAAGATGTTAGTCAACTTTCCAAGCTCGGTCTTGTTTAGTTTCAACAGTCCCCTTGTTTTTTGTTCATCCAGGTCGCCCGATAAAACAGTATCACAATTCTATCGTATCCTGTGGGCCATCTTCGCTCAACTTTGTAACTCAATCTTTGTTGCCTTGAAAGCCTTCGCATTAGTTAGAGTTATTGTCCATAACGTTTTGGTCTTTTTCGCCAGTTCATTTGCACGCTTATTTTCGGTTACGCAGTAGTGGGTCAGCCCCCATACCAGACGAAGGTTGCCATGTATGTACTGCGTATTCGTTTATAATATTTTTGCAATCTAAAACCGTCCAGAGTTTACACTTTCCGTTGTAATTGCCCTAATTACGGACATGCTGATGGTAAATATATTGACCTCTGTCTAATATTCCCACGGATCTATTTTAACGCATCCGTGATCGCACGAATCTCTGTTTGGAAGGCTGTATTATGGTCAGCCAAAACTAAAAAAAAGCCAAAAACCGAAAATAGGCAAAACGAAAAGAGCGCTAAGGCTAAAGTTCGTATGGTATTACATATGAAGTGTCCATATGGAACCCTTCGGGTGCGCGTCAATCGCGCATTTTATTGAATTTATTATAGCATTAGTATTTCTGATCATCACATTATAAATTTGTGAAGTTACCAAGTAAAATTTTAGATTGAATAAAATTCAGAATTAATTGAATATCATATTTTTAATACTCGTAGATTCGTTTAAACCGCAATCACTTTATTTAATTAAACTCGTAACATTATTGTTATGAGTGCAGACGAAATATAAATTCAAGTAACGATATCAAAAGCAAGAAATTGCATTGAAATGAAATTTTTGCAGGTTCAAGCTAAATTTGCTTAATGTTATTTACACCCAACTTGTACTTATGAAAAAAACTGACCGTTAAAATGTTCGTACAACATTCACATAAACATTAGTCTGATATTATTTTACGGTAATGATTGCTCATGAATCGTTCATTGCCTCTCCCGGCAATAATATGTAGGTACTTTTTTGTGTTTGTTAATAACTTTAATGTAATTACTATAATTTTAATAATGAATTTCCATGTTTTCTATAATTGAACTTGTTTTTAATAATTTTTTCACATTGAGCATCGCTGCAATTGCCGATGCAGTCGCCGCATAAACAGCCTTTAAGCGTTGCTAGTGTTCAGCGTTGCCACAACCAAAATATTTTTGTAAGCAAAATGTGAAAAAAACTACCCAAAGTCGGCAAAAAGTAACCGAATTTTTCATGTATTTAATACACATATGTATTGTTGTATTTTTACTTCAGTTGAGAAATATATCTTTTACAACATGGATATGTAGCATAGTAACACCTCTCAGCTGGAGCATAATACGGGCAAAGCAAAATTTGCTTAAGTATACTTATTTCATATTGCCACAGATATAATTATTATAAAATCATACTATATAAATTAGCCATTAGATTTCAATTTATATTTGAGTTTTATAACATCGGTGATGCCAGAATTCTTTCACCAATAGTGGCTAAATGTAGACAAAAGAATAACATGCTAAAAACTAGCTAAAAAATGGGTAAGCAAGAACGAATGCAAAAATAAAGAGAATTAAACAAAAATAAGAAGGTAATTCTTTTTATATATTTTTTTAAGCAAATCGAGAAAAATGCTTAAAGTAAATAGAAATAAAAATAATAAAATAAAGTAATCAGTCATATCACTTTTCTTCAGCTACTCAAATACAAACAAAATCCTAAACACAAAAATAAAGAAATTTTTATGTACTAGCTCGCACTGATCTATTAAAAAATACATAACAACCGGTTTTAAAACTGGTTCAAAAATCAAACTCCAAACATAAAAAAACCGTTCCGGACCGGATAAAAAATATATTTTACCTGGCGGTGCATAGTGGCGTGAAATGAAAAAAGTGTTAAAAAGTCCGCAAATTTTGAGCTAGTCAACCGATTTCCATGAAACCGTTTTGAAAAGAAGAACTTTTGAGGTAGTATATTTAGAAGCACGCTGTTGTCCTTCCGAGCAATGATATTATATACGTGTAGTCCCGTGCGGACCGGGCCTAGGGCAGCCTGATTTTAGGGGCGGAAAATTTTTCAGAACTATTAAAATTAAGAACCGTCAAATATTAGAATAATTTGAAATTTATAATTCTTGTGAATAAGTTTGACTTTATATTAATGACAAATTTAGAATATAATTCTGATCTTACTCGCTAATTTATCGGTGCAATGCATAATGGCTAAATGTAGGTTAGATAAAAAAATTACTAAAACTAGTTAAAAAATGGCTAAGCGGGATCAAGTGGAAAAATCATGAGTACTTTACATAAATAAGAAGGTACTTCATATTACATATATTTCTTGCAGCAAATCGGGAAAAAAGATTTAAAGTAATAAATCAAATCATATTTCTTCAGGTACCCAATATGCAAACAAAAAACTTAACATAAAAACACATCATTGTTGTTTTTTTCATAGCTGCTTGTGCCAATAAATTTTAAGAACCGATTAGAAATTTCATAGTCGTAGCAACCACTGCATAAAATTTTCAATACAAACCTATTTTGTCCATTTTCTATTTTTTATCTTTTATTTCAACTTTAATTTTTGTTTTATTTTCACTCGGATAAAGCCAGAATGACACTTGTTTTACTGACATAATAAACCCCCCAACTAGACTAGACATTGCTACGATTATAAGAAAGGAGTAGCAAATCTTATTGTTACCAATTGAGCTACATGTCTCTTTCATATTATAGAGTTAATGGTAGTTCCTTTGTTACGAGTTAAAATTTTTATTAAAAATCTCAAAAGATTTACTGCCAGTTTATAAAAGACAAGTAAAACTTTTCGTCTGACTATTTATATTGAAAACAAAAGCAAATCTCAACCCGAGAATTCTTACTTGTCTTCTATAAACTGGCAGTTAATGTATGGAAAAATTGCTAAAATTTAGCTACACAGAGAAAAATCTGCCTAATAGAATCAAGAAGATTTTCTCTATTAAACATTTTTATGTTAAGGGGTATCCCAGCAAAAAAAGCCAAAGATTTTTTCTTAGAGATTCCTTATTATTTTTATGTGGTAAATCTTTTTAATTTTATCAAGAAGAAAACCAAATAAAATCAAGAAGAAATCTTGTTATTCACAATTTTTTTACTCACACATCTAAAAAATGTATACAAGGGGTTGCAAGGAATGCAGCAAAAAGCATAATACATTGCTGCACTTGGCGAGCTCAAATCAAGGCAATAACCCATCATCAACACCAACAACAAACATTTCAAACAACAAAGATCTGCGAGGCAATCATTCATCATCTGGAAATCAAGACGCCATATCACTTACAACGTACAACCAATCCAAAAGTCCCAGCTACGTCCTTCTGAGCACAGCCATTATAAAAATTCGAGCTAATGAGAAGGAGATACAATGCAGAGCACTTCTCGATTCAGGATCCCAACTGAATTTCATCAGCGAACGCCTAGTAAAACGTCTCGGAATTTGAACTAAACCAACATCAATTTCCATTAGTGGCATCGCTTCTAGTGACACTAGGGTAACACGCCGAGTAAACGTAGCATTATATTCAAGAATCAATAATTATACCGCACGGCTTGAAGCAGCGGTCCTTCCGCACATAATTTCACCTCAACCATTACAAGTTATCAATGTAGATCATTGGCCAATTCCAAGGAATATTATGCTAGCAGACCCACAATTCAATCGTCCTGACAAAATAGATGTTCTACTTGGGGCAGAATTTCATCACCAACTTTACTTGGCTGGGTAATTTCTGGGAGAATTAGAGGACATGAATCATCAATTGCAGCATGCGGAGTGTGTACTGAAGACGAAGTTAATTTGGAAGAAGCTATTGCTCGGTTTTGGGAACTGGAAACTATCAGCACATCTGACAGATGTCTTTCGATGGCTGAAAGACAATGTGAAAACCATTTTTCGCAAACTCACTCCATTGACAAAAATGGAAGATTCGTGGTCAAAATTCCATTCTGCACTAGCTCAAACACTCTTGGCGAATCCCATGGAGTAGCTTTCAACAGATTTCTATCATTAGAAAGGTGATTATCAAAGACTCCAGAAATCAAGGCTCAATATATAAATTTCATGAAAGAATATGAAGCATTAGGGCACATGGCCCAAATAGACATAAACTCTATGCAAACACCAAATTACTTCATTCCTCACCACTGTGTACTTAGACCTGAAAGTCTAACAACAAAATTACGAGTAGTTTTTGATGCCTCCACTAAAACTACTAACGGAGCTTCATTGAACGACATAATGTACACAGGACCCACAGTACAGAGTGAATTATTTTCTATTCTACTACGATTTCGGTGTCCACGATTTGTCTTCACAACCGACATCAAAAAAATGTACCGCCAAATATTAATGCACCCAGATGATAGAAACTTTCAAATAATCATTTGGAGAGAAAATCCCACTAAGCCAATAAGGTATTATAAACTAAATACAGTCACATATGGAACGAGATCTGCACCTTATTTAGCGACAAAATGCTTAGAACAAATTGCTAAGACAAACATGATACGATACCCACATGGAGCTCAATTTTTACTCGAAAACTTCTATGTAGATGACGGTATTGGTGGAGGGGATGACTTGCACTGTTCTAGCAATTCAATCAGAACTACAACACATATTGCACCAGCATGGTTTTGAATTACAAAAATGGGCAGCGAATTATTCAAAACTACTTCAAAACGTTGCCGAGGAACAACAAGAGGTTAATTTTGACTTCGATAGTGAGAACAACCATATTGTGAAAACTTTGGGCTTAACATGGATGCCACAATATGACAAATTGTGTGTGAAAGTATGCCTAAGGGAGATTAACCACATTACAAAACGCACAATTAGCTCAGATTTAGCTAGTTTGTTTGATCCTTTGGGACTACTATCGCCGATTGTAGTTACCGCCAAAATATTCATCCAAGAGCAATGGCAAAAAAAGTTAGACTGGGATGAAGCACTGCCAGAAAATCTTCATGCAACTTGGGTTACATTCAGACAAGAGTTAGAACACATAAGAGATCTAAGAATCACGCGACATATCTTCGAAGGACATGTGACATTCAACATACAAATTCATGCCTTTGCAGACGCATCAGAAAAGGCATACGGAGCAGCAGTCTACATTAGATCAACAACGAAAAATAATCAGATTATGGTGAGATTATTATGCTCAAGGTCCCGGGTCGCACCTCTAAAACGTCAAACTTTACCTCGTCTCGAACTCTGTGCAGCACTATTAAGCGCTCAGCTCACTTCAAGAGTAAAAAAGGACTTAAAATACGAGGATGTTCCTACTTATTTATGGACAGATTCAGAGATCGTCTTTTCCTGGATCAATTCACAATCATCATCATATCAAACATTTGTGGCTAACAGAATAGCTGCAATACAAGAATTGTCAATAGCAGAACAGTGGCGACATGTCAGCTCAAAGGATAATCCTGCAGATATCTTGTCGCGTGGCATCTCTCCAAGAAAACTCGCATCAAACAATTTGTGGTTCTACGGAGCCATATTTCTACATGGACAACAGGAGATATGGCCAAAAGAAGTCTCCAAAGCAAATATCATCGATCAGAATTCTGATATAGAGCGGAAAAGGGTAGCAGCGGCAACCACAGCGAGTGATCCCACAGATAGTGTGATCTACAACTTTAAACATAATGGCTCATTCAGAACTTTACAACGACTAGTTGGCTACATTGTGAGATTCATCAACAATACAAAAAGGGGCAATCAACAATTCAAGCTATTATTATCAGTTTCAGAACTGGAACAAGCTCTTACTTTGATTGTACGGGCAATGCAACACTCAGATTTTGACGAAGAACTAAAACACCTAATAAGGTACAAGCAAGTAAGCAAGAATAGCCCATATAATAACCTTGCCCCAGTTTTGGACACCAACGGCATCATCAGAGTGGGAGGAAGATTAGAAGCATCAGAGCTTTCGTATGACACCAAACACCCAATGCTTATCCCTTATAATGACCCAATATCAAAATTACTGATGCAGATGGTGCATGAGGAAACCCGTCATTGTGGTCCTCAGGCACTCTTGTCACACACAACACAAAAATACTGGCCAATCAAGGGAAAGTCAATGGCCCGATCAATTGTCCAACATTGCATAAAATGCGCTAGAGCTAAACCAAAACTTCTTACTCAAATTATGGAAAATCTGCCATCTACAAGAATCAGTCCAGCTCGACCCTTCATTAACTCTGGAGTTGACTTTTGTGGTCCATTTTGGGTCCACTATAAGAGCAGAGGAAAAAGGCCTCAGAAGGCTTACATCGCGGTATTTTGCTGTTTTGCTACCAAAGCAGTGCACCTAGAAGTAGTTAGCAGTTTAACAACAGATGCATTCATAGGGGCATTAAAAAGATTCATAAGCAGACGAGCCCATTGCAAAAACTTATACTGTGATAATGCCACCAACTTTGTTGGTGCCAAAAATCAACTGACAGAGTTGCCAGAAGCAGTTTACTGAAATTCTGCTACCGAAAAAATAGATAAAGAATGTACAGCTCGAAGCATCATGTTTCATTTTATACCACCAAGAGCACCTCATTTCGGAGGCTTATGGGAGGCAGCAGTGAAATCGGCCAAACATCTCCTTGTACGAAGTGTATCAACAGCATCACTAACATATGAGGAACTTGACACAGTTGTCATAGAGATTGAAGGAATTCTTAATTCCCGACCCATAAGTCCAATGTCAGATAATCCGAACGATTTGGCGGCATTAACCCCTGGCCATTTTCTTATAGGAGCACCACCCAACTCCCAAATTGACGTAGCAGCCACCGAAAACCGAAAGAATCTTCTCACCAGATGGAAGTTAGTTACACATTTAAAATCAGAATTTTGGAGGCGTTGGTCAAAAGAGTATTTGTCAGAACTCCAACACAGACACAAATGGAATAAACAACAGGCTAACATTAAATCTGGAGACATGGTAATAATAAAAGAGGACCACACAACTCCTTTACAGTGGCCTCTAGGAAGAATTGTAAAAACACATAAGGGCGATGATGGCTTCATTCGAGTAGTTGATGTCAAAACATCAAAAGGAGTTTGCAGAAGACCAATTTCTAGGCTGGCACTATTACCAATTAATAATTCTGAAGACGACGAAATCCCCCAACAAGATGACTCGACTAACACAAGCATTCATCGGAACGAAAGGCCTCAAGGTGACAAAAAACGGAAAAGAATATCGATAAGCCAAAACATCTTCACTATTATGATGGCGATCATATTAATGCCGCTAGTGTTAGGAGCACAAATACATAATAAACGATCTATGCAAGCAAATGCAGGACAAAACTACATGCACAAGCCTGGTCAAGCATTTTGAACACACAGAAGCTGAATTAAAATTAGACAGCACTCTGTTGTCTGGGCGGATAAAAAGAGAGCAGCAATCGATCTAGTTGGAAATATCGCCCATTCACTTTTTGGTGTATTAGACTCCGAATATGCCAAGGATATGGCTGGTACAATTTCTCAAGTTAAAGTAAACGAAGAACACCTTCTCGATCTCTTAAAAAATCAAACCTCAATCATTGACGCTACAATAAACATAATGAGATTAGATCAAGAAGCAGTAAAGAAAAAATTCGATCAAATTGATTTCCAAATTGAACAAATACGCAATATGGTAAGCGACGAATGGCAGCAAGAAAAGATTTACCGTATTTTTCTTTCGTTGTGCATCCAATTAACAATTACAGCAGCGAAGCTCCAACAGACACAATTATCAATACTTGATATTTTAACAAACATTCACCATGGTATTATAAGCCCACTACTCTTGACTCCTCATCAATTACAGCAAGAAGTAAGGAAAATTCAAATGCATCTCAGCGAATCACTGGAACTGCCGGTAAGCCAAGAAAATACGTTACAACTATTCAAGCTCATGAAGGTCAAAGGAGGGCTCACTGACAATATAGTAGTTTTCAGTATAACATTACCACTAGTTCAACGTGAACGATATGAAATATTTAATATTATTCCAGTGCCAACGTGGATCAATGACACATTAGTAGCAATTCAACCATGTGCACCTCTTTTGATCATCAGCACTGCTCTCAACCAATACTTTAGCATTAGCAAAACTGAACTCAGCTTATGATCACTCATCACAGAAGACATGTATCTGTGCCATAAAGGCCAAATAAGGCATCAAAATGGCTCATCAACATGTGCCTGCGAGTTGAATTTATTTCACAACAACACCCAATCAGACTGCTCAGTACAGCATATGAAAGATAAAGAAGTCTGGATCCTCCTTCATCAACAAAACAAATGGATTTATTCAGTTTCAAGTCCGTCTCAGGCAACAGCACTATGCAAAACGGAAATCACACAATTCCCACTTGAAGGATCTGGCTTGCTTGCATTGGAACCAGAGTGCACTTTTAAATACAAATTCACGACATTGCGTGCACAAAACCTAATATCCAGCAAGATTGAAAAATCATATACTAGCTTCTGGGAACTCACGCAACAACGACACGAAGAACACATTAAACCATTGTTACCACAAGATGTGAATCAATATATTTCCCAAGTAAAAAATTTAACAGCTCTACAACAATCATTAGCAACATAAGAGATATTAAGACTCCCAAACAAACTTGAAGCTCACAACTATCATCACATGACGGTTGGGTATACATCATTATTGATTGTTTTTAGCATTGTCATATATCTACTAGTAAAACATAAGTGCAAACAACGGTCAACTCCAATTCCAGCACCTCGCATTCAACAACTAGACTCAGACTTCACTGTTCACATATAATAACCAACACAACATTCAATAACAGCCCTACAACAAGAAATGTTTTGAGCTGCACTCAACGGGGGGAGAATGTTAATGCACGAGCATTATTTAATTTAAGTTCAATAAACCTTAACACACTTGGCCAATACATATATTTACCTTTACTTTATTTTTGTCTACAATTGTAATTTAATATGGCACACTTTTCCTAAATTAATACATAATAATACACAAAAAGCATTTATTATTTTATTTAAGTTTAATAAACTTTTGCACACTTGGCCTAAATTAATACATTTCTTTTTTATTACAATTTATTTTATTTTACTACACTGTAATTTAATACCGCAAAATTTAATACAAGTTATTATTGCAATTTAATTTGTCTTTTTTTTATTATTACTGCAAAAAAAAATTATGTAAATTAATCATATTTCTTTTGATAAAACTAGTATATAAGACTAAGAAAATTCTGAATAAAACAATTCTTAATTTGAAACTGAAAGAAACGGTCTTTCTCAATTAAGATAAGCAACACTGTTCAAGTGCTGTTGTTGCGCCAACTAAATCAATTTACCTTCAAGTTAAAGTGCTTGAAAGGTCATACAATAAACCAAAATTTCTTCAGGTATATGCGCCTGTAAGAAAATCATTATTTTCAAAACATTGAAGTAATCTTCCCATTTCTTTGAGCTAAAAGTGCTTGGAAGAAAGCCCAAGGCGAAGATTCTTAACAAATATAATATGTGTGTATGTATAAATAAATAACATCTACAGATACTACATACATACAGGGTGTTTTTTTAGAGGTATAGAACTTCGAATTGAAATAAAACACAAGAAAATCGTTTTAATGTTCATCAATTTGGCTTTATTGGAAGGATAATTTTATGCCATTAACGTTTAAATATGATTTCGGGCATGTGGCCGCAGCGGCTGGCTCGAATAAAGCCAATTCTACAGATCCAATTTTCAACCATTTTTTCGAGCATATGGGGCCGTATGTTGGCAATAACGCCACGAATGTTGGCTTCCAAGTCCCCTAACGTTTCTGGTTTGTTGGCGTAGACGAGCGACTTCACATATCCCCAAAGAAAATAATCCAATGGTGTCAAATCACACGATCTTGGTGGCCAATTGACAGGTCCATTCCGCGAAATTATGCGCTCATCGAATGTTTCCTTCAATAAATCGATTGTGACGTGCGCTGTGTGGCATGTAGCGCCGTCTTGTTGGAATACAACTCATCCACATTCATGCCATCCAATTCGGGAACAAAATAGTCGGTTATTGCTGTGCACGGTGGCGAATCGATTCATTCGGGTCCTCTTCAACACTTTGCTCTACAGCGGCAATTGTTTCTTCGGTGCGCACTGTTCGACGTCTCTGCGGATGCGTATTATCACATAGAGTAAACGTAGTGCAAAAACGATCCATGGGTAACCGAATTAATTGCTCTGATGGACGATTATGTCGACCATAAAATGGACGGAGCTTGCGGTAAACTTCGCGAACTGAACCATTATTTTCGAAATAAATTTGCACGATTTGCAAGCGTTGTTCTTTTGTCAACCTGTTCATGATGAAATGGCAAACCAAACTAAATATTAATCACTTGACAGCTGACAAAATGGCCGCCAGTTAAAAAAGTGATGCCAACTTAAAGTTCTATACCTCAATAAAAAACACCCATTATATGGTATAGAATTTAAATAAAAATAAGTACAAAGAATAAAGACGTAAATTTTTTTTATCGCCTAATAAAAAAAGAAGAAAACCTTTTCGAAATAATCAATAAAATACCTTATAAAAATTACAAGTTTCCTTCTTTTTTTTCAAAAATGTTTTCCTTATTAAATTAATAAGATTTCCTTCTTGAAAAAAACCAAAATATAAATAATTTATGTTCAAAAATATATATAGGAAAATTTACTTTATTCTTCCTGGAAGCAGTCGGAACAAGATTCTTTTTTAAAATGACTACCACTAATGCAGCCAAGCGACTATCAATCAAAGAAATTTGTTTTTCTTTCCACTATTTGTACCGACTACTCTCAAGGTGCCATATAGAATAAGCAGTAAACTCAACCCTGAGATAGAATTCAAAATTTCAAATACGTTAGACAATATTATTTCATAACATTCACTTTTAAATTTTATTTGAATATCATCATATATATATGAGACTGAATTTAAATGTACTTTTAAATTAGTCAAATCACAATGAACAAACTTATTTTCTTCTTGAAAAGCGATCAACAGAAAACGAAGTCGTTTTCTGTGAATTTAGGTCTATACTCTCGACGGTTCCTCTAGTATACAAGATCTTTGTATGTCGGAATTTCTGCCTATCCTTTGTCGGCGTTATGGGTAATTAAATGTTAAAATTTTAATTACCCAAATTGTGCTACTTGAAAATGTTACTATGTTTACATTAATAGGCTATATATTTATTTTATGAAGGGTGATCGCCTATGTCTTTTATTTGATGCTCTAGATGATATGTTTTTTTTTCTCATTGTATTAAAGTTCAGGGTATTGTATACATATTTCTGCTATGTTTAAGTATGCTTTGTGTTCATGTCATACAGGCTGTACATATCAGTTGGTCAGTCAGTCTCTTGTTTTATTTATTTTTTCTTCTGATGTATCACTACTTTTTTTTATTTTACTACTGGAAATAGAGAACATTAATATAATTTTTAAATCTATTATTTTTAATGAAAATATATACATATGTGATTATGTACATACATATGCAAATGTAATCATATCTACATATCTGCGAATATATGTATGTATGTATAAATTAGCTTACATATGTACAAAGAATGTTTAATAAACAACTATTGCACCAAATCGATCTCAAAAAACTCAGTCACCTCCACCATGAATTCAGCGTATGTGTTTTCATATATTGTCAGAAACATTGGAATATATACGTTTGAAAGAATTTTTGCCTCAAATATTTCTACATCAGGTTTATTTGCTGACCCCTTGAAGTTATTGTTAGTGATGTAGCCTAACTTAAAAAAGTTCCTCATCACCTTCTATCAGGCTTTTATATTTTTCTAGCATACATGTCTTAGCATGCTTTTGTCGATAGTAACGCGAGAGTCCGAGATGTAGTGGCGTTTCAGTTAAAAATCTATACTATTAGAATTTACGATTTCGCTCTTTTGAATCTTTTACAAAGTAGATACAAACATATGTATTTCATTTAGCACAGAGTCATAAAATTTCTTTGCTTAAAAAATTTTGTGACGTGAGGATTTCTTTTAAAGTTGCATGCTTCGGCATGCTTTCAATATTTTTTCTGTAAATTTATTTGATACTCATACAGATACAGATATAAAGAAAGATCTGCTTACATTTCATTTTCCAATTTATGTATGCTTCAGCATGATTCCAATTGAAGTCCATATTTACTCAGTAAGTTTCTTTGATACTAATTTATACAATTCTACATTCTTAAAGATTGGAAAGCTAAGCCCAATTTCTATAGTTTGCATATTTTAAAATTTCGCTTGCTAGAGCTTTCGAAATGGAAAATATACAACTTTCACTATAAAAAGTGATAATATTATGTGTTGCTGAATATTACACTGTGTTGTAATTTATTTTGAAGGCTTAAGTTTTCCAAATATTTCATATAGGCCAAAAATTTTAGATAATTTTCAATATATTAAGTTAATTATCTTTCTTAAGACCTATCATTCCTAATCAATCCTTAAAAAAAAAATAAAACAAACTAACTAACAAACTAAATTTTTAATTTCATTTTTATTTACATTAAATTTCAACATTTCGTTCATCTTCAAATTACTATATTTAACAGCTTTTTCTCATTTGTTGAGTTAACTTTAATAGGAAACATTTTAATAGTAAGATGAACTTTTATATTGTATAGGAGTACATTATGTAATTCTTTGTATATTTCAATACACTTATATGAACCATCATCACATCATTCCTTATTGATCTATTAAATCGTTTTACTATAGGTGCTTTCATATTGAGTAATATTTATTCTTCTATTTAGACATGAATTTTAATGGTTATTAAAAAATTCTCTAAGATCACTTGTTACTCGTCCCAATTCAAAAGTATTTTCCATTGCCTTGGTATTTTCGAGTGCACCTTTTATTTTCAGCGGTACTGACCATATAAACTTTGAGAATGTATCAAATACAGTCTACAAAAATCAATAATTTATATTTTCTTTAGAATAGCTCCCTATTTTACTAAATCAGCTTCCCAAATACCATATATTTCTTTTATTATATTTCTACAATACACAAACAATTTTCGATATAGCTTATGGAGTTCATTTACTAAATGTATTTTTAAAGACGTTGAGTTGTTTTACATATTTTTTTGGAGAGTGTTATGATTTACTTGATGCACCTTCAGCTATTTATACTAACATGATCGAAATTTAATTTGAAACAGCGAGCAAAGACCTCAGCTACTGCATTTTTACTGATGATCGAATAATAGAAAGTGTGGAAAATTTTGTAAATTAAGTAATATGGATGAAAAAATTGTTTTTAATAGACGTGCAAGGTTTCAGAACTAGTTCGAATGATTTCATTGCAAAAGAAGCAGCCAATGTTTTCAACAATAATGACTATAACAATTTCATCATAAAGCTCCCTTTTGGTTTTAAATGTTTATCGATAAAAAATAAAAAAAAGTAAAAAGAAGTAAACTGGCTAACACAAAAAAAAACTAGTATCACCCAAGCTAGACTGCTAGATCATTTTCATTTCAAAATGTTTGGCAAGTTTTAAAATTCAATGTTCTAAAATAAATGTATATATAAAAGGTAAAGAAAAAAGCCGATGGTTGAAAAAAATTTATATCAAAATATTTCTAACGTTGACTTTATAGGGTACATCAACTTTAAACAAATGGAAATTAAATATATTAAATATTTCTACTATAGTTACTACAACTAGAGAGATATATTCTGTTTTACTTAAAACAGAAACTCCTTACAAACTTTTAAGTAAATAGACATAAAAATTAAAACAACTTTTTTATTTTCAAATCAAAAAATCTATGAAGATATTTCACATCTATACACAAAACACCAGGCGAATACTTAGAACTACAACAACAAAAGGCCGCACATGACAAAAAAAATGTATTCAAACAGGGAGCCATGATACAATAATACAGGTAACCTCGAAGCGCCAGCGGATGAAGTTTGTTTGTGATGTGATCTGCCAATTGTTGTTGTTGTCTATTAAACTGTAAGAGTTCCTATTAAACTGTACTAATACAAACCAGCTTTGCATATACAAGAGAATATGCAATCAATACACGCGCATGGTGCCTATTAAAACTGTATTAATACAAATAAAGCTTTGCAAAGAAACAAGAAAACGGAAGTACATGTCTTTTGTTTTCTCTTGGTTTTTTGACAGCTGTCATCACAAAACAGCAATAAAAAGTCCTGTTGTTTTATTTATTGTAAATTTGTTGTAGATTTGCGGCTACCTGTATTATTGTATCATGCAGGGAGCCAAACACTTTTTTGTATTTATATACATACATACATACATGAAAGAGAGTTCTCGCTGAACCTTCATAGTGAACAGACGGCTTACTGTGAGTTCTGAAGCTCTTAATGTTAACAATAAAAATAAAAAATCTGATGATAGTCTTTTTCTAACGGCAAAGCCACTTTTTCGTCAGCGATCAACTTCGCTTTGTCCAATGCCAGCTAGTGATTCGTTAACATTACAATCCGCGTTACCGTTGTAAAATTTCAGAAAGTGACACAAAAAGGGAATTTAAAAAAAAAAAGTGGCACCAAAAAAGGGGTTTTTAAGAAAAAAAGTGGCAGCCTTAAAAATAAAAAAAATTAAAACAAATCTGCTTATTTTTAAAGACATCAAGAATAAAAATTAGGTTTTGCATGTTTAAAGACTAAAATATACTATTTTTGTGATACAATAAATCTACAAAACGTAAAAATAATTCATATAATAAAAAATTACTTACTCACCGATTAACAGAAATAACAAACTTTTAAATATTTTGTAGTGTTATAGCGTATTTTTTGTATGTTTAAGTACTTGTTTCGTCTCTAATACAAATTTTTCATTCAAACAAAGAAGTATGTTCAGTGATTCTCACCTAAGTAAAACTTCAAAATCTTTGGACGGGGCTATAAATAGTTTATTAAATACTCTGCTACTCTAGTCAAACTAGAGGGAATTGTTAAGTTTTAAGGATTAGATTTAATGAAAGACGAATTTAATTATTTTATACCTGCACTCTGAAATACTTTCTTCAAGCAACAGTGGTTTAAAGTACAAAAACGTAAAATAAGAAATTCAGAAATAAACTTTTTTGCAGAATGTTCGTCGTTGACCTTTGCCAGTATGGGTCAGATTATGACCCGCCAACAGAAGAAGAAGAACTATCGATAATAATACAAGAAATGCTTTAACAAAATTAATTATTAAAAAAAATAAATAAATAAAACAGGACTATAATGCCATAATGAAAATTTTTATATGCTTAGAGAAATCCAGGAAAAAAACTAACAAACTAAATGATCTGTATTATAGATTAGTTTCAATTTCCTCAACATCTACGATTACTTACAGGATTTTTCCAAGTCAGGTTTTAACAAAACTAATTCACTTAAATCCTAAGCACTTAAACCAAATTATTTTTCCGAAAGATTGCGTTAGAAGATGTCTTTAAACTATTGAAGTACTAATATATTTATGATTTTTTTGCTTGATTTAGTAAAAGAATTTTTAGGTGTGTTTTTTGTTTGTTTTACTAATAAACTCAAATTAATAAATAATTTATGCACTTTTATTTGTTAAAATTACTTGATTTATGAAAAAACTTTTTTAATTGGTTAACCGGTTAATACCGAAATTAACAGACTAAGCTAAAACATTGATTAATTAATCAAGGGATTAGTGAGTGTCCTCAATTTATTTAACAAATACCGGATCTAAATAAATACTTCATTCTATATCTTCATTCAGTAAAAAGTATCAAAAAGTGGCAAAAATTAGAAAAAGTATCAAATTTGGGTGCATTTTGTACAATAGTATCCAAGCAGTCGAAAAAGTGGCAAATTGCTACTTTAGTAGCACCAACGGTAACGCTGATTACAATAGCCTAGTACTTCTTCATATAAGTCAGCGATATCATCCCCTTCGGGCTCGTGTACACCACTTAACAAAGTTATCACTACAGATAACAGTAGCTCAAAACCCAAGGTCGAAGTAGGAATGGACAGATATATAACTGTGGTAGAACGTGGACGATGCGCAAATTTTTCTAAAATTTCATCTGCTCCAAAGATGTCCAGGGATAACAGCGCATCCTATACTAATCGTCAAAATCGGTTTTCATTATTGCAAGACAATAACGACAAGCCCGCTGCATCATCAAAAAAGTCTTTTAAGCCACCACCTATCTACCTGAGAGAAAAAAATCTAACGCGCTTTTAAAAAAAACTAATGTCGGCCATTGGTAAAATTAATTTTCAAATCATTCCAATTAAACGAGGTAATACAGGGAGTTTTTTAGAGGTATAGAACTTCAAATTGAAATAAAACACAAGAAAATCGTTTTAATGTCCATTAATTTGTCTTTATTGGAAGGATAATTTTATGCCATTAACGTTTAAATATGATTTCGGGCATGTGGCCGCCGCGGCTGGCTCGAATAAAGCTAATTCTACAGGTCCAATTTTCAACCACTTTTTCGAGCATATGGGGCCGTATGTTGGCAATAAGGCCACGAATGTTGGCTTCCAAGTCCCCTAACATTTCTGGTTTGTTGGCGTAGACGAGCGACTTCACATATCCCCAAAAAAAATAATCCAATGGTGTCAAATCACACGATCTTGGTGGCCAATTGACAGGTTATCCATGGTTAACCGAATTAATTGCTCTGATGGACGATTATGTCGACCATAAAATGGACGGAGCTTGCGGTAAACTTCGCGAACTGAACCATTATTTTCGAAATAAATTTGCACGATTTGCAAGCGTTGTTCTTTTGTCAACCTGTTCATGATGAAATGGCAAACCAAACTAAATATTAATCACTTGACAGCTGACAAAATGGCCGCCAGTTAAAAAAGTGATGCCAACTTAAAGTTCTATACCTCAATAAAAAACACCCTATTTTTATGAAACTAAGATCCAAGTATATGATGAAAAATATTTCCGAAAAATTATTAGTGAATTTGAATAAAAAAAAACAAATTTTTACACTTACCACCTTAAAAGTGCTAAAGGCCTACAAATAGTATTAAAGGGCATAGATTCATATGTTGACACCGAAGAGATAAAATGTGCTCTCAGCGGCAAAGAATTTGAGGTACAAAACGTTACTAATATAGTTAACAGAGAAAAGGTCCCCCAACCTCTATTTCGGGTCGAACTGGAGCCGAATGACATACAATAGAAATAAATTAAACCCATCCAATTTATAGCGTAAAGTTTCCCTTACACCGAAAAATCCCAGTTGAAGAGCCACATAAGCGTTCAGGGCCCGTACAGTACCACAATTGCCAAGAATAGTGCCACACAAAAACTTACTGCAAATTACCTACAGGTTGTGTTATCTGCGGTGAATTGCACGGTTCTGCTAGATGTACTAAGCCAAAAGATCAAGCTGAAAAAAATGTAGCAATTGTGGAGGTAATCAGACTGCTAACTACAGAGGATGTCCTGTATATTCTTTTGTTAAACAGACTATGGGACAAAAACCTAAATTAGCTCCAAAAAGCTTTATCCGCCAATTTTCCTCAAATTAGCCAACCAGTTACTTCACGTGTATCGTATGCCGATGCTGTTAAGACAAATTCTTTTCCCACGCAGAAAGTGTCCCCACCAAGTAATTCAACAAATGCTAACACAGCTTTATCTTCAGTCGCCTTGAAGCCACTATTGATAATCTGGTGCAAACTATAAACAACTTTACTACAAATATGACTAGCATGATGCAAGAAAAGCTTCAAATGCAGAATACTCTGCTTCAAGCATTAATCAAAAAGCCATGAACACGTTAAAAATATGTTTCTGGAACGTAAACGGCATTCGCCAACACAAAAATGAGCTCGAGCACTTCCTTTCGGAAAAAAATATTGATGTAATGTTAGTTTCTGAGACTCATTTGACTTCGAGAAGCCTTTTTAAAATGAATGGCTACACCTTATATGTACTAAGGACCCGAGAGGAAGAGCATGCGGTGGATCAGTAATTTTAATAAAGTCGAGACTCAAGCACTTTATTCTTGATAACATCTGTGCAGAACATTTACAAGCAACTAATATTTGTGTTGAAAATTTTTTTTACAAATTTCGTTATATCATCAATTTATTACCCTCCAAGATTCTCAATCACTGAATACGAGGATTTCTACAAATCTCTTGGGCCTTGTTTCGTAGCAGCTGGAGACTACATTGCAAAACATACGTTCTGGGGTTCACGCCTTATTACACCTAGAGGAAGAGCGTTGTTCAATACAATTTTAAAAATGGACTTGGATCATTTTAAGTGGAGAGCCCACTTACTGGCCTACAGACATACAAAAAATTCTGGATGTTATAGATTTTGGAGTCATGAAAAATATTTCTAGGGATTTAGTTTATGTCGAACCTTCCCGAGATCTCTCCTCCGATCACTCTCCGACTATCGTTACAATATGTAACTCCCTTCGAAGTAATTTACCTCACCCATATGTGAAGATGATCAATCGTGTTAATTGGCTGAGATTCAAAAAATATATTAGTAGTCATTGCACGGAAAACATAATGCTAAGAACATCCGATGATATTGAATCTAAGATTGCGAATCTAAACGGAACTATTAAGCAAGTTGGGTTTAATATAATTTATTCTACTGATATTGAACATCTCGTATGTGAAAAAAGAAAAGCTAGAAGGGAATGGCAACAACACAGATCACCACAACATAAAATCAGGTTTAGAGAGTGCACTAAACGACTCAAAGAGTTGCTTGCATCTGAAAGAACTGCATCTATTAAAAATTATCTGGAAAACCTCGATGTCACACCAGCATCTTATTACTCTTTGTGGAGCGCTGCGAGAAAGCTTAAAACACCCGTTGAGTTTAAACCACCTCTGCGCACTTCTACCTTAGTTTGGGCAAGAAGTGATACTGAAAAAGGTAACAAATTTGTTGAGCATTCAAAATCCGTATTTACACCAAACACATGCACGCGCTTTGTTGATTTGACGTGTGTAGTTGCTCTACACCCTCGAGCCTTAAAATTTAAGATACATGAGGTACAAAAACTAATTGCTGGACTCAACCCATATAAAGATCAGGGTATTGATGAAATTAGTTATCAGATGTTGTTGAAGTTGCCTCGTATTGCAATTAGAATCCTGTTATTCATTTTTAATGCCATTTTACGACTGGAGTATTATCCACACCACTGAAAGCTTGCCAAGGTCAAATTGATTCCAAAGTCGGGCAAAGATCTTACCAAGGCTGAGTCATACAGGCCAATAGGTTTACTGTCAGCAATGTCAAAGCTCTTCGAAAGGCTACTCATGATAAAATTGTACCCAATTCTAACTGATAATGCGTGCATACCGGATCATCAATTTGGTTTTAGAAGTCAGCATAGCACCATTGCACACGCTAAGATTGGTTCAATTTATAAGAAGAACATTTGAAGAAAAGAAATATTGTTCTGATCTCTTTATTGATGTGTCTCAGGCATTTGATAAATTGGGGCATGAAGGCCTAATTTTAAAATTGAAGACATATCTACCAATAAACATTCTTAATCTTTTACAAAGTTATATTCTTGCCCGGAAGTTCACTATTGTGGAAGGAGACTTCATGAGTGTGCCCGAATTTATATCATCCGGTGTGCCATAGGGGAGTATGCTGGGGCCAGTTTTGTATTTGATTTATACTTGTGATATGCCTGTGAGCAGTAACATGCACACCTCTACATTTGCCGATGATACAGCCTACCTTAGTATAGACGAAAACTCTTACGAGGTATCTCGACATCTTCAGGAACATATAAATGAGCTGGAAGTATGGCCAAACTTATGGAGAATAAAAGTAAACGAACAGAAGTGTGCTGAGATAAAATTTACCATACGAAAAGATACTTGAACAAGAAATATGTATCTGTAGCAATATCTTCTTCTTCCGTATTTCTTATATTGGAGGATGAGATTGCTTTATATTTTGACTAGTTTAAATTGGTCCAGTGCTAAAGTCTGTCGGTCAGACATTTGTTTATATTTGGATAAATAATTATTTCAGATTTTATGAAATTCTTGTATACGATCGTGGCGAATTTGTGTGTGTGGGATAGAGTTTGGCTGTCTGTGATAAGTTTGTTTATTTAAGTACATTTGTCTTCTTTGACTGCGCGGCTTTTCAAGCGGAGTTGATTTGGTAGACGGTTTGTATATTTTCATGATGTAGATATGTAAATGTGGTTTGTTAAGATCTAATAAATACATGAGAATGGGTAAGAAATTTGATAATATATGTACATACTTATCTACAAGTTGATTTCATGTATTTTTTATTTATTTTTTTTCATGAGTATATTTATTTATAGTCTCTTCAAAAAATTAACTACCAATAAGTATTCAATTCTGAAATGAAATAATAATTAGGCCCAACCAGTATCAGGCATAAACTTAGTGATAGTAATCAATAATATATAAATATCGTATTAAGCACAAAAATATTTTCAAGCTGTTTCATCTAGAGTGTTGAGTATTAGACCCATATTGTCGCTCTTTTTTAAGCGGATGTGTCCAGTAAAATTAAAGATGTTACGAGCAAGTGGATTGGGAAGAGACTTGAGTTTTGTTAAGTATTTGCCTGCGTATTTTGCAATTTCTTCAGTCACTAGTGGCAAATTTAAATCAAGATGTAAATTTGAATTTTTGATGTACCATGGAGCCGATGTTATTAGTCTTAAAATCTTGTTTTGCCTTCGTTGGATTCTCTCTATACTGAAAGCTGAAGCAGTGCCCCATAGCTGTATTCCATAGCACCATATAGGTTTCAAGAGCGACTTGTATATCAAAAGTTTACAATCTAGACTCAGCGTGGAATTTGTACCAGTCAGCCAATGTACCTGTGTTAATTTTAGTTTCATTTGTGTTAGCTTAGATTCAATGTGGTGTTTCCATGTAAGCCGTCGGCCAAGGCGTATACCAAGGTATTTCACATGTGGGTGTTGAGGAACAATTTGATTATTTATTCTAATGGGGGTTACCCCATACATATTATCAAATTTCTTACCCATTATCATGTATTTATTAGATCTTAACAAACCACACTTACATATCTACATCATGAAAATATACAAACCGTCTACCAAATCAACGCCACTTGAAAAGCCGCGCAGTCAAAGAAGACAAATGTACTTAAATAAACAAACTTATCACAGACAGCCAAACTCTATCCCACACACACATATTCGCCACGATCGTATACAAGAATTTCATAAAATCTGTCTGACCGACAGACTTTAGCACTGGACCAATTTAAACTAGTCAAAATATAAAGCAACCTCATCCTCCAATATGAAAAAAATATAAGAAATATGGAAGTTCATATATATGATAATATTTTATAGCAAAAAATTTTTATATGAGAAACAATTTATTTCTACGTACATATAAATACTAGCGTGAGAAAATCATATACATACATATACTAGAATTCATCTACGAAAAATTTAACTTATTTCAACAACACCCCACAGTCAGCCTTAAATGCCTACAGATATACATACACAAGTTCTCAAGGTTACATACAATCGATCAATCTTAATAACCTAAATCACGATCAGCCTTAAACTCATACAGACACACAAACACTCATATTGTTACAGATACATATTACAACAACACCCTCACCTACCTCAAACCAAGGACAGCCTTAAACTCCTACAAACATACATAGACACAGATTCCCACGGATACATATACCATGAACACTCTCACCTCGCCTTTCATAAATTAGCAGCAGCCTTAAACTCGTACAAACATACATGCGCACATGCACAGAGATTCCCACGGATATATATTACAACAACGCCCCGCCCTCCACCAATCACAGCCAGACTTCAATTCCTACAGCTGGTCACAGCCCGTCCTCCACCAATCACAGCCAGACTTCAATTCCTATAGCTAGACACACCCCGCCCTCCGCCAATCACAGCCTGACTTCAATTCCTACAGCTAGACACACCCACAAATTTCCCGTCAGCATTAGGAAAAATCATTTGCATGATTTTCCCGTCGGCATTTGAAAAAAAATTATGTTTTCCCGTCGGCATTTGGAAAAAATCAGGTTTTCCCGTCTGCATTAGGAAATCATACGCATATAAAAGCCTCAAACCTATAAACACCCTTAATGTATTCCCATAAAATATTCCACGCACAAATTCTTACGGTCATACATACATACACTTAATATAAACAAAATACAGTTAATGTAAACAAAAAAACAAAATTCTCAAATTTCACACAAATTTTAAATAATTTCTAGAAATTTCAGACAAATTTCAGCAAAATTTTTAAGAATTCTTAGAAATTTCAGCCAAATTTCACTCAAATTTCAAAATTTTAATTAGCCTCGGATGCCCACTCCCCTACTACTGACTTGCCTTGTCTTATAAAAGGGTGCCTCAAAATATACTGGTGGGTTGACTAGTTGCAAATTTGCGGGCTTTTTATCATGTTTTTTTATTGCACGCCCCTGTGCGCTGGTAATGCAGCTTTTTATTTGTGAAAAAATTTTCAAAATCGGAATAGTGGTTTTGGCATGAAACTGTAGCAAACAAACAAACAAATAAACTCACTTCTACATATATAATATTAGTAATACTAGTCAGATCATCACCATGAATATCATAACATAGCTGTCGTTTGTGCCAATAAATTTTAAGAAACTGAGAAATTTCATAGTCGTAGTAGCGTAATATTTTCAATCCAAACCTATTATGTAAATTTTTTATTTTTTGAACTTTTATTTAAACTTAAGTTTGTTTCTATTTTGTTTTTACTTGGATAAAACAAACATGCACGCAGAGAAAAATATGGTTGTTTAATAGACGCTTTTTTGCAGATAGTGACACTACATATTTGATCATCGGGTTGGATAGAATATTAATAAAGAACTTCAAAATAATACTGGCAACTATTAACAGTAAAAAGAGAAAATTAATGAAAAATTTGACGCTTTTGCTAATGAAACAAAAGTACTGACAAAGAACTTGTTTCCATGGAGATTGATGACGCCAACTGAGCATAAGGTATTATCTCATGGAAAAGAAATCGTTGGAACCAACATCCTACCTCTGGGAGAACTTACAAAAGAAGCTCAAGGAGCAAGGAACAGAGATGTAAATCAGTACAGATATTTAATTATTGCTATCATCAGATCCAGTTTTACAAGCAATACAAAATATAACTAAAGAAATATACAAAGATGACACTGAAGCAACGCAAATAAATTAGCTTTGATATTTCGGATGCGTTTCTTAAAACTAATTAAAATAAATAAATTGTAAAATTTAGGGCAATGAACAAAGCTTTTAGTTAATATTACAAGGTTTTCCTAGTTGTAGCATAATATTAAATATTTTATCTATTGGTAAATAATAAAAATAAATACATACAAATAAAACTTTCCCAATGTTTAATATAATACAGCATACTTTATGAGCACATTTGCGAGTTTTGTCCAATTATCTGGTGCGGTGAAGTGTTATTTATTTTAAACCGTAGCATAACCAGGTAACACTTCCTAATGCCACTGTAAAGTAATGCACGAAACCCTTTTTTAAATTCATTAATAAATGTGTTATGTTATTCGTTAAATGCTACCTGTTATAAGCACTAAATACACTTACATGAAAAAACATATTTGGGGTATTCACACTGTTGTGTTAAGTGTCATAAAGTCACAAAATCCTAACATTTTAAACCAGTTTAAAATTATTTTTATTTTCTTTCATATAAAAGGTGTACTATATTAATACAATTATTCGCTCTATGTATTTGTTACTGTTATAAATAATTATTTTGCTTTTCCTTTTTTCGACAAAATTACCATTAATGTTTAAATACATGGCGTTTTTCTTTAGCAAATTTCTACTAAAATCATTATATTTTGCAAAAAATATAAAAATTCGCAAGGGATTAAAATAATGGAAAAAATTTCTGAAAGATAATTATAAAATTGTAATTTATAATTGCTAAAATTGTAAGGATTGCAAAAAACTTGGAAAATTTCGCAAAAATTACGAAATTTCGCAAGATCTTGTTAATATCAAAGAGATATCAAAGTCTGATACTTGTAAAAAAAATTAAAACTGCCAAAAAACAAAAAATTGGGAAAAATCACTTTTATTGCAAAAATTAGCGACAAATTGCAAAATCGTAAACAACCCGTAAAATTACTTAAAAATATCTAAAGGTATAAGAAATTCCAAAAAATTGAAGAAAATTGGCAAAATGATGAAAATTCGCACAAATTTGCTAACAGCAAATAGATAGATGGATTAAAAATCGGTAAAATGGTAAAAAGCAAGATTTAGCTAAAAATAATTTTTACCGCGAAAATAGCGAAAATTGGCAACATATTGCAAAATTACAAACAAGCCCTAAAATTAAATTAAAAATATGTAAAATTATAAGGAATGTCAAAAATTCGCGAAAATTATGAAAATTTTTGCAAAAACTTGCTAAAATCAAAAGATAGCAAAGTGTGATATTAATTACAAGCCGGTAGAACTGAAAAAAATACAAAAAAAATACTTCTATCAAACAATGAGGCTTGAGTCACCCATAATTTGTTAAAATTACACACAAGAGCAATAATTTCTATCAAGACTTACCTGATTCGCAAAACTTACTAAAATTTGAAAATAAATTCCAAAGCCCTAAAATTTTAAAAGGATAAATGCTCGAAAAACTTTTCTTTTTTACATATTGCAAAAATTACAAAAATTCGCAAATAATTTTTGGATACAGATAGAAGCCGCTGATTAATTTTCTCATAATTTTTTATTTTTGTACCAAATATTATTTTATTTTTGTAATATTGTTTCGCATTTGATTTGTATCATCTGTTTTATGTTTCAACTAACGCACTAAAATATGAGGGGTTGCTCATAGCAGTCATATTTTAAACTAGTTTAAACGCCTAGAACATTATGACTTTAACACTACCGTTTTAATACCCCAATTGAATACTTATTTTTTTTAACACGCTTATATTTGTTTATTGTATCTTCAACAAAATTAACTAACAATAAGTATTCAAATCTAGATTTAATATTTAAATACTTATTTTAGATTTGAATACTTATTGTTAGTTAATTTTTTTAAGATACAATAAATTAATATAAGCATGTTAAAAACAAAAAAAGTAAGTATTCAATATATGTTTTTATGTAAGTGTATTTAGTGCTAACAACACTGAATCCTTACGATAAATATTTTTTATTACGAAAACTGTATATAGACTTCTTGTATAACATTCCAAATTATTTCGTTTTACTATTTAGGTGGAATCTCAGAAATCACAACAGTGCTAAACAGCTAATATGTGAATAAAAGGAAAGAGGTTAAGCGCATCCTATACATATTTTGAATTGCACTCTACTTTCGAAATATCTCGAGATCAGTTAGATATATTGGAATAATTTTTTCAGGCATATTAAAAAGACTCACATGGAAGTGAAAAATGCCAATTTAAGAACATAAATGATTTTAATATACATACATATATTTTTTATGGTACACAGCAATATTTTTCGCAAATTTTGAATTTTTTCAGAAAATCTACGCGTATGTGCGCATTTATGAAAAAGATCTCTTAAATTTTAGTTAAAAATTTTTGAAACTATCTACGTAATAAAATGATTTAGTTGACATTTTCAAAAGCTACCGTTACAAAAAATTTAGATTTACGATTTTCGGACATTGCTGAATGCAGGGTACATGACCAAAATACAAAATAATTAACTCTAAGCACATTCTTAATAGATTGCCTTTAGCGCTATGTAATTAAAAAGCCAATGTTTTAAACAAAGTTTTTCATAAAATTTAAAAGATTTTTTTTAGAAAACTATGCTTTTTTCAGGGTAATTTTAAAATATTTTGATTTAAGCTTGTTTCCCAATTTTAAGTCCAACAATAAACTAAAAAGTTATAGGTGAAATACTAAAAATAATTGAAGGCAAAAAAATAAAATTTTTTTGTCTTAAGTTAAGTATCTGCTAAGTTATGAGAGATACGGAAACACATCGTAGGAAATTATTTCTTAAAAATTTTGAGCTTAGCTCAAAATGCTCTTTCCGATAATAGAATATTTTTTAAAAAAGTTATAAGCCTCAGAGTTTTTTTTGATTCCCAGGTGGTCATCTTTAAACCACTGTAACTCCTGTCCAGCTTAAGTCAGAAGGCTGTGAAGACATGTGTTATAAAGTTTAAATTCTTCTATAAGAATGTTCGAAGTCTCATATAAATTTAATCAGTAGCTTAGAAGTTCTAGATTTATTACCATTTATTTTGTAAAAGTCCCCACTGTGCAACGTTATTCGTGGCTACGCTTCAAGTGAAAGCAGAAAAATTAATTTGCCCTACAAAACCTTAATTTTATTGAACCGTTCGATGGAAATATTAATACATTGGCGATATTTATCGGGCATATGGACTCTATTGTCTCAACTACAAGTGGCCTAGAAATCGAAGTTAAGCAGCTGTTTTTTAATGTGATCCAGAGAAAACATCCGACAAATTCACCACAATTTTTCAACAACAGCAACATCCAGATTACCAAATGAATGATTTTTATCAAATTAATTCTAATAATTATGTACCATTTAATGAGAACAACATTTCACAACAACCTGGATTTAAAACAAGCAAACAGGTAACTGGAATACCTCAAATTTTTATTTACAACCCTCAGAAGATTGCCAATTCTAACGTTTTATATCGATAACAAACACCAATAAATTTTCTTACTGGTAGAGGATCATCCGATAGTATAATTAGGAGAAACACTTTATCAACAATAGAATAAAAAACAAACCCGATTTCTTTAAGCAACAGGATCAGTAGTTTTTGATACCATTCAATACATTTTTGTGCACATTGAGTGGATAAGGCTTTATGTGTATTATTTTTTTTGGATAGCTATGAGTTTATATATGGATTATTGGGTTTATGGTAGAAATGCAATAGTGTTAGATGGCTTTGAATATAGAATAGAGAATGATACGATTACGGAAAGTGACTACGAATTCACGAAATTGAAATGAATGAAGAAAAAGATAGGTTTCTAATAGATCACCTCAACTACGAGGAGCGCGCAGCCTTATTTAATTATTACGTAAATGCAATAATGCGTTTTATAAAGAAGGTGATGATTTTACCTTTACTCACGAAACAAAACATTGTATTAAAACTATCCTTGAGGATCCCATCTAAAGCAAGTTAAATAGATATCCTGAGGTCCATAGGGAGGAAGTCGATCGCCAGATAAAGAAGATATTAAGGCAGAACATTATCTGCCACAGTTATTTTCCCTATTCCTCACCAATGAGAATAGGGCCCAAGAAACCTGATGCCTTAGAGAGAGATAAATGGCGAATTGTTGTAGATTATCGTAAATTAATGAAATCACGATATCCGTGGTGCCTATACTTATTACCGATTGATATGGCTAAGGGTTTTGATCAAATTAAAATGGACCCTATGGATGGAAAAATAGCATTCTCTACCACAAACGGTCATTTTGAATTCATGAGAATTCCCTTTTGGCTTAAAAATGCCCCGTCAACATTTCAGAGGCTGATGAACAAGGTGCTAGTTGAGGTTGTAGAAAACCTCCTGCCTGCTCTATCTCGATGACATTATAGTTTTCTGCAGGAGCATGTCGAATCGTTCGACAGAGTCCTCAAAAGATTGGCAGAGGCAAAGTTTAAAATTCAGCTCGACAGGAGCGAGTTTTTAAAGAGAGAGCCTGAGTTTTTGGGTCACTTGGTGTCGCCTGAGGGTGTGAGATCAAATACTAGAAACACAAACTCTATTATGAACTGAAAATGAAATAAGGAAATTTTTGGGCTTGGCTGGGTTTATTATAGACTTTGCTCGAATCACCAAGCCTTTAACATCCTGTTGAATGAATGAATTATTAAATCAAACGGGAAACACAGGACACTGCCACCAAAGTAGATCTATTGTTTCCCTTGCCAGGTGCTAGAGTTCTCGCTGAACCTTCATAGTGAACAGACGTCTTAGCGGAGTTTTTTTTTTCATATACATATTAAACAAACAAAAAATCATACAAAAAATATTCGTAATACATAATAACAGTAATACATATTAACTTTGATAAATAAGCAAAGCAAATATTGCTGATATTTTTTTTTTTTTTTTACATATCAAGAAACAAAAAAACAAAAACAAACAAAAACCGCAACCAAAGTGCCCTTGAGGAATACTCTACATGAGTACCTCAAAAACAAAAAATTGTGAAGTGAGTTCAAACGGCAGAAATGCATATTTTATTGTGAGTTCTGAAGCTCTTAATGTTAACAATAAAAATAAAAAATCTGATGATAGTCTTTTTCTAACGGCAAAGCCACTTTTTCGTCAGCGATCAACTTCGCTTTGTCCAATGCCAACTAGTGATTCATTAACATTACAATTGCCTAGTACTTCTTCATATAAGTCAGTGATATCATCCCCTTCGGGCTCGTATACATCACTTAACAAGGTTATCGCTACAGATAACAGTAGCACTAAAGCCAAGGTCCAAGTCGGAATGGATAGGTATATAACTGTGGTAAAGCGTGGGCGAAGCCCAAATTCTTCAAAAATTTCATCTGCTCCAAAGATGTCTAGGGATAACAGCGCATCATCTACTAATCGTCAAAATCGGTTTTCACTATTGCAAGACAATAACGACAAGCCCGCTGCATTATCGCTAAAGTCTTTTAAGCCACCACCTATCTATCTGAGAGAAAAAAAACTCTAACACGCTTTTAAAAAAACTATTGTCGGCCATTGGTGAAAATACTTTTCACATCATTCCAATTAAACGAGGTAATATTGATGAAACTAAGATCCAAATATATGATGAAAAAGATTTCCGGAAAATTATTAGTGAATTTGAAAAAAACAAAACAAATTTTTACACCTATCAACTTAAAAGTGCTAAAGGCCTACAAATAGTATTAAACGCCATAGATTCATATGTTGAGCCCGAAGAAGTAAAATGTGCTCTTATCGACAAAGGATTTAATGTTAAAAATGTTACTAATATAATTAACAGAGAAAAGGTCCCCCAACCCCTATTTCGAATCGAACTGGAGCCGAATGACACACAATTGAAAAAAATGAAACCCATCCAATTTATAGCGTAAAGTTTCTCTTGCACCGAAAAATCACAGTTGAAGAGCCACGTAAGCGTTCAGGTCCCGTACAGTGCCACAATTGCCAAGAATATGGCCATACTAAAACTTACTGCAAATTACCTACAGTTTGTGTTATCTGCGATGAATTGCACGATTCTGCTAGCTGTACGAAGGCAAAAGATGAAGCTGAAAAAAGTAGTAATTGTGGAGCTAATCACACTGCTAACTACAGAGGATGTCCTGTATATTCTTTCGTTAAAAACACCATGGGACAAAAACCTAAATTACCTCCAGTTCAATCAGCAAATGCTTTCTCCGCCAATTTTCCTCCAATGAGCCAACCAAGTACTTCACGTGTATCATATGCCGATGCTGTTAAGACAAATTCTTTTCCCACGTAGAAAGTGTCCCCACCAAGTAATTCAACAAATGCTAACACAAGCTTTAATTTCAGTCGCCTTGAAGCCACTATTGATAATCTGGTGCAAACTATAAACAACTTTACTACAAATATGACTAGCATGATGCAAGAAATGCTGCGAATGCAGAATACACTGCTTCAAGCATTAGTTAACAAACCATGAACACATTAAAAATATGTTTCTGGAACGCAAACGGCATTCGCCAACACAAAAATGAACTTGAGCATTTCCTCACGGAAAAAAATATTGATATAATGTTGGTCTTAGAGACTCATTTGACTTCGAGAAGTCTTTTTAAAATTTCTGGCTACACCTTATATGATTCAAAGGACCCAAGAGGAAGAGCATACGGTGGATCAGCAATTCTAATAAGGTCAAGACTCAAGCATTATATTATTGACAAAATTTCTGAAGAACATCTACAAGCAACGAATATTTGTATTGAAAATTTTTGCACTAATTTTGTAATATCATCAGTTTACTCCCCTCCCAGATTCGCAATTACTGAAGATCAATAAGAGGATTTCTTCAAATCTCTTGGCCCTGATTATTTTTTGTTTCGTAGCAGCTGGGGACTATAATGCCAAACATACGTTCTGGGGTTCGCGTCTTATCTCACCCAGAGGTCGAGCGTTGTTCAACACAATTTCAAAAATGGGCTTGGACGTCATTTCGAGTGGGGAGCCCACTTACTGGCCTACAGACATACAAAAAATTCCGGATGTTATAGATTTTGGCGTCATGAAAAATATTTCTAGGGATTTAATTCAAGTTGAAGCTTCTCTAGATCTCTCGTCCGACCACTCTCCCACGATCGTTTCAATTTGTAGCCCATTAGGAAGTGACTTACCTCATCCTTATGTGAAGATGATAAATCGTGTTAATTGGCTGGGATTCAAAAAATATCTTAGTACTCATTGCACAGAAAATATTACGCTAAGAACACCCGATGATATTGAATCTAATATTGCCAACCTTAATGAAAATATTAAACAGGCTGCTGAACATGCCACTACCTCCTATCCGCAGACTGGGTTTAATAGAATTTATTCTACTGATATTGAACGTCTCGTGTGTGAAAAAAGAAGAGCTAGAAGGGAATGGCAACAGCACAGATCACCTCAACATAAAACTAGGTTTAAAGAGTGCACTAAACGACTCCAAGAGTTGCTTGCATTTGAAAAAACTGCATCTCTTAAAAATTATCTGGAAGGTCTTGATGTCACACCAGCATCTAATTACTCTTTGTGGCGCGCTGCTAGAAAGCTTAAAACACCCGTCGAGTTTAAACCACCTCTGCGCACATCTACCGGAGATTGGGCAAGAAGCTACTCTGAAAAAGGTGAATTATTTGCTGAGCATTTAAAATCCGTATTTACCCTAAACTCATGTTCTGGTGCTGTTGATTTGCCGAGTGTAGTTGCGCTACCCCCTCGACCCATAAAATTTAAGACGCGTGATGTACGAAAACTAATTGCTGAACTCAACCCGAAAAAAGCTCCGGGTATTGATGAAATTAGTAACCAGATGCTGATGCAGTTGTCTCGTATTGCAATTAGAATCCTGTTATTAATTTTTAATGCCATTTTACGTCTGGAGTATTATCCAAACAGCTGGAAGCTTGCCAAGGTTAAAATGATTCCAAAGCCGGGCAAAGATCTTACCAAGGCTGAGTCATATAGGCCAATAAGTTTACTGTCAACAATGTCAAAGCTCTTTGAAAAGTTACTCATGATAAAATTGTCCCCAATTCTAACTGATAATGAGTGCATACCGGACCATCTATTTGGTTTTAGAAGTCAGCATAGCACCATTTAACAAACTCATAGATTGGTTCAATTTATACGAAAAACTTTTGAAGAAAAGAAATATTGTTCTGCCCTCTTCATTGATGTTTCTCAGGCATTTGATAAAGTATGGCATGAAGGCCTTATTTTAAAATTGAAATCATATCTACCAATAAATTTTCTGAAGCTATTGGAAAGTTATATTACTACCCGGAAGTTCACGGTTGTTGAAGGAGACTTCATGAGTGTGCCCGAATCTATATCATCCGGTGTGCCACAGGGGAGCATATTGGGGCCAGTGTTGTATTTGATTTATACTTGTGATATGCCTTTGAGCAGCAATATCCATACATCTACATTTGCCGATGATACAGCCTGCCTTAGTATGCACGAAAACCCTCACGAGGCTTCCCGATATCTACAAGAACATATTACACATCTGGAACTATGGTTAAACTTATGGAGAATTAAAGTTAACGAACAAAAGTGTGTTCAGCTAACATTTACCCTGCGAAGAGATACTTGTTCCCCAATTCGAATCAACAATCAAGTTGTTCCTCAACATTCACATGTAAAATACCTTGGTATACACCTTGATCGACGGCTTACATGGAAACACCATATTGACTCAAAGCTAACACAAATGAAACTTAAATTAACTCAGATACATTGGCTGATTGGTAGAAATTCAACACTCAGTCTAGATTGTAAACTTTTAATATACAAGTCGCTTTTGAAACCCATATGGTGCTACGGAATACAGCTATGGGGCACTGCTTCAGCTTCCAATATAGATAGAATCCAACGAAGGCAAAACAAGATTTTAAGACTAATAACATCGGCTCCATGGTACATCAAAAATTCAAATTTACATCGTGATTTAGATATGCCACTAGTGACTGAAGAAATTAAAAAATACGCAGGCAAATATTTAACAAAACTCGAGTCTCATCCTAATCCACTTGCTCGTAACATCTTGAATTTTACTGGACACATCCGCTTAAAAAAGAGGGACACTATGGCTCTAATACTCAACACTCCAGATGAAACAGCTTGAAAATATTTTTGTGCTTAATACGATATTTATGTATTATTGATTACTATCACTAAGTTTATGCCTGACACTGGTTGGGCCTAATTATTATATCTAGATTTAAGATTTGAAAACTTATTGTTAGTTCATTTTTTGAAGATACAATAAATAAATATACGCATGGAAAAAAAAAAAAAGGTGCTAGAGCACCTCATTCAGATCTACTCTCCTGATGAATCTCGGGATTGCCAGTGGGTCTAGTGTTGGCAGTTCCCAATCCTCCAATAGGTGCTTGCCCAATTGGATATATCTTCTGTGGCATAACGCTTCACAGTCCTTCAGAATATGCTCTGGGATTTCATCGTCGAGGTGTTTTCTCAGTCTACAACGACCTGTGAGGAAGTCTCTGAGCATTCTTAGATTGATTTTACTCAGGGACATGAGAGCTATGAAACAATTTTGGTTATACGTTCCAATCATTAGCTTTGCATGCTTCAACCCAGGGAGATTGAGCCAGAGGTGTTCCCTATTACTCTTGATCTCCGTCGATATATCTTCCCAAATTTTGTCCAATCCAAGTAAGGAAAACAGTTCTGGTCCGACCTTGGGTGTACTAGCCCCCCTTCTGGCCATTTTGTCTGCATTTTCATTTCCTAACACACCGGCGTGTCCAGGAACCCAGCAGATTGTGACCTTATTCATGCAGCTTATCTGATTTAGCTTAATGCGGCGTAACAAAATATTTCCGCCTATACATATTTGGCAGGAAATTTTTGGTAAATAGTTACCAGAAGTCACTTCAGTGGCCACATAATCTGAACCAAATTCCAAACTCCAGACATGCAAAATCAAACTTAATTAGCTTTATTTCGACATAAAGCATATTCCAGGAAAAGAAAACCACATGGCCGATGTCCTTTCTAGAATAAAACTTGACGAACGTAATATGAATTAAAATATTAACTCTGATATGGCCACCGTTAACTCAGCGGAGGAGTATAATGCTAATTATATATCCATCTCTGAGAGCACATTAAATACATTTACAAATCAGTTAAGACTTTTAAGCAATGAAGGGATTGTTAAACAAAAAGTATTTTCAAATACTGTTACATACTACTATGTACTACATAGACTTGAGTCGCGATGACATTAAAAATATTATTAAGGAGCATTTGCTGAAAAAAAAAATCGAAAATTTTATACAAAATAATGTACATTTTTTCGTTTTCAAGACGTCTTTAAAGACTTAATACAGGCGGGCAATACCGAACTGACCAAGTTTAAAATTATTGTAACGGAGCTGCATCTGGAAGGGATGAACCAGGGAATAGAAGAAGTTGTTAAGGAATTTTCAAAAATATATTATCCAAATTACGTGAAAGAATTATCAAGAATCATTAATGCCTGCGAATTGTGGAACTTGTACAAATCTGATCACATAGTACATAAATGGGCTTTTAAGCTGACGCCCCCAGTATATGAAACTTCTGAAAAATTTTTTGTCGACTTTTGGCAATGGTATAGCAAAATCTATTTTACATTTATTCGAAGTTTGCAATGGCTGAAAGAGTCTCAAATTTGAACTGGCTAGAAACGAAACGAGCACTGTTGAGGGTGTTTAATGTTATGGGACTGCCAAAAATTTTAAAGATCAATCAATATCAGGGTATGAATAATGTGAAGATTAGGCAATTGCGTGAATACTTGAATATAGTTTTGGAGATGCAACATGAAACACAGAAAGACAACTAGAATCAGTAATGCAAATTTGAAAAGAATTGAGAATGGGATTAATTTAAAATATATCAATGTAGAGAATAATAGCAAAAGGTTAAATATGGTAGATAAACCCTTTAAAAGAGCAGAGGTATTGAGAAAAGAAAATAGTGGAGAACATTTTGTGGTAAAATTTAGGGATAGAATTTAGAAAATATAAAAGCTATTTTAAGACAAAAAGAGTAACGAATATTTGAACTTATTAGAACTTCTCTTTGGATTAGAGAAAATTTGGTATATTTTGTGTAATTATCCCTAATTGACAGCGTATCCTAGGTTTAAGATATAACCAATTACTGATAATGATAATCAAGAGCTAATATTAGGTATAAGTGTGGAGCTTGTGAAGAAAAATGGAAAAATGTTTGGGTTAAAAAACCTGAAAATTAAACCTTTATATGACTCATGTTTGGAGAATTTATAGAATGACGAATTATCTAATTGTACTTTTAAAACAAATAAAGAAACAAGTATATCTTTTATACCACCCAATATGGTGTTAACTAAAAACTTGCAAATAACAACCATAAACCAGAATTGTAACGATTTAAATATATCAATTGTTGGAAAGAATTTATTAAGTTTTAAACTTAAAATTGGATCTTTTGAATCCGAGAGCAAAATATATAATCCAAAAACAAACATTGTATTATTTGTAAAAACATCCGAAAATTTAATTAAAAATAGTAAACCAAGATAGAGTTAAAAAATAATTATCATAAAAATTATGCAGTAAAGGAAACGAATTATATTATATTTGCTAAAAGTATAATAATATTAGTTATAATAATACTACAAAAACAAAATGCCTCATAATTATTAGAAACAAATATGTGAAAGGGATCAATGAGGATATTGAAATTTCTAATGAATGTGCTGCCTCAGAAAATGTGTTCAATGCGGCTACATTTGCCAGATTTGTATTTTGGTACAAAAATATTATGAAAATTTTACGGAATGTAGCCACTACTAGTAATTTTAAAAAATGCAACCAACATAAATATCCGTAACGACATCGCCACATACGCATGTGGCTTTTTACATGCCGTGTACTATAGGCTTAAGCGTATGCAACTGCATGCGCAACTACATTTGTTGGAGTTGTTATGTGACACTCTATCTTATTATTTGATGTTTTCTTATATTAGTTAAATGCAAACATTTCATTTCTTCTGCATTATAGTTTTAAATTAAATATATTTTTTGGTTAAATAAGGAATCATTATTGTTACAAAACTCAACCAAAGAGTTTATATTTAATTTACATATACTATATATACATTTTATTTTAACAATATTATTTTGTTTTTGTTTCGGATTTAACGCACAGTTGGTTTAAACAAAAGACCTACCAATATATGATTTAAAAAAAACAATCATATAAAGTCACATCTAATAATAGTGTTGACATATATAACCAAAATGTGATAACTTTGTACAATACTAAGATTGGTTATAACAAACTTAAATGTTTTTGTAGATAATATTATTATTAACTCAGCTAATAATATTATTTGAACTTTGCTTTTCTACTGACAATAATATGATTTGGCTGAAACCATATAATTCAATTATAGCATGACAGAATACACAGAAGAGAAGAAAATGACAAGTAGAAAAAAGCTTCAATCAGGTTTTTTAAAATTCTTAGAAAATAGAGAAATATACATATAATGTATTTGATGTTGTAGTGTATTACTACTTACCAATTAACACAGCTAATAAGAAGCGTTGTAGTCTTATTGCACTAGAAAGAAGAATCAAAATAAAAACGTCGACAAAATTTGAGGGAAAACGAGACAAACAGAAAAATATCCTTATCTTCCGTCTCGTGACACTTCTGTATATTTTGTGATAGCATGATGCTGTTTTATTATGGTTACCTCAACCATATTTTGTTCTTTGAGTCCAGCCTAAATTAGAGCGTGAAGCCAAAGACTATAAATATAAAGATGTTCTACATCCATACATTGTACTGTCAGTGCTTAATTTGGTGGTGGATTTTCTACTAAATCCATGTGTTTCAAAGAGAGTATTTTATTTTCTCAGAGCACTTATTATTCTCATGTCTTTGCTATTCATCTGCATATGCATACATGTATGTATGTGTGCCTTTGCATGCATAAGTATGAATGGATGTGTGTATTTTTCCTAAAGCAAAGAAAAAATATACACAAACAAAAAGAACTTGTGTTTTCGCACATATGCATATGTATATGGACATAAGCTACGTAGAACTTAATGTTGCCGATTGTTTATTTGTATGGCAAAAATATGTATTTTATTGTTGTACTTTTGCAAATACATGGATTCGCACCAAATATAAATTTACCGTTATTTGAATCTAATATCAGTGTTCAAAAACTGACAGCAGAAAAACAAAAGTTTCAATTAATATGCTATTGCTTTGATTAATAACGGTATTGCGATTTATTTACCTGGTGCAGTGTGTTTTTTTCACAATCACACTTGCATGACTTGTTTCCAACCCTTAAAAATAAATGTTTTAGCATGTAGGAATTAAGTTTTTAGCAATAAAGACCATAAAATTATTTGTAAGAAGAGAATAATTGTGGTTTTACCACAACGGGTGCAATAAAATGCACGTGTGTACTGCTGTCTGCATATCCCAAGTTTTGTGATTAAAGCACATATATTTTGTTGAGGCAGGTATATTGGAAAACCCCACATACTTTAAAAAAATATCTCTGGTAAGCATTTTTTAATTTTATTACTTGCATTTTTTATTGAAAGACACTTGTTACTTTATTTTTCCTGATGAAGTCATAAACCATTTTTTTTATATATTCAATTAGTAAAAGAAAAATTGGCATATGACAATTATTTACCTAAATAAATCATAAAACGTTGTGTATGAAGTGAAATTTTCTTATTCTACATCTTAACCCGTTGATGATTAGGCAAAAATTCGACTGTACTACTGCTTCACAGTGAATATATTGTGCTTGAAAATATAATCTAGTGTGAAATTAAAAAATGGACAGATATATCTAGGGATAACAGCGCATCATCTACTAATCGCCAAAACCGTTTTAAAATATTGCAAGATGACAACGACAAACCCGCTGAATCTGCGAACAAAACCTCCAAGCCGCCACCAATCTATTTAAGAGAAAAAAAACTCAAACGCTCTTATTAAAAAATTAATTTCGGTAATTGGTGAGAATAAATTTCACATTGTTCCAATAAAACGTGGTAGCATTGATGAAACGAAAATTCAAATTTATGAAGAAAAAGATTTTCACACAATGGTTTCTGAATTTGAAAAAAGTAAAACAAATTTCTACACATACCAGCTCAAGAGTGCTCAAGGTCTGCAGATCGTATTGAAGGGCATAGATTCCTATGTCGCTCCCGAAGAAATAAAAGATGCACTCGTCCTCCAGGGATTTAAGGTAAAAAATGTATCGAACATGGTTGGGTTAGGTTAAGTTAGCAGGCTGCTGGTAAGGAAAGGTGAAATTTAGAGTCCAGCTCACTTGGGTTCAATACAATGATCCCTTTGTGTTACCTGTTAGTTGAAGAGAAGATAGTCAGAGAGGGTGATAGGGAAGGGATAGTGATAGAGAAGACAAGTGGTGAGGAAGATGGAGGAAAGCTTCATTCTTTTACAACTCTGCTTTTTTGCACGCTTTTTTTTGATAATGCAGTGTTGCAGCGCCTTCTGGTGTTAAATGAGGCGTATGAAATTTTGAAGCTGTGTTTAGTAGCTATTTTATTAGTTATTTTACTTCGCCAATGATTCTGCTACACAACGAAGGAGGGCGCTCTGATGTTACATTAGGATTAGTATCTGATGATGCGGGTGTAGTTTTTAGTGACCAGTCCTTATGCCTGCATCACTACAACTTTTCCCACAACAACTGATACAAAGGACACTAATTCACATCAGAAAAATGCGTGGTGTTATTATTTTTAATGACTGTCGGAGACCGGGCTCGAACCCAGTATCTTAGGTTTTGTAGTCAACGTGCTAACTACTTCAGCCAACGCCACCCTATGTATCGAACATAATAAATAGGGAAAAGATCCCCCAACCTCTATTTCGCGTTGAACTGGAGCCAAACGATATAAAATTGAGAAAAAATGAGACGCACCCAATTTATAATCTAAAATATCTTTTATACCAAAAACTAACAGTTGAAGAACCACATAAGCGTTCTGGACCCGTACAGTGCCATAATTGCCAAGAATATGGCCATACTAAAACTTACTGCAATTTACCTACTGTTTGTGTTGTGTGCGGCGAATTACACGGCACTGCTAGTTGCAATAAGCCAAAAAATCAAAGTGATAAAAAATGCAGCAATTGTGGATGTAATCACACCACTAACTATAGAGGTTGTCCTGTGTACTCTTTCGTCAAACAGACTATGGGGCAAAAACCTAAATTAGTTCCAGCCCAATCAGCAAACGCTTTATCCGCCACTATTGCGCAAGTGAGCCAACCAGTTACTTCCCGTGTATCGTATGCCGATGCTGCTAAGACAAATTTTATTCCTACTCAAAATGTTTCACCACCAAATAATTCAACAAATACAAACTCAAGCTTTAATTTCAATCGCCTTGAAGCTACTATTGATAATCTGGTGCAAACTATAAATAATTTTACAACAAATATGACTAGCATGATGCAAGAAATGCTGCGAATGCAGAATACTCTGCTTCAAGCATTAATTAACAAGCCATGAACACGTTAAAAATATGTTTCTGGAACGCAAACGGCATTCGCCAACATAAAAATGAACTTGAGCACCTCCGCACGGAAAAAGATATTGATATAATGTTTGTCTCAGAGACTCATTTGACTTCGAGAAGTATTTTTAAAATTTCTGGCTACACCTTGTATGATTCAAAGGACCCAAGAGGAAGATCATGCGGTAGATAAGCAATTCTAATAAGGTCAAGACTCAAGCATTATATTATTGACAACATTTCTGAAGAACATCTACAAGCAACGAATATTTGTATTGAAAATTTTTGCACTAATTTTGTAATATCATCAATTTACTCCCCTCCCAGATTCGCAATTAATGAAGATCAATACGAGAATTTCTTCAAATCTCTTGGCCCATGTTTCGTAGCAGCTGGGGACTATAATGCCAAACATACGTTCTAGGGTTCACGTCTTATCACACCCAGAGGTCGAGCGTTGTTCAACACAATTTCAAAAATGGGCTTGGACGTCATTTCGAGTGGGGAGCCCACTTACTGGCCTACAGACATACAAAAAATTCCGGATGTTATAGATTTTGGCGTCATGAAAAATATTTCTAGGGATTTAATTCAAGTTGAAGCTTCTCTAGATCTCTCGTCCGACCACTCTCCCACGATCGTTTCAATTTGTAGCCCATTAAGAAGTGACTTACCTCATCCTTATGTAAAGATGATAAATCGTGTTAATTGGCTGGGATTCAAAAAATATCTTAGTACTCATTGCACAGAAAATATTACGCTAAGAACACCCGATGATATTGAATCTAACATTGCGAATCTTAATGAAAATATTAAACAGGCTGCTGAACATGCCACTACCTCCCATCCGCAGACTGGGTTTAATAGAATTTATTCTACTGATATTGAACGTCTCGTGTGTGAAAAAAGAAGAGCTAGAAGGGAATGGCAACAGCACAGATCACCTCAACATAAAACTAGGTTTAAAGAGTGCACTAAACGACTCCAAGAGTTGCTTGCATTTGAAAAAACTGTATCTCTTAAAAATAATCTGGAAAAACTCGATATCACACCAGTATCTAATTACTTTTTGTGGCGCGCTGCGAGAAATCTTAAAATACCCATTGAGTTTAAACCACCTCTGCGCACTTCTACCGGAGATTGGGCAAGAAGCGACTCTGAAAAAGTTAAATTATTTGCTGAGCATTTAAAATCCGTATTTACCCCAAACTCATGTTCTGGTGCTGCTGATTTGCCGAGTGTAGTTGCGCTTCCCCCTCGACCCATAAAATTTAAGACGCGTGATGTACAAAATCTAATTGCTGAACTCAACCCGAAAAAAGCTCCGTGTATTGATGATATTAGTAACCAGATGCTGACTAAGTTGCTTCGTATTGCAATTAGAATCCTGTTATTCATTTTTAATTCCATATTACGTCTGGAGTATTATCCAAAGAGCTGGAAGCTTGCCAAGATTAAAATGATTCCAAAGCCGGGCAAAGATCTTACCAAGGCTAAGTCATATAGGCCAATAAGTTTACTGTCAACAATGTCAAAGCTCTTTGAAAATTTACTCATGATAAAATTGTTCCCAATTCTAACTGATAATGAGTGCATACCGGACCATCAATTTGGTTTTAGAAGTCAGCATAGCACCATTGAACAAACTCATAGATTGGTTCAATTTCTACGAAAAACTTTTGAAGAAAAGAAGTATTGCTCTGCGCAGTTTATTGACGTTTCTCAGGCATTTCATAAAGTGTGGCATGAAGGCCTAATTTTAAAATTAAAGACTTACTTAAAGATAAACATTCTAAATCTTTTGGAAAGTTACATTATTGCCCGGAAATTTACTGTTGTAGAAGGAGACTTTATGAGTATGCCTTAGTATGCACGAAAACCCTCACGAGGCTTCCCGATATGTTCAGCACCATATTACCCATCTAGAACTATGGTTAAGCAGGTGGAGAATAAAGGTAAACGAACATAAGTGTGCTCAGGTAACATTTACCCTACGAAAAGACACTTGTTCCTCCATTACAATCAATAATCAAATTGTTCCTCAAAATTTACAAGTGAAATACCTTGGTATACACCTTGATCGAAGGCTTAAGTGGAAACACCACATTGACTCTAAGCTAACACAAATGAAACTTAAACTAACTCAGATACATTGGCTGATTGGTAGAAATTCAACCCTCAGTCTAGATTGTAAACTTTTGATATAGAAGTCGCTTTTAAAACCTATATGGTTCTACGGAATTCAGCTATGGGGCACTGCTTCAGCTTCAAATATAGAAAAAATTCAACGAAGGCCAAATAAAATTTCACGAATAATAACACCGGCTGCATGGTACATAAGAAATTCATATTTACATCGTGATTTGAATATGCCACAAGTAACTGAAGAAATTGCAAAATACGCAGGCAAATATGTTATAAAACTCGAGTCTCATCCTAATCCGCTTGCTCGTAATATCTTGAATTTTACTGGACACATCCGCTTAAAAAAGAGGGACACAAGGGCTCTTATACTCAACACTCCAGAAGAAACTGCTTGAAAATACTTTTGTTTTTGCTTATCACGACTTATGTATTATTAATAACTATCACTAAGTTATGTCCGACAATGGTCGGGCCTAATTAATTATTTAGATTTAAGATTTGAATAATTATTGTTAGTTCATATTTGAAGATACAATAAATAAATATATGTACTAAACAAAAAAATATCAATATTATTTCCGTGAGAAAGTGCTCAAATTAACTTTATACTTTTTATATTTAACGTATTCATCGCTTGGTAACTATTGCTTGAAGCAGAGTATTCTACATTCGCAGAATCATCCAGCATTAAGCTGGTCATATTTGTGGTGAAGTAGGTTTATAGTTTGCACCAGATCATCAATAGAGGCTTCAAGTCGACTAAAATTAAAGCTTGTGTTAAGATTTGTTGAATTACTAGGTGGTGACACTTTCTGCGTGGGAATAAAAAGTCTGATGATAGCTTTTTTCTAACGGCAAATCCACTTTTTCGTCAGCGATCAACTTACCTTTGTCCAATGCCAACTAGTGATTCGTTAACATTACAGCGATAATCAGCGATATCATCCCCTTCAGGCTCGAGTACATCAGTTAATAAAGTTATCACTACAGATAACAGGAGCTGAAAACCCAAGGTACAAGTCGGAATCGACAGAAATATAATTCTGGTACTGGTTCTGAAATTTCATCTGCTCCAAAGATGTCTAGGAATAAAAGCGAATCTTCCACTAAGCGTCAAAATTATTTTTCATTATTACAAAAACTTACAGCTAATTACCTACAGTTTGTGTTATCTGAGGTGAATTGCACATTTCTGCTAGCTGTACGAGTAGTAGTTGTGGAGGTAATCACACTGCTAACTACAGAGGATGTCTTGTATATTCTTTCGTTAAACAGACTATGCGACAAGAACCTAAATTAGCTCCAGCTCAATCAGCAAACGCTTTCTCCGCCAATTTTCCTCAAATAAGCCAATGTGTATCGTATGCCGATGCTGTTAAGACAAATTCTTTTCCAATGCAGAAAGTGTCCCCACCAAGTAATTCAACAAATGCTAACACAAGCTTTAATTTCAATCGCCTTGAAGCCACTCTTGATAATCTGGTGCAAAATATAAACAATTTTACAACAAATGTGACTAGCATGATGCAAGAAATGCTGCGGATGAAGAATACTCTGCTTCAACCATTAATTAACAAGCCATGAACACGTTAAAAATATGTTTCTGGAACGCAAACAACATTCGCCAACACAAAAATAAGCTCGAGCACTTCCTTTCGGAAAAAAATATTGATGTAATGTTGGTTTCTAAGACTCATTTGACTTCGGAAAGTTTATTTAAAATGAATGGCTACACCTTATATGATACTAAGGACCCGCGAGGAAGAGCATGCGGTGGATCAGCAATTTTCATAAAGTCAAGACTCAAGCACTATATTCTTGATAATATCTGTGCAGATCATTCACAAGCAACTAATATTTGTGTTGAAAATTTTTGTACAAAGTTCAATTTACTCCTCTCCAAGATTCTAAATCACTGAGGATGAATACGAGGATTTCTACAAATCTCTTGGGTCTTGGGCCTTGTTTCGTAAGAGCTGGAGACTGCAATGCAAAACATACATTCTGGGGTTCACGCCTTATTACACCTAAGGAAAGAGCGTTGTTCAACACAATTTTAAACATAGGCTTGGAGGTCATTTCGAGTGGAGAGCCCACTTACTGGCCTACAGACATACAAAAAATTTCGGATGTTATAGATTTTGGAGTCACGAAAAATATTTCTAGGGCTTAAGTTCATTTCGAAGCTTCCCTAGATCGCTCCTCCGATCACTCTCCGACTATCGTTACAATATGTAACTCCCTTCGAATTGATTTACCTCACCCATATGTGAAGATGATCAATTGTGTTAATTGGCTGAGATTCAAAAAATATCTTAGTAGTCATTGCACGAAAAACATAACGCTAAGAACATCCGATGATATTGAATCTAACATTGCGAATCTTAACGAAAATATTAAGCATTCTGCTGAACATGCTACTACCTCCCACCCGCAGACTGGGTTTAACAGAATTTATTCTTCGGATATTGTGAAAAAAGAAGAGCTAGAAGGAAATGGCAACAACACAGATTTCCACAACATAAAATCAGGTTTAAGGAGTGCACTAAACGACTCGAAGAGTTGCTTGCATCTGAAAGAACTGCATCTATTAAAAATTATCTAGAAAACCTCGATTTCACATCAGCTTCTAATTACTCTTTGTGGCGCGCTGCGAGAAAGCTTAAAACAGCCGTTGAGTTTAAACCACCTCTGCGTACTTCTACCGGAGTTTGGGCAAGAAGTGATACTAAAAAAGGTAACATATTTGCTGAGCATTTAAAATCCGTATTTACCCCAAACACATGCACTGGCGTTTTTGATTTGCCGTGTGTAGTTGCTCTACCCCCTCGACCCTTAAAATTTAAAATGCATGAGGTACAAAAACTAATTGCTGAACTTAACCCAAAGAAAGCTCCCTGTATTGATGAAATCAGTAATCAGATGTTGATGAAATTGCCTAGTATTGCAATTACAATGCTGTTATTATTTTGCCATTTTACGACTCGATTATTATCCACACCACTGGAATCTTGCCAAGGTCAAAATGATTCCAAAGCCGAGCAAAGATCTTACCAAGGCTGAGTCATACAGGCTAATAAGTTTACTGCCAACAATGTCGAAGCTCTTCGAAAAGTTACTCATGATCAAATTGTCCCCAATTCTAACTGATAATGAGTGCATACCGGACCATCAATTTGGTTTTAGAAGTCAGCATAGCACCACTGAACAAAAGCATAGATTGGTTGAACACATAAGAAAAACATTTGAAGACAAGAAATATTCCGCTCTCTTTATTGATGTTTCTTAGGCATTTGATAAAGTGTGGCATGAAGGCCTAATTGTAAAATTGAATACATATTTACCAATAAATATTCTAAATCTTTTACAAAGTTATATTCTTGCCCGGAAGTTCACTGTTGTGGAAGGAGACTTCATGAGTGTCCCCAAATTTATATCATCTGGTGTGCCACAGGAGAGTATACTGGGACCAGTTTTGTATTTGATTTATACTTGTGATATGGCTGTGAACAGTAACATCCACACATCTACATTAGCCGATGATACAGCCTTCTCATTTGCTTAAATGAAAGTTTAGCATATTAACTCTCGTTGTTCTAAGAAAATTTTGGGTAAAGGTTCCCTGATGATCTGCATTAGCAACAGTGAAATGCGCATAGGATCCAGCTAAACCCCTCAATAATAAATTTCAATGTATTTTAATAAAAAAATATTTTACTTGTAGTAAAAATAAAGTAAGAAAATAAAAAACATGTTGATTATTGAGTTCTTGTTTCAACTTTGTTATTTGTTGAGCTTCTCATTTGCTTAAATGAAAGTTTAGCATATTAACTCTAGTTGTTCTAAGAAAATTTTGGGTAAAGGTTCCCTGATGATCTGCATTAGCAACAGTGAAATGCGCACAGGATCCAGCTAAACCCCTCAATAATCAATTTCAATGTATTTTATTAAAAAAATATTTTACTTAATAAGTAAAATAATAATTTAGGATTACTAGTGCGTTAACAAATTTTATACTTAAATTGTAACAATTTCCACAAAAAACACTAAATATTATTTTATATTTATTTTAGCTTTGAGGCACAGCTGTTTTAAGCAAAAGATCTACCAATATATGGTTAAAAAAAAATATTATTATTATATAGAATAATAATGTGGTCGTATTTAACAATATTATTATAATATTAAAATAAGGTATGGTTAGTCTTAATTATATTTTAGTCAAATCTAATAATAGTATTGTTATATTTAACCGAAATGTGATAACTTTGAACAATACTAAGATTAGGTTTAACAAAGTAAATTGTTATTGTAGATAATATTATTATTAACTCAAATAATAATATTACTAAAACTTTGCTTTTTTTATAGACAATAATATGATTTGACTGCAACCATATAATTCAATCATAGTATGTTGCTGTTTGATTATGGTTACCTCAACCATATTTTTTCTGTGCGTGTAGGGACAAATATATTCGACATAAAACTTTACAAAAATGGTACATATACGAGTACATACATACAAATCTTATGGTCACTCCGTCCATTTTTGTGCAACCATATTCTGCAAATTTACTTTGTAGAGTATGTACCAATAATTATATAAGTAAATAAATGTAATTTATTTAATAAATAATAATAAAAATCCTATCATTAACCATACAGATAATTATTCGGACCTGAAGTAAGTATCTTCTTCTATTTTTCTTAATCCTAAAATTGTTTAAAAGTGAAAAACAATAGTATTTAAACTTAAAATTTTACCTCATACTATTTAAAATTTTTTTCAAACAAAATGGTTTATCTACTCATTTTAATATATACATCGAAAATTTTCTAAGACAAAATGGTTTATCTACTAATTTTTAATTCCATTTTACGACTGGAGTATTATCTAAACAGATGGAAGGTTGCCTAGATCAAAATGATTCCAAATACGGGCAAAGATCTTGCCAAGGCTGGGTGATATGGGCCAATAAGTCAAATGTCAAAGTTCTTCGAAAACCTACTCATGTCAATATTGTCCCCAATCCTTATTGATAATGAGTGCATACTGGACCATCGATTTTTTAATTTAGAAACCAGCCTAGCACCATTGAACAAATGCATAGATTGGTTAAATTTATAAGAAGATCATTTGAAGAAAATAAGTATTGTTCTGCCCTATTTATTAATGCTATTCACTCATTTGATAAAGTGTGGCATGAAGGCCGAATTTTAAAATTGAAGACATATCTACTAATAAACATTCTAAATCTTTTGGAAAGTTACATTCTTGTCCGGAAGTTCACTGTTGTGGAAGGAGACTTTATGAGCATGCCCGAAACTATCTCATCTGGTGTGTCACGAGGAAGTATACTAGGGTCAGTTTTAATTTTGATTAAACCAGTAATATGCATGTGAGCAGTAATATCCACACTTTTACATTTGCTGATGATGCAGCCTGATTTAGTATGCATAACAACCCTTACGATGCATCCAGATATCTTCAGGAATATACCACCCAGCTGGAACTATGGCTAAACTTATGGAGAATTAAAGAAAACGAACAAAAGTGTGTTCAGGTAACATTTATTTTACGAAGAGATGCTTGTTCCCCCATTCGAATCAAAAAAAAAGTTGTTCCTCAGTATTCTCATGTGAAATACCTTGGTATACACCTTGATCGACGGCTTACATGGAAACACCGCATTGACTGTAAGCTAACACAAATAAAATCAAAATTAACTCAGATGCATTGGCTGATTTGTAGAAATTCAATCCTCAGTCTAGGTTATAAACTTTTGATATCCAAATCACTTTTGAAACCCATATAGGGCACTGCTTTATCTTCCAATGTAGAAAGAATGCAACGAAGGCAAAACAAACTTTTAAGGTTAATAACATCAAATTTTCATCGTGATTTAAATACGCCAATAGTGACTGAAGAAATTGCAAAACACGCAGGCAATTATTTAACAAAACTCGAGTGCCATCATAATTTCCTCGTAACATCTTGAACTGTACTGGACACATCCTCTTAAAAAGCAGGGACACTACAGCTTTAATACGAAGCACTCCAGATGAAACTTCAAAAAAATATTTTTGTGCTTAATATGACATTTATGCGTTCCCAGCTAGAAAAATATGTATGGAGCATATATGATATCCCATATATGGTTCAGATCCGAAAAATGATAATATATATTCATAAATTTTTATACATGTATGTGTAGATATAACTTATTCAGTATGGAAAGTTCATATTCATATATCTTTGATTAAAAAAAGCACACTGCAATAAATTCAATTACTAAAATTACTTTCTTGTAAAACTTTGTGCAGGGTAGTTTTATTTAATGCAACTTTTGTGGCGGCCTTCGAAATCAAAATTTTTTTCCATTATGGTAGTGTTTGTCATAATAATTAAAATTATCACATCAAATTTAACTTACGATACGAGCGATACAAACTTTAGCCTACTAGATAATTAAAAACTAACTAAAAGCCATTTCGTTTATCATTTCAACTGAAAAGGCGGATCCATTATTTAAAAAACACAATACTCATTCATATTCGTACACAAATTTTAATTTAAGAAATTAGATTAAAACCTAATGCAATTTTAAAGGAAAAAGTAATCCGTTTTAATACTAACACTAGTTATCAGTATAATTTTTGGTAAAAATATCTAAACGATTTCCTTATTTTCTATCAAATTAATAACTGAGTTTTCCTTTTGATTATTTGATTGATTAAATAGGGCCACAATATATAAAATCCTACAATAAGAATACTTTTTTTTCAATTTTGTGTTCTTAAAAGTTGAGCTTATACGTACATATCATCAGTGATACAAGAAGAGTTTATATATAAAATGCAAGCTTTTTTGATTGAAAAAACGATTTTATGTGAGATATCATGTATGCATACATTTTGATAAACTTATGTATATGGCTCCATATATTACATCTTATTTCTATAGATTGATCCACATATGAAGAGCTTCATAATTATATTTCCATATACGAGGTCTGATTAAAAAATCACCGTTATTTTCAAATTTCGTGAGTTACGTATGTTCAATTTTCGCATTTTTTCTCTGTTATGTTGGTACACATGTATGTTATATATGTTGGCAATATCAGCCATTTTGGATTGTCAGTTTGTTTTTGACAGATAAAAAGGTTAGTCGTGTTTTGGTGTGCTCTTCGATTTTTTACTAAATTTTGAGCAAAAACAACGTCGCATGGACTTCGCTCAGGAGCTGTTGAACATCGTCAACGACGATCCAGATTTCCTCAAAAAGGTCATAACTGGTGACGAATCATGGGTGTATGGCTATGACATTGAAACCAAAGCCCAATCATCCCAATGGAAGCGTCCAGAAGAGCCAAGACCGAAAAAAGCACGTCAAGTTCGGTCAAATGTGAAAGTTATGCTCACTGTTTTCTTCGACTGCAATGGCGTGGTGCATCATGAATTCTTGCCACAAGGTCGTACGGTCAATAAGGAATACTACCTTTAAGTTATGCGCCGTTTGAGCAAAGCAATTCGTCAGAAACGCACAGAATTGTGGAAAAAACAATCATGGATTTTGCACCATGATAACGCACCAGCTCACACATCGATGCTTGTGCGCGAGTTTTTGGCCAAAAACAAAACCGTTATCATGCCTCAACCACCGTATTCACTGGACTTGGCCCCCGCTGACTTTTTCCTCTTCCCAAAACTGAAGACACCGATTAAAGGAAAGCGTTTTGCTACGATTGAGGAGATAAAAGAAAAATCGAAACAGGACCTGTTGCCGATACAAAAAAGCGCGTTTCAGAAGTGTTTCGAAGATTGGAAAAAACGCTGGCATAAGTGTATTATACAAGACAAGATAGTTATTGATGAATAAATAAATACTTTTTGAAAAAATTTAAAATAAGTGTTTTTTTTTTATCAGACATCGTATGAGATTATATACGAGTATTATAATACATTTCATATATTAGTCCATATATCAATTCATGTATAATACTTTTTCCAATGTATAATCCTACTTTTCCATTTTTCATATATATTCATATACGAGTATATTTATATCAAAGTCAGGCAAACACATACATATATAATATAAAAAAGAGTAAAATGCATGCTTGTACGAATGTACGTGTAAAAAAGAGCTAAACGAGCGGCCTTTTGCTTATCTCTGATTTATATACATTCATATATTAAAAATATACATATGTACCACCCAGATAAAAAAAAATATGTATGGTCCATATATTTTCAATACATGAATGTATATAAATATATATGATTATATATGAATTCATGTATGGTATTATTATTTTATTATTATTATTATTTTTTTTTTCATATATTTATTTATTGTATCTTCAAAAATGAACTAACAATAAGTAATCAAATCTTAAATCTAAATATAATTATTAGGCCCGACCAGTGACGGACATAAACTTAGTGATAGTTATAAATAATACATAAGTAGTGATAATCAAAAAGGAAAAAAAAAGTTAAAAGTATTTTCAAGAAGTCCCCTCTGGAGTGTTGAGAATAAGAGCCCTTGTGTCCCTCTTTTTTAAGCGGATATGTACAGTAAAGTTCAAGATATTACAAGCGAGCGGATTAGGATATGACTCGAGTTTTAATAAATATTTGCCTGCGTATTTTGCAATTTCTTCAGTCACTAGTGGCATATTTAAATCGCGATGTATATTTGAAGTTTTGATGTACCATGGAGCCGATGTTATCAAACGTAAAATTTTGTTTTGCCTTCGTTGGATTTTCTCAACATTTGAAGCTGAAGCAGTGCCCCATAGCTGAATTCCATAGCGCTATATTGGCTTCAAAAGCGACTTGTATATCAAAAGTTTGCAGTCTAGGCTGATTGTTGAATTTCTGCCAATTAACCAATATATTTGAGTTAATTTAAGTTTCATTTGAGTTAACTTAGAGTCAATATGATATTTCCATGTAAGCCTTCGATCAAGGTGTATGCCAAGTTATTTCACTTGAGAATGATGAGGAATACTTTGATTGTTGATTCGAATGGGAGAGCAAGTATCTCTTCTTAGGGTAAACGTTATGTGGACACACTTTTGTTCATTTACTTTAATTCTCCATAAGTTCAACCATATTTCAAGCTGTGTAATGTGTTCTTGGAGATTGCGGGATGCCTCATCAGGGTTTTTTGTGTATACTCATACAGGCTGTATCATCGGCAAATGTAGAGGTATTGATATTATTGCTCACAGGCATATCACTTGTATGTATTAAATATAAGACTGAGCCCAAAATACTACCCTGTGGGACACCGGAAAATATAGGTTCGGCTATCAGTAATTGTTAATGCGTAAATTAGACATAAGATTTTTATACTGTACCTACTTAAATTATCCTCACTGTTGTTGAGTAAAACAGTGAGAACAATCACTAGAATTTTTGTAGCTTATCTCATTGGTACCTTTAAACTATAAAACATTCTTGTTACTGACTCATTGGTGAAATATAACTTGAAAATAAAGGTGCGTATACCGCTAAGTAAATCTAGTTATAATTAAATCTAACCCCGAATTTTTTCGTTATTTCCAATTATTATTTGCTTACAATATTCGTAGAGTTCTATACCCCAACATATTTTTGGTCCAATCGAGCCGGATTAATGAACGGCGAATATTTAACAAATAATACATTATTTTCAGCCAGAACCAATTTGTATTCCATTAAACCCCAGTGATATCACTAAACCCCCGTACATTAAATCGGATTATATTGGTAGGCTGAAAGGAAATAAACCCCCGTTTTCTTGGATCTATAAACCATTCCAGTTACATACATACATACATATCTACGTACGAGTATACACAAAAGTGAGTCTTATTTTTCCATCATTTTAATTTAATTACAAGTGCTTTAAAATACCTAAATACACAAATATATAAATACATATATACATATATATTCATACATACATATATATATATATATATAAGTACATACATACAATCTGTATTAACATTAATACAATCTGTAATTAACATTGTTGTCCAGTGTCTGTTAAATTATTCGTGTTAAAAATTATTTAACAGTGATCATGCCTAAAGTAACAACACTTAAACATTTAACATAAGCGATACATTAAAACCAAATGCAACCAAAATTGTGATACTGAGCAAATAGAAAAGTTTATGTTCGATCAAACATCACGAAACCTATTGTGATGAAAGCGATAATTGAATTGTATTACGTTCCAATAAATGCATGTGAAAAAATATATTTTAGCACTGAAATATCTTTTCCTTCGATTTTATCTTTTACACTGTTTCACTAAAAAATAAAAAAAAAATAAAAAAAAACTCGTATGATCAAACTTACACTCACATTATTAACGCTCAATTGAAAACCTTATTTAACCTATCCTCTAGTTCTGAAGAAACTGGTAGTAATATTCGGCAAATACAGCGTACGATTAACGATTGCGTCACTAATCTTTCACTCCTTAAAATCAATACAGAAAATTGGGACCCCATATTTGTGTACATTTGCTCGACTTGCTTACCTGAAATAACTCTCAGTCATTGGGAGCAATCTCTTCCTAATGGGAAGGAGTTGTCAACATGGAAACAAATGGACCTTTTTCTAACGTCTCGCTTTCAAACGCTCGAGTCAATAGCAGACATCCGTACTACCTTTTGTAATCATAACCCAATAAATAACAGCAAATTCGTTAATTCGAAAAAACCGAATTCCTTTGATAAGAAGCACATAAAAACTTATAGTACTCATGTTTCTGAAAATAAAACTGGAAAATGTTCCCTGTGTCCCAATGCACATCCGCTGAGGCTTTGTCCCGCATTCTTAAAAATGTCCTTAAAAGAAAGATTTTCTATCGTTAAGAAACAAAAACGTTGTACTAATTGCCTCGGTACTTCTCACGAATTTAAAAAATGTCGAAGTCAATATGTTTGTCACATATGCAAAGAGAAACATCATTCATTGCTGCACTTAGAGCAAACTACTGCTAGCACAGTTCAATGTGTCAACCCCCAACCAAATTCTCTTACAGTAGCTACAACTGCGCATCAGATTTCCGACCTGAATACTGAACCTTCAACTTCTGCCCAAGCCGCAGCCAGAATGAAACAATCATTTTCAACACAAGTACAGTCCACTTCGAATTCCGCAATTTTACTCGGTACAGCATTAGTCGATATATACTCTAGCGATCTTAAATATACAGTTCTTTCCTTAATTGACTCTGCTTCTGAAGCTACATTTATATCCGCGAAACTTCAGCGAAAGCTTTCTTTAAAAACTCAATATTCGCAAACAGAAGTCCACGGCCTGAATGATGCCTTAACTGCTACTTCCAACCAGTTGTGCTACATTCGTATAGGTTCACCCATTGATAAATCGTTTCAAACTCATGCTGATGCCTTTGTAGTAAAGAAACTTACTGGCCATTTACCTTATTGCCCATTGTCCACACTGAAGGATAGTGCGTTTGCAGATTTGAGTATGGATGACGCACAACTTCACCGAAACTCGGAGATTGACGTTCTTCTTGGAGGCGATGTCTATCCTATATAAAGGACGGCATGCTTTGGGACCATGATCAGGCCTTAGTAGAGCAACAAACAGTTTTTGGATGGATCCTTACAGGCAAACTCGTCTCGAAGAACATTCCACATATAGTTTCGTCCTTTTATAATGAAGTTGACTTGAGCAAGCAATTACAAAATTTCTCGGAGCTTGAAGAAGTACCCAAAAAAGCTCGCCTGTCCGACGAGGATTTATACTGTGAAAACCTATATAAATCTCCTACGTATCGGTCTGAAGATGGTCGGTTTATTGTTTCATTACCTTTTAGGCGGGAGTATCCTGAAGATATGAATATCGGATCTTCCCGTGCTATAGCTCTTTCACAGTTCCTTCGAAATGAGTCTCGCTTATTAAAAAATCCCCCGCTTAAATCCGAGTACGATCGTGTAATTTCTGAATACTTGTCATTGAAGCATGACAAAGGTCACCCCATCTAATGATAATTGTACATACTATCTACCTCATCACGCAGTGCTTAAACCCGACAGTACGACTACTAAACTCAGAGTAGTTTTTAACGCTTCGAGTCCCTCCTCAAACGGTAAAGCGGTCCTACATTGCAGTCTGATCTAACTGTGATAATTTTACGCTGGAGATTGTTTAGATATGTTTTTAACGCCGATATCGAAAAAATGTATCGCCAGATTTTAGTTAACTCTTCTCAAACCTCCTTTCCAAGAATAATTTTTCGTACTTCGCCTCAAGAAAACCCCCAAGATTTTGAGTTAAACACAGTTACCTTTTTGCGTAAACTGCGCTCCATATTTGCTCGAATTGGCCGATATTTGCGAACATTCTAAGCCTATTGCCGCTGATATTCTTCGCAACCACATGTATGTTGATGTCGTACTAGCTGGCGCTAACATTTTATCATCAGCTCTATCTGCTAGAGATGAACTTATCGAAGTTCTGCAGACAGCCGGGTTCTCTCTTCGTAAATGGAATCATGAATATCATGATTATTTGCTCAATGGCCTTTCTCCCGATCATCTATTAGGTGCAGAATTTCTGAAATTGTCAGACTCATCTACTACTAAAACTCTTGGTTTGCGGTGGAATGCAGGAAGTGACAATTTTTATTTTCGACTCAAGAACTACCCCGATCGACACTCAGTCACGAAAAGAAGTGTTTTGTCCGACATTGTAAAATTATTTGACCCCGCCGGTTAGCTGTCACCCAAAATAATTGTCGCTAAAATGGTCATGCAACAAATCTGGAAAGATGAAACAAACTGGGACGATAATCTTCAGCCTTCAACATTAATGCAATGGCAAACATTTGTCGATGACTACAAAAATATTGAAAATATTAAAATTCCCCGCTATGTTAATTTCGATCCCTCATTCTCCATAGAGCTAAATGGGTTTTGTGACGCGTCTGAAAAGGCTTATGCCGCTACGCTATATCTCCGTGCAGAAAATTCAGGCTGTGTTTCTGTTCATCTTTTAGCCGCAAAAACAAAAGTCGCTCTAGTGAAGTTTTTGTCATTTCCCAGAAAGGAACTTTGTGGAGCCGAATTAATGGCTACGATGATTGATTCGATTCAGTCTCATCTGAACCTAAAACAACAAAAGTTGTTTTTATGGACTGAATCAACTATTGTATTAGCATGGTTACAAAATCCCCCTAACCGATGGAAAACTTTCATCGAAAATAGAATAACGTCCATTATCGAAAAGGTTGGCAGTCAATCGTGGTGTCATGTTGACTCTAAAAGTAATCCCGCTGATTTGGCTTCTCGTGGACTCACATTGTCACAACTATCGAACGACTTATGGTGGCATGGACCTTTATGGTTACAACTGCTTCAAAATCAATGGCCAAAAAACTCCTCACATTTTGAAACGGCTGAAGAAGCCAAACCGATTCTCGTGCATGTATCTCAACTTCAAAATACTGACATTCTAACGAACTTTCCAAGTTTTCCTAAAGCTATGCGCGGCGTCATATGTTATATTTTTCGTTTCTATTACAATTGCAATGCAAAACAACGTCATAAACTAATCCAGACTAATGAATTCACAGCAGCAGAATTAAAGCATGCTAGATCACGTATGTTAATTGCTTGTCAGAAGTAATACTTCGAAAATGAATATAACCTTTTATCTCAAGGTCAAAAAAGCCATATTATAACTTTTAACCCCTTCATAGATTCAACGGGCATCATGAGAGGCAATGGTCGCCTGGTCAACTCGCCGACTCTAACCTACAACGAGAGATTTCCCCCATTACTGCCTTATCATGGATGCTATACTCGCCTAATGCTCACCTTTTTACACCAATATACAATTCATGGGCAAAACGCTTTACTTTACTTATGCGACTCAATTATTATGTTCCTAAGCTTAAGATTTTGATCAAAGGTATTCTATCAAATTGTCGGTCGTGTGTTATTCAGAAACGTGAAAAAACCGGCAAATCATGGCTGCTTTACCCCCGAAAGAACAACACTTTCTCGTCCATTCACTAACACTGGAGTAGATTTTGCTGGCCCTTTTGACATTAAGACGTATGCAGGTAGGGGATGTAGAATAAAAAAAGGTTACTTGCTGGTTTTCGTATGTTTTACTACAAAAGCTATACACCTTGAGGTTATAAGTGAAATTTCCACTGCAGCATTTTTAGCAGCTTTTGGCAGATTTTTTTCTCGTAGAGGCTGCCCCACGCATTGTACTCCGACAATGGAACTGCATTTGTTGGCGCATCTAATGTACTAGATACGGAAAAATCAAAGTTTTTAAAACAGCTTCGCCAAAAGATAATTGAACACCAGAGCTTTGTTCCGCTAGAATGGCATTTCATTCCCCCCAAAGCTCCGCATCTGGGAGGTATCCGGGAGGCAGGCGTTAAGAGCTTCAAAATGCACCTCAAGCGGATCTCTCATAGTCAGAGTTTCACACACGAAGAATTTTCTACAATGCTGGCTCGAATCGAAGCTTGTCTCCATTGACCATTATTATCACCTCCGGAACCTGATCTGTCAGAATATTCATTGAGCTACGTTAATCGTTGGCAAAAACTAAAAATTTTGCACCACCTTTTTGCTCAAAGGTGAATAGAAGAGCATCTTAAAAAACTCCACAAACGAGCTAAGTGGAAGTACCCCCAGCGTGATTATGCTATCGGCGACTTTGTCATCATAAGAAAAGACAAACTCCCCCCTAATCAGTGGCGCCTTGGGCGCGTCGAAAATGTTGTACGCGGTAAAGACAATCGAGTTCGAGTCGCCGAAATACGAACTGCTAATGGCTTTGTAACTAGGCCCATTGTTAAATTAGTCTTACTTCCTAACCCCGAGAAAAACTCATAACGTCCTTTTGAACATTTCCTTACAACAACACCAATGCCTCGTATCCACCGTAGAAGTCTCTCTCCATTGGCGGAAAAACATCGCTCTCAATCTAATCGCTTTAAAAGGACCTCGTTTTGTCGCCTATGCAATAAAAATCATCCATTGAGAAAATGTTTAAGATTTAAACGGATGAATATTTCTGACAAGTTATAGGTCGTCAAACGCCACCGCTATTGCAAGAATTGTTTGGCTCATTCTCATCTAGTCAACCGCTGTCAAAACGCAGACCGATGCCATCATTGTAGAAGCAAACATCACATATTGCTTCATAGACATGAACGCCTACAATCGCACACGCCTGTAGCACTCAAGTCGTTAAACGTTCTCTGCTCTAACCTGCTTACTACCACACTTTTACCAACCATCATCATAAAGATAGACTTAGGAGATGATTGGGGAAATGTTAGAGGTATCCTCAACCCGTGTGTGGAAAATACTTCTATTGCAGAATTCTTGGTGGAACGATACAATTTGTTAGCTAAGATGGTTGGCACTGAGAGTTGGTGCAAAATTAAAATACGTCCACGATTTGATGAAGGGCAAATTTTCTGTGTTTCGACTAAAGTCGTAACTGATTTACCATATAAACAACCAAAGGTTGAGATTGATGATAGAGTGGCGGACCTTTATACCAATCTTCGACTAGCCGATCCTCATTTTTTCAAATATTCTGATGTGAATATCGTACTTGGAGCAGATATATATTCCCGTATTATAAAGCCCAATATTCAGCCAGCTTCCGTTGGGACATCAATGGCACAAGATACCATACATCATTACATGTTTTCATACATAACATTTTGGTCATATGTACATATTTTTTTGCAATTGCCTGACTAGCATATATGTATCTAAATTTTATCTACTGAATTTACGTAGGCATGCATGCACATTATTATTGAATTTTTGTAACTTTTTTTTAACATATACAATAAGTTTACACAATGTTACTTTTGGCATTATATTTTATTACATTCGTGTATATTATATTCTTGTGACATGTATCAAATTGAATTATTTTATATCATACATATCACTTGTATATTAAACTCCTATTTCTATAATAGTTCTATAACACATTTTGGTTTCCTAAATTGCATAATAGCAAAGGGGCCGGGATGATAATGCGTAAATTAGACATAAGATTTTTGTACTGTACCTACTTAAATTATCCTCACTGTTGTTGAGTAAAACAGTGAGAACAATCACTAGAATTTTTGTAGCTTATCTCATTGGTACCTTTAAACTATAAAACATTCTTGTTACTGACTCATTGGTGAAATATAACTTGAAAATAAAGGTGCGTATACCGCTAAATAAATCTAGTTATAATTAAATCTAACCCCGAATTTTTTCGTTATTTCCAATTATTATTTGCTTACAATATTTGTCGAGTTCTATACCTCAACAGTAATATAGCTTTCCAAAAGTGTTTGGATGTTTATTGGCAGATATGTTTTCAATTTTAAAACTAGGCCTTCGTGCCATACTTTGTCAAATGCCTGAGAAACATCAATGACGAGGGCAGAACAATACTTCTTTTCTTCAAATGTGTTCCTTATAAATTGAACCAATCTATGCGTTTGCTTAATTGTGCTATGCTGACTTCTAAAACCAAATTGATGATCACGGATGCACCCATTATCAGCTGAGATTTTGGAAAATTTAGCCATGAGCAGCTTTTCGAAAAGCTTTGAGATTGATGATAGTAAGCTTATAGGCCTATATGACTCAGTCTTGGTAGGATCTTTGCCGGGCTGTGGAATCATTTTGATCTTCGCAAGCATCCAGTTATGTGGAAAATACATTAAAAATAAATAGCAGGATTCTTGTTGCAATTAGAGGCAAATTCATCAGCATCTTGTTACTAATTCCATCAATACCTGGAGCCTTCTTCGAATTGAGTTCGGAAATTATTTTTTGTACTTCACGCAGCTTAAACTTTAAGAGTCAAGGGGGTAGGGAAACTACACTCGGCAAATCAACAGTACCCGTTCATAAATAGGGAGTGAATACAGATTTTAAATGCTCAGCAAATAAGTTAACTTTCTCACTATCGCTTCTTGCTAATACTCCGGTCGAAGTGCGTAGTGGTGATTTCAGCACAACGGGTCTTTTCAGATTTCTAGCGGCGCGCCATAACGAATAATTAGATGCTGACGTGACATCGAGACCTTCTGGATATTTTTCCAGTGATGCAGTTTTTTTCCGACGATAGCTACTCTTTGAGTCGCTTAGTACATTCTTTGAGTCTGATTTTATATAGGGCTGAACTGTGTTGTTGCCATTCTCTTCTAGCTCTCCTTTTTTGACATACAAGACGTTCAATATTCGTAGAATAAATTATGTTAAAGCCAGTCTGCGGGTGGGAGGTAGTAGCATGTTCAGCAGAATGCTTAATATTTTCGTTAAGATTCGCAATGTTAGATTCAATATCATCGGATGTTCTTAGTGTTATGTTTTCCGTGCAATGAATACAAAGATATATTTTGAATCTCAGCTAATTAACACGATTGATCATCTTCACATATGGGTGAGGTAAAACACCTCTAAGTGAGTTACAGATTGTAACGATAGTCGGAGAGAGATCTATGGAAGCTTCGACATAAACTAAATCCCTATAAATATTTTTCATGACTGCAAAATCTATAACATCCAGAATTTTTTGTATGTCTGTAGGCCAGTAAGTGGGCTCTCCACCCGAAACAAGATTTGTAAAAATTCTCGTATTGATCCTCAGTGATTGAAAATATGGGAGGGGAGTAAATTGACGGTATCACGAAATTTGTATAAAAATTTTCAATACAGATATTTGTTGCTTATAGGTGTTATTCACAAATACTATCAAGAATATAGTGCTTGAGTCTCGACTTTATTACAATTGCTGATCCACCGCATGCTCTTCCTCTCGGATCCTTTGTATCATATAACGTGTAGCCATTGATTTTGAAAACGCTTGTCGAAGTCAAATGAGTCTCAGAATCCAACAATATATCAATATTCTTTTCCGTAAGGAAGTGCTCGAGTTCATTTTTGTGTTGGTGAATGCCGTTTGCGTTTCAGAAACATATTTTTAACTTATTCATGGCTTATTAACTAATCCTTGAATCTGTGTATTCTGCATTCGCAGCAGTTCTTGCATCATGCTAGTCATATTTGTTGTAAAATTGTTTATAGTTTGCACCAGATTATTAATAGTAGCTTCAAGGCGATTAAAATTAAAGCTAGAGTTTGTATTTGTCGAATTATTTGGCGGTGATACTTTTTCTGCGGGAACAGAATTTGTCTTAACAGCATCGGCATACGATACTTGTGAAGTAAAAGATATTTTAAACTATAAATTGAATGGGTCTGATTTTTTCTCAATTTTATATCATTTGGCTCAAGTTCAACGCGAATAGAAAAAAAAAACACCGCTAACACGTCTGTTCACTATGAAGGTTCAACGAGAACTGTATTATACATGGCAAAAGTACTTTATATGATTTAATATATGTACTAATATATGAAATCCCAGCTAAAAAAATATGTATGGTCCATATATTTTTAATGTATATAAATCTGTGTCAATAAGTAATAATGGCTTAAGTCGAAAATTCTTGTTTTGAGATATATAAAATATATAAAATTTTTAGCCACAGAAAAATATGCACATTTATTTAGGACAAAACAGTTAATTTTATTAAAAAACGTTTTATTAGTTAATATCCCTTGTTTTTTAGTTAAGATGTTGTGAAAAAATCCATTTACAGAAAAATAAAACCTAAAGTGAACATGAGCTACTATATTGTAAAGAAAAATAATTTTTATTGGTAGTAAGTCGAGATAAGTGCTTTAGGTTAAATTAAAAAATGCGGAAAACCTGATATAAGATAATTTTTTAAAACCTTAGTTAAATATAAGGTTTAACTCCCCTGATGAATCTCAGGATTGCCAGTGGGTCCAGAGTTGGCAGTTCCCAATCCTCCTTCGTAATCACAGAATCTGCACAGGCTGTTACTCTCAATGCCAAGTCTGTTGAGGTGTTTTCTCAGTCTACAATGGCCTGTGAGGAAGCCTGTGAGCATTCTTAGATTGTTTTTACTCAGGGACATGAAAGCTATGAAACGATTTTGGTTATACGTTCCAATCATTAGTTTTGCATGTCTCAACTTAAGCTACTATATTGTAAGGCAAAATAATTTTTATTCGCAGTAAGTCGAGATAAGTGCTTGAGGTTAAATTGAAAAATGCGGAAAACCTAAGATAAGATAATTTTTTAAAAGCTTAGTTAAATATAAGGGTTTCTTTTTATGAGGAATACTTTTAATGGGATGTTAGTTATTGAACTTAAGTGTATACAAGTTTTAATGTTCAAACATTTTAATATTGATGAAGATACCTTAAAAAAAATTAAGTTGAGTTAAGATGTTATGGCCTGAGTATTATTTACATTTTATAATTGAAATTTAGTTGAGTTATAGATCTTGAAGAATAGAATAAGAATATGTAATAAAATTAAAAACTAATTAAGTCAACTTAAGCCATTTATTGCCACAGATATATTCAACCTTTTCTCTTAAAATGACGAATTAAATGTTTTTTAGTTCGTTTTTAATTATTTTGTTTGAACTAATGTTTCACTAAATAAAACCTCCCTGTACAAAATAAAAAACATGTACGAAATTTTAGTATGTAATTTAATATTTTCAACAGCAGTGCACTTTTTTAACCAAGGGTGTATGAATATGTACTTTGCATACTGTATAGGGAACATTTACACATACAAGTATGTGCATTAGGGTGATAGCGAAATTTTTTTTCATGAATTTTAAAGTTTTTTCAACGTAATATTGTGCCACTAGGTATAAAAGTTTTGTGCCGAAAATTCGTTTATTCGAACTCTTTTATTTTCTTCAATATTTAAGGAAAAACGAGGATTTTTTTATTTTCGTAAAAAAATAGTTAAACAAACTTTTTGGTAATTATCCCTCATTTTTCCTTTAAATGAAAGCGGCCCACAAACTAATTTATCGCAGTTTTTACAAACGCCAATATTGGAGTATATTCTGAACCGGACATAGCGATTTTTAAAAAATTCAAAAAATATTGACCAGTAATAAATTAAGTAATTATATTCCTGGGGAGCAATCTTCCTCTAGGAATAAAATTCAGAAAAGCCGGTGCATTACACTACGCTAGATGGATGGCCAAGGCTATACATTCCTTAAAATAGTAATTTTTCGATCTCAGTTTCCTGAAGTAACCGATTTCGAAATCAATGTTTTATAGAAATAACTGGTCTTATTGTATTGGCGGTTCAGCGTACATTAAAAGTTTTAAATTTGTGTGAAATTTCTAAAAATTCTTTAATTTTTTTTGAAATTTGAGAATTTTGTTTCTTTTTGTTTACATTAGGAGTTTTTTGTTTACATTAAGTGTTTTTTGTTTACATTAATTTTTTTTTTGTTTTAATTAAGTATTTGTATGTATGTATGTGTGACCGTGGTATTTTGTGCGTGGAATATTTTGTGCGAATGGATTAAGGGGTTTCATAGGTTTGAGGTTTTTTTTTCAAATGCCGACGGAAAAACATGATTATTTTTCCTATTGCCGACGGGAAAATCGTGAAAATGATTTTTCCTAATGCAAATGGGAAAACATGATTATTTTTTTATATTGCCAACGGGAAAGGTATGAGGTTGCTAGACTGTGGGAACTTAAGGCTGACCGTGATTTGAGTAGGTGCTGGTGTTGTTGTAATATGTAATTGTAGGAATTTGTGGGCGTATCTTTCTGTTGGAATTTAAGCCAGGCTGTGATTGGTGAGGGCGGATGTATTTGAGGTAGATCGATTGTGTGTACGTTTGTATGTCTGTGGGTATATCTGTCTGTAGGAATTTAAGCCATGCTGTGATTGGTGGAGAGCGGAGTGTAGTTGAGGTAGTTCCATTGGGTGTATGTATCTATGTGTGTATGTTTACATATTATGTTTATGGTTTAATCTAGTTTACAATATATCTTATCTCTAATATTATATTCTTTGTTACATACTAAATCTTCTAACTCTCCTCCTGCATTGAATAAATAGTCTCGATTTATACCTGTGTAATGTTTGATTCTCGTCTAATTCTTTCAAGTTCTCTCTTATATAAGAACTGCAAATTTTCTCTTCATCTAATCTCCTTGAGGGTTATGTAATATTTTATAATTTTCAGAATAGTATATGTAGAAATTTTTATAATAATGATTAGTAATGCTATATATAAAAAATACCGGATGGGATGTTTTTCCATTGGGATTATGAATTTCTTTAAGGAATATATGTTATTAAATGCAAATTTCGAAGAGGAAGTCACTAGTCTTATAATCTCCAAGTCTCCGTCATGTTTGTTATGTATAGCCTCAATCATTTTACATCGTTAGTATATTTCACTAGTATGGTTCCTGTTATAATTTCATTGTTCACAGTATTTGTACCATCCAAGAGAATATATCCTTCATCTATTTCTAATAGTGTAATAAAGTGCATTTGGCATTCCTATTTTCTAATAAAAGATGACTGTATCCTTTGTATTGCTTGTTTTGCAAATATTTTTTCCTAAATAATTTGTAGTTATTTACTCTGGTAAAATTATGGTTGCAGAGTGCGATTTCTTTGTCAGTGGAAATTTTACCATGCCTAATGCTAAGTGGTGTGAATTTAAATAGTTAACAATAGTTATTTATGATAGGGTATTTGTAGATAGTGTCAATGGAATCATCTGTCCTTGCAATGTTTTTTTTTTCATGCGTATATTTATTTATTGTATCTTCAAAAAATGAACTAACAATAAGTTTTCAAATCTTAAATCTAGATATAATAATTAGGCCCAACCAGTGTCAGGCATAAACTTAGTGATAGTAATCAATAATACATAAATATCGTATTAAGCACAAAAATATTTTCAAGCTGTTTCATCTGGAGTGTTGAGTATTAGAGCCATAGTGTCCCTCTTTTTTAAGCGAATGTGTCCAGTAAAATTCAAGATGTTATGAGCAAGTGGATTAGGATGAGACTCGAGTTTTGTTAAGTATTTGCCTGCGTATTTTTTAATTTCTTCAGTCACTAGTGGCATATTTAAATCACGATGTAAATTTGAATTTTTGATGTACCATGGAGCCGATGTTATTAGTCTTGTTTTGCCTTCGTTGGATTCTCTCTATATTGGAAGCTGAAGCAGTGCCCCATAGCTGTATTCCGTAGCACCATATGGGTTTCAAAAGCGACTTGTATATTAAAAGTTTACAATCTAGACTGAGTGTTGAATTTCTACCAATCAGCCAATGTATCTGAGTTAATTTAAGTTTCATTTGTGCTAGCTTTGAGTCAATATGGTGTTTCCATGTAAGTCGTGTATACCAAGGTATTTTACATGTGAATGTTGAGGAACAACTTGATTGTTGATTCGAATTGGGGAACAAGTATCTCTTCGCAGGGTAAATGTTAGCTGAACACACTTTTGTTCGTTAACTTTAATTTTCCATAAGTTTAACCATAGTTCCAGCTGTGTAATATGTTCTTGTAGATATCGGGAAGCCTCGTGAGGGTTTTCGTGCATACTAAGGCAGGCTGTATCATCGGCAAATGTAGATGTATGGATATTGCTGCTCAAAGGCATATCACAAGTATAAATCAAATACAACACTGGCCCCAATATGTTCCCCTTTGGCACACCGGATGATATAGATTCGGGCACACTCATGAAGTCTCCTTCAACAACCGTGAACTTCCGGGTAGTAATATAACTTTCCAATAGCTTCAGAAAATTTATTGGTAGATATGATTTCAATTTTAAAATATGGCCTTCATGCCATACTTTATCAAATGCCTGAGAAACATCAATGAAGAGGGCAGAACAATATTTCTTTTCTTCAAAAGTTTTTCGTATAAATTGAACCAATCTATGAGTTTGTTCAATGGAGCTATGCTGACTTCTAAAACCAAATTGATTGTCCGGTATGCACTCATTATCAGTTAGAATTGGGGACAATTTTATCATGAGTAACTTTTCAAATAGCTTTGACATTGTTGACAGTAAACTTATTGGCCTATATGACTCAGCCTTGGTAAGATCTTTGCCCGGCTTTGGAATCATTTTAACCTTGGCAAGCTTCCAGCTGTTTGGATAATACTCCAGACGTAAAATGGCATTAAAAATTAATAACAGGATTCTAATTGCAATACGAGACAACTGCATCAGCATCTGGTTACTAATTTCATCAATACCCGGAGCTTTTTTCGGGTTGAGTTCAGCAATTAGCTTTTGTACATCACGCGTCTTAAATTTTATTGGTTCGAGGGAGTAGCGCAACAACACTCGGCAAATCAACAGCACCAGAACATGAGTTTGGGGGTAAATACGGATTTTAAATGCTCAGCAAATAATTTACCTTTTTCAGAGTCGCTTCTTGCCCAAGCTCCGGTAGATGTGCGCAGAGGTGGTTTAAACTCGACGGGTGTTTTAAGCTTTCTAGCAGCACGCCATAAAGAGTAATTAGATGCTGGTGTGACATCAAGACCTGCCAGATAATTTTTAAGAGATACAGCTTTTTCAAATGCAAGCAACTCTTGGAGTCGTTTAGTGTACTCTTTAAACCTAGTTTTATGTTGAGGTGATCTGTGCTGTTGTCATTCCCTTCTAGCTCTTCTTTTTTCACACACGAGACGTTCAATATCAGTAGAATAAATTCTATTAAACCCAGTCTGCGGATGGGAGGTAGTGGCATGTTCAGCAGCCTGTTTAATATTTTCATTAAGGTTGGTAATTTTAGATTCAATATCATCGGGTGTTCTTAGCGTTATATTTTCTGTGCAATGACTACTAAGATATTTTTTGAATCCCAGCCAATTAACACGATTTATCATCTTCACATAAGGATGAGGTAAGTCACTTCTTAATGGGCTACAAATTGAAACGATCGTGGAAGAGTGGTCGGACGAGAGATCTAGAGAAGCTTCAACTTGAATTAAATCCCTAGAGATATTTTTCATGACGCCAAAATCTATAACATCCGGAATTTTTTGTATGTCTGTAGGCCAGTAAGTGGGCTCCCCACTCGAAATGACGTCCATGCCCATTTTTGAAATTGTGTTGAACAACGCTCGACCTATGGGTGTGATAAGACGCGAACCCCAGAACGTATGTTTGGCATTATAGTCCCCAGCTGCTACGAAACAAAAAATAATCAGGGCCAAGAGATTTGAAGAAATCCTCTTATTGATCTTCAGTAATTGCGAATCTGGGAGGGGAGTAAACTGATGATATTACAAAATTAGTGCAAAAATTTTCAATACAAATATTCGTTGCTTGTAGATGTTCTTCAGAAATTTTGTCAATAATATAATGCTTGAGTCTTGACCTTATTAGAATTGCTGATCCACCGAATGCTCTTCCTCTTGGGTCCTTTGAATCATATAAGGTGTAGCCAGAAATTTTAAAAAGACTTCTCGAAGTCAAATGAGTCTCTGAGACCAACATTATATCAATATTTTTTTCCGTGAGGAAATGCTCAAGTTCATTTTTATGTTGGCGAATGCCGTTTGCGTTCCAGAAACATATTTTTAATGTGTTCATGGTTTGTTAACTAATGCTTGAAGCAGTGTATTCTGCATTCGCAGCATTTCTTGCATCATGCTAGTCATATTTGTAGTAAAGTTGTTTATAGTTTGCACCAGATTATCAATAGTGGCTTCAAGGCGACTGAAATTAAAGCTTGTGTTAGCATTTGTTGAATTACTTGGTGGGGACACTTTCTACGTGGGAAAAGAATTTGTCTTAACAGCATCGGCATATGATACACGTGAAGTACTTGGTTGGCTCATTGGAGGAAAATTGGCGGAGAAAGCATTTGCTGATTGAACTGGAGGTAATTTAGGTTTTTGTCCCATGGTGTTTTTAACGAAAGAATATACAGGACATCCTCTGTAGTTAGCAGTGTGATTAGCTCCACAATTACTACTTTTTTCAGCTTCATCTTTTGCCTTCGTACAGCTAGCAGAATCGTGCAATTCATCGCAGATAACACAAACTGTAGGTAATTTGCAGTAAGTTTTAGTATGGCCATATTCTTGGCAATTGTGGCACTGTACGGGACCTGAACGCTTACGTGGCTCTTCAACTGTGATTTTTCGGTGCAAGAGAAACTTTACGCTATAAATTGGATGGGTTTCATTTTTTTCAATTGTGTGTCATTCGGCTCCAGTTCGATTCGAAATAGGGGTTGGGGGACCTTTTCTCTGTTAATTATATTAGTAACATTTTTAACATTAAATCCTTTGTCGATAAGAGCACATTTTACTTCTTCGGGCTCAACATATGAATCTATGGCGTTTAATACTATTTGTAGGCCTTTAGCACTTTTAAGTTGATAGGTGTAAAAATTTGTTTTGTTTTTTTCAAATTCACTAATAATTTTCCGGAAATCTTTTTCATCATATATTTGGATCTTAGTTTCATCAATATTACCTCGTTTAATTGGAATGATGTGAAAAGTATTTTCACCAATGGCCGACAATAGTTTTTTTAAAAGCGTGTTAGAGTTTTTTTTCTCTCAGATAGATAGGTGGTGGCTTAAAAGACTTTAGCGATAATGCAGCGGGCTTGTCGTTATTGTCTTGCAATAGTGAAAACCGATTTTGACGATTAGTAGATGATGCGCTGTTATCCCTAGACATCTTTGGAGCAGATGAAATTTTTGAAGAATTTGGGCTTCGCCCACGCTTTACCACAGTTATATACCTATCCATTCCGACTTGGACCTTGGCTTTAGTGCTACTGTTATCTGTAGTGATAACCTTGTTAATGATGTATACGAGCCCGAAGGGGATGATATCGCTGACTTATATGAAGAAGTACTAGGCAATTGTAATGTTAACGAATCACTAGTTGGCATTGGACAAAGCGAAGTTGATCGCTGACGAAAAAGTGGCTTTGCCGTTAGAAAAAGACTATCATCAGATTTTTTATTTTTATTGTTAACATTAAGAGCTTCAGAACTCACAGTAAAATATGCATTTCTGCCGTTTGAACTCACTTCACAATTTTTTGTTTTTGAGGTACTCATGTAGAGTATTCCTCAACGGCACTTTGTTTGCGGTTTTTGTTTGTTTTTGTTTCTTGCTATGTAAAAAAAATATCAGCAATATTTGCTTTACTTATTTATCAAAGTTAATATGTATTACTGTTATTATGTATTACGAATATTTTTTGTATGATTTTTTGTTTATTTAATATGTATATGAAAAAAATCTCCGCTAAGACGAATGTTCACTATGAAGGTTCAGCGAGAACTTCTGTCCTTGCAATGTGGATGTCGGAATATTCCAGTATATTAATAATTGGTGCGGTCGACAATTTATGTTCTGATATTTCATTGATATCGCTCAGGTCTAACGTCTCTGTCAGATATTCGTTGTTTTATTGTTCTTACTAAGGGTAATAATTGGTCTTGGATTTGCTCGAGTATGATATGATTTCTTGTCACCCCTGTATAGAATTTATTATCTTTTCAAATCTCGCGTTTATTATTCTTTGTTTCTCGTTATTTTCGATTAATTTATTGATTCTAGTTTCCATTTGAATTAAGTCATCATGATCTGGTACACCAGTAATGAACTTCAGCGTTGGTCCTAAGAAGTTTAGTCCCCGTTTTTTAATTCTATTATTATTATTATTATTTTCTTCCTCCAAATGTATTCTACCATAGTGGTATGAGAATTCTTATTAATTGTTTCTTCATAAGATGTGTAGATCTTTGTTAAGTTTGTTGCGTGAAATTATGAATTCATCAAATAAAAATGCATCATCGGTCTGAGTCAATAAATATTTTTTATTTTCGAGGTGTTCTATTTCAACTGTTGCTTTTATTTCCTGGAATAACATTATCAGTACGGCTATAATCTGGTTCATGTTCCGTGAATGTAATATTTTTGATATTATTTTTATGTAAATTTTTTCCTTTTTTGGTTAAAATTATATCTCCTAAATCTTCTTCAACAATTTCTTTTTTATGTCTTTTTTTTTTCACAGTTCTCGTTGTACCTTCATAGTGAACAGACGTAATAGCGGAATTTTTCTTACATACATACTAAACAAAAAAAATCATACAAAAAAATATTCGTAGTACATATTAACTTTGATAAATAAGCTTTTTTTTTGCTTTGCTAATATTTTTACATATAGAAATAACAAAAACAAAAAAAAAACCGTAAACAAAAAACACAGACAAAGTACCCTTGAGGAATACTCTATATGAGTACCTCAAATACAAATAATTGCGAAGTGAGTTATAACGGCAGAAATGCCTATTTTACTGTGAGTTCTGATGCTCTCAATGATAACAATAAAAATAACAAATCTGATGATAGACTTACTGTGAGTTCTGAAGCTCTTAATAAAAACAATAAAAATAAAAAATCTGATGATAGACTTTCTCTAACGGCAAAGCCGCATTTTCGTCAGCGATCAACTTCGCTTTGTCCAATGCCATCTAGTGATTCGTTAACATTACCGTTGCCCAGTACCTCTACATTTAACTCAGCAATATCATCCGCTTCGGGCTCGTGGTCATCACTTAACCCTGTTTTCACTATAGGTAAGAGTAGCCAAAAACCCAAGGTCCAAGTCGGAATGGACAGATATATCACTGTGGTAAAGCGCGGGCGAAGCCCAAAATCTTCTAAAATTTCATCTGCTCCAAAGATCTCTAGGGATAACAGCGCATCATCTACTAATCGCCAAAACCGTTTTAAAATATTGCAAGACGACAACGACAAACCCGCTGAATCTGCGAACAAAGCCTCCAAGCCGCCACCAATCTATTTAAGAGAAAAAAACTCAAACGCTCTTATTAAAAAATTAATTTCGGTAATTGGTGAGAATAAATTTCACATTGTTCCAATAAAACGTGGTAGCATTGATGAAACGAAAATTCAAATTTATGAAGAAAAAGATTTTCGCACAATGGTTTCGGAATTTGAAAAAAGTAAAACAAATTTCTACACATACCAGCTCAAGAGTGCTAAAGGTCTGCAGATCGTATTGAAGGGCATAGATTCCTATGTCGCTCCCGAAGAAATAAAAGATGCACTCGTCCTCCAGGGATTTAAGGTAAAAAATGTATCGAACATAATAAATAGGGAAAAGATCCCCCAACCTCTATTTCGCGTTGAACTGGAGCCAAATGATATAAAATTGAGAAAAAATGAGACGCACCCAATTTATAATCTAAAATATCTTTTATACCGAAAAATAACAGTTGAAGAACCACATAAGCGTTCTGGACCCGTACAGTGCCATAATTGTCAAGAATATGGCCATACTAAAACTTACTGCAATTTACCTACTGTTTGTGTTGTGTGCGGCGAATTACACGGCACTGCTAGTTGCAATAAGCCAAAAAATCAAAGTGATAAAAAATGCAGCAATTGTGGAGGTAATCACACCGCTAACTACAGAGGTTGTCCTGTGTACTCTTTCGTCAAACAGACTATGGGGCAAAAACCTAAATTAGATCCAGCCCAATCAGCAAACGCTTTATCCGCCACTATTGCGCAAGTGAGCCAACCAGTTACTTCCCGTGTATCGTATGCCGATGCTGCTAAGACAAATTTTATTCCTACTCAAAATGTTTCACCACCAAATAATTCAACAAATACAAACTCAAGCTTTAATTTCAATCGCCTTGAAGCTACTATTGATAATCTGGTGCAAACTATAAATAATTTTACAACAAATATGACTAGCATGATGCAAGAAATGCTGCGAATGCAGAATACACTGCTTCAAGCATTAGTTAAAAAACCATGAACACGTTAAAAATATGTTTCTGGAACGCAAACGGCATTCGCCAACATAAAAATGAACTTGAGCACTTCCTCACGGAAAAAAATATTGATATAATGTTGGTCTCAGAGACTCATTTGACTTCGAGAAGTATTTTTAAAATTTCTGGCTACACCTTATATGATTCAAAGGACCCAAGAGGAAGAGCATGCGGTGGATCAGCAATTCTAATAAGGTCAAGACTCAAGCATTATATTATTGACAACATTTCTGAAGAACATCTACAAGCAACGAATATTTGTATTGAAAATTTTTGCACTAATTTTGTAATATCATCAATTTACTCCCCTCCCAGATTCGCAATTACTGAAGATCAATACAAGGATTTCTTCAAATCTCTTGGCCCTTGTTTCGTAGCAGCTGGGGACTATAATGCCAAACATACGTTCTGGGGTTCGCGTCTTATCACACCCAGAGGTCGAGCGTTGTTCAACACAATTTCAAAAATGGGCTTGGACGTCATTTCGAGTGGGGAGCCCACTTACTGGCCTACTGACATACAAAAAATTCCGGATGTTATAGATTTTGGCGTCATGAAAAATATTTCTAGGGATTTAATTCAAGTTGAAGCTTCTCTAGATCTCTCGTCCGACCACTCTCCCACGATCGTTTCAATTTGTAGCCCATTAAGAAGTGACTTACCTCATCCTTATGTGAAGATGATAAATCGTGTTAATTGGCTGGGATTCAAAAAATATCTTAGTACTCATTGCACAGAAAATATTACGCTAAGAACACCCGATGATATTGAATCTAATATTACCAACCTTAATGAAAATATTAAACAGGCTGCTGAACATGCCACTACCTCCCATCCGCAGACTGGGTTTAATAGAATTTATTCTACTGATATTGAACGTCTCGTGTGTGAAAAAAGAAGAGCTAGAAGGGAATGGCAACAGCACAGATCACCTCAACATAAAACTAGGTTTAAAGAGTGCACTAAACGACTCCAAGAGTTGCTTGCATTTGAAAAAAATTCATCTCTTAAAAATTATCTGGAAGGTCTTGATGTCACATCAGCATCTAATTACTCTTTGTGGCGCGCTGCTAGAAAGCTTAAAACACCCGTCGAGTTTAAACCACCTCTGCGCACATCTACCGGAGATTGGGCAAGAAGCGACTGTGAAAAAGGTAAATTATTTGCTGAGCATTTAAAATCCGTATTTACCCCAAACTCATGTACTGGTGCTGTTGATTTGCCGAGTGTAGTTGCGCTACCCCCTCGACCCATAAAATTTAAGACGCGTGATGTACAAAAACTAATTGCTGAACTCAACCCGAAAAAAGCTCCGGGTATTGATGAAATTAGTAACCAGATGCTGATGAAGTTGCCTCGTATTGCAATTAGAATCCTGTTATTCATTTTTAATGCCATTTTACGTCTGGAATATTATCCAAACAGCTGGAAGCTTGCCAAGGTTAAAATGATTCCAAAGCCGGGCAAAGATCTTACCAAGGCCGAGTCATATAGGCCAATAAGTTTACTGTCAACAATCTCAAAGCTCTTTGAAAAGTTACTCATGATAAAATTGTCCCCAATTCTAACTGATAATGAGTGCATACCGGACCATCAATTTGGTTTTAGAAGTCAGCATAGCACCATTGAACAAACTCATAGATTGGTTCAATTTATACGAAAAACTTTTGAAGAAAAAAAGTATTGCTCTGCGCTGTTTATTGACGTTTCTCAGCCATTTGATAAAGTGTGGCATGAAGGCCTAATTTTAAAATTAAAGACTTACTTACCGATAAACGTTCTAAATCTTTTGGAAAGTTACATTATTGCAAGGAAATTCACTGTTGTAGAAGGAGACTTTATGAGTATGCCTGAAACAATCTCATCCGGTGTGCCACAGGGGAGTATACTGGGGCCAGTTTTGTATTTGATTTATACTTGTGATATGCCTTTGAGCAGTAATATTCACACATCTACATTTGCCGATGATACAGCCTGCCTTAGTATGCACGAAAACCCTCACGAAGCTTCCCGATATCTTCAGCAACATATTACCCAGCTAGAACTATGGTTAAACAGGTGGAGAATAAAGGTAAACGAACAGAAGTGTGCTCAGGTAACATTTACCCTACGAAAAGAAACTTGTTCCCCCATTACAATCAATAATCAAATTGTTCCTCAAAATTTACAAGTGAAATACCTTGGTATACACCTTGATCGAAGGCTTACATGGAAACACCACATTGACTCTAAGCTAACGCAAATGAAACTTAAACTAACTCAGATACATTGGCTGATTGGTAGAAATTCAACCCTCAGTCTAGATTGTAAACTTTTGATATACAAATCGCTTTTAAAACCTATATGGTGCTACGGAATTCAGCTATGGGGCACTGCTTCAGCTTCAAATATAGAAAAAATTCAACGAAGGCAAAACAAAATTTTACGGATAATAACATCGGCTCCATGGTACATAAGAAATTCAAATTTACATCGTGATTTGAATATGCCACAAGTAACTGAAGAAATTGCAAAATACGCAGGCAAATATCTTACAAAACTCGAGTCTCATCCTAATCCGCTTGCTCGTAATATCTTGAATTTTACTGGTCACATCCGCTTAAAAAAGAGGGACACAAGGGCTCTAATACTCAACACTCCAGAAGAAACTGCTTGAAAATACTTTTGTTTTTGCTTATCACTACTTATGTATTATTAATAACTATCACTAAGTTTATGTCCGACACTGGTCGGGCCTAATTAATTATATTTAGATTTAAGATTTGAATAATTATTGTTAGTTCATATTTGAAGATACAATAAATAAATATATGTACTAAAAAAAAAAAAAAAAAAAAATGTCGTGGTAGATTTTTATTTCTGCTTCCAACTATTTTCACTAAAATCTGTGTTCCTTTTTCAAATGTCCTGTGTTTTGTGATCTTGTTTAGACGATTCAAGACTTTTGTTGATGCTTCCTTTAGATTTTTTATTATCTTTTCTTTATTAATGCTTATTAGGCCGAAATATATGTCCTTTGGGCGATGTCCTGTTACGGTATGCACTGAGTTATTAAGTTCTTTGATAGTTCTAAATATTTCTTCTCTGCTAGAAGAGTTATTGTTAATTTTAAATATTCTCGTTAATTCACTAATTGTGTTATGCACTCTTTCCGTCCGTTTGCTGCTGACCTATGTACTGGCGTTTCTATTTTGTTAAATACCGTATTTAAAGCACGTTAGTTTAAAAGCTGGCGTCACAAAAGATGCTTCGTTATCAGTCATTAAAGGTTTACACTCGGGGAAAGTGGTAGTGAGTATTTCTTCTAATATATTTTCTATTGCTACTTTAGTTTGTATTTCTCGTGCTACTGTGTATTTAGAGAATTTATCTATAGTTACTAAGTAGATAATTTTATCATTAAAATAAATATCTGCGTGTATAAATTCTCTAGGTTGTGTTGGAATAGTTGTCACGTAATATTTCTCTGATGGGATTTCTTTCATATTTACGGAATAAGCATGCTGAACAGTTGTTATTGTATCTTCTAGCATCTCTTTTTAATTCTGGCCAACAATTCCTATTCAATGGTGCTATAATTTTGTTCCGTAGTACTAAGCTTACGGGACAAGAAATGTATCGATTTCGCGTTCTGACTCAGTACGGCTCCAATGGCTATGTGGGAGGCGTCCGTGGTGAGTTCAAAAGGTTTATTAAAATCTGGTTGAAATAGTTCAACTTGTTCCCTTAGTTTAATTTTAAATTTTTGTACTGCTTCTATGGCAGCTTGATCTATCTGTAGTTTCTTGTTAACACTTTTGTTTATTTTTAATATGTGCATTCTCGCCTTTCAGATGTACTATCAAAGGTTTCGCCGATAACCTGTTAGTCCTAAAAACTACGAAGGTATTTTAAGGTATCAGGAATAGGAAACTTTTCGATTGCTTTAATCTTTCTGGATCTGTTGTAATTCTATTATTTTTAATAATATGTCCTAGGTATTCCACTTCCGACATAAAAAATTTAGATGTGTAGATGAATAAATGAGAACGTCATCTATGTAGACATACGCGAATTTTCCTATGAATTCCCTTAGTATGTCATCTACACAGCGTTGGAAAATTGAAGGTGCATTCTTCAATCCAAAAGGCATTCGTATGAATTCATATTTGTGTCCATTCACACAAAACGCTGTTTTTTCTCTATCACTTTCTTTAATTCTTAATTGGTGAAAACCGGATTTTAAGTCTAATGTTTTGAAGAGTTTAGCTCTTCCTAAATTCTGTAATGTTGAGTTTACATCGGGGATGATGACCTGTATGTCACTGTATGTTCATTTAGTTTGCGGAAATCTATTACCATTCTTCTTTTAGGTTTCCCGTTTTCGTCTATTCCTTTTTTATGCACTGTTAACATAGGTGAATTATAGGGGCTGTAACTTCTTTGTACTATTCCATCTTTTAATAACTTTTTTATTTCTTTATTAACGAACTCAACGTCGTTCATGTTACCTGGATATTGTTTTGTCCAGATAGGTTCTTTAGTAGTTCTCCTAATGCTTGCTTCTATCGTTGTCGTAAAAGGCATGGGACCTATTTTATTGTTTTCCTTCATTAATTTTTCTATTTCTACTTCATACCGTTTATCTCCTATGGAGTAATTAAATTTTTGTATTATTTCTGGGACAATGAACAATTTTCTTCCTATATCTATGACGGCATTTAATTGTTTAATTCCCTCGACACCCAGATCGTAATTGTCGTTGTTACTTATTTCGTAAAATTCTAATTCTTTCTTGAATAACTTTGTTTTTATTTTGTATGTTAGAATAGATTCACCATGCATGGTGATCATTCTTAATGGTCTTGTCCTACTTCTACTTCCTAAAACTAGGTTTTTATTAATATAATTGTGGGTAGCACCGCAATCTATGAAGATTTTATACTTCTTTCTATCCTCATCGTTCATAAATATGTAGAGCAACCCATCAATTAGTTTAAACCCTTATATATATAATTATGATTATAAAGTGACTTACTACTTTATTTTGTTAAAATACGGTCATTGTGATCTGCAGGTTGAGTTGTCTCTATTCTGTTGTTACGCTGTACCTTCTGGGGTTGGTGAAAAGTTCCACCCTGGTCTCTTAGTCTTTTCCAGGGTTGGCTGTGGAATCCTTGCGAGTTGTAATGTGCTTGTCTTGCCTTACTTGAGGTGGTGTCCATTAGTTCTGGTCTAGGGAAAATGTTTTGTTGTTGCCAATTACCTTGGCGTTGATGCTGATACGATGGTGGTCTAAAATGTTGATTATATTTGTATGATTGTTGCGTTTGTTCCTTCTGGTGTGCTCCAGTCTTAGGCTGCCTATTTTCTTCATGGTGTGGATTGCCATGTTGAAGATTTCTGTAGCTATTGTCATGTTCAATAGTCTGTGCTATGGGGTAGGCATGTTCGAGGTCCTTAATGGGGTTTCCATATAACGTAGAACGTATGAAATTATTATTGATTAGATTCTTAAATGTATCTGATCTAATAAGACATAGCAATTGTTGATGTGACGACTGTTAGAGCTTTACTCACGTCGTCGTGAAATTCTGATAATGATTTTCGTCCTTGAGTAATTTTCGTTAATTCGTCCTTTAATACGTATAGTGGATGTTGGTCATAATATGTATAATCCAACCTGTTAATTATGGCTTCAAAGTTGAAAATTGTATTGTGGTTTAACAGTATATCGGCTACAGGACCAGATGTTTTTGATTTTATTATTGAAAAAACCTCCACGTAACGGTTTGAACTACTGTGTTGGCTGATGCTGTCCATTAATCTTGTAGCATCTTCTCACCATAGACGGTATTTATTTTGAGTACCGTCAAATGTGGATAGTGCTTTGAAAATCTCCAAATTTCGTTGGAATTATTATACGTGACCGTCCTTGGTTGTAGCGTCTGGGCTTGTGGAGGAATCACTACATGATTTGCTGGCATCTTTTCGAGCCTGTTTCTTAGTTCCATATTTTCTTATTGTATGTTTTACAAGGATATTTGTAGACTTGTCATTTGCTGCATCAATTGATTCATATTTATTTGTGCAATTTCTCCTTAATTTAATAGTCTGTTTCTGTCAAAATTGCTGGCTTTTAAGATATATATTTTTTCATTTGTGTCTAATTATATTTCACTGCACTTTTTTTAAGTCTTTCTATGAAAGGTTATCGCGAGTCTTCTCTTATGAAGATTTTATAAATTTTTTTACTTCCTGCTGCGACAGGATTTCTTGGTCCGCTCACTGGAACAACCAAATAAATGCTGCTCCTGGCAGAATCGCCAGTTAAGATTCTCCGATCTTTTTTGTTTTAAAAAATATTTACTTCAAGATACCAATGTATCTTGAAGTGTTCTTTAAATATTTTGAGTCTACTTATGAACTGAAGAACGAAAGTATTTACATTTCTATTTATACTTTCGTTCTGTATATCTTAGGGATGAAAATACTTAGAATAGTTAAATGTATATTGTCTAGAGATAACGAAGGTATTTGCATTTCCATTTATACTTTCGTTCTGTATATCTTAGGGATGAAAATACTTAAAATAGTTAAATGTATATTGTCTAGACATACTCAAGCCATGTTATCAGCGAAAGGGGTTTTCGTATTTTCGTGTTGATATCATGCTTTGAGTCTGACCTTGAGACGATCATATCTTTATTTTAATTACTTTGTTTGTTACATTTTATTATCGTGTTTAATGATTATGTTTATAGTTTAATCTTTGTTTACATGTTATGTTTATGGTTTAATATTGTTTACAATATATCTTATCTCCAATATTATATTCTTTGTTACATACTAAATCTTTTAACTTGTGTGTATGTGATTTTCCCACGGTAGTATTTATATGTACGTATAAATAAATTGTTTTCTATATCGACATTTGGTGCTATAAGATATTATCATATATCTGAACTAACTAATCCTAGTATGTTTCTTATATTGGACGATGAGAATGCTTTATATTTTGTCAAGCTTAAATTTGTCCAGTGTTAAAGTATGCCTGTCAGAAATTGGTTTATATTTGGAGAAATATTAACTTCAGATTTTTTTAAATTCTTATGTACGATCGTGGGAAATTTGTGTGTGGGATAGAGTTTGGCTGTCTGTGATAAGTTCGTTTATTTGAGTACATTTGCCTTCTTTGACTGAACGGCTTTTCAAGCGTCAGTGGCTTGGTGGACGATTTGTATATTTTCATGATGTAGATGTGTAAGTGTGATTGTTAAAATATAATAAATACTTGAGCATGGGTAAGACATTTGATAATATGTGTACATACATATCTACAAATTCATTTTATGTACGTATGTATGCACACACAAATAATTGCTTGGCTCCCTGTTTCAATAAATTTTTTGTCATGTGCGGTCTTCTGTTGTTGTTGCAAATATTCGATGTGAAATATCTTAAAATTTTTTTTTATTTGAAATTAAAAAACATTGTTTATAATATTTTATTTTTGGCCAAATCAAATTTGTTGTGAATAGAATTATTTTTATTATTTAGCTGGTGAGGCCTACCTTGTCTTATGTCAATAAAAGCTCAATTTTTATTACATATTTTTCCCGACATTTCGTGAATTTTATGTTCACTTCTTCAGGGGATTTGTCTATTTTATTAATTTAAAAGTTAACATCAAAAGCGTATAGAAAGTAATATACATAACAGGATAAACTTACTAACAATCGAGTTTTGTTGTTGTTAAATCATCAAAATTAAAAATATACAAGTTTACTTTGAACCAAAAATTACAATATTAAGAAAGATGGATTTAGCTGTTCCTTATTATCACACTGTAAACGGCGCTTAAGTTGTCAGTATCTTCTTTTTTGTTCATTGTTTTCTTTATTTTCTATTGTATTCTTAAACTTTCTGTTGTGTAACGTTTTTTTGTATTGTTTTCTACATTTAGAATTTTAATATTGTCAAAATCAGGTGTATGATTAGTTTCTATTATATGTTTAGATAATGCCGTGCTTTCTTTGTTTTTATTTATGTCTGCTTTATGTTCTGTCATTCTTGTTGCTAAATTTCTATTTGTTGTGCCAATATAGACAAGATCACATCTGTTAGCATTATCTCCCTTACATGATATTTCATACACGACCTTATTTTGTTGTAGTTTGTCAACTGGTGTTTTTGTGTTAGTGAAGATGGTACTCAATGTTTTATTAGCTTTATATGCTAAGGCGGTGTTGTTATTGTTTATTGTATATTTTAAGTTTCTATTATCTGTTAATCCTGGTATGTATATATTTGACGCTGTGGTACTGTTTATTATCATCAGGGTTGACATTTTTGTTATTTTGTGGGTGTTTGTGGGAATTAATAAGGGTTTTAATTAAATATGGGGGGAAACTATTATCTATTAATATTTTAGTGATTTTTTGTATATTAAGTGCGTGAAATTGTTCGTCGCTAATATCCAAGACTCTATGTATGAGATTTCTTGCCGTGTTGATTATTTGAAACTTCGGTTGAGTTGCATTAAAGTTTATAATTCTTCCTGATGAAGCATGTTTTGTATACCAATCAAATAATAGTTTATTATCCAATCTGTGTAGTGTGGTGTCAAGATACGATATTTTCCGTTCCTTTTGTATTTCTATAGTGAATTTGATCTTAGGATGATATGCATTTAATGAATTTAAAATCTAGTTTTTGTTTCCCTTAGCTTGCAGAAAACATTGTCTGATACCTGCACACGTCAAACACACAACGACACCGGTTAGAAAACTTTTTGAATGTCACACTATTAAGGGAAAACTTGACAAAATAGAACGAAACTTTCATAATAAGTTAATGAATTTAGAAATATCACAAACAAATGTTGATATAAAAACAATTAGGAGAAAAATCTTCCAAATAAAAATTGGTATAAGAAATTTTGTGACTTCTGCTGACTTTTCCACCTTCATGAAGCATCAAACGGAAAGAGCTAAACACATAGCAACGAACACTAAAGAAAAACAAAAACAAAAATTAAATGCTCTAAAAGAAAACTTATTTCAAAAACTGGGCTTACGGTTTAATGAACACTGGTTTGAGAACAAGACTAATATTGAAATACCATGGGAAAGCAAATGGCTATTGCCCTTAGGGAAAAAGCTTGCGCTACCAATAAATCGTAGCAATTTTTCACCACTACAAGTAATAGCAGATGTTGAACAATGCATCCAAAAATTAGGGGGAAATAATAATAATAGTGATGAAAAAGAAAAAGAAGTAGCCAGAACTAGACTCGCGAACAAAATTACATTTTTTAAAAGGAGGTTAAAAAATACACGAAAAGAAAAACTTATTCTCACAATTTTTGAAAAAACTAAAAATTTTTTAAAGAGACACCAAAACATAATAATAACGCAGTCAGATAAAGGCAATAAAACAGTTGCATTATACAAAGAGAAATACCAAAGCAAAATGGAAAATATACTTGAAGACAAGAATACCTACAGGATTATTAGGACGGATCCCACCGACAAATTAATTAAAATTAATAATAATAATATAGTAAATGATTTACATAAAAAAGAGTACATAGATTACAGACTCAAAAACATGCTCATTTGTTCCGCTGCAACCGCTCCCAGAATTTACGGATTACCTAAAACATACAAAGAGGGTACACCTTTGAGACCAATAGTATCATCCTTTAAAGTCACTTGTTATCAACTCAGTAAATATTTAGGAAGAATACTTAAAAATATTGTATCAGAGAAATACAACACTAAAGACTCAGCTGAATTAAAAAATAAGCTTAAACAATTGCAAATAGACTCCAATGACTCCTTGGTCTCTTTTGATGTTATTTCCCTATTCACGAATATTCCCACGCACACAGCCATAAATATTATAATTGACAAATGGAACTCCATCAAAAACCACACGGTCCTACCAAAACAGAAATTTCTTGAGATTCTTAAATTTTGCCTTTACGACAACAATTATTTTGTTTACAATAACAATATATACAATAAAATTTTTGGTATGCCCATGGGAAATCCCCTCTCTCCAACTATTGCTGACATCGTTTTAGACAATTTATTGGACAAAGCAATAGCCGAGCTAAGTAGCAAAAATATTTACATAAAATACATAACTAAATACGTAGACGTTATTTTGGCTGTAATCAATATCAACAACAAAAACGAGATTTTAAATTCATTAAATGCATATCATCCTAAGATCAAATTCACTATAGAAATAGAAAAGGAAAATATCGTATCTTGACACCACACTACACAGATTGGATAATAAAATATTATTTGATTGGTATACAAAACATGCTTCATCAGGAAGAATTATAAACTTTAATGCAACTCAACCGAACTTTCAAATAATCAACACGGTAAGAAATCTCATACATAGAGTCTTGGATATTAGCGACGAACAATTTCACGCACTTAATATACAAAAAATCACTAAAATAATTATAGATAATAGTTTCCCCCCATATTTAATTAAAACCCTTATTAATTCCCACAAAATAACAAAAATGGCAACCCTGATGATAATAAACAGTAGCACAGCGTCAAATATATACCAGGATTAACAGATAATAGAAACTTAAAATATACAATAAACAATAACAATACCGCCTTAGCATATAAAGCTAATAAAACATTGAGTACCATCTTCACTAACACAAAAACACCAGTTGACAAACTACGGATGCGTATTATCACATAGAGTAAACGTAGTGCGAAAACGATCCATGGTTAACCGAATTAATTGCTCTGATGGACGATTATGTCGACCATAAAATGGACGGAGCTTGCGGTAAACTTCGCGAACTTAACCATTATTTTCGAAATAAATTTGCACGATTTGCAAGCGTTGTTCTTTTGTCAACCTGTTCATGATGAAATGGCAAACCAAACTAAATATTAATCACTTGACAGCTGACAAAATGGCCGCTAGTTAAAAAAGTGATGCCAACTTAAAGTTCTATACCTCAATAAAAAACACCCTTTACTATCGCTAGCATTAACCCTTTGCCAAGCCTTTTCAGTTAAGATTCTATCAGCAATATGTCTTTTCTTAAATCTTTATTGTTTGAGTATGCTACATCGTGCTCTCTGCAAGCAGTATCCAATAGATTGATTCCTTGATCACCTCTTTCTAAACGATTCTTTAATTTTGTTCCAGGTCCACAAAATTGATAACCGGGTAAATGAAGCTCAATAGGAAGTTTATTAATTATTTTATTCAGAAAACCTTTACCGATGAAGTATGGATGACGACTGAATATCTTTTTATAAATGATTGTCATATCTATTGATACTTTGTCGATTAAAGATTAAAATCAAATTGATTGAAAACAAATAAAAGAGACTGGTTTATATATTATGTTATCATTAGATTTCAGAATGCGTTTTTTTAAACAACATAAAAGGATTAATGTAAGGAATATCGAATCCAAGCTCGATTCATCAAATAAAATTCGTCATAGTTCATTACTACCGAATTCTATTCGAGCTCTTATTGTGGGTCCATCAAATTGTGGAAAAACAAATGTGATGATCAGTCTTATTGAAAGTCCTCATGGATTGAAATTTAAAAATATTTACTTATATTCAAAGTCAACACAACAACCGAAATATAAGTACTTAGAAAGTCTAATTAAACCTATCAAGGAGATAAATTTTTCATCATTTTCCAATAATGATGATGTTCTATCCCCAGACAAAGTTAAACCAAATTCAGTATTTATATTCGACGATATAGCTTGTGAGAAACAAAATCATGTACGTTCTTACTTCTGTATGGGTCGTCATAAAGATATTGATAGTTTTTATTTATGTCAAACTTATACACGTATACCAAAACACTTGATTCGCGATAATGCTAATATGATTATAATTTTTAAACAGGATGTAATGTATATTAAGAATATTTACAATGATCATGTTGGTTCTGATATGACTTTCAAAACATTTCATAAGTTATGTGCCGAGTGTTGGAAAGAAAAATATGGTTTTCTAGTTATTAACAAAGATGATTCTATGAATAATGGTCGATATAGAAAAGGTTTCGATATATTTATAAATCTATAAAAGAAATATTACAGATATTTTAAAATCAGTACAAGATTAATTATTAAACTAATAGCTTCTCAACTATTAAACCGCTAACTGCTAAACTGATCTGTTTTGGATCTGTTTCTAATTCAATCTATAAATATGAACACAAATCTAGTTAATAATCTTATTAAAACTCGAAATATTTTAAAAAAGAAATATAAGAATATTTTGTTTGGAGAAATTGCAAATGATGAATTGTTGGAAAAGACATTGAAACCAATATCAAAACCATTAAAAGAATTAGTTCAATCAACTAATAATAACATTACAAAACATGAAAAATATCCGGATAACTCTTTTAAACATGATCTTGAGAATAATAAAGTTGCCTTCAGTACACCATATAAAAAGAGTAAGCTTGATTATAACACGTTTTCTCCAAGCTTTAATAACAAGAAAATCGAGAAAAGTTCAAACACGTTTCAATCATTTGATGATGAAAATGATCATGATGACTATGATGATGATGATGATAATAATGATAATGAGGATGATAACAATGATGATGATAACACCATTGCAATACATCCCAATCAAAGTGTTCAAAATAATTTATCAAAATATATATGATAAAACCTATGGTCCTCATAAGGATAAAAATCAAATATGGAGACTGGTTAATGAACCCATCGCTTTCAATGCAACCAATATTACTGTAGGTAATTTAAAATGGCCCTTCACATCAGGCTTATATGAATTGTTAGTTTATAAGAAAACAATCAGTTATAATAAAACAGATTTAAATAATTATAAACAAATATTGGAGATGACTAATGTCCATAAACGAAATAACAGTATTAATGGTCAAATTAAAGGAAATCGTTCAATGAAATATACAACGATTATTAAAAACCTATTTAAACAACAGAAAATTCATAAGGGAAAAGGTTTAATGAAATTTAATAGAAAAAAGCATAATTATGTTTATTGGAATGATCCTAACGAATTAGGGGCCATCCACATATTACGTAACGCCATTTTTACCGATTTTTGACCCCCCCCCCCCCTCCCCCAGGTAACAGATCGTAACAATTCTTAGACCCCCCCCCCTCACAATAACGTAACAAGAACTTTAAACAAATTTAAATTGTTTTAAGTTTTTATTTAAAAAAAAATTAAATTTAATTCATACACATACATATGTATGGATTTTTAAATAACTTTTTGTTTGAATTGAAGTAAATTTCTTTATTTAGTTATTACAAACTAATATACAAATATTTTTATGGCATTTTCTTAAGTTTCGTTTAGGATTTATTCATTTATTTATTTTATTTATGGGAAAATGCAAGTAATTGAGAATGGACGAATATTCGGGAATTCGAATACTTAATTTTTATTTTCTGTTAGACTAACACAGTGCGTAGACAAAAATCAAATAAGCTTGCAAAATATAAATAATAACAATTATGTATTTATGTACATATGTACATATGTATATGCATATATTTATATCCATTTAACACTCATGATTCTTGATTTATTATGTATTTCTTTGATAAATTAAATACATAAATAAATGAAAAATCGAAGTGTTTTTGTACGAAATTAGTAAAATTTATGTTACGTAACAATTTTACAGACCCCCCCCCTACCCCCCCGTAACAAATCATAACAAAACTCGAACCCCCCCCCCCCCCCCCCCCAAGGGCGTTACGTAATATATGGATGGCCCCTTAGTTGATAGATTGCGTCTTTTGATTACATCAACAACAGCTGGTCACCCAAATCATAATAATGAAATTGTACCAATTATTGAGGAATTGAGAGAAGCAAAAATTATTATATAAATAGTCTTAAAAATGTTTAACAATTCATATTCATAAAATGCCTATCGATAAGTTTGGACATTATATTGAAAAATCTGTAAGATACCAAAATCAACATTTCAAGATTCATTTGGATAGTGATCGTAATTTCAACTTTAACTTGCGGAGAATAAAAAATATTGCTAGTCCTGTATTGGAAAACGATGCTGTAAACAAACTTTACATGAAAAGTTATTTAAGTGAAATAAAGAAACAACTGGATACAATGTATATGGAGAGAATTAAGGGAATTGAGGATCGTTTTAACGAAATACTACAACAACAAAACGTGTTGATTACAGAAAAATTTGATAATGTAGAAACACGTTTAAGTAAATTAATACATGATCAAAGTATAATACTAAATAATCTCAATCAATCACTAAAAGAAATGAGATCATTATTTAATCACAAAATTAATTCAGTTGAAGAACGTCTAAATGAAAAAACGAAGCTCATTACAAACCATTTAAACATAGATATATAAATCGTTTTTGATTTAAATTCAATATCAACAGCATTTAAATTGATGTAATCTAAGATAGACTTTAGAAATGGAGCGACAAGAAGTGGTTCAGGAGCTTCATAAGCAAGCACGTAGAAATTTCATTCGACGTCGAGTGGTGATCAAGGGAATTGATGATCTTTGGCAAGCAGATCTTGTTGAAATGGGTGTTTACCCAAAATATAACAAAGGCTATAGATTTATTTTAACAGTTATAGATACATTTTCAAAGTTTGCTTGGGCTGTACCCGTAAAATCTAAAAGTAGTGAAGATATAACCAATGCTATGCAATCTATTTTTTCGTTAAAGAGAATTCCAAAAAACTTGCAAACAGATAATGGTAAAGAGTTCTATAATAAAATATTTCAAAACTTGATGATAAAACATAATATCAACCACTATTCTACATATAGTATCATGAAAGCGTCTATTGTAGAACGATTTAATAGAACTCTAAAAGGAATGATGTGGAAAAATTTTAGTCTACAAGGAAATTATCAATGGATACATATATGCAAGGATTTAATTAATCAATATAATAATAAAAAGCATAGAACAATTGGAATGACGCCAAAAGTCTGTTAACACAGAAAATGAAAGTTCTATACTAAAACAAGTCTATAATCATCCCAAAATATATAAATTTGGTAAACTAAAAGTTGGAGATCATGTTCGAATTAGCAAATATAATCATATTTTTTCAAAAGGATATACTCCAAACTGGACAACTGAAATTTTTAAAATTCGTACTTTACAGAACACAAACCCCATTACTTATTTATTGGAAGACTATCAAAGGAATCCGATTGTTGGTGGATTCTATGAACATGAACTATTAAAGACACATTTTCTAAATACATACTTGATTGAAAATGTTATTAAAACTAAGGAACACCAGGCGTACGTAAAATGGTTGGGATTTTCCAATCAACATAATTCTTGGATCAATAAAGATGAACTTCAATGAGATTTATTTTTTTACTATTTTTTATTATATTATAAAATTTTCAAACAAATTAATAAATAAAATATATAAATACATAAATAGTATTGTTTTGGTTTTTTTATTTCTTATCAACTTTGTTGTGTATGGTTAGGATCAAGCTTTTGTATTCAAACAACTTAATTAAATCAACTGTTTCAAACACATTCATACATATCAACGAAAAAACCACAATAGAACTCTTAACAACAGAACAACAATACAATAGGGTGGCACTTATATCATCGTTGTTAGTTTTCTCATACAAAATTAGTATACAAATCCTAACCAACCCCAGCCAAACCCCGACCACACTCAGCCAAGCCAAGTCGTGCCAGCCCAGTTGCCGAATCTCATTACTCACACATAATTTCAAAAACTTCCAGGTATATAAGTGCCACCCTATTTTAACCACACATTCAACTGACCAGCGTTGCCAAGTGTGCATTACGCAGTTTTTGCATCGTTCATGCCATACAAAATTAGTATAAATTTGTTACTCCCTGCTCTTGTTTCCAGAACTCTCTTCAACACCCTACTAAAATCGACTTGAAAGTTTAAAGTGCTCTCCTGCAAAACAGTAAAATATGACTTAAGCACTTTTTCCGTATTGCCACAGATATATAATTGTAAAATAAGATCCACCAAATCTTTCAAAATATTCTTAATATTAAAAAAAATGTAAAAGAAATTATAAAAAAGAATTAAAAAATAAAACACAAATGAATATTGGGATAATCTCGTTAATTTTTTATATAAAAAATTTTTATTACTAGGAATCTATATATGTATAATATTTTTGATTAAAATATTTTAAATCAACAGGACTGTTGATTCTTAAACGGGGGAGGAGTAATATGTATAATATACGTATGCCTAGTTGTAAGTTATTTGTTCACATAAAGTTAAGTTAGTATTACTACATTTATTATACTACATAAGTTCATAGCATAATAAGAAATTTATGATCTCTGTTCTTCATTACTGTATAATTTTTCTCACTAAGATTGTTTCTGTAAATGTAAGCAATAATATTGATTTGATTATTTAAAAATAAAATTAGTGTATGAGTTACGTTCAAGCTATTAAGTTGTAGTTTTATTCGGTTACACTCTTCACGTCTTGTCACATGCATTATAGAGTTGGTCTTTAAATCAAGCTTATTCATGCGTTTAGTTTTGACTAAACTTAGCTGCGAAAATATAATTTCAGAAGCAGCAGAGCTGTGTGGCAGTGACATTAAACTAAAAACAAAGTCATCAAAAACATTTTCGTTAAATTCATTTGTACGTTTGGAAACTTTGTCCCAAAATTCAACTAATACCCGTATTCTAACCTCTGTGGCAGAGACAAAATTATAACAAAACAAGTAAGAGTGCTATATTCGGCTGTGCCGAATCTTATATACCCTTCACAAATCATAAAATGTAGAGAACATACGTAGATATGTAGGCATGCAATTAAACTGCAATATGCAGCGCAAAACTGCATTTTGCTCAGCAGCGAACTTGTATTTTTGTCATTTATAATAGAATATTTTCTTCCAACTTCTAACGCTGTAAATCGTGCAATTTAAAAAACCAATTATTTATCTTTCATTAATTTTTTAAAATCACCGTGTTTTGACATGTCGTGATTTGCAGAACAGGCCCTTATGAATTAAGTCAAGTGAAACTGAAATATAGGCACTTTGCAGCAATATGCATGGGTATAAGGGTTAAAATATATGTGTTTTATATACATATAGGACACAATGGGGGCTATTCTGGAATACGCGTCGAATTGGTGAAAGTTACATGCAAAACAAAAACAAAACTGTGTAAATGTAAAAAAAAATTTTTTTGTTTCGCATACAAAATTAACCGTTTTTAAAAGAGAGAGAAACGCGTTGAAATTCTCACGTTTATTTCATTTTAGAAATGTATTACAAACAAAAACAATTTTTGAAAATTTGTTTTTATTTTAATGTAAAGTTTCACTTTTTCGACGCGTTTTCCAGAATAGCCCCCAATATATTTTAGTTTATAAAACTTTTTTCATTTACTCTTCCGATAAATTTTTTAAAATATGTACATTGGAGCGACTCACTTGAAAAAAGTTTTTGTTACCCCTCAATATAGTTCATTTTAAACTTTAAAGTATTCAATTTACACACAACTTAATGAAAATTTAATTTTTCTCTCGATAGTTTAGTATACAAGATATTTGTATGAAATTTTTACACAATATCAATATGAGGATTAATTTTGCATCATTAACTCAAAAATCTCATTTTTTGATATGTGATGTTGTTTTAGAAAATGAGAGATATGTATGTATTTTTTTAAGTTGCAAATAACCTACTAGCCTACTATGTTCCGTTCAAAGTTCTTATAATACCTAAGACAGTTTAAAAATAAACTTTTTAAACATTACTGCTGCACTTCTACCACTGAGTAAACATAAGCACCAATAAAATGGAGGAATACAAACTGGCTTTAGATATAAAAGTTAGCAATTTTCTTTTTTTAAAACCAACACTTCTCTATAGGTAAGTTTATTTAGCAATCGAATAATTAAGTTATTTTCGGACCCAGCAAAAACGACATGAAAAAGAAATAGTTAATGCATGGGTTCAATTTAGGTGCAGAACGCAAGATTTAAACACAGGCGTGTCATTGACGACCATGTGTTTACATTTAACAAAACTGCTCGTCATTGAAATGAGTGCTTAGAACCCACGAAAGTTCCCTTATTCGATGACGTTTTTCACAAAGCTAAGAAAAAAAGCATTTTTCTCTGCCAGGATACGAACCTCGCTATTAAGACTGTTAAGACACACTCTCTACCATCGACCTAGTGTGTACTTATTATTTCACGCAGATAAAACTGGTTTTATGACAATATGTCAATATGATGATTTAATTCCGTTTTTGCATGGCTATTTCGGCGGATATTTATTTCAATGTATTAATTACCCAGCAATATCGTATGCGTTTATGATGTGTTCAAAAACTATAGCTTTATTACGATTTGCACAAATGCTAAAGAAAGCATGAAAACTATTAAATTTTGAACGCATTAATTTTTTTTTGCTGGGGAAAACATTAATAAATTTATTATTTGCAATAATATACATACTAAGATACATTCATGTAGGTATTACACAAGAATGATAAAATAATTATTTTATCATTCTTGGGTATTACATACATATTTATTTACATATACATATGTACATAAGCAGCTACATAGGTACATACATATGTATGTAATTAACCTAAGTTTTAGATCTTTAAAATAAGTGTAAAATGCCAATAAAACAAAATGTGAATAAAACATTCGTTCTGAAAATATGAGAACGTGAGTTCATATTCTCATCTCAACATTTATGTTTTTTTTCCTACGTATTAAAAAATATTTCTTTCATATACTACCACATACATATGTATGTATTTACATACATACATATGTAAATATGTATATACTATAAAGGAGTTTTTCTGAAGAATTTTAGAAAATAATATAAAATAAAAAGATACCTACATTAGTATACATATGTACCTATTTGTATATTTTTTTAAAAAATATAGGTATTTACATACATATGTACATATATACATACATACATACATCATAAATTGAACTCACCCAGCGAATCAATCCAGCTTAACTAAGCAGAAGTACTTTTTAATACATTTATTGAAAAAAAAAACAAAAACCACATGAACGAAATAAAATAGCAACAACAAGCACCCTCAAACAAACAATCTCGTCCACTTTAAAATGTTTATAAGACATCCATGATCTTTAGCAAGGGCTTACTTTTTTCACATACATATACAGACACATTTATATTTACTTGGGCATATTTATATACATATATGTACTCGTATGTATGTATCAACATGTCTTTAAAAAAAATTCATAAGTTTCAACACAACAACCAGTGTTGCCAGAAAATGATGGTGAGAGAATGCCAAATCGGTCAAAAAATTCTGATAAAATGTTCTACAGAAGAAACGTATAATGCTAGATTTAAATGTAGAAAAATTATTGTAATAGCTTTGAATTTCATGTTTATATGAACTTATTAGTATTTACAGGTATTTTTATAGGAAATGTTGCAATTACGTTTAAAATTTTTAACTAATAATCCACTATGACAACAAAAAGCGCTTGGGATAGTTTCATTGTTGCCATTTTAGCATTTCCACTGCTAGGTCTGGAATTTCCATTAGTTAAGCAGCATTTAACTATCAAAAAATTCTGCTAAATGCTTTCTAGCAGAGTTTGTTGCAAAAAAAAAAATTTTAATTTCTTAACAAAATTCTTCTGTATGGAGGATTTTTCTCATAAATGTACATGTATTTCAGGGTAAAGGTTTCCTGATGATCTGCACTAGCAACAGTGAAATGCGCATAGCATCCAGCTAACCCTTCAATAATCAATTTCAATGTACGTATTTTTAATAAACAAATATTTTACTGAATGGGTAAAATAATAATTTGAGATTATTAGTGCGTTAAAGTTTTTTTAACGTAATTATAACATTTCCAAAACACACCAATTATTAACTATTTTATGTACTATAAAAATTCATGTAAATACTAATGAGTTTGTATAAACATAAAATTCAAAGCTATTTTAATAATTTTTTCTACATTTACATCTAGCATTATACTTTTCTTCTGTAGAACATTTTAGCAGAATTTTTTTGACCGATTTAGCATTCTCTCATCAGCATTTTCTGGCAACACTGGATGTATTTACAATAGTATGCATGTACAATGTGTACGCAAACCACTACTTTGATACAAAGCGAGCACGTTACTACCCAGCAGGAAAACTCAGAATATCTTGTTACTTCAGGTCTTATCAAATCAATTACTATTTTTATCTTACTGCTAAAGAACGCCTTATAGAAGGTCGCTACACTTTTGCATAAAAGATAAGATACACATTCCACATTTCCTTTTAAGAGAAGGGGGAAGAGGAGCAAATTTTTTTTTTTACCAAACGAAAATAAAATCTATTAATTTGAAGACTTTTCAGAATGGCTGGCGAAAAAAGCGAGAGGGAAAAGCAAAAATGATATAAGAGTGGAATGGAGCGAGTAGGCCTTGTACATCCAAAGTAAGGAGTACAACGGCCTTCTAGAAAGTATCCTTGCTCTTTCTTTTTCCCGCTGGGTAATTGGGAATTTCGTATTTGCAAACATGTGTATGTATGTACATATGTATATACATATCGAAAAAAAAATATAAACAAACTAGGAGAAGTGTTCATGCAATTTCCTTGCAAATAATCTGCGTAAGCAAATGATGCCGATTTTTTAATTGTAGGGGACGCATACATGTTTTATTGTTGTACAATTGCAAAGTATATCGATGCACACCGAAGTCAATATTGCGCTAATAAATATCTATACATATATAATTGCAAGGCTTAATTTTTAAAAAAATTGCCTTATTTATAAAAAATAGTTTATATTTTTAAGAGCGCAATTTTCATCACATGTAGTACATATTATGTCCATGCAAAAATAAATGAAAATGTATCAGACTTTGGAGGTTTGTGTGATCCATCCGGCTCATTTCTTGCAGTTTGTTAGGCTGATTTTACATCTGGCATTTCTTGTGTGCCATCTGCCAAAAAAAAAAGCGTAACCAGCAATTACTAATGAAAAACTGTTTGATTCAGACATGTATTTATTGATTTAAACTGTTTCCAATCATGTTGGATTTTCTAAAATGGCCTATTAGTTATGCATGAAACTGTTCAACTTAATAAGTATGTACGTGTCTGAATCAAACAGTTTTCATTAGTAATTACTGGTTACGCTTTTTTACGCATCTTCGAAAATTTTTGTTTAAATTACAAAGAAATCAAGAGCTGTAAAAGTTAAGGTTTGAAACCAGTAAAATTTTAAATAGCACTTACATAAGTCTTTAAGTACATACTCGTATGTATGTATACCTGTCTGTGAATATAATTAATAAATAGTTATAAGTTAGCAAGCATAAGCTTTCGTTTTATTACATCTTCGTTTCATAGATTTATACCTACACATACATACATATGTATGTATGTTATATATAAATAATTGAATTTTATAAAAACAATTTCACTCTAATTCAGTGCGAGTCGCTATAGTTTAATTTTTACAACAATAAAACACATGATTTTACCCTACAATAACTCAAGAAGGCACATAATTTTACAACCAAAAATGTATATCTTGCAGGAGCTACATAAGAGCCATTTCAACTTTTACAAAACTTATATTATGTATTTATGTACCTACCAAAAATAAAAAAGTACCTTACCAAAAATAAAAAAGTACCTTAGTATATCGAACACAGCAATTTTAAACGCAAATGCAAAATTTCTCTGTGATTAAAGCATTTGTGTTTAAGATGTTTTCGTATATACATATTAAAATATATTATGTTTATATAATCTATAGGAGTTTCACTGCAAAGTTCCTTTTTGGCAGTATTTATAGCAAATACACGTGTTGAAATAATTGTTTACTTGTATGGCTGTGTGTACAAAGTACCGAAATTTTATAAATATGTACCTATGTACACATTTTAAAATTTTTGAATTAAATTGGGTGAACCTGGAATATATGTATGTGACTAAGATATGCATAAGTAGGTATAAGGGTTAAAAATGTGTAGGTATGTGTTTTTACTAAAACAACGCCAGATATCAGTAAATGAGTTCAAATTTTCATAATGATTTCACCATGATTTTTCCATTGGAAAATCCCTATCATTTGACAGCCATATCATAAAAGTGTGAAAAATATCGGTTCGCCGCTTTGGGGCGGCTACGGAATCTCCACACGTTGATCCTGTCGTAGTAGTTATATCCTATATGTACCTATAAGTTCATAGTGTGTATGTATGTAGGCATATGTATTTTTTTCCACAATGTAACTTAATTTAATTTCTGTCCGAAAAAGTAGAAATCACAAATTGACTTTGATTTATTCTCGAAAAAATAAAAATCGGAAAATAATTATTTCTATAATTAAAATTTAAGTAGGCTAAAGTTCGTATCTCTTTATAAGCCAAATTACATGTGATAATTTTTAAGGAACAAATAACACCAAAGTTAATTGGAAATATTCTGACAAACACCAACAAAACAAAACCACTAACAATTATTTCTGCTTGAAAAAAGAAAAATCAAGAAATAACAATTATTTCCGGTTAAAAACAAAAAATCCGGAAATAACATTTATTTCTGCTTAAAAAACAAAAATTTAAATTTTAAACCCATTGAAGTTTAGAAAAATCTAGTTTAGAACAATTAAAATGGTGTGGTTGTCCACGTTGTTTGATGTTTTCCTTCTATACAGTTGCTTTTTTTTAAAGTTCGAAAATAATGACTATTTTTGGTCCCCGATTAATTTATTTTGCAAAAATACATACATATGTATGTATATTGAAAAAAAACTTTCAAGTGTAAGTTCGAAACTCAACAAACGAATCATAACAGGCCGACTTCTAACTTATTAACCATGATAGCCATTCATTTTGTTGCAAAACATATTCAGAAAACAAATAAGCAAATCAAACAGATTCAAACAATCCTATCCCCTTTTGTATGTATGTATGTACATACATACGTATTTACAATCATACATATGTGCCCTTAAGTATGAAAGTGGTCTAAGTCATATGCGTTTCTGCATCGAAATATGAAATAAATCTCTAAAAAAATTCAATAAACATTAAATAAACTTCTATGAATTTATAAATTAAAATGTTGCATAATATAAAAATATTTTTTAATTTCTTCAAAGTAATCTATTAAATATCTCGATGAAAGAAATATATGACTTAGACCACTTTCATAATTAAGCGCACATATATTTAATATATTTTATCAACACGCATTCATTAGCACAATACTTTATTTGTATACAAAAAAAAATTCCCAGTTCTTACCACAAACAACTTAATATTCTTCTTTCAATACGTTTGCTAACATATTGTTGCTGTGCGTAGAGTTGACTACATACACACGTACAAACAATTAAATATTCTTCTCTGAATACTATTTGTCGCATATTGTTGTTGTTGTAGTTGTTCATATGAACACTCTTATGCACATACATATGTATGTGTGTATGTACGAGGGAATGGTCTTCATGCTAGCGTATATTTATACATACATATCTACATAATGTTTTTTGCATGAGGCTACTGATTGTTATACACATCCATTCATATGCATGCATACGAAAAAGAATGTGCCAAGCAAAAATACCATAAGGCAAAGTCTATGTATTGGTGACAAAAAGGGGTTTAATACGAAATAATACAAATTAAAGCAAATGTATAGTAAATATTTATCGCATTTAAGCGAGCTTCAGCAAAAGAGTGACTAGTGTGGTTGATTAGAACTTTGAATATGCTTGGTTCTATGCGCGGTAGGTAGTTTTTTCATGAAATTTTAAAAATGTATGATAAATCCATATATTCAAAATTTTATGAACCGATTATTTTTTTTTTGCTGATTTTCATAACCAATTGTGCTGAGGCAAGTGCGGTCGTTTCAGTCCAACTCCGAGCTCTCTAACTTGTTTGGGAGCTTCAAAAACCGCGTTTCACGCCACCCATATAAAATCCGTACAGACAGACGGACAGACGGATAGACGGACAGACGGACATGTCTTTTTTTCATCTCCTGTTCATAAGGATTCAGAATAACTAACTTTATCTGGCAGGAAATGAATATTGTAGAAGTTACAAAAATCTGGACAAACCTATATATACCCTTTACCATTTTTGGTGAAGGGTATAATTAGGGTGAATGACTATTCGTATATTTTTAGTATTCTGAAAAATATTGTCATTAATAAAATATAACAAATTTGTCACCTTATGAAAAGCACATAAGAAAATAAAAATTTATTAATTTTCCTTTCAATTTACTTTTTAGTTGTGAGAATTAAAGAACAAAAAGCGTGATTATTTGAAAATTGTTAAACTCTTATGCCAAAAAAAAACATTTTCTTCGTGCACTTTTTGTGCAAAAGTAAAGGAAAAAAATTTTTCACTCTTTCCGAAATAACTTCATCGCATTTTATATTAAAAATTTTATTTTTCAGAATAACCCGACGCTAATTTTTTTTCAAAATCATATTTGGCGTCGGCAATATAACACGACGTCGTTTTTTAAGTTTTTTGGCAAATCGGTATTCCCGTAGATAGTATTGTCGTTTATCGATGACTGTCAACATATGTTTGGTATTCTGTAAGAAAAATTGATGTTGATGTTGCCGTTCATTTTGTTGTCAGTGTTTTTGACATCGTGTTCTGTTGTGTGTATACCTCAGCGAATTTGCAAAATTACACTGATTGACAAAAATTAACTTTTAATTTGTCACATGAACTTTTTTGGTATTTTTTACTTTATTTTGACTTCCTAAGGTGGAAAACAGAGGTAGGAAAAATTTGACACCCAAAGTTTTTTTGACAGGAATTTTATATTTCATAAAAAATACTAATACTTTACATACAATTATACTTTATAATATGTTTTTTAAAACTAAAAGCTATGACTTTCTGGAGTATTTCACATGAGGCTGGTCTCTTGCAAGTGTCCAACAATAATCTGCCAACATTCCATTTGCCCTGGTATCGTTTTTCCATGCTGGAATATCCTGAGGGTCTCGGGAAAGAGTGAGTGACATATTATCTTTGTAGTTACTTGCTATGTGGTTGCCCAAAAAAAATTTTGTGTGACATTTTTAAAACTTTTCCAAGCAGATTTCTCTAGCAAACTTAACTTTTCTCCGAATTTGTTATCCTTTAACAAATTCCTTGATCTGAGGTCCGACGAAAATTCCTTTCTTTATTTTTGCATCACTAACTTTAGGAAACTCTCCTATTTATTTTCTAAGTACGTAAAACCTTAGCCGTTCATCGCTGATTTTTGAAAGTTAGTTCATCACATACGTAGCAAAAAGAATTATGATGATTGATGCACTTCCTTTGCATGTTGAGAAAATAACAACGTTTTGCTAAACTCAAAATATTACTCTTTTTTAAATCAAAACTTGATGGAATTAAACAGTACGTACAGTAGTATTAACGGAAAATAATGTAAAATCATAGCTGGATGTCACAACAAATCTGTGCGTGACAGAAGCAAATTAGTTTGTGTTTTGCAATGAGGGTATATAGTAAAGTAATAATTAGCATACAGAATCCGTGTGGCAAAAACCTTGTTGATCAGTGTTATTTAAATAGTAAACAAGTGAAATATAAAAAATACCAAAGTATACATATGTACTCGTACATATTTATTTGCAAACATTTCTTAAAAAAGGTGAAAAATATAATATGGGCGAATCTTAAAATTATCAACCCCAACCAATTTGAAAAGCTTGTGGAAGAGTGGGAAAAGAATTCTTCTCCTGTTGGAGGTTTCCTTAGGGGCAGTGTTTCTTATAATTTTAAAGAACAGTGGGAAAATGTTGCGACTACACTTAATGCCCTCGGTCCACCAATTAGAACTAGTGGTGGATGGCAAAAAGTAAGGCAAAGAATGTGTTGGGAAAGTATACTGTATGATAGAATTATTTTTACAGATCTGGCGAGACGTGAAAGCTGATTGCGAAGCAACAGGAGGCGGTGTATATAAACAATTGGTACTGAGACAATTTGGAGGAAGCTCCAATTTCCAATAAACGTTCATCTGATCGACTTTGTTGTATCCAATACATGCCTAAATGATGTTTTATTCAGTCGAAAATAACTTTAAAATATTAAAACGATGAACGTTACTCATTATTTTCCAAATATATGACACAATTTATCACTTACTTTTCATCGGGTAACTGACAAATGCATGAATTTTGTATGAGAAATCTTCTTTTCACTATAAATTTTTTTTCTTTGGTTCAATCGGAAAGAAAAACATTTTATATTAATTTATTTACAAAAACACTTTTAATAAAAATAGTAAGCAGAATGAGTCAGCTGACTCAAATACTAGATATGTGTATTGTATTTATCGATAAACGGGCAACGTCGTCATAACACTGTTAGGGAATACTTTAACTAACTAACTTTAGCATTGATGTTGTTTTAAAGTGATGTTTTTTCAAAATTAACGACAATGTTGCCGATGCCAAATAGGGGGAATATTTTTTATTTTTTTGTACATATATTTATTTATTGCATCTTCAAATAACAACTAAAAATAAGTGTTCAGATCTTAAATCTAAATATAATTATTAGGCCCGACGAGTGTCGGACATAAACTTAGTGATAGTAAATTAATGATACATAAGAGAGCAAAAAATAAAAGTATTTTCAAGCAGTTACTTCTGGAGTGTTGAGTATTAGAGCCGTAGTATCCCTCTTTTTTAAGCGGATGTGTCCAGTAAAATTCAAGATATTACGAGCAAGGGGATTCGGATAGGACTCGAGTTTTGTTAAGTACTTACCTGCGTATTTTGCAATTTCTTCAGTCATTAGTGGCATATTTAAATCACGATGTAAATTTTAATGTACCATGGAGCCGATGTTATCAAACGTAAAATGTTGTATTGTCTTCGTTGGATTCTCTCTACGCTGGAAGCTAAAGCAGTTCCCCATAGTTGAATTCCGTAGCACTATATAGATTTCAAGAGCGACTTGTATATCAAAACCTTACAATCTAGACTTAGCGTGGAATTTCTACCAATCACCCAATGTAACTGAGTTAATTTAAGTTTCATTTGAGTTGGCTTAGAGTCAGTATGATGTTTCGTTTAGTACATTCGTTAAGTCTGATTTTATTTAGGGGTGATCTGTGTTGTTGCAATTCTCTTTTAGCTATCCTTTTTTCACATACAAGACGTTCAATATCCGTAGAATAAATTCTATTAAAACCAGTCTGTTATTTAGTTTTCACTTTTTTCAGCATAACTTACAAGTGTTAGGAATGTATGTGTCATGAAAGAATGTCAATTATTAAGGCCACTTGAAAATTATATATTGCTGCATTAAAACAGCGACAAACACACAATAATGAAATTTAAGAAAGGTCTGGTTTAGCAATTCTTTGATTTAGCACTTTACTAGAAAATTACTCGTTATGTGTGGCAATGCACTTAAATGAATGTTGGATATTTGATAAGTGCAATGACACTTGTTTGGCACATGCATTCGTGAAGCCTTTTTATTTTGAATATACAAATTTAGTTTTTAGCCTCTTAAGACCTGAACGTGAAGCGATTGATTTAAAGGTTTTTTTTATAGTTTTTCCTATACTATGAGGTGTAATTAAAATACTTGTTTTTATTAATTTTTAAATTTTTTATTTTAAGTGGTAGAAAAAGGACGTGCACATATGTGTACTTGAGGTTTATATGACTAGTTTTTAAGGAACAAAATGCTAAACGGTATGATAGTGCTCAAAGCATTTAATTGTTAAAATACATAAATAAACATTGAATTTTATGCATATAGTACGGCACCGTGAAGAGCACGTTGGGTGGCGACATTTTGATGCAGACTTGCTTTCTACAAACCGCGGTACGTGACCAACATTGTCAAGCCTTATTTCTGGCTGTGGCACAACCGCACGGTTCTTCTTTGAGGGAGGTTCGCTTAGACCATCTCGGCAAAGGCGCTGGTGTTGGGACGAGATGTAGAGCCACAAGACAAGAAATTGGGTTCAACTTTGCCTCCATCATACTTCATCATCGCTTTGGCCAGGTTCAGCCTGTATTGCAGCAATCCTAGCTTATCTTTTCGCTGGATATTTTCTTTTACACAACAACGAGTATACACGACCCAGCAATTAACGACAACTAGGTCCAAAAAATGGCAGAAAGTTCTCACGGGCCATTTTTTCGTCCGCAATGAACTACGATAGTAAGCTATTAATCTATCGCATAAATTTATGCTACCCATGCACGAGTTATAATTATTTACAGCAGCTGGCCGCGTAACATCAATTCTTTTCTTTTTTGCACCAACGTTGGCAAGTATCTGCAGAGGCGCTTCCTGAACAAGTGGATAGCATCGTAACTTATTTCGTGTCCATCCATTTAATGACACAGACTTTATCATCACTTCTAACTTTCTCATCCCATTCTCGCCTATTTAACTGCTTGTCGGGCTTTAGTTTTTGTGCTACTGGTCCAATCCTATTTGCCATTACAGTGCTAGTCAGAAAAATCCCGCTTCTTTTTTCATTTCAATGATCAGCTAGCTTTAGACTGGTAAAAAATCTGGCTGTGTATAAAACACAGCTGTCAGTAATTGTACGACAAAGCTTTTCCACAATTCCTGCTCCTAACCCAAGATTATACATAACGTCTTGAGGTAATGTGTCCTTCCCAACATAGATCTCGAAGTCTAGTACGAGCCCGTCCCGAGCAGCCAGCACAAAATTTTTTAGTCCAAGTGGGTTAGGTTTCGATGGCATATATTGCCGATACTCACAACGCCCTGAGAAAGGTATCATTTGTTCGTCAATTGACATGTGCTTGGAACGTGGCAAGCTTTGGTATTTCCTTAAAATGGGTTCTAAAAGTGGTTTTATTCTCCAAAGTTTGTCATTGCCATTGCATAGGTTGCTATTTGAAAAGTGGAGAAAATTCCTGATCTCAAAGAACCTGTCGCGATTGATTGCTTCTCTAACAATTGGTACACAAAGATCTCGACTCCAATAAAGTTTTGCTTTTGGGTATTTCAGGGTGTCCATCATCAGCTGCACACCAGCAAAACGTATCATTTCAATTTTGTATTGGTGTTAATTGATTTTAGCTCCCGCTTTTGTGCCGAATATAAATTACTTTGCTCTGCCACTAATTTCCAAAAGTCTAGCCCCAAATATTCCAAAAAAGCGTAAAGGATGTTAATGTTAGAGATACCCTCAGCATTAAGGATATCATCTTTTACATCGGGTCCAGACTTAGCCATTTCTTTAGTTTTCCAAAAAAACGCGTTGTGAACTTCCAACTTTGTTTTCAGCATCTGCCCCATTTTGCAAGTCTTCTTCATCTCTCACCCACTCATTAGATGTTTGAAGCCCTCTGTTGACTTCTAGAGGTAAGTACTGATCATCATCATCGTCTCCCGAGAAATCAAATTCGCTATCATTGAGCATATCGGCAATCTGCTGTTCATCCATATCAAAGCTAACAAATATTCAATGTTTTCGTAAAACAAAGTTTTAATCCTGAGGTACACATATGTGTACCATGAAAATAAAGTAGTATTTCATTGTGAAAAACCACTCAAAATAAAAAACTTACCTTTTTATACGTTTACTCAACAAGTTTACTATAGAAAACTACAAAAAGTATTAACGTAACTTTAGAACTAAATTTTTATTAATTTTTTTGACAATTATGCCCAGGCCTACTAGAATTTTTTTCAAATTGTTAAATTGAAATGCAAAAATATTGTCTACAAACTGTAAGCAGTACCATCTATTGATATTTTTTAGGATCCCTGTAGCTTGAAACAAGTAAAAAAAACTATTGCTAGTCATCACACGATGCCGCTAGTGTTTAAAACTTGTAATAAGTTAAGGTCCACATATGTGTACCAACGGTCTAAAGAGGTTAGTTAGTAATAATAAAAGTCTATTTTAAAACGTTCAACCGACAACAATAAAATAAACGATTTTTATAATAATCTCTAAATAAAATAAACTCTGATCACAAATCACTAAATGGCGACCGTGACTGCGAAGACTGCGAAATAATAAAAATTACAATTGACTAAATGAAAAACTGGCTTAAACTATTTTAAAGGTGAAGATGAGTGAAAAACATAAGATAAATGAAATAAGCAAAAAAAAAAATAAAAATAACTAACAATGGACTGGTGGACAAAGATTCTCTAAACAGTATCTGTACTCTTGGGGTACGAGGTAGAAAAAACCCTAATAATTAAAGTTAACCAAGATGAACAAACAAACACACATCTAATTATTGAAATAACACTGGGAACGCTGGTACTCATAGCCGTAACTAAATATTGTTAAAAAAAGTTAATAAAAATAGCAATAAACAATTGTCCCCAGATCCGAATATAAAAACAAAAAAATTTATTTTTTTAAACAATCAATTGTGTTAGTGCAAATGTGCAACACACCACCTCATATATACATATAATCATTATCTATCTACATTTAACTCATGGGGAACATATAACTTATTTCTACAATCGTCATATATCTACTGGACAACAAAAATCCTGTAAAATTCCTGATAAATTCACCTCATGAGATGCTTGTAAAATCTTTTATATTTTTCCGAAAACACGTATATACATAATTTCAAAAATGCAAATTTTTAATTAAAGATTGCAAGTACATCCTTTTATTACAGGTCAAAAGAAGCAATAACTAGAAATACTAAAGAGCATTCAATAATGTAAAAAAAATAAAAAAAATAAAAAACAGAAAGGAGTAAAATTTTTCCTTTTTTTTCTTTTTGATTTAATGGCTCAGGAAAAGTGGTTAGCTCTAGTTGATGAATTGGATCGTTATAAAGCTGAATTTGATAAAAGTATCAAATGCATAAATAGGACACAAAAACCAAGTATAAAAACATTTGGAACTTTTGGAATTGAATTATAACAAAACAGTTACCTTAATTAATCAAATTAAGGACAAGTTAACAGACGAGCATTTTAAGGAATGCGGAACAACTTTAGATAACTTGCAAAACAAAATTTTAAAAATTCTTGAAGAACTTGAATTAGCTTTTACTTTGCCTTCTAATACCAAAAAAATAGAGCTTCCAAAATTTAATATATCCCTTAGTAACGAAATAGAGTTCATGATGGCTGATCCCATCAAATTTCTCGAAACGGCTAGTAAAATCTTGCCTGATTTTGATGGAAAGTTCACAAATTTATTGATGCTATTAATTTATTAGTTTCAATTAAAGGAACAACTCCTGAGTCTCTCCTCATATATATTATAAATACAAAAATTACAAATAATGTACGCAGTAAAATAGAATAGATAACGAAACTTTGATCGCAAACAGTATGAAAAAAATAAAACACAATATGTAAAAGAAATTGAACAACTCTCTAATGAAATGGCAAATACCTACATGTCAGATGGTATGACCGAGGTGGCAGCAAATAAAATTGCTACAAGAGCTGCAACAAAGTCATTCATACAAAATGCAAACTCCGACCGAGTAAAATTAATAATGCAAGCGGACACGTTCAACTCAATTGACGAAGTAACATCCAAATTCTGTGAAATAGAACAACACCAAAATAATTCTGTCATGTTTGTAGGATATAGAAAAAGAGCTAGTAAAAGTCGAAATTATAATCGCAATAATTATAGAAATCATAATAATCGAACTAATACTAACTATAATAATCATTACAAAAATAACAATATCGGCAGAAATTATCATAATAATAACCGCCACAACTATAATAGCCGCAATAACAATAATAGACGCACAAATTTCAATAGAAATGTTCGTCTTATTACTAGTGATGCTCAGAGAAACGGCGACGACCCCCTGACCACCCATCTGGGAGAAAACTAAACACAAATGATAATAGCGTCGACTCCCCAACTCTTAACAACAACGTTTACCACTTCAATCTAAATTTGTCCAGCTACTGCTCTATTAAAAACACACTAAGCAAAAATGTCAATACGTTCTTAATAGATACTGGTGCCAGTGTATCAATTTTAAAAAACTATTTCATTAAAAATCATAAAAATCTTAATCTTGCATACAAATGTAAATTTACGGGTATAGGTAATAGCACAGTCTACACAACAGGGAAAATCACGGGCGATTTAATTAACAAAAATACTCTTATTAAACATGACTTTCTTGTCGTCAATGACAATTTTCCAATACCTACTGATGGTATTCTAGTCCTCGATTTCATTACAAAATGCAATTGCATCCTTGATTTTGGGAAAAATAATCAAGTTTTGGTACTTAGACCAGACGACTTCCCATATGAAATAACCTTCAAATTAAGAAGTCAACCTACATCACAAAATCTTTTATCAATACCGGCGCGAAGCGAAGTCATTAGAAGAATAGATGTTGAAACCAAAAATAGCTCTATATTTGTACCCACACAAGAGGTAGCTCCTGGTATAGCCAACTCCATCACATCAAACAAATTACCCTACATCCGTATCATTAACACGACAGACGAAAACGCATTCATCTCAAATAAGAACGTTATCTCCGAAAATTTAGATAATTACAATCTAGTTCAATGTTCAAATAACCAACATAAAAATAATCTCACACTCGAGGTTATCTCAAACTTAAAGACGTGTAAGTGCAAAGCCGATCAATTTGAAGTGATTACATCACTCGCCTGTAAATTCTTATATGAGTCATATTTTAAATATAGTAACATGGAATGCCAGAGGTATCCGTAACAAAAAAGACGAGCTTTTCAATTTTCTCTTAACGAAAAATATTCATATATGCCTTATTTCAGAAACATTACTGAATAATACGATTTCGGTCAAACATGTAGACTTTTACTGCTACAGAAATTATCGGGTACACAACAGAGGTGGAGGCGTAGCGATTTTGATAAGGAAAAATGTTGAGCACACATTACTATCTCCTTTAAATACTTTCCTGATCGAAAATATTGGTATTAAAATACGAACATCAAATGGAAACAACATAAATATTTATTCTTGCTACTTTCCTGGAGGATCGGCGGGTAGAGACAATATCAAAAAATTGCAATTTAAATCCGACTTGCGTAAATTCTGTCATAACAATGAAGAGTTTATTATTGGCGGCGATTTTAATTGCAGAGACAACTTTTGGGGATGTCAGCGATCAAACTGTTGGGGAAATCTTCTTTATGAAAAAATAGATTCAGACAATTTTCAAATACTATATCCAACCGAGAACACATATATTCCATCTGATCCACGAAGGCAGGCTTCAACTTTAAATTTCTTTTTAACAAATATGTCAAATAGGCTTACTAGTGCACGTGTATTAAACGACCTAAGTTCTGGCCATCTTCCAGTTAAAATAACTTTAAACAGCAACTTCACTCCTGTTCAAAAAAGGTTTTATAATTATAAAATGGCAAACTGGCCTCGATTTTCTTCATTTATTAAGAGGAATTTAACTATTCCAGGCCATAACTCTATTAACCTACCACATCAAGTTGACTCCATGAATGACACTTTTAATGATACAATATCAGCGGCTAAAAAACACAGTGTTCCGAGTGTAGTATATGCTATTAAAGCACCAACACTCCGACAAAATATATAAAACATATGATTCAAATCAGAAATGTGTACAGAAGAAATTGGAAACGATTCCGAAATGAAATCGACCATGCCCGAACAAAGGAGTACAACTACCGCATTTCCGAAGAAATAAGAAAATTTAAAAATTGTATTTGCACATTTCAAAAATTTTAAAAAAGAGGCCTACAAATATCCCAATACTAATACACAACAACATCACCTATAACACCCAACAAGAGAAATGTGATATCCTAGCTCAAACGTTCAGTTCAAATCATTCAATTTCTGAAAACCTCAGCAATCAATCAACTATAGCAGACGTAAACGTTGCTATCAATAGCTTAAGATCTGTCAGTCATGTTTTTCAAGATATATCAATCACTACGAAAAAAGTATCTGCCATTATAAAAAATTTTAAAGCAAAGAAATCACCTGGTTTGGACCAAATAAATAATAAATGCTTAAAAGCTCTACCAAAGAAAGGCATTAAATATATAACAACGATAATAAATTATTGTCTGCGATTGCATTACTATCCTAAGACTTGGAAACAGGCTAAAGTTGTGCCGGTATTGAAACTAAATAAACCTGCTAACAGTTCACTGTCCTATAGGCCGATAAGCCTTTTACCTTCCTTAAGATCCTGGAAAAAGTAATTCAGGAAAAGCTCACAAATTTCATCGACGCAAATAATATTTTACCGCCCCAACAATTTAGTTTCCGCAAAAAACACAATACTACTCAACCACTTATTAGAATCAGAAAGTTAGTAACGTCAAATTTTTGTAACGGAAAATCAACTGGTATGGTATTACTAGATATTAAATCTGCTTTCGACTCGGTTTGGCACAACGGTCTTATTTATTTATTTATTTATTTATTTGTAGTCTATGGATTCGTGATTCTTACAGACCATTCAAAATTTAATAGTAATTAACATTAATTATTAAGAAACAAAATAATTTTAATTTTAACAGAGTTAAGACTTTGAGTGTAATCAACAAATTTATAATACTTGTTAGAATCAGAAAAAATTCTTTTTAATGGATCCCAGTTGGCATAGTTAGCTGTATAGACTTTAATAGACAACGGCAAAAAATTACGTGTAGGACATGAAGGAACATTAAAACAAATATTACTTAGCAAAAATTGACTGGAAACATTTCCTTTTATAAGATTTAGAACAAATGTGACATTTAACATTTTTCTGCGACTTTTAAGCGTCGGAAGTTTTATTAAAGCAAGTCTGCTATTATAAGATGGTAAATTGTGCGTATTCCAATGTAAGCGGCGAAGACAAAAAAGTAAGAACTGTTTCTGAACAGATTCAACAGTATTAATGTGAACATTATAGGTCGGATCCCAAATTATTGAACCATATTCCAGAATTGGTCTGACTAGAGATGTATACAGTTGCTTAGTTATATATGGGTCATTAAACTCCTTTGCCCAGCGTTTTATAAATCCCAAGACAGAACGCGCTTTATTAACTGTGAATGAAATATGTTGAATAAAATTTAATTTAGCATCAAGTAAGATTCCAAGATCTGATACTACATCAACTTTATTTAATATATGACCATTCAAAACATAATTTACTTTTAAATGTGATCTACGAAAGAAACACATACTATTGCACTTTTTATGGTTAAGTTCCATAAGATTACTTTTACACCAGGAAGTAAAACGCATCCAAGTCATGTTGCAAGAAAGTATGATCAGCATAGCAATTATAAGTTAAAAAAATGTTGATGTCATCTGCATACATAAGGATATTTGAATACTTTATTACTCTTGGCAAAACATTAATAAACAGAGAAAACATCAATGGCCCAAGATGGCTTCCCTGTGGTACACCAGATTTAACATATATTGGCTTAGATGTCTGTTTTTTAAAATATACTTTTGTTTTCTGTTTGACAGGTAAGAAGAAATCCATCTTAAAGAGTTACGTGTAAATACAATCAAATTGAGTTTATTTTAATAGAAGTTTGTGATTGACCTTGTCAAATGCTTTGCTAAAGTCAGTGTATATTACATCTGTTTGTTTTTGTTGAACGAATCCACGATTGACAATAGTTGTCAAATTCAGAAGATTTGTAACTGTTAAGCAACCTTTTGTAAAACCATGTTGAGCAGGCGATAAAATTGATAAGACTTGGTGACAAAGTTGATCAGTAATTATTTTCTCAAAAAGCTTTGGCAATGTACTAAGCTTAGCAATCCCTCTATAATTTTCTATATTTCTTTTGCAGCAAGACTTAAACAAAGGAATTATAAATGAATCCTTCCAAAATGTGGGGAAAACACCATATATAATTGATATTTTAAAAATATATGTTAATGGAGAAGTAAAAGCAGCAGCACATTTAATGAGAAGAGAACTCGGAATTCCATCAGGCCCACATTTGTATGAAAATTTTAATTTATTGAGATAATTAAATATAGTAGTTTCGTCTAATGGTGCAATAGATATATCCAAATTCGATAAAGCAAGAAAAGTATATGAGGAAGTTTCATCATAATGTTTGTTAGAATATGTTGTTGCAAAAAAGTCAGCAAAAAGATTACTAATTGTTAAATCATCATCAGATTCGACACAATCAAGCTTCATAACTGGAGGAAATGATATTGAACGTCGTTTTGAGTTAACGAAATTGTAAAAGGATTTTGGATCGGAACTTAGATTAGTACGATTTCTATTTAAATACTCATAGTAACAAGACTGGTTGAGTAAATTATATTTTGCACGTGCGCAAGAGTATTTGGCAAACTCAATATAGAGTCCAGACTTTTTATATATTTTATATAATTTATTCTTTTTATTTTTAAGAGATGATAAGTGCTTTGATCCCCAAGAACGATTTGATTCAACGATTTTAGGAATGCATTGCTCCATATATGAATAAATTTTTTTGTAAAATATATCAATTAAACTATCCACATCTTTAGCGCAACTAATTTTGTTATAGGGCAAAAATATATTAATCCAGTTAGTATTAGTTAACAGTTCGTTCAGCAAATTATAGTTGGTTTTATTGAAGCAAAAAATTTTAGTTTTTGACTTGGTATTTTCCTTAAATTAGAGATGTTGACCTTAAATTAGAGATGTTGATTTCAAGTGTAGGATGATGACTATCTTCAGGAAGAGACACAGCATCACGACGATGGACAATAATATCAGAACAGTCATTTACAAAAACTAAATCAAGTAATTTTAGATTGTTGTTTAATATTCCATTCAATTGATAAAGATTAAGATCAAGAATCGAATGTAAGGTCATTGATAACATTGACGGAATAAAAAAACCACCATCCGATGAAAAATTCCAGGAAATTGAAGGCATATTAAAATCTCCAACAGAAATTACAGTATCATTCAAGTTAGAGTTATTAATTACATATTTAATCGCTTCAGCATGCTGACGGTACACAATTTCAGATGAATGTGGAGGAATATAAGAGGAACTAATAAATATATTTCTATTACTCAATTTAATTTTGACAGAAATAAACTCAATGTCCAAGTTATAATCCTGTGGTAGAAGTTGTGATGAGAGACGAGTGGAAACAGCTATTCAAACCCCTCTACCTCTTATATACAAAATGATCGGATTAAATTTTCCTCTAGAAATAATTTTTATGATAAAAAGTTTTCTTTCAGAGCGTTCATTTAATGTCTATATTGGCTAAAATTTTTCTACTCAAACATCAATTCCGGCGGGTTGTCGACAGGGATCATGCATTTCGCCAATACTGTATAATATTTATACAAACGACTTTCCTACATTAGACGGCTGTATTACTTCGATTTTTGCTGATGACTCTGCTATTCTGAGTTCGGAAGTACTCTTAACTGATGTTATATCCAGATTACAATCAGCTCTAACTGAAGTTCATTCGTACTTTACAAAATGGAAAATTCTTATAAACCCTCAAAAAATCCAGTCCATATATTTCTCCCGAAGAATTAAAACCTGTTACTTACCTCAACAGCCGATCGTACTGAATAACAACAGCATACCATGGATGGAAAAAGTGAAATACTTAGGCTTAATATTAGACCCTAAACTCAAGTTCAAATACCATATTCCGTACATTATCAGCAAATTAAATAACCTTACAAGACTATTGTATTCTTTAATTAATAGAAACTCCAAACTCAACATACAAAACAAAAGAATAATTCTCAAATTAATATTCCACGCTATAATGTTCTATGGAGCCCCTGCTTGGTCCACTGTTGCAAAATGTCATACGAAAAAATTACAAATTGTACAAAATAAAATATTAAAAATGATCTACAATTTACCTTGGCATTACTCCACCCAGCGTCGTCACACCTTAGTTAACGTTGAACTGGTAAATGATAAAATAAATCGTCTCACATTGAACTTCAATGCCAGATGTCTTGCTTCTGATATCAGCCACATCAATGAGATCATCTCATCGTAATTTTATCCTTAGTATTAAGAATTTTATCTAAAACCCCCTAAAAAAATGTTCAGAAAGGTTTTTTGAAAATTTTCTCCTTCCATTGATATAAGTTACATATACCTGAATATAAAATAATTGTTATTTAATATTTAAGTAGAAAAGGATAAATCTTCCTAAACTCTTTAAGAAAACTTTTATAATTTCATAACCACATATGTTATATGCAAATAAAGGAATTGAATTGAAAAAAAAATAATGAACCCAGATCAAATAAATTTTAGAAAAACTTCAATCCAAATTCCCAAAATTTACATATCATAATTTAACAAAACTATGTTCACAATACACAGACATTTTTGGCTTGGAAAATGAGAAATTTCATATACTAATTTTTATATAAAAAATTAAGATAAAAAGACACTACATAAAAAAGCTATAGGATTCCAGAAACACAAAAGTCTGAAATAAATAGTCAGGTTGAAATACTCATTGGTGATGACCTTGTAGAACCTTCCATATCTGAATTTAATAGTCCAATATTGCTAGTGCCAAAAAAACCGTTACCAAATAGCAACGAAAAAATATGGAGGCTGGTTATTGACTATAGACAAGTCAATAAAAAACTCGTAGCGGACAAATTCCCTCTTCCTAGAATTGATGACATTTTGGATAATTTGGGAAGAGCCAACTATTGTTCATGTCCTGACCTTATGTCGGGTTTCCATCAAATAGAGCTTGAAGAAAGTTCCAGAGAGATTACTTCTTTCTCCACTAATGCTGGATCATACAGATTTAAAAGACCCCCTTACGGACTAAAAATATCCCCGAATTCTTTCCAACGCATGATGACAAGCATTCTTGTGCATGGACGACCTTGTTGTCTTAGGATGCTCAGAAAATCATATGCTCAAAAATCTTAAAGATATCTTCGAAACTTGTAGAAAATTTAATTTAAAATTACACCCTGACAAATGCATATTTTTTAAACATCAGGTAATATTTTTATTTATTGTATCTTCAAAAAATTAACTAACAATAAGTATTCAAATCTTTAATCTAAATATAATAATTAGTACCAACCAGTGTCAGGCATAAACTTAGTGATAATAATCAATAATACATAAATGTCGTATTAAGCACAAAAATATTTTCAAGCTGTTTCATCTGGAGTGTTGAGTGTTAGAGCCATAGTGTCCCTCTTTTTTAAGCGGATGTGTCCAGTAAAATTCAAGATGTTACGAGCAAGTGGATTAGGATGAGACTCGAGTTTTGTTAAGTATTTGCCTGCGTATTTTTTAATTTCAAAATTCGGATATTGTAATATTTGCGGTGATAACATAGTAATTAAGAAATTAAAAAATCTCCCAAGGTTAACAAGAAAAAATACGCAATTTGTTTGGTCAAAAGAATGCGAAGAGGCATTCCAATATCTAAAAAATTCTATGTTATCACCGCAAATATTACAATATCCGAATTTTGAAAAACCATTTTGCATCACAACTGATGCAAGTAAAAACCCCTGCGGAGCTATACTTAGCCAAGAATATAATGGTATTCAACTACCAGTAGCTTACGCGTCAAGGGCCTTTATTAATGGTGAATCAAATAAATCAGTTATCGAACAAGAACTGTCCGCAATACACTGGCCATCAACTTTTTCCGCCATTATGTTTATGGAACGAAATTTGTTGTAAGTAGCGACCATAGACCATTGGTATACCTATTTTCAATGAAAAATCCTTCATCTAAGCTCACGCGAATGAGATTAGACCTTGACGAATATAATTTTCCAATAAAATATATTCAAGGAAAACAAAACTGCGAAGCTGATGCTTTATCTCGCATGAATTTCAGTGACATTAAAGAAATGGGTGAACACATAAATATACTTAAAGTCACTACACGATCACAAAATAAAAACAAAACTATCAATACCACTAATACAAATTGTAATACTGAACAAATAGGCAATAAGCCCCGCGCATATGAAATTACTAACAAAAATGATGTTAGAAAATTAGTTCGCTTGAAGTTTACCCAAATAGCAAATACACTTAGGTGTTCACTAATAAAAGGGAAACATATATTGATTAAAACCGCGATGGATGAATTTATTATTAATGGAAAGATTGATTTAGATCAATTCTTACCAAAGCTAGAAAATATGGCTAATAATGTAGGCATTCAAAAGTTGGAACTATCGCTCAATGATATAATATTTAAAAATACTCGAGTTAATGACTTTAAGGAAATTCCGAACAACAAATTAAACAAACTAGAAATTGCGCTAACACCGAAAATAAAAATAATAACTAATGAAAGAGAAAAACTTGAGATAATAAAGAAAAATCATTATGATCCACTGATCGGTGGCCACCCAGGGATCACAAGATTATTAAATAATTAATAATAATTAAATAATTATTATTGAATACACAGGTCACTAAGTATGTAAAAAACTGTGTACAATGTCAGTTAAACAAAGTACGCCCAAAACAAAATGAGAATTTAGCGATTACACCAACCCCTGCCAATCCTTTTGATATCGTTATTATAGATACAATAGGGCCATTTGTAAAATCAAATGCAGGAAATGAGTTCGCAGTTACAATGTTATGCGACCTATCTAAATATCTGATAGCCGTCCCCTTACCCGACAAATCAGCGAAGCATGTAGCAAAATCAATTTTCATGAATTGCATTTTAAAATTCGGACCCATGAAAACACTACTCACAGATATGGGCACCGAATACAAAAATCAAGTATTTTCAGAACTCAGCAAATTACTTCGTATAAAGCAATTACACTCTACAGCTTATCACTATGAAACTTTAGGTGCCGTTGAACGCTCTCATAGAACACTCAACGAGTACCTGAGAACTTATTTATCACCCAACAAAATAGACTGGGACGAATGGGTAACCTACTTTGAATTCTGCTATAACACAACTCTTTCATCGGTACATGGTTATTGCCCATTTGAACTCGTGTTCGGGAAACCGCCCACACCGCTCAACTTTCTTCTGAAGGGGGTGGTAGACCCAATATATAATATTGAAGCCTTTGATAAAGAGGTTAAGTATAGACTACAATTAGCACACAGGAGAGCCAAATTGTTATTCGAAAGGACAAAACTTAAGCAAAGTGAAATTTATGACAAAATTTCGTGTCCACAAGACATTCACATTAATGACATGGTCCTAGTAGAGAATGCATCTGGATGCAAATTAGACCAGTTATACACAGGACCTTATAAGGTCATTGCAATAGAAGATAAGAATATAGTAATAAGAATAAAAAACAATAAGACCTCTACGATTCACAAAAATAGAGTTAAGTTATAAGGATTAACTATAGTTAGGAGGATCCCCTTAAACTTTTTATCAACTAAAACTCATACATATGTATGTATATATTTGAAACATACAACGTTTAGGTTTTTTAAAAAATTATGCGTAAAAACATATAATAATAAAATGTTTATATGAAAAAAAAATAATATATATATATATTATTAAGAATGTTCTTAGAATTGTCAAGGCAATTATGAAACCATTCATTCGAAAAGGGAGGTAGTATGAATGTATGTGTCAGGAAAGAATGTCAATTATTAAGGCCACTTGAAAATTATATTTTGCTGCATTAAAACAGTGACAAACAAACAATAATGAAATTTAAGAAAGGTCTGATTTAGCAATTCTTTGATTTAGCACTTGACTAGAAAATTACTCGTCATGTGTGGCAATGCACTTAAATGAATGTTGGATATTTGATCAGTGCAATGTGTGGCAATGCACTTAAATGAATGTTGGATATTTGATCAGTGCAATGACACTTGTTTGCCACATGCATTCGTGACGCCCTTTTATTTTGAATATACATATAAATTTAGTTTTTAGTTAGTAATAAGAACAGTCCATTGTAAAACGTTCAAACGACAACAATAAAATAAACAATTATTATAGAAATCTCTAAATAAAATAAACTATTATCATAAATCACTAAATACTAATAACTTTTCACTACCAATATTTGGCAAAGCAACAACAAAATCTTCAAATAGTAAATACTAAAATCTGTAACAAAAGATATGCAACAATAACAAAGAAAGGGGAAATATTTGCTATAAAAGTAACAAAGTGGTATTAATGAGGTAAATATGTTCACAGAATTTTTCAGCTTTACCGTAGCTACAATTTTCCCAAATATTGTTAGCAAAAAATTAGTTATTCTGAAAAAGGTGAAAGCAAATTTTTTCCATAATTATTGCAAAAAAAAGTGCAAGAAGAAATTATTTTTTTGGCATAAGTTGCTAACAAGATTTGTTTGGTAGAGGGTTTTACAACCCTCATACCATAATACCATTACAATTTATCTTCCACAGATTCCATAATCAAGGAATGTGTAACCCTTTATCATTACCTGGTTTACGTTAGGCATTTTATTCACAAGATTTCATGAATTTTGTTGCACGAAACTTTTTTATTTGCTAATTGCAGCGCTATAAAAGAGAATGTTACATAAAATAGGACGTAAAATGAATCTCTGATGCATTTTTGGCATCTTTTTTGATATGAGTTTTTCCTCATTTATTGAAAAAAATGCTTAATGTAAATTAGGTACATCTGTTATATTTGAAAACGATATCCATATTTGTTTTTAGCCACGTAAATTCATTCAACCGTTTGCAAGTTGATCACGATAGCTAGTTACATATATGCAAATGTAATACACAATATAAAAATGGAAAAAAATACACAACTGCACATTTTGATTAAAAGTAACCAAAACGGCAACGCTGCTTGTGTTGTTTTATTTCTTTACTCACTTTTGCATTTACATTTTTAAGTCTTCTTCCATGGTAAAATTATACAAGGTACTTGCACGACTACACGCAAAGAAAAGATATGGTTGTAGAATGGTTGAGAAAACAATATTATGTTCTCCGAAACAAATGTGTGGTCATTGAGAACAACTTATTGTTATTTTAAACATTAGTGGCGTTACGATAAACAAAGTGATGTTTGAATTTAATAATTACATTATTATATTCATAAAAAGTGTGATATGGTAAGAACTTAGCAATATAGTTTTGTTAAAAATGTATGACTACAACATAATTTGTATTATTATATAAAAATAATATGATGTAAATAACAATATAATGTTATCCAAAACAAATCTTTTTCAGAAATATCTTCTGTCAGTTCAGTAGTTCGTTTGTAACCTATCGGTATTGCACACGTAGTGTTAAATAAATTAATAAATAAATGAAGTATAAACAAGAGGATAGATCAATAAAACTATATACACATATATTTCTTTATAAATGCGTGGCTGTATTTCGTGCATACGCACATATACATATGTGTAAGTACACGTGCACATATATACATTTTATTTTAACAATATTATTTTATATTTATTTCGGCTTTAAACGCACAGCTGTTTTAAGCAAAAGATATACCAATATATGGTTAAAAAACAAAATATTTTTATTATATAGAATAATACTATGGTCGTATTTAACAATATTATTATAATATTAGAATATGGTATGGTCAGTCGTAATTATATTTTAGTCACATCTAATAATAGTATTGTCATATTTAACCAAAATCTGATAACTTTGAACAATACTAAGATTAGGTTAAACAAAGTTAATTCTTATTGTAGATAATATTATTATTAACTCAGATAATAATTTTATTAAAACTTTGCTTTTCTATTGACAATAATATGATTTGACTGCAACCATATAATTCATTCATAGTATGTTGCTGTTTGATTATGGTTACCTTAACCATATTTTTTCTTTGCGTGATACAATAAAATTACAGCACCAAAAAACACACGCATTTTGTTGGTAGAAACAAACGGATAATTGCCAGAAACAGATGTATTTTGTTTTTAAAAACACCAATCACAGGGTAACTAAAGCACAATTGCAGACGTGGCATTCATGCATGATATAGTCATTCAGTGTTGCCAATATGTGTGTAATACACAGTGTGTAATTTGTATTCTTAATTCAAATTCATTGGCAACATTGTAATTATTTCATTCACACACATAAAATAACATTTTTGCAGCTTGTAAACAAAGTTTGACAACTTTCTGCATTGTATACATTAACAGGCTGGGCTTGTGTATGTGCCTTGTATAATTTTACCATGTCTTCTTCCTTGGTATCATCTGAAGGCGTCTTAAGTTTTGTGTATTCTGCACGTATGCATGTACTCGTATGTATTTATTAGTGGTATCATTCGAACAAAAAGTATTCGAATATTCGAACAACTTTTTTTAATTTTTGTAGAATATTCAAATATTCGAACAATTTCCTTAATTTCTTTGTATAAAAAGTATTTTACATTTCGTAACCTTTTAGTTTGTTAACAATATGATGTTAAGTAATCAAATTACTCCAAATTATAAATACTCGTGCAAGCATGTTTTTATATGTTCCCTAAACGCATCTTTTGTTTTCCTGCTTTGAAAAGATAATGCCTCCTTAAAAGACCAACCTAAATTACGACGCAAAGCGTAGTCTATGAGACCAACCGAAATAACGCGGCGTCAACGCTTTGCGATTGGAAAATCGAATTTTGACAGCGCGTAAAGAAGTGAAGTTGGCTGCAAAAGTACTGTTGTTTTTGTTAAGTAATGTAACTTTAGCTACTTTCACGTCAATTTATTGTTTTAATTTTTATATCTTATATCTATTTAGAGCTTTTAACTAATCAAAGTGAGTGAACATTACTGTTTCTGGCGCAACGTTAATGCTTTAATTTAGCTTACTCATTCCAGCGTAAAAGCTAAGTTCTAAATTACGTTGCGCTTTGCGTCGTTGGTCTGTAATTGAATCAGAAAGTGTCTTACAATTCCTGGTTAAGAGTTTAAAAAATTGGTTATTGTTACAAATAAATAAATAATATTATTCCTAAGTTTTCCAATAATAACTTTTTAAAATGTGCCACAAAAAGCTAAAAAAATTTACATAAATATTTTGATTTCATGATTATTTTATAATAAAAATTTTGCAAATAATCTCAAGTAGGATTAAGTATTGGGTGTTTTTTATTGAGGTATAGAACTTTAAGTTGGCATCACTTTTTTAACTGGCGGCCATTTTGTCAGCTGTCAAGTGATTAATATTTAGTTTGGTTTGCCATTTCATCATGAACAGGTTGACAAAAGAACAACGCTTGCAAATCGTGCAAATTTATTTCGAAAATAATGGTTCAGTTCGCGAAGTTTACCGCAAGCTCCGTCCATTTTATGGTCGACATAATCGTCCATCAGAGCAATTAATTCGGTTAACCATGGATCGTTTTCGCACTACGTTTACTCTATGTGATAATACGCATCCGCAGAGACGTCGAACAGTGCGCACCGAAGAAACAATTGCCGCTGTAGAGCAAAGTGTTGAAGAGGACCCGAATGAATCGATTCGCCACCGTGCACAGCAATTGGAGCTTTGTCCATCAACTTTATGGAAGATTTTGCGCAAAGATCTTGGCTTGCGACCTTACAAGAGCCAGCTTGTGCAAGAATTAAAGCCGCGAGACCATGCAATGCGTCGTGATTTTGATGTATGGGCCGAAAATGAGATTGATCTCGATGCTGATTTTCATCGCAAAATTTTGTTCAGTGATGAGGCTCATTTTTGGTTGAATGGCTACGTCAACAAGCAAAATTGCCGCATTTGGAGTGAAAAGAATCCACATGAGACCCTTGAGACGCCATTACATCCACAAAAACTGACTGTTTGGTGTGCTCTATGGGCTGGTGGAGTCATTGGGCCATACTTCTTCCGAAATAATGCTGGAGAGTCAGTTACCGTTAATGGAGACCGGTATAGAGCCATGATAACCGACTATTTTGTTCCCGAATTGGATAACATGAATGTGGATGAGTTGTGGTTCCAACAAGACGGCGCTACATGCCACACAGCGCACGTCACAATCGATTTATTGAAGGAAACATTCGATGAGCGCATAATTTCGCGGAATGGACCTGTCAATTGGCCACCAAGATCGTGTGATTTGACACCATTGGATTATTTTCTTTGGGGATATGTGAAGTCGCTCGTCTACGCCAACAAACCAGAAACGTTAGGGGACTTGGAAGCCAACATTCGTGGCGTTATTGCCAACATACTGGGGCCGTATGTTGGCAATAACGCCCGAAAAAGTGGTTGAAAATTGGACCTGTAGAATTGGCTTTATTCGAGCCAGCCGCGGCGGCCACATGCCCGAAATCATATTTAAACGTTAATGGCATAAAATTATCCTTCCAATAAAGCCAAATTGATGGACATTAAAACGATTTTCTTGTGTTTTATTTCAATTCGAAGTTCTATACCTCTAAAAAAACACACTGTATTAGATGAAATTTCTGAAGTAACTGACAATTTTTTATTAGCAGATCTAAAAAATTTTATCAATAAAGTAAGAAATTGAACTAATATAGAAATCGTCAAAAATTTTGAAGTTGATATGAATTATTTGAATATCAAAGAAAAGAACACACAAACTGGATATGCTTTTTAATCCTTTTTTTAACGATATCACTAACATCAACAATTTCCGAAAGACATTTTCTTTTATCAAAAGTAAAAAAAGAACCGTCTACAAGCTAAAAAGTTTGATTATCTGCTGTTTTTAAATTACTATTTTAGAAGAAATCAATGACATTAAAAATTTTTGTAAATGTGTATAAAAAAGTAAGTTTTTTAACTAATTTCCTTTCGGTTCTTAATAATATTTCTGAGTTTGTTTTTCTTTTATAATGAATTATTTTTTGTTTGTTAATAAAGAAATTTAACTCATAGTAAAACTTATTAAGCTTTTTTGAAATTATTCGAATAAATTTTTTTATTCTTTGTTCGTTCGAATATTCGAACAAAAGTTCAAAATTATTCGTCCGTTCGAACAAAAAAAAATCATGAACTTTCATTCTAACAAATATAAAACACGAATAATTAACAATACTAGTATTTATGTAAGCGTTAGTTTCATGAATGGATGGCTAGCTGGCTGGCTGGCTGGTTAATGATGTTAGAGGTGTAAAAAATTACTTGAAATTGGGATATTAGTAGACTAAAATTGAGTTGGTTATTTATTGTCTTGGTATAAAAAATAAAAATTCAATTTAACCGAAAAAAATTAATAAAAAATATTCGCGGTTTATGTGATCATGATATAAAAAGAAATTAATTTAATCAAAATTACATTGAATGAAAAGTTAGCTTTTATGCATACGGAGGTCCATAAAAGTAGACATGGTCTTAATTTCACTGAATTATAGAGCATCTCATTTTTGAAAGAGCTAAAAAAAAATTGGATGTCAAGATTCATTAAATATTAAAATATTCAACATGCAAAAACCCCATTGAATTGCAATCTTCGATTGAGGAGTAAGCGACTCAGTCAAGCTGATAGACGTTGACATTTACATTTTCCGCGAAAACGGCAATGATTTATTAATTTCCCTAGAATTCCCGCCAGTACAAAGGTAATGGGGACCTGAGTCCAAGTTTGGGAATTCAAAACAGGGGAAAAACAAAAATGGTGGCAACCCTGTTGCATATGGATGGATTTTGGGGATTTTCATGCTGGCTATGTGTGTGTGTGTGAGTTTGATTCTTTGTTTTTGTGTATGTATGTAGGTATGTATATACTTGTGTGTGTAGCTTTTGTTGTTATTGTAGAGAAACGTTGTTGCTTCATGGATGGATGTATCTGTGAGGGTTTGTATATGTGTATGTACGTGTGTGTGTGCATATGTGTGCGTTTTTGTATTTACTTGCATGTTTGCCAGTATCCACTACTTTTGTTGTAGTGAGAGACAAACATTATACCCTGTAGGAAATGTTGATGTTGAAAATATACTGACTCCCTTTTGACTTTATAACCAGTACTACTCTACAATTATTCCTCATGCAATGCTTTGTGGTATAGACATACTGAATACTTAGTTCTTATGGGAAAATACTGGTACATTTCTATAATTTACATACATACAAATGTATGTATATTGTAAAGTTGTTTTCTCTCTTTCTTTTATACTGACGGATAGAAGAAAACTTATTATACTACAATTGTCACTAGAATTTTAGTGTTGACACAAAGTGTTGACACTTGGTCCCAGTCTGACTGCAGGGTATTAACAAGGGATCTGTGTTTGGGTGTATGTAGTGATCGTTATTTGATTGACTTTGGTTTGCTCCTCTGAGTTTTCGTTGCTTTGCGTATGTATGATTATTATTGTATGTATATATTTATTTTTGGGGTCTCTGGGGAAATAATCTAAAATCTGTAGGTAGTGGCAACCCTGATAGATGTTTGGAATGGAGGGGGATAGGGCATGCATTCTGCTCATTCTCATGTAACGTATATAAGTAGAAAAAATTATGTAGATTGTCATCAGTTACTTTGATATCTCAACAAGTCACTACATATTTTCCAAACCAAATTTTTAAAGTGTTTGAAAACAATAAAAAAAACTACGAAAGTGTTAAAACTAATTTTTGTTTGATAAACAAGTTTATAGTGTATAAAGAAAAAAAAATTAATTAAATAAATTGTTTATAAATAAAATAATTAAATATATTGTTTATAAATAAAATAATTAAATAAATTATAAACAAATAAATAAATAATAAAAATAATTAAATAAAATGAATACCGCAAGTTGTCCCATCTGCAATAAAGTCCTTATAACTCAAACAAAAGTAAATAAGCATATAGAAACGCACACCTATGCTAGCCAGTCGAAGGCTATATTGGGAACTAGTAAGCTAAATATTAAAAACAAATATTGTGAGGATTGTGATGAGATGATTCCATCAAATGGTTCTATAGTTCACGTGAGAACCATAAAACACAAAAACAGCTGTCAGCAAAAACAGATTAACGATTTTCTCACTAGAGGAATAAGTAACTTCAATGGGAGGATCGAGACATATATTCTCCTCAACAAAAATGATGAGCTCCATAGTAAAACAGCTTAATGAACGTAGTAGGATACATACTACGTTTAAATTTAATATGGATGAATGTTAGCCAACTTATACAAATCTCAAAGATGATGTTGGTGACCATCTCTAATAACATAGACATGTACAAAAAACAGACTGATGAGCTTAGAGCCAAAATGGAAGAATTTCCAGAGAGGGATAGCGGATGGACCTTGATTTCAATAAATTCCCTTAAAGTTAATATAAACAAGGGGTCCATAATAAGAGGATCGAACTTTATCCCTCTCCCAAAAAATATTGCAGCCAAGCATGCATGCATAAATATCCAGAACTCTGATGTTTATTGCTTTAAATGGTGTCTCATTGCGGCTTTGAATGTAAATAGCGGTCTGAATCCTAAACAACGAAACAATGTAGAAATTACAATATTACAAATATTTCTGATGTATTGTATTAAATTTTTAAGGCCTAGAGTTTCCACTCCCATTGAAGCAGATAAAACAATTAGAGAATCAAAATGATGTGAGCATAAATATATTTGGTCATAATGTAACACCATTTATAGGACCGTACTATGTAACGAAAAATGAAAACTTCCACTATGTGCTCATCAAAGATATATCAAAGTAGGTTTCATCTGTGTATTTATTAATTTGTTTTTTTACATTTTACTTCTTATTGTTATATTTATTTACATATTATTTTATTTCGCTATCTTCTTCAGACTTCTTCGTTCCAACATGACATCACACAAAAGTAAGATCCTGATTTGCAACACCTGCCTATATCATATACATGATGATGTGTATATTCATCATAAAAATATTTGCGGAAAAAAAGTCATCAGAATGCCCGGAGGTGGAACTATTATCAAGTTTAAGAACTACTACAAACAGTTGGATGCATCATTTGTAATCTACGCGGACTTTGAGTCTATTTTGGAAAAAGTTGATGATGCTGTAGGTAGAAGTACCACAAATGTACAGAAACATCGTGCTTGTGCATTCGGCTATTTTATTAATTGTAGCTTTAATAGAGAAAATAATCTATATCGAAATTATTTTGGCGAAGATTCGGCGAATATAAAAAAATAGTTGAAGATTGTACAGATATTTACCTTAATTATTTACTTAAAGTTAAGAAAATGTTCATGACTCTAGTAGAAATAGCTCAATATAATAACGCACAAAATTGTCATATATGTAAGAAAATTTTATATAACGATAAAGTTAGAGTTCATTGTCATCTTACGGGTAATTATCGTGGGGTAGCTCATAGCGAATGCAATTTGAATTATAAAACACTCAGTACATATTGGTTATCTTTCATAATCTTTCTGCATATGATATGCACTTATTTTCCAAAGAACTTTCTAGTATAAAAAATGCCACAATAAAAGTGATTCCCCAGAACACAGAGCGTTATATTTCTCTTTAAATTTTCATCAAGTTAGATGCAAAACATGGATTCGAGATAAGATTTATAGACTCATTTAGGTTTATGGGTTCAAGTTTAGATACTTTAACGAAAAATCTTGATAGCAATGATTTCAATACTGTTCGATCATGTTTCGTTGATGAAGATCATTTCAACCTGATTAGAAGAAAGGGTGTATTTCCACACTCTCACATGGATTCCATGACAAAGTTTAAGGAGACTAAACTTCCTAGTAGAGAAGAGTTCTTCAATATTCTAACGAATGAAGAATGTGATGTAGTCGAGTATGAAGATGCTCAAAAAATATGGAGGGAGTTTAATTGTAAAACCCTCCTTTACTATACCGAGCTCTTCTTAAAGACAGATGTTCTTCTTCTAACCGACGTGTTTCAAAATTTTAGAAAAATTTGTAAAGGTATATACGATTTGGACCCCTGTCACTATTATACAGCACTAGGCTTATCTTGGGATGCAATGTTGAAAATCACACAAGTTTCACTGGAACAGTTCACTGATTCTGAAATGTACATGTTTATGCAAAACGGAATTAGAGGTGGACTAGTTCAATGTTCGCAAAGATATTCAAAAGCGAATAATAAGTATTTGGAAGATTTTGATAAAGAAAAGCCTTCAGAATTTCTTGTATACTTAGACGCAAATAAGCTTTACGGTGGGGTGATGCCCGAATATTTTCTTTGCGGAGAATTTGAGTGGATATGTGATACTGATTTTGATGTTACAAAAATTTCTGATACTGCAGAGTATGGGTACATTTTGAAAGTGGATATAGATTATCCCGATTCGGTGCATCATCTACTGCTTTATATACTCAGCCATTATTGCAAATGGAATATGTGAATTGTTTTCATTCATCGTATTACGATTCGCTGAAAGCTTTTTTGTAATGAAACCTCATTTTTACCATCTCTAAATTTACAACAGTCTTACCATAGCCAAGGGCCTGTGGCAAAAAACTAAATAAAAATATACTTAAGTATCAAACCAGAAAATTTGTCTTAAATAGAACAAAAAAATAAGCAAATTAAGTAACATGTGCATAGTTAGTAAAGAACAAACGACAATGGCAAGACTGTTGTAAATTTAGAGAAGTGATACGAACTTTAGCTTGATCATATCATAAAAATAGTTACAATTTAAGTTTAACATTTGTTAACGCACTAATAATCCCAAATTATAATTTTAATTATTCGTTTATACATAATTTCAAAAATGCAAATTTTTAATTAAAGATTGCAAGTACATCCTTTTATTACATGGCAAAAGAAGCAATAACTAGAAATACTAAAGAGCATTCAATAATGTAAAAAAAATAAAAAACAGAAAGGAGTAAAATTTTTCCTTTTTTTTTTCTTTTTGATTTAATGGCTCAGGAAAAGTGGTTAGCTCTAGTTGAAGAATTGGATCGTTATAAAGCTGAATTTGATAAAAGTATCAAATGCATAAATAGGACACAAAAACCAAGTATAAAAACATTTGGAACTTTTGGAATTGAATTATAACAAAACAGTTACCTTAATTAATCAAATTAAGGACAAGTTAACAGACGAGCATTTTAAGGAATGCGGAACAACTTTAGATAACTTGCAAAACAAAATTTTAAAAATTCTTGAAGAACTTGAATTAGCTTTTACTTTGCCTTCTAATACCAAAAAAATAGAGCTTCCAAAATTTAATATATCCCTTAGTAACGAAATAGAGTTCATGATGGCTGATCCCATCAAATTTCTCGAAACGGCTAGTAAAATCTTGCCTGATTTTGATGGAAAGTTCACAAATTTATTGATGCTATTAATTTATTAGTTTCAATTAAAGGAACAACTCCTGAGTCTCTCCTCATATATATTATAAATACAAAAATTACAAATAATGTACGCAGTAAAATAGAATAGATAACGAAACTTTGATCGCAAACAGTATGAAAAAAATAAAACACAATATGTAAAAGAAATTGAACAACTCTCTAATGAAATGGCAAATACCTACATGTCAGATGGTATGACCGAGGTGGCAGCAAATAAAATTGCTACAAGAGCTGCAACAAAGTCATTCATACAAAATGCAAACTCCGACCGAGTAAAATTAATAATGCAAGCGGACACGTTCAACTCAATTGACGAAGTAACATCCAAATTCTGTGAAATAGAACAACACCAAAATAATTCTGTCATGTTTGTAGGATATAGAAAAAGAGCTAGTAAAAGTCGAAATTATAATCGCAATAATTATAGAAATCATAATAATCGAACTAATACTAACTATAATAATCATTACAAAAATAACAATATCGGCAGAAATTATCATAATAATAACCGCCACAACTATAATAGCCGCAATAACAATAATAGACGCACAAATTTCAATAGAAATGTTCGTCTTATTACTAGTGATGCTCAGAGAAACGGCGACGACCCCCTGACCACCCATCTGGGAGAAAACTAAACACAAATGATAATAGCGTCGACTCCCCAACTCTTAACAACAACGTTTACCACTTCAATCTAAATTTGTCCAGCTACTGCTCTATTAAAAACACACTAAGCAAAAATGTCAATACGTTCTTAATAGATACTGGTGCCAGTGTATCAATTTTAAAAAACTATTTCATTAAAAATCATAAAAATCTTAATCTTGCATACAAATGTAAATTTACGGGTATAGGTAATAGCACAGTCTACACAACAGGGAAAATCACGGGCGATTTAATTAACAAAAATACTCTTATTAAACATGACTTTCTTGTCGTCAATGACAATTTTCCAATACCTACTGATGGTATTCTAGTCCTCGATTTCATTACAAAATGCAATTGCATCCTTGATTTTGGGAAAAATAATCAAGTTTTGGTACTTAGACCAGACGACTTCCCATATGAAATAACCTTCAAATTAAGAAGTCAACCTACATCACAAAATCTTTTATCAATACCGGCGCGAAGCGAAGTCATTAGAAGAATAGATGTTGAAACCAAAAATAGCTCTATATTTGTACCCACACAAGAGGTAGCTCCTGGTATAGCCAACTCCATCACATCAAACAAATTACCCTACATCCGTATCATTAACACGACAGACGAAAACGCATTCATCTCAAATAAGAACGTTATCTCCGAAAATTTAGATAATTACAATCTAGTTCAATGTTCAAATAACCAACATAAAAATAATCTCACACTCGAGGTTATCTCAAACTTAAAGACGTGTAAGCACAAAGTAGACCAGAGTTGTAGAAAGTGACTTATGAAAAAAGCTAAAATCCGCTGATTTGATCACTGTTAAAAAAGGACAAATATAGTGTGTTTGCTATCAATATTTTTACTACAATAATCAAAACAAACAACAGAAAATGTATACTTGGTGAAATGAACAATTGAAAATTTTTACAAAATAAAATGAAAGATTATGGAGTGTTGAACTAAATAAAACAATGTGTAAAACATTATTATTAATGTAAAAGTGATCAAAATTAGTTTCCAAATGCTTACAAACTCAATTTTAAACGTTTTCTTTCAAAAATATTAATTTTTAACTTCAACTTGCAAAAAGCAAACAACGAATAAGACCACAAAGCATAAAACGAAAATACACTTGAGAACATGAACATTTGTACAAAATTAAATGGAGAAATTTGTGGTATTGAATTAAAAAGTGATTAAAACTTGTTTTCAAATGATTAGAGACTTTTTTAATTAACTAATTTTTACCATTTATTAACAAAAACTAGGCTGCGAATGAGACCACAAAGAATAAAATGTAATTACTTTAAAATAATACCACGCGAAAGAAGAAGTAAAGAGGATTTGATGACTGTGTGAGCGAGACCTCTAAAAACACCACAAAAACACAATTATCTTCCGTCTCGTGACATCTCTGGTCTACTTTGTGGTGTAAGTGCAAAGCCGATCAATTTGAAGTGATTACATCACTCGCCTGTAAATTCTTATATGAGTCATATTTTAAATATAGTAACATGGAATGCCAGAGGTATCCGTAACAAAAAAGACGAGCTTTTCAATTTTCTCTTAACGAAAAATATTCATATATGCCTTATTTCAGAAACATTACTGAATAATACGATTCCGGTCAAACATGTAGACTTTTACTGCTACAGAAATTATCGGGTACACAACAGAGGTGGAGGCGTAGCGATTTTGATAAGGAAAAATGTTGAGCACACATTACTATCTCCTTTAAATACTTTCCTGATCGAAAATATTGGTATTAAAATACGAACATCAAATGGAAACAACATAAATATTTATTCTTGCTACTTTCCTGGAGGATCGGCGGGTAGAGACAATATCAAAAAATTGCAATTTAAATCCGACTTGCGTAAATTCTGTCATAACAATGAAGAGTTTATTATTGGCGGCGATTTTAATTGCAGAGACAACTTTTGGGGATGTCAGCGTGTTGGGGAAATCTTCTTTATGAAAAAATAGATTCAGACAATTTTCAAATACTATATCCAACCGAGAACACATATATTCCATCTGATCCACGAAGGCAGGCTTCAACTTTAAATTTCTTTTTAACAAATATGTCAAATAGGCTTACTAGTGCACGTGTATTAAACGACCTAAGTTCTGGCCATCTTCCAGTTAAAATAACTGTAAACAGCAACTTCACTCCTGTTCAAAAAAGATTTTATAACTATAAAATGGCAAAGTGGCCTCGATTTTCTTCATTTATTAAGAGGAATTTAACTATTCCAGGCCATAACTCTATTAACCTACCACATCAAGTTGACTCCATGATTAACACTTTAAATGATACAATATCAGCGGCTAAAAAACACAGTGTTCCGAGTGTAGTATATGCTATTAAAACACCAACACTTCCACAATATATAAAACATATGATTCAAATCAGAAATGTGTACAGAAGAAATTGGAAACGATTCCGAAATGAAATCGACCATGCCCGAACAAAGGAGTACAACTACCGCATTTCCGAAGAAATAAGAAAATTTAAAAATTGTATTTGAACATTTCAAAAATTTTAAAAAAGAGGCCTACAAATATCCCAATACTAATACACAACAACATAACCTATAACACCCAACAAGAGAAATGTGATATCCTAGCTCAAACGTTCAGTTCAAATCATTCAATTTCTGAAAACCTCAGCAATCAATCAACTATAGCAGACGTAAACGTTGCTATCAATAGCTTAAGATCTGTCAGTCATGTTTTTCAAGATATATCAATCACTACGAAAAAAGTATCTGCCATTATAAAAAATTTTAAAGCAAAGAAATCACCTGGTTTGGACCAAATAAATAATAAATGCTTAAAAGCTCTACCAAAGAAAGGCATTAAATATATAACAACGATAATAAATTATTGTCTGCGATTGCATTACTATCCTAAGACTTGGAAACAGGCTAAAGTTGTGCCGGTATTGAAACTAAATAAACTGCTAACAGTTCACTGTACTATAGGCCGATAAGCCTTTTACCTTCCTTAAGATCCTGGAAAAAGTAATTCAGGAAAAGCTCACAAATTTCATCGACGCAAATAATATTTTACCGCCCCAACAATTTAGTTTCCGCAAAAAACACAATACTACTCAACCACTTATTAGAATCAGAAAGTTAGTAACGTCAAATTTTTGTAACGGAAAATCAACTGGTATGGTATTACTAGATATTAAATCTGCTTTCGACTCGGTTTGGCACAACGGTCTTATTTATTTATTTATTTATTTATTTGTAGTCTATGGATTCGTGATTCTTACAGACCATTCAAAATTTAATAGTAATTAACATTAATTATTAAGAAACAAAATAATTTTAATTTTAACAGAGTTAAGACTTTGAGTGTAATCAACAAATTTATAATACTTGTTAGAATCAGAAAAAATTCTTTTTAATGGATCCCAGTTGGCATAGTTAGCTCTATAGACTTTAATAGACAATGGCAAAAAATTACGTGTAGGACATGAAGGAACATTAAAACAAATATTACTTAGCAAAAATTGACTGGAAACATTTCCTTTTATAAGATTTAGAACAAATGTGACATTTAACATTTTTCTGCGACTTTTAAGCGTCGAAAGTTTTATTAAAGCAAGTCTGCTATTATAAGATGGTAAATTGTGCGTATTCCAATGTAAGCCGCGAAGACAAAAAAGTAAGAACTGTTTCTGAACAGATTCAACAGTATTAATGTGAACATTATAGGTCGGATCCCAAATTATTGAACCATATTCCAGAATTGGTCTGACTAGAGATGTATACAGTTGCTTAGTTATATATGGGTCATTAAACTCCTTTGCCCAGCGTTTTATAAATCCCAAGACAGAACGCGCTTTATTAACTGTGAATGAAATATGTTGAATAAAATTTAATTTAGCATCAAGTAAGATTCCAAGATCTGATACTACATCAACTTTATTTAATATATGACCATTCAAAACATAATTTACTTTTAAATATGATCTACGAAAGAAACACATACTATTGCACTTTTTATGGTTAAGTTCCATAAGATTACTTTTACACCAGGAAGTAAAACGCATCCAAGTCATGTTGCAAGAAAGTATGATCAGCATAGCAATTATAAGTTAAAAAAATGTTGATGTCATCTGCATACATAAGGATATTTGAATACTTTATTACTCTTGGCAAAACATTAATAAACAGAGAAAACATCAATGGCCCAAGATGGCCTGTGGTACACCAGATTTAACATATATTGGCTTAGATGTCTGTTTTTTAAAATATACTTTTGTTTTCTGTTTGACAGGTAAGAAGAAATCCATCTTAAAGAGTTACGTGTAAATACAATCAAATTGAGTTTATTTTAATAGAAGTTTGTGATTGACCTTGTCAAATGCTTTGCTAAAGTCAGTGTATATTACATCTGTTTGTTTTTGTTGAACGAATCCACGATTGACAATAGTTGTCAAATTCAGAAGATTTGTAACTGTTAAGCAACCTTTTGTAAAACCATGTTGAGCAGGCGATAAAATTGATAAGACTTGGTGACAAAGTTGATCAGTAATTATTTTCTCAAAAAGCTTTGGCAATGTACTAAGCTTAGCAATCCCTCTATAATTTTCTATATTTCTTTTGCAGCAAGACTTAAACAAAGGAATTATAAATGAATCCTTCCAAAATGTGGGGAAAACACCATATATAATTGATATTTTAAAAATATATGTTAATGGAGAAGTAAAAGCAGCAGCACATTTAATGAGAAGAGAACTCGGAATTCCATCAGGCCCACATTTGTATGAAAATTTTAATTTATTGAGATAATTAAATATAGTAGTTTCGTCTAATGGTGCAATAGATATATCCAAATTCGATAAAGCAAGAAAAGTATATGAGGAAGTTTCATCATAATGTTTGTTAGAATATGTTGTTGCAAAAAAGTCAGCAAAAAGATTACTAATTGTTAAATCATCATCAGATTCGACACAATCAAGCTTCATAACTGGAGGAAATGATATTGAACGTCGTTTTGAGTTAACGAAATTGTAAAAGGATTTTGGATCGGAACTTAGATTAGTACGATTTCTATTTAAATACTCATAGTAACAAGACTGGTTGAGTAAATTATATTTTGCACGTGCGCAAGAGTATTTGGCAAACTCAATAGAGTCCAGACTTTTTATATATTTTATATAATTTATTCTTTTTATTTTTAAGAGATGATAAGTGCTTTGATCCCCAAGAACGATTTGATTCAACGATTTTAGGAATGCATTGCTCCATATATGAATAAATTTTTTTGTAAAATATATCAATTAAACTATCCACATCTTTAGCGCAACTAATTTTGTTATAGGGCAAAAATATATTAATCCAGTTAGTATTAGTTAACAGTTCGTTCAGCAAATTATAGTTGGTTTTATTGAAGCAAAAAAATTTAGTTTTTGACTTGGTATTTACCTTAAATTAGAGATGTTGACCTTAAATTAGAGATGTTGATTTCAAGTGTAGGATGATGACTATCTTCAGGAAGAGACACAGCATCACGACGATGGACAATAATATCAGAACAGTCATTTACAAAAACTAAATCAAGTAATTTTAGATTGTTGTTTAATATTCCATTCAATTGATAAAGATTAAGATAAAAAATCGAACGTAAGGTCATTGATAACATTGACGGAATAAAAAAACCACCATCCGATGAAAAATTCCAGGAAATTGAAGGCATATTAAAATCTCCAACAGACATTACAGTATCATTCAAGTTAGAGTTATTAATTACATATTTAATCGCTTCAGCATGCTTACGGTACACAATTTCAGATGAATGTGGAGGAATATAAGAGGAACTAATAAATATATTTCTATTACTCAATTTAATTTTGACAGAAATAAACTCAATGTCCAAGTTATAATCCTGTGGTAGAAGTTGTGATGAGAGACGAGTGGAAACAGCTATTCAAACCCCTCTACCTCTTATATACAAAATGATCGGATTAAATTTTCCTCTAGAAATAATTCTTATGATAAAAAGTTTTCTTTCAGAGCGTTCATTTAATGTCTATATTGGCTAAAATTTTTCTACTCAAACATCAATTCCGGCGGGTTGTCGACAGGGATCATGCATTTCGCCAATACTGTATAATATTTATACAACCGACTTTCCTATATTAGACGGCTGTATTACTTCGATTTTTGCTGATGACTCTGCTATTCTGAGTTCGGAAGTACTCTTAACTGATGTTATATCCAGATTACAATCAGCTCTAACTGAAGTTCATTCGTACTTTACAAAATGGAAAATTCTTATAAACCCTCAAAAAATCCAGTCCATATATTTCTCCCGAAGAATTAAAACCTGTTACTTACCTCAACAGCCGATCGTACTGAATAACAATAGCATACCATGAATGGAAAAAGTGAAATACTTAGGCTTAATATTGGACCCTAAACTCAAGTTCAAATACCATATTCCGTACATTTTCAACAAATTAAATAACCTTAAAAGACTATTGTATTCTTTAATTAATAGAAACTCCAAACTCAACATACAAAACAAAAGAATAATTCTCAAATTAATATTCCACGCTATAATGTTCTATGGAGCCCCTGCTTGGTCCACTGTTGCAAAATGTCATACGAAAAAATTACAAATTGTACAAAATAAAATATTAAAAATGATCTACAATTTACGTTGAACTGGTAAATGATAAAATAAATCGTCTCACATTGAACTTCAATGCCAGATGTCTTGCTTCTGATATCAGCTACATCAATGAGATCATCTCATCGTAATTTTATCCTTAGTATTAAGAATTTTATCTAAAACCCCCTAAAAAAATGTTCACAAAGGTTTTTTGAAAATTTTTTCCTTCCATTGATATAATTTACATATACCTGAATATAAAATAATTGTTATTTAATATTTAAGTAGAAAAGGATAAATCTTTCTAAACTCTTTAAGAAAACTTTTATAATTTCATAACCACATATGTTATATGCAAATAAAGGAATTGAATTGAAAAAAAAATAATGAACCCAGATCAAAGAAAATTTTAGAAAAACTTCAATCCAAATTCCCAAAATTTACATATCATAATTTAACAAAACTATGTTCACAATACACAGACATTTTTGGCTTGGAAAATGAAAAATTTCATATACTAATTTTTATATAAAGAAGGGGGTGGTAGACCCAATATATAATATTGAAGCCTTTGATAAAGAGGTTAAGTATAGACTACAATTAGCACACAGGAGAGCCAAATTGTTATTCGAAAGGACAAAACTTAAGCAAAGTGAAATTTATGACAAAATGTCGTGTCCACAAGACATTCACATTAATGACATGGTCCTAGTAGAGAATGCATCTGGATGCAAATTAGACCAGTTATACACAGGACCTTATAAGGTCATTGCAATAGAAGATAAGAATATAGTAATAAGAATAAAAAACAATAAGACCTCTACGATTCACAAAAATAGAGTTAAGTTATAAGGATTAACTATAGTTAGGAGGATCCCCTTAAACTTTTTATCAACTAAAACTCATACATATGTATGTATATATTTGAAACATACAACGTTTAGGTTTTTTAAAAAATTATGCGTAAAAACATATAATAATAAAATGTTTATATGAAAAAAAAATAATATATATATATATTATTAAGAATGTTCTTAGAATTGTCAAGGCAATTATGAAACCATTCATTCGAAAAGGGAGGTAGTATGAATGTATGTGTCAGGAAAGAATGTCAATTATTAAGGCCACTTGAAAATTATATTTTGCTGCATTAAAACAGTGACAAACAAACAATAATGAAATTTAAGAAAGGTCTGATTTAGCAATTCTTTGATTTAGCACTTGACTAGAAAATTACTCGTCATGTGTGGCAATGCACTTAAATGAATGTTGGATATTTGATCAGTGCAATGTGTGGCAATGCACTTAAATGAATGTTGGATATTTGATCAGTGCAATGACACTTGTTTGCCACATGCATTCGTGACGCCCTTTTATTTTGAATATACATATAAATTTAGTTTTTAGTTAGTAATAAGAACAGTCCATTGTAAAACGTTCAAACGACAACAATAAAATAAACAATTATTATAGAAATCTCTAAATAAAATAAACTATTATCATAAATCACTAAATACTAATAACTTTTCACTACCAATATTTGGCAAAGCAACAACAAAATCTTCAAATAGTAAATACTAAAATCTGTAACAAAAGATATGCAACAATAACAAAGAAAGGGGAAATATTTGCTATAAAAGTAACAAAGTGGTATTAATGAGGTAAATATGTTCACAGAATTTTTCAGCTTTACCGTAGCTACAATTTTCCCAAATATTGTTAGCAAAAAATTAGTTATTCTGAAAAAGGTGAAAGCAAATTTTTTCCATAATTATTGCAAAAAAAAGTGCAAGAAGAAATTATTTTTTTGGCATAAGTTGCTAACAAGATTTGTTTGGTAGAGGGTTTTACAACCCTCATACCATAATACCATTACAATTTATCTTCCACAGATTCCATAATCAAGGAATGTGTAACCCTTTATCATTACCTGGTTTACGTTAGGCATTTTATTCACAAGATTTCATGAATTTTGTTGCACGAAACTTTTTTATTTGCTAATTGCAGCGCTATAAAAGAGAATTTTACATAAAATAGGACGTAAAATGAATCTCTGATGCATTTTTGGCATCTTTTTTGATATGAGTTTTTCCTCATTTATTGAAAAAAATGCTTAATGTAAATTAGGTACATCTGTTATATTTGAAAACGATATCCATATTTGTTTTTAGCCACGTAAATTCATTCAACCGTTTGGAAGTTGATCACGATAGCTAGTTACATATATGCAAATGTAATACACAATATAAAAATGGAAAAAAATACACAACTGCACATTTTGATTAAAAGTAACCAAAACGGCAACGCTGCTTGTGTTGTTTTATTTCTTTACTCACTTTTGCATTTACATTTTTAAGTCTTCTTCCATGGTAAAATTATACAAGGTACTTGCACGACTACACGCAAAGAAAAGATATGGTTGTAGAATGGTTGAGAAAACAATATTATGTTCTCCGAAACAAATGTGTGGTCATTGAGAACAACTTATTGTTATTTTAAACATTAGTGGCGTTACGATAAACAAAGTGATGTTTGAATTTAATAATTACATTATTATATTCATAAAAAGTGTGATATGGTAAGAACTTAGCAATATAGTTTTGTTAAAAATGTATGACTACAACATAATTTGTATTATTATATAAAAATAATATGATGTAAATAACAATATAATGTTATCCAAAACAAATCTTTTTCAGAAATATCTTCTGTCAGTTCAGTAGTTCGTTTGTAACCTATCGGTATTGCACACGTAGTGTTAAATAAATTAATAAATAAATGAAGTATAAACAAGAGGATAGATCAATAAAACTATATACACATATATTTCTTTATAAATGCGTGGCTGTATTTCGTGCATACGCACATATACATATGTGTAAGTACACGTGCACATATATACATTTTATTTTAACAATATTATTTTATATTTATTTCGGCTTTAAACGCACAGCTGTTTTAAGCAAAAGATATACCAATATATGGTTAAAAAACAAAATATTTTTATTATATAGAATAATACTATGGTCGTATTTAACAATATTATTATAATATTGGAATATGGTATGGTCAGTCGTAATTATATTTTAGTCACATCTAATAATAGTATTGTCATATTTAACCAAAATCTGATAACTTTGAACAATACTAAGATTAGGTTAAACAAAGTTAATTCTTATTGTAGATAATATTATTATTAACTCAGATAATAATTTTATTAAAACTTTGCTTTTCTATTGACAATAATATGATTTGACTGCAACCATATAATTCATTCATAGTATGTTGCTGTTTGATTATGGTTACCTTAACCATATTTTTTCTTTGCGTGATACAACAAAATTACAGCACCAAAAAACACACGCATTTTGTTGGTAGAAACAAACGGATAATTGCCAGAAACAGATGTATTTTGTTTTTAAAAACAGCAATCACAGGGTAACTAAAGCACAATTGCAGACGTGGCATTCATGCATGACTATAGTCATTCAGTGTTGCCAATATGTGTGTAATACACAGTGTGTAATTTGTATTCTCATGTGTGGTCCATGTAATGAGATTCATGTATAATCTGTGTGTAATTATACTTTGGATTCTATTTTTATTTATTTTGGTTTTAATTTTAACTCACACAAAAGGTGTGTAGTGCAATTTTCTTCAGTTTGTAATTGGAGACACAGCCATGTGCAAATTCATTGGCAACATTGTAATTATTTCATTCACACACATGCAATAACATTTTTGCAGCTTGTAAACAAAGTTTGACAACTTTCTGCATTGTATACATTAACAGGCTGGGCTTGTGTATGTGCCTTGTATAATTTTACCATGTCTTCTTCCTTGGTATCATCTGAAGGCGTCTTAAGTTTTGTGTATTCTGCACGTATGCATGTACTCGTATGTATTTATTAGTGGTATCATTCGAACAAAAAGTATTCGAATATTCGAACAACTTTTTTTAATTTTTGTAGAATATTCAAATATTCGAACAATTTCCTTAATTTCTTTGTATAAAAAGTATTTTACATTTCGTAACCTTTTAGTTTGTTAACAATATGATGTTAAGTAATCAAATTACTCCAAATTATAAATACTCGTGCAAGCATGTTTTTATATGTTCCCTAAACGCATCTTTTGTTTTCCTGCTTTGAAAAGATAATGCCTCCTTAAAAGACCAACCTAAATTACGACGCAAAGCGTAGTCTATGAGACCAACCGAAATAACGCGGCGTCAACGCTTTGCGATTGGAAAATCGAATTTTGACAGCGCGTAAAGAAGTGAAGTTGGCTGCAAAAGTACTGTTGTTTTTGTTAAGTAATGTAACTTTAGCTACTTTCACGTCAATTTATTGTTTTAATTTTTATATCTTATATCTATTTAGAGCTTTTAACTAATCAAAGTGAGTGAACATTACTGTTTCTGGCGCAACGTTAATGCTTTAATTTAGCTTACTCATTCCAGCGTAAAAGCTAAGTTCTAAATTACGTTGCGCTTTGCGTCGTTGGTCTGTAATTGAATCAGAAAGTGTCTTACAATTCCTGGTTAAGAGTTTAAAAAATTGGTTATTGTTACAAATAAATAAATAATATTATTCCTAAGTTTTCCAATAATAACTTTTTAAAATGTGCCACAAAAAGCTAAAAAAATTTACATAAATATTTTGATTTCATGATTATTTTGTAATAAAAATTTTGCAAATAATCTCAAGTAGGATTAAGTATTGGGTGTTTTTTATTGAGGTATAGAACTTTAAGTTGGCATCAACTGGCGGCCATTTTGTCAGCTGTCAAGTGATTAATATTTAGTTTGGTTTGGCATTTCATCATGAACAGGTTGACAAAAGAACAACGCTTGCAAATCGTGTAAATTTATTTCGAAAATAATGGTTCAGTTCGCGAAGTTTACCGCAAGCTCCGTCCATTTTATGGTCGACATAATCGTCCATCAGAGCAATTAATTCGGTTAACCATGGATCGTTTTCGCACTACGTTTACTCTATGTGATAATACGCATCCGCAGAGACGTCGAACAGTGCGCACCGAAGAAACAATTGCCGCTGTAGAGCAAAGTGTTGAAGAGGACCCGAATGAATCGATTCGCCACCGTGCACAGCAATTGGAGCTTTGTCCATCAACTTTATGGAAGATTTTGCGCAAAGATCTTGGCTTGCGACCTTACAAGATCCAGCTTTTGCAAGAATTAAAGCCGCGAGACCATGCAATGCGTCGTGATTTTGGTGTATGGGCCGAAAATGAGATTGATCTCGATGCTGATTTTCATCGCAAAATTTTGTTCAGTGATGAGGCTCATTTTTGGTTGAATGGCTACGTCAACAAGCAAAATTGCCGCATTTGGAGTGAAAAGAATCCACATGAGACCCTTGAGACGCCATTACATCCACAAAAACTGACTGTTTGGTGTGCTCTATGGGCTGGTGGAGTCATTGGGCCATACTTCTTCCGAAATAATGCTGGAGAGTCAGTTACCGTTAATGGAGACCGGTATAGAGCCATGATAACCGACTATTTTGTTCCCGAATTGGATAACATGAATGTGGATGAGTTGTGGTTCCAACAAGACGGCGCTACATGCCACACAGCGCACGTCACAATCGATTTATTGAAGGAAACATTCGATGAGCGCATAATTTCGCGGAATGGACCTGTCAATTGGCCACCAAGATCGTGTGATTTGACACCATTGGATTATTTTCTTTGGGGATATGTGAAGTCGCTCGTCTACGCCAACAAACCAGAAACGTTAGGGGACTTGGAAGCCAACATTCGTGGCGTTATTGCCAACATACGGCCCCATATGCTCGAAAAAGTGGTTGAAAATTGGACCTGTAGAATTGGCTTTATTCGAGCCAGCCACGGCGGCCACATGCCCGAAATCATATTTAAACGTTAATGGCATAAAATTATCCTTCCAATAAAGCCAAATTGATGGACATTAAAACGATTTTCTTGTGTTTTATTTCAATTCGAAGTTCTATACCTCTAAAAAAAACACACTGTATTAGATGAAATTTCTGAAGTAACTGACAATTTTTTATTAGCAGATCTAAAAAATTTTATCAATAAAGTAAGAAATTGAACTAATATAGAAATCGTCAAACATTTTGAAGTTGATATGAATTATTTGAATATCAAAGAAAAGAACACACAAACTGGATATGCTTTTTAATCCTTTTTTTAACGATATCACTAACATCAACAATTTCCGAAAGACATTTTCTTTTATCAAAAGTAAAAAAAGAACCGTCTACAAGCTAAAAAGTTTGATTATCTGCTGTTTTTAAATTACTATTTTAGAAGAAATCAATGACATTAAAAATTTTTGTAAATGTGTATAAAAAAGTAAGTTTTTTAACTAATTTCCTTTCGGTTCTTAATAATATTTCTGAGTTTGTTTTTCTTTTATAATGAATTATTTTTTGTTTGTTAATAAAGAAATTTAACTCATAGTAAAACTTATTAAGCTTTTTTGAAATTATTCGAATAAATTTTTTTATTCTTTGTTCGTTCGAATATTCGAACAAAAGTTCAAAATTATTCGTCCGTTCGAACAAAAAAAAATCATAAACTTTCATTCTAACAAATATAAAACACGAATAATTAACAATACTAGTATTTATGTAAGCGTTAGTTTCATGAATGGATGGCTAGCTGGCTGGCTGGCTGGTTAATGATGTTAGAGGTGTAAAAAATTACTTGAAATTGGGATATTAGTAGACTAAAATTGAGTTGGTTATTTATTGTCTTGGTATAAAAAATAAAAATTCAATTTAACCGAAAAAAATTAATAAAAAATATTCGCGGTTTATGTGATCATGATATAAAAAGAAATTAATTTAATCAAAATTACATTGAATGAAAAGTTAGCTTTTATGCATACGGAGGTCCATAAAAGTAGACATGGTCTTAATTTCACTGAATTATAGAGCATCTCATTTTTGAAAGAGCTAAAAAAAATTGGATGTCAAGATTCATTAAATATTAAAATATTCAACATGCAAAAACCCCATTGAATTGCAATCTTCGATTGAGGATTAAGCGACTCAGTCAAGCTGATAGACGTTGACATTTACATTTTCCGCGAAAACGGCAATGATTTATTAATTTCCCTAGAATTCCCGCCAGTACAAAGGTAATGGGGACCTGAGTCCAAGTTTGGGAATTCAAAACAGGGGAAAAACAAAAATGGTGGCAACCCTGTTGCATATGGATGGATTTTGGGGATTTTCATGCTGGCTATGTGTGTGTGTGTGAGTTTGATTCTTTGTTTTTGTGTATGTATGTAGGTATGTATATACTTGTGTGTGTAGCTTTTGTTGTTATTGTAGAGAAACGTTGTTGCTTCATGGATGGATGTATCTGTGAGGGTTTGTATATGTGTATGTACGTGTGTGTGTGCATATGTGTGCGTTTTTGTATTTACTTGCATGTTTGCCAGTATCCACTACTTTTGTTGTAGTGAGAGACAAACATTATACCATGTAGGAAATGTTGATGTTGAAAATATACTGACTCCCTTTTGACTTTATAACCAGTACTACTCTACAATTATTCCTCATGCAATGCTTTGTGGTATAGACATACTGAATACTTAGTTCTTATGGGAAAATACTGGTACATTTCTATAATTTACATACATACAAATGTATGTATATTGTAAAGTTGTTTTCTCTCTTTCTTTTATACTGACGGATAGAAGAAAACTTATTATACTACAATTGTCACTAGAATTTTAGTGTTGACACAAAGTGTTGACACTTGGTCCCAGTCTGACTGCAGGGTATTAACAAGGGATCTGTGTTTGGGTGTATGTAGTGATCGTTATTTGATTGACTTTGGTTTGCTCCTCTGAGTTTTCGTTGCTTTGCGTATGTATGATTATTATTGTATGTATATATTTATTTTTGGGGTCTCTGGGGAAATAATCTAAAATCTGTAGGTAGTGGCAACCCTGATAGATGTTTGGAATGGAGGGGGATAGGGCATGCATTCTGCTCATTCTCATGTAACGTATATAAGTAGAAAAAATTATGTAGATTGTCATCAGTTACTTTGATACCTCAACAAGTCACTACCTATTTTCCAAACCAAATTTTTAAAGTGTTTGAAAACAATAAAAAAAACTACGAAAGTGTTAAAACTAATTTTTGTTTGATAAACAAGTTTATAGTGTATAAAGAAAAAAAAAATTAATTAAATAAATTGTTTATAAATAAAATAATTAAATAAATTATAAACAAATAAATAAATAATAAAAATATTATAAGTGAAATTTATTTGCTGGTGGTTAACCGATGTCTATATTTGTCAATTCTCAAATAGTTTATGAAAGTCTGTGCATAAGATAAGAGGTTTGTGACTGATCAAAATGTGTGGTTGAAGTCTACTGACGTTTTGTTAAAGCAACAATGAAATGCATATAGACACCGCTTAACCACCAGCAAATAAATTTCACTTATAATATAATTATGACAATATGTCGAATGGTAAATCTCTTGAATAATAAAAATAATTAAATAAAATGAATACCGCAAGTTGTCCCATCTGCAATAAAGTCTTTATAACTCAAACAAAAGTAAATAAGCATATAGAAACGCACACCTATGCTAGCCAGTCGAAGGCTATATTGGGAACTAGTAAGCTAAATATTAAAAACAAATATTGTGAGGATTGTGATGAGATGATTCCATCAAATGGTTCTATAGCTCACGTGAGAACCATAAAACACAAAAACAGCTGTCAGCAAAAACAGATTAACGATTTTCTCACTAGAGGAATAAGTAACTTCAATGGGAGGATCGAGACATATATTCTCCTCAACAAAAATGTGGGTGTCTTGTTTCCAGAGGAGTTTCTCGCATCTGCATAGAGCTCCATAGTAAAACAGCTTAATGAACGTAGTAGGATACATACTACGTTTAAATTTAATATGGAGCTCACATGTGATTATATGAAAATGGTGAATGATGAGATGAATGTTAGCCAACTTGAACACATCTCAAAGATGATGTTGGTGACCATCTCTAATAACATAGACATGTACAAAAAACAGACTGATGAGCTTAGAGCCAAAATGGAAGAATTTCCAGAGAGGGATAGCGGATGGACCTTGATTTCAATAAATTCCCTTGAAGTTAATATAAACAAGGGGTCCATAATAAGAGGATCGAAATTTATCCCCCTCCCAAAAAATATTGCAGCCAAGCATGCATGCATAAATATCCAGAACTCTGATGTTTATTGCTTTAAATGGTGTCTCATTGCGGCTTTGAATGTAAATAGCGGTCTGAATCCTAAACAACGAAAAAATGTAGAAATTACAATATTACAAATATTTCTGATGTATTGTATTAAATTTTTAAGGCCTAGAGTTTCCACTCCCATTGAAGCAGATAAAACAATTAGAGAATCAAAATGATGTGAGCATAAATATATTTGGTCATAATGTAACACCACTTATAGGACCGTACTATGTAACGAAAAATGAAAACTTCCACTATGTGCTCATCAAAGATATATCAAAGTAGGTTTCATCTGTGTATTTATTAATTTTTTTTTTTACATTTCACTTCTTATTGTTATATTTATTTACATATTATTTTATTTCGCTATCTTCTTCAGACTTCTTCGTTCCAACATGACATCACACAGAAGTAAGATCCTGATTTGGAACACCTGCCTATATCATATACATGATGATGTGTATATTCATCATAAAAATATTTGCGGAAAAAAAGTCATCAGAATGCCCGGAGGTGAAACTATTATCAAGTTTAACAACTACTACAAACAGTTGGATGCAACATTTGTAATCTACGCGGACTTTGAGTCTATTTTGGAAAAAGTTGATGATGCTGTAGGTAGAAGTACCACAAATGTACAGAAACATCGTGCTTGTGCATTCGGCTATTTTATTAATTGTAGCTTTAATAGAGAAAATAATCTATATCGAAATTATTTTGGCGAAGATTCGGCGAATATAAAAAAATAGTTGAAGATTGTACAGATATTTACCTTAATTATTTACTTAAAGTTAAGAAAATGTTCATGACTCTAGTAGAAATAGCTCAATATAATAACGCACAAAATTGTCATATATGTAAGAAAATTTTATATAACGATAAAGTTAGAGATCATTGTCATCTTACGGGTAATTATCGTGGGGTAGCTTATAGCGAATGCAATTTGAATTATAAAATACTCAGTTCATACCGGTTATCTTTCATAATCTTTCTGCATATGATATGCACCTATTTTCCAAGGAACTTTCTAGTATAAAAAATTTCACAATAAAAGTGATTCCCCAGAACACAGAGCGTTATATTTCTCTTTCAATTTTATTCAAGTTAGATGCAAAACATGGATTCGAGATAAGATTTATAGACTCATTTAGATATATGGCTTCAAGTTTAGATACTTTAACGAAAAATCTTGATAGCAATGATTTCAATACTGTTCGATCATGTTTCGTTGATGAAGATCATTTCAACCTGATTAGAAGAAAGGGTGTATTTCCATACTCTTACATGGATTCCATGACAAAGTTTAAGGAAACTAAACTTCCTAGTAGAGAACAGTTCATCAATATTCTAACGAATGAAGAATGTGATGTAGTCGAGTATGAAGATGCTCAAAAAATATGGAGGGAGTTTAACTGTAAAACCCTCCTTGACTATACCGAGCTCTTCTTAAAGACAGATGTTCTTCTTCTAACCGACGTGTTTCAAAATTTTAGAAAAATTTGTAAAGGTATATACGATTTGGACCCCTGTCACTATTATACAGCACCAGGCTTATCTTGGGATGCAATGTTGAAAACCACACAAGTTTCACTGGAACAGTTCACTGATTCTGAAATGTACATGTTTATGCAAAACGGAATTAGAGGTGGACTAGTTCAATATTCGCAAAGATATTCAAAAGCGAATAATAAGTATTTGGAAGATTTTGATAAAGAAAAGCCTTCAGAATTTCTTGTATACTTAGACGCAAATAAGCTTTACGGTGGGGTGATGTCCGAATATTTTCCTTGCGGAGAATTTGAGTGGATATGTGATACTGATTTTGATGTTACAAAAATTTCTGATACTGCAGAGTATGGGTACATTTTGGAAGCGGATATAGATTATCCCGATTTGTCCCCAAAATAAGCCCGTGGGGGGATTCAAAATCAAAAAATTAGTTGCAGACTTACACTCATAAACTAATTACACCATACAGTATAGAGTTTTAAAACGAGGCATTTCAAATGGCCTCATCTGAAAATCAGACCAGCTACCTGATATAGTAGCTGATAGCCTGATCTGATACCTGATAACCTGATCTGATATTTGCTGATAACAAACATGGATGTGAAAGTCTTAAAGCAGTTGGTGTCGACAAGAAATGTATTGAAAAAAAACTTCGTAGTATAAAAACTGGTGAAGTAGATACACGTGAACAACTGAGAGATACATTTAAACTTATAACAGAACCTCTCAAAGAATTCATAAATAGCTTTAAAAAATATTGAAAGAATTCCCAAGAAAGAGGAAAGTAAAATCAAGAAAGCAGTTGAAAATAATAAAAGTTTAAAGCCTCAGAAACTCGATATGCTTTTCAAAAACACTTTAACGAGCCAATGCAGGATTAAGGGATATATCTAAAATTAATACTAAAAAAATAATAATAATTTAAACAAAAATTTGCAAATAAGCAAAAACAAAATTTTTTCATCCAACTAAGTACAGCAAGTAGAGAAACAAAACACATATAAAAATGTAGACATTTATAATAAAAATTTCTATTTATTAAATTTAAGTTGAAATAAAAACCATTTACATATTTCATTCTTTTTTCAATATTTTGATTTAAATTTTTTTTTAAAAATCTTATTACTAATACAAATTTAACTTCATGTATAAATAACAATATAAAAAGTACGTTAATCTAATATTTGTTTGCTATAATGAATTATTAAAAAAATAAAAAAAAAATGAATAAATAATAAATTAATTAATAAACAAATAAATAAATAATAAATAAACTAATAAATAATTTAAGGAATAAAATAATTAAATAAATAAATTAATAAATAATTAAAGAGATAAATTAATAAATAAAATACAATTAGTACAAAATTAAATTTTCGCTGTCATCTAACATGTAATTTAGTGGGAATCATTCTATTCTACATCTATTGCTTCATTGTTTCGATCTATGTAATGTCCCCAAGCACGCATATTTATTTTATCTTTCAATATATTTCTTTTATCATCAGAAAAGCTAAGTGCTATTTTAGTTTTTAAGTATATAGCTGATTTGTTTTAGACCTAAACAAAAACATTTCATCTGAGATAATTTTGGATTCAAATAAGCATTTTTTGTAATCATTAATGGCCAACTTTTAAATTACAGAATTTTTTAACCCTTTTGATTTTTTAACATCTTGCGAGCGAAGAGTCGACAGAGAATACATTTTTGCTCTTGAACCAACAAACTCTGTCATTACAAAGGGGATTTGTTTTCATCTTACATCATTCCCAAAACTTTCTTATTGAGTAGCGGCAAACGAAGGTCTTTAGGATATTCTGACGTATCAAAATTCAACCTAATATCATTACGGATGTCATCATAAAAATCATCAGTTTTAATTGAATAAATAAAGGAGTCAGTATCCGTATAGTTAAGAGAAACTTTCTCTCCAAATTTAGGCTTCATGAAGCCATAATGGAAGTCATACATTCTCCACTTGGATAACTCCAATACTATAAAACCAACATATATGAGTTTATCATATAGTAGTTCCATTTTTTCTAACTCTACCGCATACATATCATCAGAAAATTTTGTCAAATGCTTAAAATTTGGTCTCGCAATTAATGCTCTCAGACCCAAATGATTCCTGTTTGTTGTTTCCCAGGATGAAGTAATTCTTCATCCATTTCCATTGTCTTCCCATAAACAGCATTGTTTAAAAGTTTGAAAAAATCTTTTTCAAAGTTATTTTTAGCATTTGTCCTATGGAATGTGTTTAAGTCAACATATATTTTAAGCCAACGTAATTGCTTAAATCTGAGACTTCTATGGATTTGTTTTAAGATGGGACCATTTGAAATGCTTTGCTTTAAAACTATATAATGTATGGTGTAATTATTATTTGAGTGTAAGTCTGCAACTAATTTTTTGATTTTGGATCCCCCCACGGGCTTATTTTGGGGACAAAATGGCAAATCATTATGTAGATCATGCACCGAATCGGGATAATCTATATCCACTTCCAAAATGTACCCATACTCTGCAGTATCAGAAATTTTTGTAACATCAAAATCAGTATTACATATCTACTCAAATTCTCCGCAAAGAAAATATTCGGACATCGCCCCACCGTAAAGCTTATTTGCGTCTAAGTATACAAGAAATTCTGAAGGCTTTTCTTTATCAAAATCTTCCAAATACTTATTATTCGCTTTTGAATATCTTTGCGAACATTGAACTAGTCCACCTCTAATTCCGTTTTGCATAAACATGTACATTTCAGAATCAGTGAACTGTTCCAGTGAAACTTGTGTGGTTTTCAACATTGCATCCCAAGATAAGCCTGGTGCTGTATAATAGTGACAGGGGTCCAAATCGTATATACCATTACGAATTTTCATGAAATTTTGAAACAGGTCGGTTAGAAGAAGAACATCTGTCTTTAAGAAGAGCTCGGTATAGTCAAGGAGGGGTTTACAGTTAAACTCCCTCCATATTTTTTGAGCATCTTCATACTCGACTACATCACATTCTTCATTCGTTAGAATATTGAAGAACTCTTCTCTACTAGGAAGTTTAGTTTCCTTAAACTTTGTCATGGAATCCATGTAAGAGTTTGGAAATACACCCTTTCTTCTAATCAGGTTGAAATGATCTTTATCAACGAAACATGATCGAACAGTATTGAAATCATTGCTATCAAGATTTTTCGTTAAAGTATCTAAACTTGAACCCATAAACCTAAATGAGTCTATAAATCTTATCTCGAATCCATGTTTTGCATCTAACTTGATGAAAATTTAAAGAGAAATATAACGCTCTGTGTTCTGGGGAATCACTTTTATTGTGGCATTTTTTATACTAGAAAGTTCTTTGGAATATAAGTGCATATCATATGCAGAAAGATTATGAAAGATAACCGGTATGTACTGAGTGTTTTATAATTCAAATTGCATTCGCTATGAGCTACCCCACGATAATTACCCGTAAGATGACAATGATCTCTAACTTTATCGTTATATAAAATTTTCTTACATATATGACAATTTTGTGCGTTATTATATTGAGCTATTTCTACTAGAGTCATGAACATTTTCTTAACTTTAAGAAAATAATTAAGGTAAATATCTGTACAATCTTCAACTATTTTTTTATATTCGCCGAATCTTCGCCAAAATAATTTCGATATAGATTATTTTCTCTATTAAAGCTACAATTAATAAAATAGCCGAATGCACAAGCACGATGTTTCTGTACATTTGTGGTACTTCTACCTACAGCATCATCAACTTTTTCCAAAATAGACTCAAAGTCCGCGTAGATTACAAATGATGCATCCAACTGTTTGTAGTAGTTCTTAAACTTGATAATAGTTTCACCTCCGGGCATTCTGATGACTTTTTTGCCGCAAATATTTTTATGATGAATATACACATCATCATGTATATGATATAGGCAGGTGTTGCAAATCAGGATTTAGTCTGAAGAAGATAGCGAAATAAAATAATATGTAAATAAATATAACAATAAGAAGTAAAATGTAAAAAAAAAAATTAATAAATACACAGATGAAACCTACTTTGATATATCTTTGATGAGCACATAGTGGAAGTTTTCATTTTTCGTTACATAGTACGGTCCTATAAGTGGTGTTACATTATGACCAAATATATTTATGCTCACATCATTTTGATTCTCTAATTGTTTTATCTGCTTCAATGGGAGTGGAAACTCTAGGCCTTAAAAATTTAATACAATACATCAGAAATATTTGTAATATTGTAATTTCTACATTTTTTTCGTTGTTTAGGATTCAGAGCGCTATTTACATTCAACGCCGCAATGAGACACCATTTAAAGCAATAAACATCAGAGTTCTGGATATTTATGCATGCATGCTTGGCTGCAATATTTTTTGGGAGGGGGATAAATTTCGATCCTCTTATTATGGACCCCTTGTTTATATTAACTTCAAGGGAATTTATTGAAATCAAGGTCCATCCGCTATCCCTCTCTGGAAATTCTTCCATTTCGCTCTAAGCTCATCAGTCTGTTTTTTGTACATGTCTATGTTATTAGAGATGGTCACCAACATCATCTTTGAGATTTGTACAAGTTGGCTAACATTCATCTCATCATTCACCATTTTCATATAATCACATGTGAGCTCCATATTAAATTTAAACGTAGTATGTATCCTACTACGTTCATTAAGTTGTTTTACTATGGAGCTCTATGCAGATGCGAGAAACTCCTCTGGAAACAAGACACCCACATTTTTGTTTAGGAGAATATATGTCTCGATCCTCCCATTGAAGTTACTTATTCCTCTAGTGAGAAAATCGTTAATCTGTTTTTGCTGACAGCTGTTTTTGTGTTTTATGGTTCTCACGTGAGCTATAGAACCATTTGATGGAATCATCTCATCACAATCCTCACAATATTTGTTTTTAATATTTAGCTTACTAGTTCCCAATATAGCCTTCGACTGGCTAGCATAGGTGTGCGTTTCTATATGCTTATTTACTTTTGTTTGAGTTATAAAGACTTTATTGCAGATGGGACAACTTGCGGTATTCATTTTATTTAATTATTTTTATTATTCAAGAGATTTACCATTCGACATATTGTCATAATTATATTATAAGTGAAATTTATTTGCTGGTGGTTAAGCGGTGTCTATATGCATTTCATTGTTGCTTTAACAAAACGTCAGTAGACTTCAACCACACATTTTGATCAGTCACAAACCTCTTATCTTATGCACAGACTTTCATAAACTATTTGAGAATTGACAAATATAGACATCGGTTAACCACCAGCAAATAAATTTCACTTATAATATTTTTATTATTTATTTATTTGTTTATAATTTATTTAATTATTTTATTTATAAACAATTTATTTAATTAATTTTTTTTTCTTTATACACTATAAACTTGTTTATCAAACAAAAATTAGTTTTAACACTTTCGTAGTTTTTTTTTATTGTTTTCAAACACTTTAAAAATTTGGTTTGGAAAATAGGTAGTGACTTGTTGAGGTATCAAAGTAACTGATGACAATCTACATAATTTTTTCTACTTATATACGTTACATGAAAATGAGAAGAATGCATTCCATATCCTCCTCCATTCCAAACATCTATCAGGGTTGCCACTACCTACAGCTTTTAGATTATTTCCCCAGAGACCCCAAAAATAAATATATACATACAATAATAATCATACATACGCAAAGCAACGAAAACTCAGAGGAGCAAACCAAACTCAGACAAATAACGATCACTACATACACACAAACGCACAGATCCCTGGTCACTACCGTGCAGTCAGACTGGGACCAAGTGCCTTTGTGTCAACACTAAAATGCTAGTGACAATTGTAGTATAATAAGTTTTCTTCTATCCGTCAGTATAAAAGAAATAGAGAAAACAACTTGACAATATACATACATTTATGTGTATGTAAATTATAGAAATATACCAGTAACTAACTGTCTGGTTGGTATATCTCCATTTTCCCATAAGAACTAAGTATTTACTATGTCTATACCACGAAGCATTGCATGAGGAATAATTATAGAGTAGTACTGGTTACAAAGTCAAAAGGGAGTCAGTACATTTTCAACATCAACATTTCCTACAGGGTATAATGTTTGTCTCTCACTACAACAAAAGTAGTGGATACTGGCAAACATGCAAGTAAATCATAGATGTTCAGCCCATACAACAATTGTTTGAAAAAAATTCATACACATTTGTTACGCTCTTTTAAAAACTCATTCATTCATCGTTGAGCAAGCGATGAAAACACATGCGTCGGAGTATCGTCATTTTTTTCAGGAATTTATTAAGCATTGTTGTTGGTGTTTGTTGAACAAAGCACAGTAAACACACACGATTCAATTACAATTGAACACACAAAAAACAAAGTAAAAAAAGTAAAAGCTACACGTCTACGAAATGAGATGTGAACGGTATTTTATGATAAATGATGCTTTTCATAACATTCAATGCCTTTTATGCTACAAAATATTTAAGGCTGGAAATGAAAACGTTTTGAAAAGACATTTTTATTCATATCATTATGAAATTTGTTTCAGGTGTTTGCCAATATGTTTGGGAGTTAGGTTGCGAGAGCGAGCGCTAATACATCTCATTTTTATTTTTGATCATCTTTGAAGTAAATCATGGCTGTCCATTTCACCAAACAATTGTTTAGAAGTCACTCATCATTTTATTTTATGCTCTTTAATTTAGTCGTTCATGAGACAGTAACGAGTGAACATGCGTAGCGGCTGTATTGAGATTTTTCAAATACAGTGCGTAAAGTATATGATGGACCTAAGAAAATACTTTTGGATATATAATGTTTTTGATAATGCCCAATGTTTTTATGTTATTAAACATATAAGAGGCATTATAAAATGTTATTTAGAAGCATTATTATTCCTTTAATATCAATATGATTAGGTATAATGATGAGGAAAAATTAAAAGTGGGAAAAAATAATGAAAGAAAATTGGATTTTAGTTTAAAAAATGAAATTTTAAGCGTAGTGCCCTTATACATTGATACATAAAGTAGACCGCTTACCGATGGGGTTTTTATTAAGGAATCTACTATTTATTTGATAAAGTCGGAAAATTTTCAATATATTTTGTTTTTAAAAGTTAAATTTTAAAACAGCAAAATGTATTGAAAACTTTATCATTTTACATAGTCAACAAATAGCCATCTCAGTGCGAACTGCACTCTATTTTCTTTTTGATAAACAAAACAATTAGTTTTAATTAAATTTTAAATAAAGTATTTGTGCTTACTTATCGTAAGCACACTGTACTTCAAATTCTCTCACCAATACAGCTGCAAAACATTTTTGGACATCATTGAAGTAAATATAGAAACGCTCACATATGCACACACACACATACATACACATATAAAAACCCTCAAGGATATATCCATCCATGTAAGCACAACGTTTCTCTACAATAACAACAAAAGCTACACACACAAGCATATCCATACCTACATACATACACATAAACAAAGAATCAAACTCACACACACATACATAGCCAGCATGAAAATCCCCAAAATACCTCCATTTGCAACAGGGTTACCACCATTTTTGTTTTGTTCCCGGTTTTGAATTCCCAAACTTGGACTCAGGTCCCAATTACCTATATACTCCCGCCCAGTACATACTATATAATATATTATTTAGTTTATTAAGTGTTTTTATAGGAATTGTTACAATTTAATTTTAATTATTTTTTTCGAACTTCATTTGTTTCGATATTTATGATCTGATCAGGTTAAAGTTCGTATCGCTTTGTAAGCCAAATTACATGTGATAATTATTAATGAACAAATAGCACCAAAGTTAGTTGTAAATATTCTGACAAACTAGCTGTTTTCGAAGGCCACTAAACCTTCATCATCAGCGTTCTTTTTTGTTTGGTCCACTGTGTGTGGTGTCAGTTGATGTAGATTTCTGCTTTATATACTCAGACATTATTGCAAATGGAATATGTGAATTGTTTTCATTCATCGTATTACGATTCGCTGAAAGCTTTTTTGTAATGAAACCCCATTTTTACCATCTCTAAATTTACAACAGTCTTACCATAGCCAAGGGCCTGTGGCAAAAAACTAAATAAAAATATACTTAAGTATCAAACCAGAAAATTTGTCTTAAATAGAACAAAAAAATAAGCAAATTAAGTAACATGTGCCTAGTTAGTAAAGAACAAACGACAATGGCAAGACTGTTGTAAATTTAGAGAAGTGATACGAACTTTAGCCCGATCATATCATAAAAATAGTTACAATTTAAGTTTAACATTTGTTAACGCACTAATAATCCCAAATTATAATTTTAATTATTCGGTAATATATTTTTGTTTTATTAAAACTACATTGAAATTGATTGTTGAGGGGTTAAGCTGGATTCTATGCGTATTTCACTGTTACTAATGCAGGTCATCAGGGAACCCTTACCCAAAACTTTTTTTAGAGAACTAGAGTTGTTATGTTAAACTTTCATTTCAACAAACTTTCATTTCAAAGTTGAAACAAGAACTCAATAATCAACATGTTTTTTATTTTCCTACTTTACCATTGCTGCATTGACTGACTTTTTTTCAGCTCGAATTGTAGTTCTAAGTATGTAAAGAAAAGAAATGTAAATAACAACAACAGCTATTCAAGAATAGAGTGTTGCCACACAAGTATTTTTTGACCAGGTGTAGTCAAGTTAATAATTAGTGTTTTTATGGGAATTGTTACAATATTCTTAGAAATGTTTTTGTGACGGACTACACACGACCTATGCTTTCACATCGGAAGTAGCATCGTGGTTTTCAATGGAAATCAGTTAGAGCACACTCATATGCACCATGTAATTCAATAGGAGGAAAGTAACTAGCAGATAATTCTGATGAGTTAGAGCTCAGAATAAGTGTTATTGACATTATAACTGTATGATTACAAATAAATAAAGTTTAGTACAACATATGGTTTATAAGTATGATTTACATATTTATTTCATTTTCTTATTTTAAAATTAACATTAGTTTCGTAATATTACTGCTATTGTTGTTGATGGTGGTGTTCAGCTATAATATTTCATCCTTACTTGTCCAAGAATTGTGTTGATTAGAAAATACCAGCCATTTAACGTTTATCTAGTTTTCAAAACTTCTTCAGTATAGCAGCCACCTTTAATAGGATTCCCAAGATAATCTTCTAATATGAATGTTATAGGATTTGTATTTTGAAATCTTGTAATTGTGAAAATTTCTGTGGTCTGTGTATGTATGTATGCTTATATTTGCTTATGCGTACATGATCTCCAACATTAAATTTCGACATTTTGTACATCTTCAAATGACTGTATACTTTATTTAGTAGCTTTTCCCCATTTGTTGAGTTCACTTTAATCGGAGACATTTTAATGGTGCAATGAACTTTTCTATTGTATGCATTAAGTAAATCTTTGTATATATCAATACAGTTATGTGAGCCATTAAAGCTAAATTCTTTCCACATCATTCCTTTCAATATTCTGTTAAATCGTTCTACTATTTATGCTTTCATAGTGCTACATGTTGAGTAGTGATTAATGTTTTTCAAAGTGTTTGTTGAAAAGTTCTTTACCATCATCTGTTTGTACTCGTCCCATTTGATAAATATTTTCCATTGCCTTGGTTGTGTCGAGTGCAGTTTTTGTTTTTAGTGGTACTGTCCATGCAAATTGGAAAATGTGTCAATTATAGTTAAGAAAAATCGATTATTTCTGTTTTCTTTAGAATAGTTTCCCATTTCAACTAAATCAGCTTGCCAAAGATCATCTATTCCTTTCATTACGACTTTACGACGCATAAAAACTTTTCGAAATTACTTATGGATTTCGTTTACTAAATTTCTTTTTGAAGACATTACGTTGTTTTACAGATTTTTTGGAGAGTGTTGTGATCTACTTGACGCACTTTCAGATATTGATACGAACATGTAATTTTCCAATCTATAAATTTTCTCATTAAGCTGTTCAATTTGTTCTTCAAAAGATGATTTAATTTTTAGAATGTCTTTTTGAATTTTATAATTTTCTTCTATATCTAATTTATTTCGCGTTGTAGCTCCTCAATTTGCATTTGAATATCTTCTCGAATTATAGTATTATCTTCCTTAAAGTATGTTAATAATTTCTCTTCTAATTTTTCGATTTGAGTTTGCAGAAACAACTTATTGATAACATCGTTTTCCTCCAGAGCTTTTGCAACATTTTTGATCCTTTTGTTTTGGACATCAATGTTGTTGTTAGTATTCACAAAGAACCCCAGTAGTTTTAGGTGCATTTTTCAAAAAAATTATGTTGCTAGTATCGTTTAAATATTGTCCAAATTTATCAAAAGATATACTTTATATACATATGTATATATTTATTAAAGTTAATGTATTATATTTGCTTCACGTAGTTCTTCAATAATTGATACAATCTCGTTATTGTGATTAGTATGAGCTGCAGCTTGTGATGTAAGCAGTAGTCGAAGACGATCTACTAACTCATTTGGATCGTCCCAGTTTATATAGTTTGGATTATGGGCGTTAAATTGCATGAATCCGTCACCTAAATAGCTACCTTTTGGCTTAGATCCTGTTGATTCGGATAAATTCTTCTGATTTTTTTCGCGCCCTTGATTTGACCATCAGGTTTATAGTCTCTTCTATATGCATTAGTAGTAGTTAAAATCTTTAGTAGTAGTTAAAAGATTTCGAGTTCAAATTTATTACAGTTTTTGAGTGTTTTATGAAACATTAGAGAAACTAGTACGGGTGCTAAAGCCCATATTTGACCACCAACTTGTATTTTATCATCATTCAATTTGAGGTTACTATTGCCAAATTTCCATTCATTATTGAAATCTTTACGTGGACCATAGCTTATACCTAATTCATTTCTCGCTTCCAAGACTGATAAGTCAGTATAAGTCTCATCGGTGTTGGAAGCCTATGAGTAGAAATCATCTTCAGCATCGTCATCATCATTCTCATTATTAGCATCATTAAAGAAGATGGTATTAACAAATATTGTTGCTTCTGCAAGTTTATTTGGTGTACTTGTCTCTATCTTGACTGATGGCTTCTGAGGCTTTAAACTTGTATTATTTCCAACTTCTGTCTTCATTTTACTTTCTTCTTTTATAGGAATTCTTTCAATATTTTTAGAACTGTTTATGAATTTTTTCAGAGGTTCTATTGTAGGTTTAAATGTATCTCTTAGTTGTTCACGTGTATCTAGTTCTCCACTTTTTATACTACGAATATTTTTCTTCAAGACATTTCTTGTCGACACCAACTGCTTTAGGACTTTTTCATCCATGTTTGCTAACAGCAAATAGTAGATCAGCTATCAGCTTTTATATCAGCTTATCAGGTATCAGCTATTACATCAGCTATTCAGGTATCAGATCATCTTATCAGATATCAGATCAGGTTATCAGGTACATGGTCTGGCTTTCAGATTAGATTATGAGCTATCAGATCAGGTTATGAGATACCTGGTCTAGTTTTCAGATCAGGTTATCAGGTACCTGGTCTGGTTTTCAGATCAGGTCATCAGCAATCAGATCAGGTTATCAGGTACCTGATCTGGTTTTTAGATCAGGTTATCAGGTACCTGATATGGTTTTTAGGTCAGCTTATCTGGTATCAGATAAGCTTATTAGGTAGCTGATCTTGTTTTCATTTCAGCTTATCAGGTGTCAGATCGGGTTATCAGCTAGCTGGTCTGGTTTTCAGATCATCTTATCAGGTATCAAATCAGGTTATCAGTGCACATGTTCTGTAAATGAAAAGTGTGAAACAAAATATTCCATCGTTTCTCGAAAAGTGAGAAAAAAGTGTGTCTGTAAGTCATGTCGAAAACCATCAAAAGAGATTACGTCGTTACGTTAGAAATGTCAAAATGTAATAGTCGAAGCCGACGTGACATTGCAGACGTTGTGAACGCTTACCACAAATGTCGTGGACGGCGACCAAAATTTACTAAAATTGAAAAATTTTCGACGACGGCGGCGAAAATATAACAGACGGCTGTACGAAATAATGTATAGTGCGACTTTAATGTTTGTTGTTTAGAATATGTTTATTGTTTACTAAATATTTTCCAATAATACAAAAAATAAAAATAGCTTTGTGGTGTAATTAAGTGATTGTTAAAACAAAATTGTTGAAGTGGTGCATATAAAGAGTTAATGCCATCAAATTGTCTTGAGTTCTCGCTGAACCTTCATAGTGAACAGACGTCTTAGCGGAGTTTTTTTTCCATATACATACATATTAAACAAACAAAAAATCATAAAAAAATATTCGTAATACATAATAACCGTAATACATACATATTAACTTTGATAAATAAGCAAAGCAAATATTGCTGATATTATTTTTACATAGCAAGAAACAAAAAACAAAAAAAACCGCAAACAAAGTGCCCTTGAGGAATACTCTACATGAGTACCTCAAAAACAAAAAATTGTGAAGTGAGTTCAAACGGCAGAAATGCATATTTTACTGTGAGTTCTGAAGCTCTCAATGTTAACAATAAAAATAAAAAATCTGATGATAGTCTTTTTCTAACGGCAAAGCCACTTTTTCGTCAGCGATCAACTTCGCTTTGTCCAATGCCAACTAGTGATTCGTTAACATTACAATTGCCTAGTATTTCTTCATTCAAGTCAGCGATATCATCCGCTCCGGGCTCGTGTTCATCACTAAACCAAGTTATCACTACAGATAACAGTAACTCAAAACCAAAGGTACAAGTAGGAATGGACAGATATATAGCCGTGGTAAAGCGTGGGCGAAGCCCAAATTCTTCTAAAATTTCATCAGCTCCAAAGATGTCTGAGATAACAGTCCATCTTCTACCAATCGTCAAAATCGTTTTTCATTATTGCAAGACAAAAACGACAAGCCCGCTACATCATCGCAAAAGTCTTTTAAGCCACCACCTATTTATTTGAGAGAAAAAAATTCTAACGCGCTTCTAAAAAAACTACTGTCGACCATTGGAGAAAATACTTTTCACATCGTTCCAATTAAACGAGGTAATATTGATGAAACTAAAATCCAAATATATGATGAAAATGATTTTCGAACAATTGTTAGTGAATTCGAAAAAAATAAAACAAATTTTTACACATACCAACTTAAGAGTGCTAAAGGCCTACAGATAGTATTAAAGGGCATAGATTCATATGTTGAGCCCGAAGAAGTGAAGTGTGCACTTGTCGACCAAGGATTTAAAGTAAAAAATGTTACCAACATAATTAACAGAGAAAAGGTCCCCCAACCCCTATTTCGGGTCGAACTGGAGCCGAATGACATAAAATTGAAAAAAAATGAAACCCATCCAATTTATAGCGTAAAGTATCTCTTACACCGAAAAATCACAGTTGAAGAGCCACGTAAGCGTTCAGGTCCCGTACAGTGCCATAATTGCCAAGAATATGGCCATACAAAAACTTACTGCAAATTAACTACAGTTTGTGTTATCTGCGGTGAATTGCATGGTACTGCTAGCTGTACTAAGCCAAAAGATCAATCAGAAAAAAAATGCAGTAATTGTGGAGGTAATCACACCGCTAACTACAGAGGATGCCCTGTATATTCTTACGTTAAACAGGCTATGGGTCAAAAATCCAAATTAACTCCAGCTCAACCAGTAAACGCGAACTCCGCCACTTTTGCTCAAATGAGCCAACCAGTTACTTCACGGATATCGTATGCTGATGTTGCTAAGACTAGTTCTATTCGCACACAAAATGTTCCACTGCCAAATAATTCAACGAATGCAAACTCAAGCTTTAACTTTAGTCGCCTTGAAGCTACTATTGAGAATTTGGTGCTAACTATAAACAACTTTACTACAAATATGACTAATATGATGCAAGAGATGCTGCGAATGCAGAATACACTGCTTCAAGCATTAGTTAACAAACCATGAACACGTTAAAAATATGTTTCTGGAACGCAAACGGCATTCGCCAACATAAAAATGAACTTGAGCACTTTCTCATGGAAAAAAATATTGATATAATGTTGGTTTCTGAGACTCATTTGACCTCAAGAAGCTTATTTAAAATAAATGGTTACACTTTATATGATACAAAGGACCCTAGAGGGAGAGCATGCGGTGGATCAGCAATTCTAATTAAGTCAAGACTCAAGCACTATGTCCTTGACAACGTTACTGAAGAATATATGCAAGCAACGAATATTTTCGTAGACAATTTTTGTGCCAATTTCGTGATATCATCAATTTACTCACCTCCCAGATTTTCAGTTACCGAAGATCAGTATGAGAAGTTCTACAAATCGCTTGGATCTTGTTTCCTGGCAGCTGGTGACTACAATGCAAAACATACGTACTGGGGCTCGCGTCTTGTTACACCTAGAGGTCGAGCGTTGTTTAATACAATTTCAAAAATGGGCTTAGATGTCATTTCGAGCGGGGAGCCTACTTACTGGCCTACTGACGTAAGAAAAATTCCAGATGTTACAGATTTTGGCGTTACGAAAAATATTCATAGAGACTTAATTCACGTAGAGTCCTCTCTAGATCTGTCCTCCGATCACTCTCCCACAATAGTAACAATTTTCAACCCACTAAGGAGTGATTTAACTAACTCATATGTGAAAATGATTAATGGGGTCAACTGGCTAGGATTCAAAAAATATCTTAGTAGTCACTGCGTAGAAAACATTCAGCTAAGATCATCTGATGATATTGAATTTAACATTGCCAATCTTAACGAAAATATTAAACAGGCTGCTGAACATGCCACTACCTCCTATCCGCAGACTGGCTTTAATAGAATTTATTCTACGGAAATTGAACGTCTTGTATGTGAAAAAAGGGGAGCAGAAGAGAATGGCAGCAACACAGATCACCCCTAAATAAAATCAGACTTAAAGAATGTACTAAACGACTCAAAGAGCTGCTATCGTCGGAAAAAACTGCATTACTGGAAAAGTATTTAGAAGGTCTTGATGTAACGTCAGCATCTAATTACTCTTTATGGCGTGCTACTAGAAATCTTAAAAGACCCGTTGACCTTAAATCACCACTGCGTACTTCGACCGGAGGCTGGGCGAGAAGCGATAGTGAGAAAGGTAATTTATTTTCTGAGCATTTAAAATCTGTATTTACTCCCAATTCATGTACGGGTGCTGCCGAATTACCGAGTGTAGTTTCTCTACCCCCTCGTCCCTTAAGGTTTAAGTTGCGTGAACTACAAAAAATAATTGCTGAACTCGACCCGAAGAAAGCTCCAGGTATTGATGGCATTAGTAACAAGATGCTGATGAATTTGCCTCTAATCGCAATAAGAATCCTGCTATTTATTTTTAATGCCATTTTGCGATTGCAGTATTTTCCATATAACTGGAAACTGGCGAAGATCAGAATGATTCCAAAGCCGGGTAAAGATCTTACCAAGGCTGAGTCATATAGGCCTATAAGTTTACTATCAACAATCTCAAAGCTTTTCGAAAAGCTGCTCATGACTAAATTTTCCAAAATTTTAGCTGATAATGGGTGTATCCCGGATCATCAATTTGGTTTTAGAAGTCAGCATAGCACAATTGAGCGAACGCATAGGTTGGTGCAAGTTATAAGGAAGACATTTGAAGAAAAGAAATATTGTTCTGCCCTCTTCATTGATGTTTCTCAAGCGTTTGACAAAGTATGGCACGAAGGCCTAGTTTTAAAATTGAAGACATACCTGCCAGTAAACATTCAAAAACTTTTGGAAAGTTATATTGTTGATAGGAAGTTCACTGTTGTGGAAGGAGACTTCATGAGTGTGCCCGAATCTATATCTTCCGGTGTCCCACAGGGTAGTATTCTGGGGCCAGTCTTGTATTTAATATATACTTGTGATATGCCTGTGAGCAATAATATCCATACCTCTACGTTTGCCGATGATACAGCCTGTATGAGTATTCAGGAAAACCCTTCTGAGGCATCCCGCAATCTCCAGGAACATATTACCCAGTTGGAAATATGGTTGAACTTATGGAGAATTAAAGTAAATGAACAAAAGTGTGTCCATATAACGTTTTCCCTAAGAAGAGATACTTGTTCCCCCATTCGAATAAACAATGAGAATATTCCTCAACATTCTCACATGAAATACCTTGGTATTCACCTTGATCGAAGGCTTACGTGGAAACATCATATTGACTCTAAGCTAACTCAAATGAAACTTAAGTTATCTCAAATACATTGGTTGATTGGCAGAAATTCAACACTCAGCCTAGACTGCAAACTGTTAATATACAAGTCGCTTTTGAAACCAATATGGTGCTACGGAATTCAGTTATGGGGCACTGCTTCAGCTTCAAATGTTGAGAAAATCCAACGAAGACAAAACAAAATTCTACGTTTAATAACATCGGCTCCATGGTACATTAAAAATTCAAATTTACATCGTGATTTAAATATGCCACTAGTGACTGAAGAAATTTCAAAATACGCAGGCAAATATTTAACTAAACTCGAGTCCCATCCTAATCCCCTTGCTCGTAACATCTTGAACTTTACTGGACACATCCGCTTAAAAAAGAGGGACACCAAGGCTCTAATACGCAATACCTCAGATGAAACTTTTTGAGAATAATTTTTTTTGCTAGTACATAATTATTGTATTAATAACTACTATCACTAAAATTGTTTTCGGCATTGGTCGGACACATTAATTATATCTAGACTTAAGATTTGATTACTTATTGTTAGTTCATTTTTTTGAAGATGCAATAAATAAGTTATATGTATTAAAAAAAAAAAAAAAAAAAAAAAAAAAAATATATTTATTTATTGTATCTTCAAATATGAACTAACAATAATTATTCAAATCTTAAATCTAAATATAATTATAGTAGTATGAATGTGAGGCTTCGGGATCACGGATCCCATACATTTTTGCGATCATGTCTACGCTACAGTCTAGATTTAATAACATTTCTTGGCGCGTTAAGATTTGTGGTTTTATAATTTCTTTGTAGTCGCTTTGTCAGTGGGTGGTACAAGTCGCTTTTAAAACCTATATGGTGCTACGGAATTCAGCTATGGGGTACTGCTTCAGCTTCAAATATAGAAAAAATTCAACGAAGGCAAAATAAAATTTTACAGATAATAACATCGGCTACATGGTACATAAGAAATTCAAATTTACATCGTGATTTGAATATGCCACAGGTAACTGAAGAAATTGCAAAATATGCATGCAAATATCTTACAAAACTCGCAGCTCGTAATATCTTGAATTTTACTGGACACATCCGCTTAAAAAAGAGGGATACAAGGACTCTAATACTCAACACTCCAGAAGAAACTGCTTGAAAATACTTTTGTTTTTGCTTATCACGACTTATGTATTATTAATAACTATCACTACGTTTATGTCCGACACTGGGCGGGCCTAATTAATTAGTAGTATGAATGTGAGGCTTCGGGACCACGGATCCCATACATTTTTGGGATCATGTCTACGCTACAGTCGGTATTTAAGTTTCATCGATCGGTATGCTACACAAAGAGAGTGTAGTGTTGTTTCCATCCCTGGAAAAAGTGTATTTATTATAAATTGTGTATTTGTGGTTTTTATAGTTTTAATAATATTTCTTGGCGCGTTAAGATTTGTGGTTTTATAATTTCTTTGTAGTCTCTTCGTCCGTGGGTGGTCAAGTTAATTGTTTGAAATAATTTTCTTAATATGTGAAAAAAATTTTAATTGTTGGCGCGTCTAGATTTGTGGTGTAAAATGTATGAAATATTTAGTTTAGTGCTTTTAGTTAGAAGAAAAAAATGTAATAGAAAATAAAGGTATATTTAAAATTGTTTGTGGTTCTGCAATTATTGTAAAAATATAGTTTAAATGACGAATTTTTCAATGTATGAAATATTTAGTTTAGCGCTTTTAGTTAGAAGAAAAAAATGTAATAGAAAAAGGTATATTTAAACTTGTTTGTGGTTCTGCAATTATTGTAAAAATATAGTTTTGATGACGAATTTTTCAATGTATGAAATATTTAGAAGAAAAAAATGTAATAGAAAAAGGTATTTTGATGACGAATTTTTTCGCTATACGCAAAAAATGGAATGTAATAGAGTAGTAGGGAACTGCCAATCCGGGGACAATTAAACTTGTAAAATTGTGGGCTGAAATTGTTAAATTGTGGCTGAAATTGTTAAATTGTGGCTGAAATTGTTAAATTTGGGTAATTAAAATTTTAAAATTCTTGGAAATTTTTGAAATTTGATACCTACGAGAGTGGTTCAATAAGTCCGCCCGATTTTTTGTATACATTAAGTGTTTTTTGTTTACATTAACTGTTTTTTATTTATATAAGGAGTTTTTTTATTACTACATACGAGGGCGGTTCAATAAGTCAGGTTTTTTATGACCGTGGGAATTTATATGTATGTATGTTTGTGGGTATACATTAAGGGGGTTTAAAGGTTTGAAGCTTTTATATGTATATGATTTTCTAATGCCGATGGGATAACATCTTTATTTTTTCAAATGCCGACGGGAAAACATCTTTATTTTTTTCAAATGCCGACGGGAAAACATGTTTATTTTTTTTTCAAATGCCGACGGGAAAACATGTTTATTTTTTTCAAATGCCGACGGGAAAATCATGGAAATAATTTTTCCTAATGCCGACGGAAAATTTGTGAGTATGTCTAGCTGTAGGAATTGAAGTCTGGCTGTGATTGGTGGAGGGCGGGGTGTGTCTAGCTGTAGGAATTGAAGTCTGGCTGTGATTGGTGGAGGACGGGGTTTGTCTAGATTGTGAGACCTTAAGGCTGACCGTGATTTGAGTAGGTGAGGGTGTTTTGTAATATGTAACCGCGGGAATTCGGTGAAGTTTATGCTTGTTGGAATTTAAACCAAGCTGTGCTCGTGGAGGGGCGGGATGTATTTGCGGTAGATCGACTGGTGTAGGGTGGGGAGTTGTTGTAATATGTATCCGTGGGAATCTGTGTACATGTATGTATGTATGTCTGTAAGAGTTTAAGGCTGTCTGTGATTTATCAAAGGTGAGGTGAGAGTGTTCATGTAATACGTATCCGTGGGAATCTGTGTATATGTATGTTCATAGGACTTTAAGGCTGATTGTGATTTGAGGTGGAGGAGGGTCTTGTTGTGATAGATAGATAGAATGTGCCTATGTGTGTATGTGTATGTATGTATGTATATGTATCAGCTTAAGTCTATCCTTGATTTGAGGTAGGCGGGGGGTGTTATTGTAATATGTATCTATAGGAATTTGGGAGTTTATATGTTTGTAGAAATTTTTGTGTATGTATGTCTGTAGAAGTTTAAGGCTGATCGTGATTTGGATTGTTCAGATTGAGCGATTGTATGTGACCTTGAGAATTTGTGTATGTATATCTGTAGGAAATTTAAGGCTTATCGTGATTTATGAGGGGCGAAGTGTTCATGAAATATATAACAGCGCTTTTTGTGTGTATATCTGTAGGAGTTTAAGGCTGATCATGATTAATGAGAGGTGAGGTGAAGGTGTTAGTAGTAGGGAACTGCCAATTCGGGGACAATTAAAATTGTTAAATTGTGGCTGAAATTGTTAAATTGTGGGCTGAAATTGTTAAATTGTGGCTGAAATTTTAAAATTCTTGGAAATTTGTGAAATTTGATACCTACGTGTGTGTATGTGTGTGTGTGTGTGTGTGTTTTCGGCGGCGCTTTGATGTTTTTGTTTACATAAGGAGTTTTTTGTTTACATTAACCCTTGTGTGAACGGGTGATTTTTTTTGGGGTGACATTAATTGTGTGAACGGGTGATTTTTTTGTGGGGGGTGGATTAAGGGGTTTCATAAGATTAAGATTTCATAAGTATATATGCCGACTGGAAAATCATGAAAATGATTTTTCCTAATACCAATGGGGAAATTGTGAAAATGATTTTTCCTAATACCAATGGGGAAATTGTGAAAATGATTTTTCCTAATACCAATGGGGAAATTGTGAAAATTATTTTTCCTAATGCCGACGGCAAAACATGTTTATTTTTCCTAATGCCTACGGCAATGCATGATTATTTTTCCTAATGCCGACGGCAAAACATGTTTATTTTTCCTAATGCCTACGGCAATGTATGATAATTTTTCCTAATGCCGACGGCAATGCATGATTATTTTTTTCAAATGCCGACGGCAAAACATGATTATTTTTTTGAAATGCCGACGGCAATGCATGATTACTATATTTCTTAATGCCGACGGGAGAATGATTTTTCCAAAGGGCAAATTGCCAGTGTTGCCAGACTGTATAAATTTGTTATCGTAATACTATATCAGTAATATCAGAGAAAATATATTTGATGACTACTACGCGATTCTCATATGAATCGTGGGAACGTGTATGTGTGATTTCCTCACGCTAATAAATTGTTTATAAATAAAATAAATTGTTTATAAATAAAATAATTAAATAAATTAATTTAATTTATTTAATTATTTTATTTATTTATTTATAAAATGTTCTCATGTATGTGAACACCCCTAAAATGTTCTCATGTATGTGAACACCCCTAAAATGTTCTCATGTATGTGAACACCCTAATGCTTGTGTGTGGGTGGTCCAGCTTGATTGTCGCTGGTAATTGTATATTGTGTTTATTTGTTTAAGAAATATATTTGTATGTATGTATAAATGTATGAATGTATATATGTATGCTTGTATGAATGTATAAATGAATGTATGAATGTATAAATGTGCGATCGTGAGAACTTGTGCGTGGAATATTTTGTGCTTGTGTAGAATACATTTATATTTTGCAACGTAGTCAGTTTCTTTGTCTACAATTCTTTTAAAGCAGAGGATTTTCAAAAAAGTTAACTTCTCCTCCTCCCCACGTCCTTCTGTTCCCTTTATGTAGTTTGTATTTGAAATAAGAAAACACTTGTACATTCTTTTATTTTGTATACATTTATTGTTTAAATTTTTTTAAATTTTATAATAATACATACATTAATATTTTAAAAAGTAAAAAGGTCATTTAAAGCAAGACATTTATTTTGTTAGTAAAATAGCATTTTTTTAATGCACATACACCAAATTTATGATAATTACCATAAAAATACTCTGTATACTTAATTTCCATTTGTTTAAAGTTGATGCAGCCTATATCCTCAACGTTAGAAATTTTTCGATGTAACACTTTTTCCAACCATAGTCTCTTTTCTTCACCTTTTACGTAAATTTGAAAACATCTTGCGTTGGCTTTTAAAAAATTGCAAACGCTATGAAATGAAACTGATCCAGCAGTCCAGCTTAGGTGATGATAGGTTTTTGTTAGCCACTTTGCTTCTCTTTGCTTTTTTATTGATAAGCATTTAAAATCAAATGGTGGTTTTATAATGAAGTGTTATATTCATAATTGTTGAAAACAATCGCTACTTCTTTTGCGATGAAATCGTTTGAATTAGTTTTGAAACCTTGTACGTCTATAAAAATTATGTTATTTTCCATGTTATTCAATTTATAACACTTTTCGAACTTGTCCTTTGATGGGTATATATGCTATTATACGATCATGAATAAGAATGCAGTAAGCTGATGTCTTTGGTGCAATATTAGTTGCTGTTTCAAATTCTATTTTTATATCAATCGGTCCATTATTGAGTGATTCATTCTGATGACTGACATCTACTACAATAATAGGAGCTTTTGTCTTAAACTCTGATGCAGTTAGAAGCGGTTGAGATTCTTTCATATAGTATCTTTGTTGGAATCTTAGATACATATCATATAGAATTGCATAACGTTCATTTTTGAACTTTATGTTAAGATCATCATACGGGTATGAGACTGAATTTAAATGTACTTTTAAATTAGTCAAATCACAATGAACAAACTTATTTTCTTGTTGAAAAGCTATCAACACAAAACGGGGGCGTTCTCTATTTGCAGCCAGTTTAACATTCGAAATATGGCTAGTTCCTGTGTTTAATTGTGGATTAATATGACAATCCCAACTGCGAAATGCCATGGGTATAGAAGCACCATTGTTAATAATTTTAATAATATTCAATTTGCTAAGGTCAGATAATTGAACATGATGTATTCTCCATGAGATAAGTGAAATTGTAAGTTTAGCTTTTTCAGTAGAAACACCTGAGCGTACAAGATCTTCGTCGTTCTTATTGCGCAAGAGTATCAGTTCATGTTTTCCATTTAATATAACTTTGTTGTAGTCTTCAGCGAATCCTAGAAGCATTTTTAGAGGTACATAGAAATTGAAAAATCCATTTGCAAGAGTGACATCGTCAATTTTGTTCCATCCAGCATTTTGCATCACATTGCTTTCGTTTGGTGATAGAGAAACCAAATTTTTTATGGTGCTTGTGGTTCCTAAAAATCTTGTATGATCAATTTCAATTCCATTGAGCTCATAGCGAATTTCATCAAATAGATATGCTACAAAGTTGTTTTTTAATTTAAAGTTCTCTGAAAAAGAAGATTTAGGGGCATTATCATCGGCAACAAACCCCTCTACATAAATGTAGCTCTCACTGGGTAGCACGTATAAATCTTGATTTTGTATTGAAATTCTAATTTCATCATTATTGTTGTAAGATTGTAAGTATGGTACATATGTATGATAATCCTTTTTGATTATATTCTCATCAGAGAAAAGTTTATCTAAGACATCTATTATTGAACTCATTTTGTCTTCAATTTAAAATTCAAGGACTTTAGAAAATTTTTATTTGATGTTGTTAGTGCTTTCTGTTGAAGTGGTCGCTTTAATGTTCTTTTTGTTGTTACTGCTTTATTTTTCAATGTATTTGTGTTGTATATTAGCATTATTTAGTTGACCTCAAATGTATTCGTATTGTAATTTAATCTCCTCGAAAATTAATTAAATCACCGTGTTGATCAACTACTCGCAGCGTTAGTGAACTTATCTCTCTGGTGTTCACAGGTAAATGAGATATCGTGGAACCTCATCTATTTGATAGCCTGGAGGCACATTAATCGGAAATTCATGAAGTGTATGCGATTTGGAGTTATTCATATATGTGTTAATAGCGATACTACTTTCAATTCGCAAGAGATTCACTTTAAAAATATTAACTGGAAGATCTGAGTAATAATATTTGTTGGGTGTTAGGATTTTGCTATTGAATCCTAAAAGTTTTCCAATTGTGTTGTCTTTATTAAAATATACAGGATCTTTGGAACTATTAACTTTAACTTGCATTGTATTGTTATTGGCTTCAATAAAAATCTTATTTTCTGGAGAGAGTCTTCTGTATTGCTCTTGTATAAAGTCTACAATATCATTCAATTCGTAAGATCCAATTGGTATTTCAATTGTATGTTCCCCTATATGAAACATATTGTTGTAGGTGTCTACATTTGGAATGCTGTTGTATGAATGAAAATCAGTTAGAGCACACTCATATGCACTATGTAATTCAATAGGAGGAAAGTAACTAGCAGATAATTCTGATGAGTTAGAGCTCAGAGTAAGTGTTATTGACATTATAACAGACTGATTGCAATTAAATAAAGTTTAGTACAACATATGGTTTATAAGCATGATTTATATATTTATTTCATTTTCTTATTTTAAAATTAACATTAGTTTCTTAATATTACTGCTATTGTTGTTGATGATGGTATTCAGCTATAATATTTCGTTCTTACTTATCCAAGAATTGTGTTGATTAGAAAATCCCAACCATTTAACGTATACCTCCTTTCCTTTAGTTTTAAGAACCTTTTCAACTAGATATGTATTTGGATATCTAGTTTTCGAAAGTTCTTCAGTATAGATTCCACCTTTAATAGGATTACCAAGATAATCTTCTAATATGAATGTTGTAGGATTTGTATTTTGAACTCTTGTAATTGTGAAAATTTCTGTAGTCCAAGTTGGAGTATAACCTTTTTCAAATGTATGCTTATATTTGCTTATGCGTACATGATCTCCAATATTAAATTTCGACATTTTGTACATCTTCAAATGACTGTATACTGTATTTAGTAGCTTTTCCTCATTTGTTGAGTTGACTTTAATCGGAGACATTTTAATGGTGCAATGAACTTTTCTATTGTATGCATTAATTAAATCTTTGTATATATCAATCCACTTATATGAACCATTAAAGCTAAATTCTTTCCACATCATTCCTTTCAATGTTCTGTTAAATCGTTCTACTATTGATGCTTTCATACTGCTATATGTTGAGTAGTGATTAATGTTGTATTTATCCATTAATTTTCCAAAGTGTTTGTTGAAAAATTCTTTACCATCATCTGTTGTTGGTACTCGTCCTAATTCAAAAATATTTTCCATCGCCTTGGTTGTTTCGAGTGCAGTTTTAGTTTTTAGTGGTACTGCCCATGCAAATTTTGAAAATGTGTCAATTACAGTTAACAAAAATCGATCATTTCTGTTTTCTCTAGAATAGATCCCCATTTCAACTAAATCAGCTTGCCAAAGATCATCTATTCCTTTCATTACAACTCTACGACGCATAAAAACTTTTCGAGCTTGCTTATGCAGTTCGTTTACTAAATTTCTTTTGGAAGACATTAAGTTGTTTTACAGATTTTTTGGAGAGTGTTGTGATCTACTTGACGCACTTTCAGCTATTGATACAAACATGTAATTTTCTAATCTATAAATTTTCTCATTAAGCTGTTCAATTTGTTCTTCAAAGGATGTCTTAATTTGTAGAATGTCTTTTTGAATTTTATAATTTTTTTCTATATCTAATTTTATTTCGCGTTGTAGCTCCTCAATTTGCATTTGAATATCTTCTCGAATTATAGTATTATCTTTCTTAAAGTATGTTAATAATTTCTCTTCTAATTTTTCGATTTGAGTTTGCAGAAACAATTTATTGATAACATCGTTTTCCTCCAGAGCTTTTGCAACATTTTTGATTCTTTTGTTTTGGACATCAATGTTGTTGTTCGTATCCATAAAGAACCCCAGCAGTTTAGGTGCATTTTTCAAAGAAATTATGCTGCTAGTATCGTTTAAATAGTGTCCAAATTTATCAACAGACATACTTTATATACTTTATTAAAGTTAATGTATTATATTTGCTTCACGTAGTTCTTCAATAATTGATACAATCTCGTTATTGTGATTAGTATGACTTGCACCTTGTGATGCAAGCAGTAGTCGAAGACGATCTACTAACTCATTTGGATCGTCCCAGTATATATAGTTTGGCTTATGAACGTTAAATTCCATCATTCCATCGCCTAAATAATTACCTTTTGGCTTAGATCCTGTTGATTCGTTTAAATTCTTCTGGGTTTTCTCGTCAATAACTTTCTTATTAATATGTTTGTATTTATATCCTCTAGTACCCTTAATTTGACCATCAGGTTTATAGTCCCTTCTATATGCATTAGTAGTAATTAAAATCTTTTTATAGATTTCGAGTTCAAATTTATCATAATTTTTTGGTATTTTATGAAACATTAGAGAAAATAGTCCTGGTGTTAGAGCCCATATTTGACCACCAACTTGTATTTTATCTTCATTAAGTTTGAGGTTACTATCACCAAATTTCCATTCATTATTGAAATCTTTATGTGGACCATAGTTTGTATCTAATTCATTTCTTCCTTCCAAGGTTGATAAGTCAGTATAAGTATCTTCTGTATTGGAAGTCTGTGAGTAAAAATCATCTTCATTATCGTCATCATCATTCACAGTATTAGCATCATTAAACAAGATGGTATTATCGAATATTGTTCCTTCTGCTAGTTTCTTTGGTGTACTTGTCTCTATTTTGACTGATGTTTTTTCAGGTTTAAAACTTGTATTATTTTCAACTTCTGGCTTCATTTTACTTTCTTCTTTTATGGGAATTCTTTTAATATTTTTAGAACTATTTATGAATTCTTTGAGTGGTTCTGTTATAGGTTTAAATGTATCTCTTAGTTGTTCACGTGTATCTATTTCACCAGTTTTTATACTACGAAGCTTTTTCTTCAAGACATTTCTTGTCAACACCAACTGTTTTAAAATTTTCTCATCCATGTTTAATAATAGTAAATAACAGGTATCAGCTATTAGATCAGGTATTAGCTTATCAGGACCTGGTCTGGTTTTCAGATCAGCTTATTAGGACCTGATCTGGTTTTCAGATCACCTTATCAGGACCTGATCTGGTTTTCAGATCAGCTTATTAGGACCTGGTCTGGTTTTCAGATCAGCTTATTAGGACCTGGTCTGGTTTTCAGATCAGCTTATTAGGACCTGGTCTGGTTTTCAGATCAGCTTATTAGGACCTGGTCTGGTTTTCAGATCAGCTTATTAGGACCTGGTCTGGTTTTCAGATCAGCTTATCAGAACCTGGTCTGGTTTTCAGATTAGCTTATTAGGACCTGGTCTGGTTTTCAGATCAGCTTATTAGGACCTGATCTGGTTTTCAGATCAGCTTATTAGGACCATACAAAAATATGTACGTATATTATTCTGCTTTTCACATGCAACATCATCAAATATCATAATTGAATTAGTTTTAGCTTTGTCAGGTGGAATAACTGATTCATTATCGGTGAATATATAAAACCCCATACCTTTAATTGGTGAAATTAGTTTCTTTAGGTATTCATATTTAAGTTGATAGAGAGATTTTGAGTATAAATAGATGTTTTCAAACTTGAGTCCATTAGGACTTTCTAGCAAGCCAATCATAACATTAGTCTTTCCACACCAAAGAAACTAGCAGAAAGAACAATATTTGATAATACCATCTTGTTTAATGATGCTAATACTGTGAATGATGATGACGACGTAAGATGTTCTAAAATTTACGTAAAAGGTGAAGAAAAAAGACTATGGTTGGAAAAAATGTTACACCGAAAAATTTCTAACGTTGAGGATATAGGCTGCATCAACTTTAAACAAATGGAAATCAAGTATCCAGAATATTTTTATTGTAATTATCATAATTTTGGTGTTTGCGCATTAAGAAATGCTATTTTACTCTCAAAAGAAATATCTTCTTTCAAATGAACTTTTTCACTTTTTAAAATATTTATACTTAAGAATATACTACTGTATGTATTATTATAAAATTTTATAAAATTTTAAACAATAAATGTTTACAAAATAAAAAAATGTAAAAGTGTTTTCTTATTTCAAATACAAACTACATAAAGAGAATAGAAGGAAGTGGGGAGGAGGAGAAGTTAACTTTTTTGCTTACTTGCAAATTTTTACTTTTTGTTTCTCTGCTGATGACTGTACTTAGTTGAAAATCCTCTGCTTTAAAAGAATTGTAGACAAAGAAACTAACTACGTTGCAAAATATAAATGTATTCTACACAAGCACAAAATATTCCACGCACAAGTTCTCACGATCGCACATTTATACATTCATACATTCATTTATACATTCATACAAGCATACATATATACATTCATACATTTATACATACATACAAATATATTTCTTAAACAAATAAACACAATATACAATTACCAGCGACAATCAAGCTGGACCACCCACACACAAGCATTAGGGTGTTCACATACATGAGAACATTTTAGGGGTGTTCACATACATGAGAACATTTTATAAATAAATAAATAAAATAATTAAATAATTTAAATTAATTTATTTAATTATTTTATTTATAAACAATTTATTTTATTTATAAACAATTTATTAGCGTGAGGAAATCACACATACACGTTCCCACGATTCATATGAGAATCGCGTAGTAGTCATCAAATATATTTTCTCTGATATTACTGATATAGTATTACGATAACAAATTTATACAGTCTGGCAACACTGGCAATTTGCCCTTTGGAAAAATCATTCTCCCGTCGGCATTAAGAAATATAGTAATCATGCATTGCCGTCGGCATTTCAAAAAAATAATCATGTTTTGCCGTCGGCATTTGAAAAAAATAATCATGCATTGCCGTCGGCATTAGGAAAAATTATCATACATTGCCGTAGGCATTAGGAAAAATAAACATGTTTTGCCGTCGGCATTAGGAAAAATAATCATGCATTGCCGTAGGCATTAGGAAAAATAAACATGTTTTGCCGTCGGCATTAGGAAAAATAATTTTCACAATTTCCCCATTGGTATTAGGAAAAATCATTTTCACAATTTCCCCATTGGTATTAGGAAAAATCATTTTCACAATTTCCCCATTGGTATTAGGAAAAATCATTTTCATGATTTTCCAGTCGGCATATATACTTATGAAATCTTAATCTTATGAAACCCCTTAATCCACCCCCCACAAAAAAATCACCCGTTCACACAATTAATGTCACCCCAAAAAAAATCACCCGTTCACACAAGGGTTAATGTAAACAAAAAACTCCTTATGTAAACAAAAACATCAAAGCGCCGCCGAAAACACACACACACACACACACATACACACACGTAGGTATCAAATTTCACAAATTTCCAAGAATTTTAAAATTTCAGCCACAATTTAACAATTTCAGCCCACAATTTAACAATTTCAGCCACAATTTAAAAATTTTAATTGTCACCGAATTGGCAGTTCCCTACTACTGGTGTTCATGTATATGTATACGTATCTGTGTGTATGTATGTCTATATGAGTTTAAGGCTGATCGTGATTTAGGTTGTGAGATTGATAGATTGTATGTTACCTTGAGATTTTGTGTATGTATATCTGTAAGAACTTTAGGCTGACTGTGATTTGTGAGGGGAGGGGCGTTGTTGAAATAGGTTTAATTTTTCGTAGATGAATTTTAGTATGTGTGTGTGTATGTGATTTTCTCACCATAGTATTTATATGTACGTAGAAATAAATTCTTTCTCATATGAAAATTTTTTGCTAGAAAATATTATCATATTTCTGAACTTCCCTAATCCTAGTATGTTTTTCATATTGGATGTTGAGATTGCTTTATATTTTATCAAGCTTAAATTTGTCCAGTGTTAAAGTCTGTCGCTCAAAAATTTGTTTATATTTGTATAAATATTAATTTCAGATTTTGCAAAATTCTTGTGTACGATCGTGGTGATTTTGTGTGTGTGTATGTGCGTATGCGCGATAGAGTTTGACTGGTCTGTGATAAGTTTGTTTATTTAAGTACATTTGTCTTCTTCGACTTTCGTCTTCAAGCGTCAATAGCTTGGAGAACGGTTTGCATGTTTTCATGATGTAGATATGTAAGTGTGATTGTTAAAATCCAATAAATACTTGAGCATGGGTAAGAAATTTGATAATATGTGTACATATGTACATATGGATCTATAAATTGATTTTATGTATGTATGTATGTACATACAAATAAGTCTGGGCTCCCTGTTTAAATACATTTTTTTTGTCATGTGCTGTTGTTGCTGTTGTAAATATTCGCCTGGTCTTTTGTGTATAGATGTGAAATATTTCGATAGTTTTTTTATTTGAAATTAAAAAAACGTTCTTTTAATTTTTAGATGTATTTACTTAAAAGTTTGTGAGGAGTTTCTGTTTTAAGTAAAATTTAATTCCTCTCTAGTTGTAGTAACTATAGTATAAATATTTAATATATTTTATTTCCATTTGTTTAAAGTTGATGTAGCCTATATAGTCAACGTTAGAAATTTTTCGGTGTAAAATTTTTTCCAACTATCATCTTTTTTCTTCACATTTTTCATATATTTTAGAACATCTTGCATTGGCTTTAAAAAATGATAAACGCTTTGAAATGAAACTGATCCAGCAGTCCAGATTTTTTTAACCACTTTGCTTCTCTTTCTTGTTTTATTGATAAACATTTAAAATCAAATGGTGGTTTTATAATGAAATTGTTATACTCATTATTGTTAAAAACATCCGCTACTTCTTTTTGTAATGAAAATCATTCGAAACCTTACTCGTCTATTAAAACCATTTTTTTCATTCATATTACTTAATTTATAAGACTTTCAGGACTTTCTATTATTCGATCATCAGTAAAAATGCAGTAGCTGAGGTCCTTGCTTACTGTTTCATATTAAATTTCTATATCAATTGGGCCGCTATTGAATAAAAGGAACTTTTATCTTAAACTTTAGTGCATTTGGAAGTGCTTGAGATTCTTTCATATAATAGCTTTGTTAGAATCGTAGATACGACTACATATAATATAGAATTGCATAACGTTTATTTTTAATTTTTATGTTAAGATCATTATCATTTGGATATGTACTTTTAAATTAATTAAATCATAATGAGGAAACTTGTTTTCTTCTTGAATAGCGATCAACAGAAAACGAAATCGTTTTCTTACAATTTAGGTCTGGCCTCTCAACGGTTCCTCTAGTATATAAGATGACTTTCTATGTCAACATATCTCTCTACTCTTTGTCAGCATTAAGGGGCAATTAAATGTTAAAATTTTAACTCCTCAAATTGTGTTACTTCATACTGATAATATGTTTTCATTAATAAGGTATATGTTATATTATGAAGGTTACTCGCCTATGGCTTTTATTTGATGTTCTAGATGATTTTTTTTCTCATTTTATTAAAGTTCAGCGTATTGTGCATATATTTCTGATATTTTTAAGCGCGCTTTATTTACCTGTCAGACAAAGTGTACGTATCAGTTGATCACTCAGTCTCTCTTGTTAATAATTTTTTTCTTTTAATATGCCACTACTATTTTTTCAGATTTTACTACTTGAAAAAGAGAATATTTATGTAATTTTTAAATGTATTCATATATACATATAGGTAAATATATGTATATATGTATAGAGAAATTACTTTATCTACAAAGAAATACATGTTTAATAATCAACTATTCTAGAAAATCGATCTCAAATAACGCAGTTACCTCCACCATCAATTCACCGTCGGTGTTTTTATAGGGTCAGAAACATTAGAATATCTATGTTTGAGAGAATTTTCACATCGAGTTCTTCTACATGAGGTTTGCTGGTTGACCTCCTTGAAGTTATTGTTGACGTAGGCTGGGTTGTATCACATTCAGATGTAATCATTTCCTACTTAAAAAACGTCCTCATCACTATCAACTATATCTTTATACATTTCATTCATGAGTTGGGTTGATCCAGATACAATTGCTGTCTACAGATTAATGATTAGAAACAAGTTTATCATCACCTTCTAACAGATTTATATATTTTGCTAGCATGCATGCCTTAGCATGCTTCTATCGATAGTGACGCGAGAGTCCGACATGTAGTGGTGTTTCAATTAAAAATCTATACTATTAGATTTTACGATTTCGCTCTTTTTATTCTTTTACAAAGTAGATACATATTTATGTATTTCATTTAGCACAGAGTCATAAAATTTCTTTGCTTACAAAATTGTGTGACATTCTTTTAAATTTGCATGCTTAGGCATGCTTTCAATATTTTTTCTGTAAATTTATTTGATACTCATACAGATACAGATATAAAGTAAGATCTGCTTACATTGCATTTTACAATTTATGTATGCTTCAGCATGATTCCAGTTGAAGTCCATATTTATTCAGTAAGTTTGTTTGATACTAATTCATACACATATACATTCTTAAAGATTGGAAATCTAAGTCCAATTTATGTAGCTTATCAATATTTTCTAAAGATTTGATAGCTATAGAAATGAATAGAGTAACCCATGGGCATATTTTAAAATTTCGCTTGCTAGAGCTTTCGAAATGGAAAATGTACAATTTTCACTATAAAAAGTGATAATATTAGGTGTTACTGAATATTACACTGTGTTGTAATTTATTTTGAACACTTAAGTTTTCACAATATTTCATACAGGCCAACAAGTTTAGAGAATTTCCAGTATATTAAGTTAATTATCTTTCTTAAGACCTATCATTCCTAATCATTCCTTCAAAAATACAAACCAAACTAGATTTTTCCTGTTTAATTTTATTTTTTACTTTCATTAAATTTCAACATTTTATTCATCTTCAAATTATTATATTTAGCAGCTTTTCCTCATTTGTTGAGTTAACTTTAATCGGAAACATTTAAATAGTGAGATGAACTTTTATATTGTATACGAGTACATTAAGTAATTCTTTGTATATTTCATTTATATGAACCATCATCACATAATTCCTTTGGATGATCTATTAAATCATTCTACTATTGATGCTTTCATATTAAGTAATGTTTAATATTCTACATATGCATGAATTTTCCAGTGTCTATTAACAAATTCTTTACAATCATCCATTTGTAAGCTTTTTGGTATACATAACATTTCAAAAATATTTTCCACAGCCTAGGTTTTTTCGAATGCAACTTTTATTTTCAACGGTATTGACCATAGAAACTTTGTGAATGAATCATTTACAGTCTACAATAATCAATAATTTCTATTTTCTGTAGAATAGTTTCACATTTCACCTAAATCAGCTCCATAAAAGATCAACTATTCCTTTCATTACATATCTAATGCACAAACAATTTTCGAGATTTATTATAGAGTTCGTCTACTAAATTTCTTTTTAAAGACATTGAGTTGTTTTAAAGATTTTTTGGAGAGTGTTGTGATCTACTTGATGCACTTTCAGCTATTTATACTATCATGTAGTTCATTTTTCAATCTATAAATTTTATCGTTCAGCTGTTCAATTTGTTTTTTCAAAAGATGATTTAATTTTTAGTATGTATTTTATCAATTTTATAACTATCTTCTATCTCTAATTGTATTTCACGTTGTACTCTATCAATTTGCATTTTAATATATTCTTGAATTATATTAATTCCTTAAGCTATATTATTAATTTGTCCTATAGTTTATCGTTTGGAGTTTCCAGAAACAATTTACTGATAACATCATTCTCTGTCAGTGAATGATGATGATGATTAGTAGAAATTATATATTTTATATAGTTTTCAACATCAAATTTCTCATAGTATTTCCATGTTTTATTATCAATCATTAAAGACAATAAGCTACTATTAGGGCCTTTATTTGACCATCAACTTGTATTTTATCTTCATTTAGTTTTAGGTTACTATCACCAAACTTTCATTCAGTATTCAAATCTTGATGTGGGCAATAGTTTGTATCTAATTCAATTCTTCCTTCCAAGACTGATAAATGAGTATAAGTGTCTTCAGAATTGGAAGTCTATGAGTAAAAATCATCTTCATCATCCTCATCATCATTCTCAGTATTAGCATCATTAAATAAGATGATATCATCAAATATTGTTCCTTCTGAAAGTTTCTTTGGTGTACTTGTCTCTATATTGACTGATGGCTTTAAACTTGTATTATTTTTAGCTTCTATCTTGATTTTACTTTCTTCTTTCTTGCGAATTCTTTCAATATTTCTAGAAATATTTATGAATTCTTTGAGAAGTTCTGTTATAGGTTTAAAAGTATCTTTTATTGCTCACATGTATCTATTTCACCAGTTTTTATACTATGAAGCTTTTTCTTCAATACATTTCTTGTCAACACCAACTGTTTTAAAATTTTCTCATCCATGTTTAATAATAGTAAATAACAGGTATCAGCTATTAGATCAGGTATCAGCTATCAGATCAGGTTATCAGGTAACTGGTCTGGTTTTTAGATCAGCTTATCAGGACCTGGTCTGTTTTTCAGATCATCTTATCTGACCTGGTCTGGTTTTCAGATCAGCTTATCAGGACCTGGTCTGGTTTTCAGATCAGCTTTTCAGGACCTGGTCTGGTTTTCAGATCAGCTTATCAGGACCTGGTCTGGTTTTCAGATCATCTTATCTGACCTGGTCTGGTTTTCAGATCAGCTTATCAGGACCTGGTCTGGTTTTCAGATCAGCTTATCAGGACCTGGTATGGTTTTCAGATCAGCTTATCTGATTCAGATTGGGTTATCAGTTTACAAGTAGCTGCCCATTTAAGACATTTAGATGAATGCAGTTTAAGGTCAGATAAAAAACGAAAAAGTAAACTTTTATGTAGTCAAATTCTCTTTTTTTCTATAACGATCATCGTTCAATTCAATATCGTTGCTTATAATCAAAATCCATATTTATCCTTCCAACATACTTTATATTTGTCTCATCTTACTTAAAAATTATAATTACATTATGATTATCTAGTATCAAATGTTTGGTGATTCTGGTATAAGTTTGACATCAGCAGACTGCATCAACACTCTTATCTCACTCCATACAAAAATATGTTTCTCACACGTAACATCGTTAAATATCATATCGGAATTACTTTTAGCTTTGTTAGGAGAAATAACAGATTCAGTATCTGTAAATGTCTAATATCCCATGCCCTTAATTAATGAAATTATGTAATAAGTATTCATATTTGGGTTGATAGAGAGATTTTGAGTATTAATATGTAGATGTTTTAAAATTTTAGTTCATTAAGACTTTTTAGAAAGCCAATCATAACATATTATTTTTTATTTTATTTTTTTACAATTTGACAGACCAACTATTTTTGCGCAAATAAAATTTGATAGAGGGGGAACTATGACTTGTTTTTGAACTAACGTTTGATGAATCATCAAAATTTCGTACCATCCTTTTTTTAGGTTGTTTTGACTATGAGTATGCACCAATATTTATGAAATGTGTTTCATAAATATTGTCTCTTATATAGGAAAAATAAAATAATATAGCTATACGATACTAGAAAATATTTTCTGGTATCGTATAGCTATATTATTTTATTTTTCCTATATAAGAGATAATGGTCCCTACTCATAGTCAAAACAAATTATATTTTAAGAGTTTAAAACCAGTATTATCATAAAAAATACTGATTTTAAACTCTTACAGTCTTATTTATAAAAATTATTAAGACTTTATAAAGGTTTTTTTAGACAAATTTTCATAAAAAATTTTTCTATAAAAGCCTTTATAAAGTCTTAATAATTTTTATAAATAAGGCTGTTAAAATATACTTTGTTTCACTAACCACATTTGTGTAACTAATTGCATTTCATAAATATTGACGTATACTCATAATGAAAACAAATGATAGTTTTATGTTGTTTTGAATGTGAGTATACATCATTATCTCTTATTGAATAAATAAAATAATGCTGCTACACGATTTCAGATAATATTTTCTGATATCGTATAGCTGTATTATTTTATTTTTTTAATAAGAGATAATATTTATAAAATGCATTTAGTTACACAAATGTGGTTAGTGAAACAACCTAAAAAAAAGGATGGTACGAAATTTTGATGATTCATCAAACGTTAGTTCAAAAACAAGTCATAGTTCCCCCTCTATCAAATTTTATTTGCGCAAAAATAGTTTGTCTGTCAAATTGTAAAAAAATAATATATTATGATTGGCTTGCTAAAAAGTCTTAATGAACTAAAATTTTAAAACATCTACATATTAATACTCAAAATCTCTCTATCAACCCAAATATGAATACTTAAAGATTTTACATAAATTCTTTAATTAAGGGCATGGGATATTACACATTTACAGATACTGAATCTGTTATTTCTCCTAACAAAGCTAAAAGTAATTCCGATATGATATTTAACGATGCTACGTATGAGAAACATATTTTTGTATGGAGTGAGATAAGAATGTTGATGCATTCTGCTGATGTCAAACTTATACTAGAATCACCAAACATTTGATACTAGATAATCATAATGTAATTATAATTTTTAAGTAAGACAAATATAAAGTATGTTGGAAGGATAAATATGGATTTTGATTATAAGCAACGATATTGAATTGAACGATGATCGTTATAGAAAAAAAGAGAATTTGACTACATAAAAGTTTACTTTTTCGTTTTTTATCTGAACTTAAACTGCATTCATCTAAATGTTTTAAATGGGCAGCTACTTGTAAACTGATAACCCAATCTGAATCAGATAAGCTGATCTGAAAACCATACCAGGTCCTGATAAGCTGATCTGAAAACCAGACCAGGTCAGATAAGCTGATCTGAAAACCAGACCAGGTCCTGATAAGCTGATCTGAAAACCAGACCAGGTCAGATAAGCTGATCTGAAAACCAGGCCAGGTCCTGAAAACCTGATCTGAAAACCAGACCAGGTCCTGAAAAGCTGATCTGAAAACCAGACCAGGTCCTGATAACCTGATCTGATAGCTGATACCTGATCTAATAGCTGATACCTGTTATTTACTATTATTAAACATGGATGAGAAATTTTTAAAACAGTTGGTGTTGACAAGAAATGTATTGAAGAAAAAGCTTCGTAGTATAAAAACTGGTGAAATAGATACATGTGAGCAATAAAAGATACATTTAAACCTATAACAGAACCTCTCAAAGAATTCATAAATATTTCTAGAAATATTGAAAGAATTCGCAAAAAAGAAGAAAGTAAAATCAAGATAGAAGCTAAAAATAATACAAGTTTAAAGCCATCAGTCAATATAGAGACAAGTACACCAAAGAAACTTTCAGAAGGAACAATATTTGATGATATCATCTTATTTAATGATGCTAATACTGAGAATGATGATGAGGATGATGAAGATGATTTTTACTCATAGACTTCCAATTCTGAAGACACTTATACTCATTTATCAGTCTTGGAAGGAAGAATTGAATTAGATACAAACTATTGCCCACATCAAGATTTGAATACTGAATGAAAGTTTGGTGATAGTAACCTAAAACTAAATGAAGATAAAATACAAGTTGATGGTCAAATATAGGCCCTAATAGTAGCTTATTGTCTTTAATGATTGATAATAAAACATGGAAATACTATGAGAAATTTGATGTTGAAAACTATATAAAATATATAATTTCTACTAATCATCATCATCATTCACTAACAGAGAATGATGTTATCAGTAAATTGTTTCTGGAAACTCCAAACGATAAACTATAGGACAAATTAATAATATAGCTGAAGGAATTAATATAATTCAAGAATATATTAAAATGCAAATTGATAGAGTACAACGTGAAATACAATTAGAGATAGAAGATAGTTATAAAATTGATAAAATACATACTAAAAATTAAATCATCTTTTGAAAAAAACAAATTGAACAGTTGAACGATAAAATTTATAGATTGGAAAATGAACTACATGATAGTATAAATAGCTGAAAGTGCATCAAGTAGATCACAACACTCTCCAAAAAATCTTTAAAACAACTCAATGTCTTTAAAAAGAAATTTAGTAGACGAGCTCTATAATAAATCTCGAAAATTGTTTGTGCATTAGATATGTAATGAAAGGAATAGTTGATCTTTTATGGAGCTGATTTAGGTGAAATGTGAAACTATTCTACAGAAAATAGAAATTATTGATTATTGTAGACTGTAAATGATTCATTCACAAAGTTTCTATGGTCAATACCGTTGAAAATAAAAGTTGCATTCGAAAAAACCTAGGCTGTGGAAAATATTTTTGAAATGTTATGAGTACCAAAAAGCTTACAAATGGATGATTGTAAAGAATTTTTTAATAGACACTGGAAAATTCATGCATATGTAGAATATTAAACATTACTTAATATGAAAGCATCAATAGTAGAATGATTTAATAGATCATCCAAAGGAATTATGTGATGATGGTTCATATAAATGAAATATACAAAGAATTACTTAATGTACTCGTATACAATATAAAAGTTCATCTCACTATTTAAATGTTTCCGATTAAAGTTAACTCAACAAATGAGGAAAAGCTGATAAATATAATAATTTGAAGATGAATAAAATGTTGAAATTTAATGAAAGTAAAAAATAAAATTAAACAGGAAAAATAATGATTACGAATGATAGGTCTTAAGAAAGATAATTAACTTAATATACTGGAAATTCTCTAAACTTGTTGGCCTGTATGAAATATTGTGAAAACTTAAGTGTTCAAAATAAATTACAACACAGTGTAATATTCAGTAACACCTAATATTATCACTTTTTATAGTGAAAATTGTACATTTTCCATTTCGAAAGCTCTAGCAAGCGAAATTTTAAAATATGCCCATGGGTTACTCTATTCATTTCTATAGCTATCAAATCTTTAGAAAATATAGATAAACTACATAAATTGGACTTAGATTTCCAATCTTTAAGAATGTATATGTGTATGAATTAGTATCAAACAAACTTACTGAATAAATATGGACTTCAACTGGAATCATGCTGAAGCATACATAAATTGTAAAATGCAATGTAAGCAGATCTTACTTTATATCTGTATCTGTATGAGTATCAAATAAATTTACAGAAAAAATATTGAAAGCATGCCTAAGCATGCAAATTTAAAAGAATGTCACACAATTTTGTAAGCAAAGAAATTTTATGACTCTGTGCTAAATGAAATACATAAATATGTATCTACTTTGTAAAAGAATAAAAAGAGCGAAATCGTAAAATCTAATAGTATAGATTTTTAATTGAAACACCACTACATGTCGGACTCTCGCGTCACTATCGATAGAAGCATGCTAAGGCCTGCATGCTAGCAAAATATATAAATCTGTTAGAAGGTGATGAGAAACTTGTTTCTAATCATTAATCTGTAGACAGCAATTGTATCTGGATCAACCCAACTCATGAATGAAATGTATACAGATATAGTTGATAGTGATGAGGACGTTTTTTAAGTAGGAAATGATTACATCTGAATGTGATACAACCCAGCCTACGTCAACAATAACTTCAAGGAGGTCAACCAGCAAACCTCATGTAGAAAAACTCGATGTAAAAATTCTCTCAAACATAGATATTCTAATGTTTCTGACCCTGTAAAAACACCGACGGTGAATTGATGGTGGAGGTAACTGCGTTATTTGAGATCGATTTTCTAGAATAGTTGATTATTAAACATGTATTTCTTTGTAGATAAAGTAATTTCTCTATACATATATACATATATTTACCTATATGTATATATGAATACATTTAAAAATTACATAAATATTCTCTTTTTCAAGTAGTAAAATCTGAAAAAATAGTAGTGGCATATTAAAAGAAAAAAATTATTAAAAAGAGAGACTGAGTGATCAACTGATACGTACACTTTGTCTGACAGGTAAATAAAGCGCGCTTAAAAATATCAGAAATATATGCACAATACGCTGAACTTTAATAAAATGAGAAAAAAATCATCTAGAACATCAAATAAAAGCCATAGGCAAGTAACCTTCATAATATAAACATATACCTTATTAATGAAAACATATTATCAGTATGAAGTAAAACAATTTGAGGAGTTAAAATTTTAACATTTAATTGCCCCTTAACGCTGACAAAGAGTAGAGAGATATATTGACATAGAAAGTCATCTTATATACTAGAGGAACCGTTGAGAGGCCAGACCTAAATTGTAAGAAAACGATTTCGTTTTCTGTTGATCGCTATTCAAGAAGAAAACAAGTTTCCTCATTATGATTTAATTAATTTAAAAGTACATATCCAAATGATAATGATCTTAACATAAAAATTAAAAATAAACGTTATGCAATTCTATATTATATGTAGTCGTATCTACGATTCTAACAAAGCTATTATATGAAAGAATCTCAAGCACTTCCAAATGCACTAAAGTTTAAGATAAAAGTTCCTTTTATTCAATAGCGGCCCAATTGATATAGAAATTTAATATGAAACAGTAAGCAAGGACCTCAGCTACTGCATTTTTACTGATGATCGAATAATAGAAAGTCCTGAAAGTCTTATAAATTAAGTAATATGAATGAAAAAAATGGTTTTAATAGACGAGTAAGGTTTCGAATGATTTTCATTACAAAAAGAAGTAGCGGATGTTTTTAACAATAATGAGTATAACAATTTCATTATAAAACCACCATTTGATTTTAAATGTTTATCAATAAAACAAGAAAGAGAAGCAAAGTGGTTAAAAAAATCTGGACTGCTGGATCAGTTTCATTTCAAAGCGTTTATCATTTTTTAAAGCCAATGCAAGATGTTCTAAAATATATGAAAAAGGTGAAGAAAAAAGATGATAGTTGGAAAAAATTTTACACCGAAAAATTTCTAACGTTGACTATATAGGCTACATCAACTTTAAACAAATGGAAATAAAATATATTAAATATTTATACTATAGTTACTACAACTAGAGAGGAATTAAATTTTACTTAAAACAGAAACTCCTCACAAAACTTTTAAGTAAATACATCTAAAAATTAAAAGAACGTTTTTTTAATTTCAAATAAAAAAACTATCGAAATATTTCACATCTATACACAAAAGACCAGGCGAATATTTACAACAGCACATGACAAAAAAATGTATTTAAACAGGGAGGCCCAGACTTATTTGTATGTACATACATACATACATAAAATCAATTTATAGATCCATATGTACATATGTACACATATTATCAAATTTCTTACCCATGCTCAAGTATTTATTGGATTTTAACAATCACACTTACATATCTACATCATGAAAACATACAAACCGTTCTCCAAGCTATTGACGCTTGAAGACGAAAGTCGAAGAAGACAAATGTACTTAAATAAATAAACTTATCACAGACCAGTCAAACTCTATCGCGCATACGCACATACACACACACAAAATCACCACGATCGTACACAAGAATTTTGCAAAATCTGAAATTAATATTTATACAAATATAAACAAATTTTTGAGCGACAGACTTTAACACTGGACAAATTTAAGCTTGATAAAATATAAAGCAATCTCATCCTCCAATATGAAAAACATACTAGGATTAGGGATGTTCAGAAATATGATAATATTTTCTAGCAAAAAATTTTCATATGAGAAAGAATTTATTTCTACGTACATATAAATACTATGGTGAGAAAATCACATACACATACACATACTAAAATTCATCTACGAAAAATTAAACCTATTTCAACAACGCCCCTCCCCTCACAAATCACAGTCAGCCTAAAGTTCTTACAGATATACATACACAAAATCTCAAGGTAACATACAATCTATCAATCTCACAACCTAAATCACGATCAGCATTAAACTCATATAGACATACATACACACAGATACGTATACATATACATGAACACCTTCACCTCACCTCTCATTAATCATGATCAGCCTTAAACTCCTACAGATATACACACAAAAAGAGCTGTTATATATTTCATGAACACTTCGCCCCTCATAAATCACGATACGCCTTAAATTTCCTACAGATATACATACACAAATTCTCAGGGTCACATACAATCGCTCAATCTGAACAATCCAAATCAGGATCAGCCTTAAACTTCTACAGACATACATACACAAAAATTTCTACAAACATATAAACTCCCAAATTCCTATAGATACATATTACAATAACACCCCACGCCTACCTCAAATCAAGGATAGACTTAAGCTGCTACATATACATACATACATACACATACACACATAGGCACATTCTATCTATCTATCACAACAAGACCCTCCTCCACCTCAAATCACAATCAGCCTTAAACTCCTACGAACATACATATACACAGATTCCCACGGATACGTATTACATGAACACTCTCACCTCACCTTTGATAAATCACAGACAGCCTTAAACTCTTACAGACATACATACATACATGTACACAGATTCCCACGGATACATATTACAACAACTCCCCACCCTACACCAGTCGATCTACCGCAAATACATCCCGCCCCTCCACGAGCACAGCTTGGTTTAAATTCCAACAAGCATAAACTTCACCGAATTCCCGCGGTTACATATTACAAAACACCCTCACCTACTCAAATCACGGTCAGCCTTAATGTCTCACAATCTAGACAAACCCCGTCCTCCACCAATCACAGCCAGACTTCAATTCCTACAGCTAGACACACCCCGCCCTCCACCAATCACAGCCAGACTTCAATTCCTACAGCTAAACACACTCACAAATTTTTCGTCGGTATTAGGAAAAATTATTTCCATGATTTTCCCGTCGGCATTTGAAAAAAATAAACATGTTTTCCCGTCGGCATTTGAAAAAAAAAATAAACATGTTTTCCCGTCGGCATTTGAAAAAAATAAAGATGTTTTCCCGTCGGCATTTGAAAAAAATAAAGATGTTATCCCGTCGGCATTAGAAAATCATATACATATAAAAGCTTCAAACCTTTAAACCCCCTTAATGTATACCCACAAACATACATACATATAAATTCCCACGGTCATAAAAAACCTGACTTATTGAACCGCCCTCGTATGTAGTAATAAAAAAACTCCTTATATAAATAAAAAACAGTTAATGTAAACAAAAAACACTTAATGTAAACAAAAAATCGGACGGACTTATTGAACCACCCTCGTAGGTATCAAATTTCAAAAATTTCCAAGAATTTTAAAATTTTCAAATTTTAATTACCCAAATTTAACAATTTCAGCCACAATTTAACAATTTCAGCCACAATTTAACAATTTCAGCCCACAATTTCACAAGTTTAATTGTCCAAGGATTGGCAGTTCCCTACTACTTAATAGAAAAAGGTATATTTAAACTTGTTTGTGGTTCTACAATTATTGTAGAAATATATTTTTGATGATGAATTTTTTCGCTACACGGAAAAAAAGGTATAGAAAACGGTAAATTTAGATTTCTTTTGTAATTCTACAATTATTGAAAAAATAGGTTTATGACTGTACAGGAATATGATTTTATGAAAATGTAGTATAAATAGAGGGTGTTAGGATTTCAATTTCTCAAACATATAATAGTTTTGATTGAAAAATGTCGAGTGAAAATGAAGACATATTTTTGGAACCGGGCCAGGAGATTGAAATACCTGAAACACCCTCACCACTGCCATCTCTAAGGCCACGGTTACCATCTCAAAGGACCATGTTACCACCCGCCCCCCCCTTTCTAAGGTCAACGTCATCACCTTCACCACCATCTTTGAGGGTTTTATTATCTTCTTCATCTCCCTTACCTTCAGAGTATGAAGATGAAGAAGAAGAAGATGATGAAGAAGAAGAAGTAGAAGAAGAAGATCAATGAGTTGAAAAATATCTATCAAGACGAAGAGAAGAACATAGGTTTGCAGTTAAGTTTTGTAATAAATATAAGCAAAAAATAGAAAAGAAAAAAATAAAAGAATCACAAAAAAGAGTAAAGAGATTAAAAATTAAATTAAAAAAATTTGTAGAACTAAAAAATTTAAATTTAAGTACACCTCTAAGTGGGTTTAAAAAAAAATTAAATGTTTAATTTGCTTAGAATATAAGATAGGGTTAAATATTATATTAATTAATTGTAGTCATTATTATTGTTATAAGTGCCTTAGTGAGTATAATAAAACCATATGCCCTATCTGTAGACAACCTATTTTAACGTATTATAGAGTTACAGAACAGGGTGAAAGATTAATAATTAAAAGTCTACGTTGTAGTATAATAGATCTAACTAGTGAATAAGAAGTAATATAAGAAAAAATGGGTTTTAAAATATAAAAAATAAATAAATACATAAATAAATAAAACAAAATTGTATTCTTTTTTTAATTTTTATGAGACATTTCCTTTTCAGGCCTAAGAGTTTGACAATTAAAAATACGTTTATAAAGATTAAAAAGCTTAAGTGCTAACAAATACTTTTCATAAAATGATTGACATCGACAAATGTTAAATGAATAATAATTTTCACAATAATACGTATGTAAGTTATTATTTATACATTTAAATGGAGTGTTTACATTATTATAAACCCTTAATTCATTTATAAGTTTAAGAAATAAATGTATGTACTCCTCATCAATCTGATCACTATGTTTTATAAATAATTCTTCCAATTCAGCTGAAGACAACATTTTGAGTTAAATTGTAGTAGAAGTAGTAGTAGCGGTAGCGGTGAACACTGTATAAGGATTAATAATCAACTGAAAATAATATTATTATCTTTAACTGATTTTATAGACTGACGACGACGAGGCTTTCTTTAACAAAATTTCTGAGTAAAATAGCATTCTTTTCAGCACATATTTGATTAGCATTATTATTATTACTATGATTATTACAAATATTTATACTGGTATTATTTCTATACAATGTTTTTATATTTGGACAATTCAAATCATCTAAATTAATAATGTACACTTCTATTTCTCCTCCAAGTAGTTCCTTTAACCATCTAACTTTTTCAAATCCTTTAACATATACATTAAAATATTTTTCAATGAACAATGTGATGTTATAGTGAAAAAGATGAGCGAATTTCAGGAGCGAGATAGTGGTTGGACATTGATTCAAATTATGCATTTGGAGGTGAATATTAACCAATACAAGTGTATAAAAGGCTCGCATTATATTCCCTTACCACCCTCAATACTGAGGAAGTTTGCTTGTATTAATGTTCAAAATAACGATGAGTATTGTTTCAAATGGGCACTAATATCAGCATTGTATCCAGTTGATTTACATTCAAATAGATGCACACCGTACAAAATAACCAATATTGAAGATGAAGTAATGGTGTTGGAAAACGGGATTGTTTTAAAATTTAAAAACTTGAATTTTCCACTTCCGATTAATAGAATAAAAATCTTTGAAGCCAATAACAGTGATATTAGTATTAAGGTGTTTGGTCTAGATGAGGATAATAATGTAATCGGTCCATATTATTTTGCACAAAAGGAAAAATTCAATCATATCAACTTGTTGCTGCTTGAAGACGATGAAAAATCACATTATATATGGATTAAAAATATGTCAAGGTAAAGACATATATACATATATAGTACTTTTTTTAGACAAAAAGTATACTAGTTAATTTTTTTCTTTTATATTTGTCTATTTACAGATTAATTAAAAGTCAATTAACACACCATAAGCGAAAATCGTATATATGCAATAGTTGTCTAATACATTTTCATGACGAATCATCGCTGATTAAACATAAAAAAGAATGTAATAGGCTAGTGACGAAAATGCCCACCTTAGAAAACAGTAAGCTTAGTTTTAAGAATTTTAAAAAGCAAATGAATGTGCCTTTTGTTGGCTATGCTGATTTCGAGTGTATATTGGAATCAGTTAATATACAAAATTCATCTAATGTAAAATCAGTACAAAAATATATTCCATTTGCTTATAGCTATTACATTAAGTGTTCTTATAATTCAGATTTAGATATTTTTAGAATTTACAGTGGTGTTGATGCACCACAACATTTTTTTAAAAGTTTAGTTCATGATATTTTATATATTTACACTAGACATCTGAGTGTTGTTAAACTAATGAATCCCTTAACACCCCTTCAACAGATGCAACATTATGAATGCAAGACTTGTCATATTTGTTCTAGACCTTTAACTAATGAGAATAAAGTAGCTGATCATTGTCATCCAACTGGTCAATATAGGGGTGGAGCCCATAACCAGTGTAATTAGAATATCAAATTCCAAATTTCATCCCTATATTTTTCCATAATCTCTCGGCATATGATTGTCATCTGTTTGTAAGAGAGCTTTCAAAAATTGAAGGTGATATATATATAATACCTTCAAATTAGGAGATCTATTTATCCATATCAAAGAGAATTACAGTCAATGAAAAAGCTACATTTGAGTTACGTTTTCTCGATTCATTTAGGTTTATGCCATCGAGTATATCAAAGCTAGCCAGTTATTTGTCCGACAGTGATTTATCGACAGTAAAGTCAAGCTATCCAAATCCTGAAGAATTCAATTTGATGAGACGTAAGGGAGTCTTTCCGTACGACTATTTAGATTCAATTAATCGACTTGATGAAATTCAATTACCACCTCGTTCCGAATTCTTTAATAAATTAAGTAATGATTCATGTAGTGTAGAGGATTATGAACATGCGCAAAAAGTATGGTCAACATTTAAATGTGTAACATTAAAGGATTATTTGCTTTTATACCTAAAAGTAGATATCCTTTTACTTTGTGACATATTTGAAAATTTCCGTAAAGTTTGTGTAAGCATATATAATTTAGATCCATGTCAATATTATACTAATCCAGGTGTATCCTGGGATGCAATGTTAAAAACAACCGAAATAGAATTAGAGTTGTTGACAGATATTAATATCTACAATTTTGTTCTTCGAGGTATAAGAGGTCGTATTGTACAGTGTTCTAATCGACATTCATTAGCTAATAATAAATATATTAGTGACTATGATTCTAGCAAAGAATCAAATTATCTAATATATTTAGATGTTAATAACTTGTATGGTTATGCAATGTCACAATACCTGCCCTATAAAAATTTCAAATGGATTGAGAATTGTGAAAATTTCAACGTTAATAACATAGCAAAAGATTCGCCATTTGGATCTATATTAGAAGTGGACCTAGAATATCCATCTATGCTGCATGACTATCATAATGATTTACCATTTTGTTCTGAAAATAAGAAAATCGAAAACATGAAACAAAAGAAACTAATAACTGATCTAAATAATAAAACCAACTACATAATACATTATCGTAATTTGCAGCAGTGTATACAACATTGACTAATTTTAAAGAAAATACATAGAATTCTTCAATTTAATCAATCGGATTGGTTAAAAAATATATTGATTTAAATAATCATCATAGGACTCTGGCTAAAAATTAATTTGAACAAAATTTTTTTAAATTGTTAAATAATGCGGTATATGGAAAGACTATGGAAAACGTTGACAAAAGGAAAGATATTAAAATAGTATGTCAATGGGAGAGTAGGGGTAAACGTTTAGGAGCTAGGGCTCTTATAGCTAAACCAAATTTTCAAAGTTCAAATGAATAGAATTAAATCTCAGTACAATAAACCCATTTATATTGGATTTTCTATTTTATAAATAAAAAATGTATAATTTCCACTATGATTACATAAAACCAAAATATCGTGAAAACATAAAACTCAATTATATGGATACTGATTCCTTTATTTACGATATTAAAACAGATGACCTGTACAGTGATATTAAAAGCGATATAAATACTCATTTTGATACGTCTGCATATCCGATAGATAATGTCTACAATATCCAACTTCTCAATAAGAAAGTTTTAGGCATGATGAAGGATGAGTGTAATGGTAAAGTTGTTAAAGAATTCATTGGTTTAAGAGCCAAAATGTACTCAGTTAAAAAGGATGGAGAAGAAAAAGAAATTAAAAAAATTAAGGGGGTTAAGCAGTGCGTCACTAGCAAATTAAGTATAGATGATTTTAGAAAATGTTTGCTAGATAAAAAATTATATTTTGATTCCATGTATGTGTTTAGATCTAAGGTTCACCACATTTATACTCAACATATTAGAAAATTAACGTTAAGCTATTTAAATGATAAGATATATATAAGAGATAATGGTATTAATAAATACTTATGCATGGGGACATTATAGAATACCATCATCAAATTTAAGTTTGTATAGTGATATTATGCGAAATGATAATGATGATGAAATTTTCCTAGATTAAGTATAGTTAATAAGAATTTATAATTGTAAATGAATTAATAAAGAAAAAATAATAATAAAAAATAAAGCAATCATTTTTTTATTTTTTATTTTAAATTGTATTTATTGTATAGAAATTTTAAACACAAGTGTCCACAATTAAATGTATTAAATTTTTGTTTGCGTTCGTAATTATATGCAATAGATAATTTTAAATAGTTGATGATTTCAAGTGGTGGTTGCAAGTTTCCAAAGCTATCAAAGTATTCTTTATAATCATGATTTTTATAATATGCTACCCAATGTGTTCCAGCGCCGTTTGTATCATCCAAATTAACGACACCACATTCTTGTTCTAATGGTCTTTTAGGTAAAGAATCACGCATGAAAACACCTCTAAAATATTTAAGATGTTTACCATATTTTCTTATATCTATATCCGTTAGTGGACGATTGGGTAGATTTCTTAAAAGTTTTTTGGATATGGACTATAGAACAATCCGTAACCAGTCTTATACGGTTTTAGAAAGAGACCTTTTCCCATAGCAATTGCTTCCATATGTCTATTGTGACGAGTAGCTTCTGCTAGTTCTTTCTTCCCATTTTTAATATTATTTATAGCTTTCACTATAGCTGATCCACCTGTAGCTAAGCTGCCCAATGCAGATAATGCTGTCAAGACAGGAACTAATGGGAGAAAACCTCCAACTTTTGGCAATGGAATCACTCTCGGCACACTTATATTCGATCTCCTTTTACCCTTGAAATTTGTGTGAACAGCTTTCTTTGCAATTTTAACAGCATCATATATGTTATTAGGATTTTCTTTTTTCAAAAGTTTCAGTGTATTCTTGACGGTGGTCGAAAATAATTTCTTACTACATGACTTTCGACAATTTCTCTTAGCATTTATCTTCGATTTACGTCTTTTAGTCCTTGATGTTTGCTTCATAACTAATCCAAATTTAACTTTTGTCTTCATTGCGTTCGTAACAAACCAAGCATTTGCTCGTTCTCTTAAATCACTATCTTTAGCTTTTACTCGTTGCCAAGCTTTTTCCGCTAATATTTGATCAGCTTTATGTCTTTCACTTAAATCTTTTGATTGTGAGTGTGCAATATCGTGTTCTCTGCATGCAGAATCTAATAAATTTATTCCCTTATCTCCTCTTGTACCAGGTCCACAAAATTGATATCCGGGTAAATGTAATTCAAAGGGTAGTTTGTTTATTAACGTGTTTACCAAACCACTTCCTCTTATAGACTGTTGTCTACTTTTGTGTTGAAAGTAATTTATAACCATTCTTTGTTTACAAATATTGTACGATTAAGATATAAATGAAAATGTTTATTTCTTATATAATATAAAAGATAATTTTCAACATAGGATCACATTAATAATCAAAATGCGTTTAATTAGACAAGACAAACAAATTGTAATTACAAAAGCTGATAGCGAAGAGGAAAAAATGCATAAAACTCGACATAGTACTCTACTACCAAATTCCATACGAGCTTTAATTGTAGGACCATCAAATTGCGGCAAGACTAATGTTATGTTAAGTCTTATAGAGAGTCCTAATGGTCTTTGTTTCAAAAACATATACATATATTCAAAGTCGTTATACCAACCAAAATATTGTTATCTTAAGAGATTGATTGAGTCAATCAAAGACATAAAACTATTTACTTTTTCGAAAAATGAAAAAGTTTTGAGTCCAGAAAAAGCGAATCAACATTCTATAATAATATTCGATGTGTGGTAAACAAAACACCATAAGAGATTATTTTTGCATGGGTAGACATAAAAATGTGGATTGTTTCTACTTATGTTAAACATACACGAAAATTCCTAAACATTTGATACGTAACAATGCAAATATGATTGTTGCATTTAAACAAGATGAAATGAATTTACGATCATGTCATCGGTGATATGTCATTTAATGAATTTACAAAGATTTGTAGTGAATGTTGGAAAGACAAATATGGTTTTCTGGTCATAAGTAAGGATGATACAATTATCAAAGGTCGTTATAGAAAGGCTTTCGATAATTTTATTCAATTGTAAAGTGATATCAGATATAAAGCTGATCGATAGCTCATCAGAAGCAGTATAAAAGCTGTTCGATAGCTCATCAGAAGCAGTATAAAAGCTGTTCGATAGCAGTGCAGAACCAGTTCGATAGCAGTTGGATAGCAGTTCGATAACAAATCGATAACAATTCGATAGCTCTTTGGAAGTTGACAAAAGCATAATCATGAATAAAAAACTTATGAAAGAACTTATAAATACTAGAACAGTATTAAAAAAAAACTACAAAAAATAAAATTAAATGAAATCGATAAAGTTAATATGTTGGAGGATACCTTTCAACCCATAACAAAACCATTAAAAAATATAACAAGTAAACTAGATAATGTACAAACATTTAAATCAAACAATAAAAAAGTAAAACTGTCATCATTATCATCATCATTATCATCATCATCATCATCAGATATTGCAATGGATTATGATAATAGTTATAATAAATCTGTATCAGATAATGTAATAGATTATGAAAATAGATATGATAAAACTGATTTCATCGGTATTAATAACGATATTGATTATGTCAATCCAAAAAAAGATGTGTTAGTAACTTCAACACCAATAAAGGAAAATCGTTCAAACTCTACACATTCAATTCAAAGTACATCACTTCCATTATCATTTGATATTGGTAGTCCCGTTGGTGACCATCATCTTCATCATCATCATAATCAACAATCTAAGAATGATTCTAATTTTAATATGAGCTTTGAGAATGTTAAAGAAGTGAAAAAAAAATCTTAAAAGGAATAGACCATCAACGACAACTTCCAATTCTAAGATAAAGTACAAGCGTAGACAAGGAATTCCACTATCATTATCATCATTGTCTATAAACGTGAAACCTTCAACTTCCTCACATTTGTTGCCGAATAATCTTGAAACTGATAGAGATAACATAAAAAAAAAGGGGAAAATCAAAACGACAGAATACCGCTTTGTTGAGCAATTTCGATGAAGATGATAAAAAGCGATATAAAACTACACATATTTTCTCAAAACGAAAGAGTAAAACACAATTGAATACTGATAAGAAAAGAATTAAATTAGACGAAAATAATAAATCATCACTTGTTGAAAATATAAAATTTTTAATGGAAAATAGAATGTTAGATAAAGTCTATGGATTTAATATAGATCAAAGTGGAGATTGGCGTTATGGAACTAATAAATTAAAATTTCGTAGAGATAATATGTTAAATATAGGAGATATGAAGATTAAAGTGACGCCAGGATTATTCGAATTATTATTCCATTCTTAACCATTGCATTATACTAAAACCGATTTGGAGAAATATAAGAGTATTATAGTAACTACAAATGTACACAAACGCAACTATCAATCAAATAAACAAATTAAAGGTACAAAAGCATTCAAGTATCAACGTGTTATAAAAAATTAATTAAAAAAAAGCATAATGTTCTAACAGAGGGTAGTGGATTATTACTAAAATCTGTAGACGGTAGAAAACCAAACTATATATATTGGGATGATCCTAATGAATTGGTCAACAGACTACGTTTACTTCTTTCATCAGAAGGTGTCGGTCACAACAATCATAAAAACGAAATAATTACTATTGTTGAAGAACTAAAGGAGGCTAATATAATTTATTAAACGCACACACACATACACACAAGAAATGAGTTATATTAACAAGTTTGGAGAAATTTTGAATAAACGAACACCAACAACTGATGATAAAGATGATGATGATGATGATAAGAAATTACATATCGAACTATTAAAGGTATTCGATATTACTGTAGATAGTAGATAATCAATGTTTAGATGTTCGCACCTGTTGACCCTAAAGATGCTGTTACAAAAGCATATCTAAATAATAAAATTATTGACATAAATAATACTCATGCAGATGATATAAAACAGATTAAAAATGAAATCGATATAATAAATAATACTCATGCAAATGATATGAATCGGATTAAACATGAAATAAATACTTCATTAGATATTAATCTACAAAACGTTTATAAGGATATTGAAAATAATAAAGCTGACGTTGAACTACTGAAACAGTTACACAAGGAAATAGAAGATATAAAAGCTAAACATAAAACTGATATCGAAAAATTTAGTCAACTAAACAATGAAATAGAAAATATAAATATTATACATTCAACTGATATTAAACAGTTGAAAATTGATACAAGTAGATCACTGAACAACAAACTAGAAAAGATTTATACGAATATAGACGACGTTACCAAAGCTGTTCAAAATCATATAAGTAAACAAGAGAAAACAATTGAAGAAATTGCTAAAAATATACTCTAAACTCAAATAAGACATATATGACTAAAGTTGAAGAGAGATTTAACAAAGTCGAAGAATACATTTTCAAATGGGTTGCACTCGATCAAAGATTAAACAACATTGAAAATTATCTTTACAAAAATATTGTTGGAAGGCCTAAGCATTAAATATGAATTTAAATGTAAACAAAAGAGAAATTGTCAATGAGTTGCATAGACAGGCGAGAAAAAATTCTAAAAGAAGGAGTGTTATCGTAAAGGGAATTGATGATTTATGGCAAGCAGATTTAGTAGAAATGGGTAGTTATGCTACTTACAATAATGGATATCGCTATCTCTTAACTGTAATAGATACATTTTCAAAGAAGGCTTGGGCACTTGCTGTAAAAAATAAAACTGCTCAAAGTGTTACAAACGCCATGGAAACCATATTTGATGAGAGTCACCGACAGCCGAAAAATCTACAAACTGATGACGGTAGAGTTTTTCAACGCTCAATTTCATCATGTAATGCAATCGAAACAAATCAACCACTATTCAACCTATAGCGTCTTAAAAGCATCAATTATTGAACGTTTCAATAGAACACTAAAAGGATTAATGTGGAAGGAGTTTAGCTATCAGGGAACATAAAAATGGATTCATATATATCAAAATCTTTTAGATTTGTATAATAATACATATCATAGAACTATAAAGATGACACCGAATCAAGTAAATTCATCGAATAAGAAACCATTATTGAATACTGTCTACAACAAATTAAAAGTCTTTCAAAGGTCAAAGTTTAAAGTTGACGACAATGTTCGAATAAGTAAATATAAACATGTCTTCGAAAAGGGCTACACACCAAATTGGACAACGGAAATCTTCAAAGTTAAGGCTGTAAGAAACACCATCCCCAACACATATATACTACAAGACTATCAAGATCATGATATTAAAGGTGGGGTTTATGACTACGAACTAATGAGAACCAAATATCCCGACACGTATCTAATTGAAAAAGTTATAAAGAAGAGAGGTGATATGTTGTATGTTAAATGGTTAGGATTTTCATCAGAACACAACTCTTGGATAAACAATTCATCATTATCAACATCAACATCACCATTATCATTTGTATCAAAAACATTAACAAATTTAAAAATCAACTTAATCTTAAGTCGACTGCAAAGATGACAATTACATTAACCGTAAACGGAGATAGTTCGTTATTAATTGCAAACTATTTTCCACCAATTCAACTCAAAGAAAATTATGTATGCGGATTAATAAACTTTGATACATATCAATCAATACCAAATATTGATATAGTAAACAACTTGTTTCATATTGGAAAACATGAAATTGAAATTCCTTTGGGCTCCTATGAACTTTCTGACATTGCCGAAGTGCTTACAGCAAAATATTCAAAACTAAACTCAACCGGAAAACTCTACATTAAATGCAACAATAATACAGTACAAACATGTATATCAAGCTCTGTAGATCCAATATACTTTAATAAGGATCGATCAGTCGGTTCATTGCTGGGATTCACTAAAAGAGTATTAAAACAGGGCGAAGAACACTATTCAGATAAAACTATAGATATATACAAAATAAATACAATATTAATTCAATGCAATATCATTTCTGAATCATATATAAATGAGCAGTTGGCAAATACTCTTCATCAGTTTTCACTTGCTGTCCCTCCAGGTTATAAAATAACTGAGTCACCGTCCAACGTAATATATTTACCAGTTAACACTAAAACAAAAAATACTCTAATTTTAAAAGTTACCGATCAGGATGGTAACTTATTAAATTTTCGTGGAGAAAGAATATCAATAAAACTACATTTAAAACCACACTAATAGAAATGATTATCTACAACAATAACAACAGATATATAAACAATTTGAATGATGAACCATCATTCAGTCTTGCTTCGTTAACATTGAAAGTAAGAGAAAAACCATCAACAACAAAAACTTCCTCGCTAACAAAAAACAATCAAGAGTTTTTAAAAAAATTAGGATTCCGATTGAAAAAATGAGTGATAGTATTAACGTTTTACAAAAACCACAAATTGATAATTCTATTATCAAAAAAGACTATCATAGCTATACATCATATCTACAATCATTTAAGAACAACGATGAGATTCGTATATCGATTCAAAATCAAGATTTATATGTTCTACCACACGAAAGTCTTTCATATGTTGAAGGATATGCAACGAAAGAAGATTCAACCATATCATCAAATATACAACTCTTGAATAATTGTGTGGCACATCTATGTCTCTCTGAATAAATTAGAAAGTGATAATCTCTTGAATGCCGGATGGGCACCCTTCGATAACAAAGCGGATATTTAAATTTTTGTGTTCCACTAAAACAATTACTGGGATTTGCAGAAGATTACAACAAGATCATAGTCAATTCTAAACATGAATTGTTCCTTTTACGTGCAAAATACGATCAACAAGTTTTCAACTCTACCGATGTCAAAGAAAAGATTAAATTGTCTATTCTAAATATAACATAGAAAGTATAACATATTCAACTTGCTGATGCCTACAAACTACAAATGTTTAAAATAATCAACAACCGTCAAGCGTTAAATATACGATTTAGAAGCTGGGATATGTACTATTATCCTTCACTTCCAACAAATACAACGGTCTTGTGGAATGTTAAGTTAGCCAATGAAAACGAAAGACCTCGTTTCATTATCTTAGGCTTTCGAAATAGTAACAATAAATTTATACACTGTGATTTGACTGAAAAAAGTTCATCTCAATTCTGAAACTTATCCATATGATGATCTAAATCTTAAATTTGATAGAAATCGTTTTGCTATATTATATGATATGTACTACAAATTTCAACAACACTACTATTTTCATAGTGCACAGCCATTGTTGACACGTGAAAAATTCAAAACGGAAGCCCCATTAATAGTTTTGGATGTAACTCATCAAAATGAAACGGTTAAAACAGGACCAATCGATATTCGTATTGAGATTAAAACTCTTAAGAATATACCAGCTAATACATCTGCATATTGTTTGATAATACATGACAGAATGTTTGAATATATACCACTTACAAATGAAATAAGAAAGATATTGTAAATATATAAGTTAAATTTAAATATTTAAAAAAATAAAAAAATAATATATAAAAATTGATTTTTATTTTCGTAAATATGTTCATAGGTATGTATAAAAAGGTAAACTTTTACCTCTTCTCTAGCATTACAGCTTTAGTCCTAATTGCGTACACATCTATCATATAAAACAACAACAAAACAATGAAGTTTATCATATTATGTTTTTTAGTTGTGCTAAGAATACTGACTGGTATGTCATTACGAATATCGAACATCAGTACTCCAAAAATCGAATCAAATTCAAAAAGCATTGAATTTAACTTTACTCTACCCAATAGTGAAGTTTAAAAATAAACATATCATTTGTAATGTTAAAGGAAAGTGAACCACTAGAAATAAGAGATGATGCTGATGCATATCAATCAGATGACGATGTAAAAAGATTAACGAGAACAAGTGTCCCTGATACAACAGAAATCTTAAAAACCAATAGTAGTCAACCATTTTTTACATATTTTAAACAACATTTATCAAAATCAACTTTGACAGCATCAACAACAACAACAACAACAACTGATTCACCAGTCACAACAACAACAACAGATGAACCGCAAAAAGTAATTACAGTAGATGATGCAATAGAAGCATTTCGCAAAGAACTCATTGATAAAGAAATTAATATAGGTGGAATTCTAGATGCTAAACAGGCATTTTATCGACATTTTAATCTACAATATGAAAATGTTGAAATACCTATTCGTTGTACTTATAACAGTACATTTGAAACACAATATTTAAAAATTAGTTGTTTTGAATATCGTGAAATTGAACAAGAACGTATTCTTAGTAATGGTGAAATTGAGAAAGTTCGAGTAGAAGACTTAACACGCAAATTACAACACATCAAAATTACTAATCTTCAGAATTATACACAAACATATAAAATGACTATTGAATAATAGTTTAACCGTTAGTAACAAATCGGACATTAGAGATAAACCACTATGACTTTAAACATTTTAAAAATACTCCTAGTTATTCTAATACAATTTTATAATGTATGGTGTTATAATGTATGGTTTTTATTCACAATATCATCAGCAGCAGCAACAACAAATTCATAATAATTCTATTTCATTAGATGGAGAAACAAACAGATATCTTAATTTCAAATTTAAACTTCCAAATCAAACATTGAATGTGGAAATACATTTATCAGTTCAACTAGATCCTTCTACATCAGAAAACAACATTACAACAACAGCAACAACAACTGATCCTTACACGCGACAGTCACGAAGCAGTAATAATGAGCAACATTTTACTATATATGATTTAATTGAAGCATTTAATTCAAAAATAAACTAACATTGGTGGTATCATTGAAAGCTCTAAAGTTTTCTATCGACATTTCAATCTAAAATATGACTATTATCAGATAAGAGTTCGCTGTGGTTATTATAGTAACTATAAATATTGAACATTAAACATCTACTGTTTTCAATACAATCCAGCGAAAGAAATCATAAACATAATTTTGAAACGCAATATCTCAACCAACGAAACTCTAATCTTATATATATAAGAACCATCAATATAAAAGATTATTCACAAACACTTCACATGAGTATAAAGTAATCTACAATCAAGATGCTCAAAGAAATATTGGAATTTTTAAAATCATTCTCTAATATAATTTCTGACGAAGATAAAACTAAACTTATTAACATACATTCACAACTGGAGTATGCAAACAACTTAAAAGCCATAAAAAACAAACATGGTGAACATTTTGAGGATTGCATTTGGTCAAACGAAAACAATACATGTGGACCCGACACCTGTCAATGTCACTACCATAAATTAAGAAGAAATAATTTCGAAGATGAAGCTAGAAATATAATAAACTTTTATAATTTAATTAAATGTAAAAACTGTATTTTAATAAAACAAGTCATTGAACTTTAAACTATAAAAATATAATTGTTTTTATTTCATATATTGAAAAAGTTCGTCATCAAAACTATATTTTTACAATAATTGCAGAACCACAAACAAGTCTAAATATACTTTTTCAATTACATTTTTATTCTTCTAACTAAAAGCACTAAACTAAATATTTCATACATTTTACACCACAAATCTAGACGCGCCAAAAATTAAATTTTTTCACATATTAAGAAAATTATTTCAAACAATTAACTTGACCACCCACGGACGAAGAGACTACAAAGAAATTATAAAACCACAAATCTTAACGCGCCAAGAAATATTATTAAATCTATAAAAACCACAAATACACAATTTATAATAACTACACTTTTTCCAGGGATGGAAACAACACTACACTCCCTTTGTGTAGCATACCGATCGATGAAACTTAAATACCGACTGTAGCGTAGACATGATCCCAAAAATGTATGGGATCCGTGGTCCCGAAGCCTCACATTCATACTACTAATTAATTAGGCCCGCCCAGTGTCGGACATAAACTTAGTGATAGTTATTAATAATACATAAGTCGTGATAAGCAAAAACAAAAGTATTTTCAAGCAGTTTCTTCTGGAGTGTTGAGTATTAGAGTCCTTGTATCCCTCTTTTTTAAGCGGATGTGTCCAGTAAAATTCAAGATATTACGAGCTGCGAGTTTTGTAAGATATTTGCATGCATATTTTGCAATTTCTTCAGTTACCTGTGGCATATTCAAATCACGATGTAAATTTGAATTTCTTATGTACCATGTAGCCGATGTTATTATCTGTAAAATTTTATTTTGCCTTCGTTGAATTTTTTCTATATTTGAAGCTGAAGCAGTACCCCATAGCTGAATTCCGTAGCACCATATAGGTTTTAAAAGCGACTTGTATATCAAAAGTTTACAATCTAGACTGAGGGTTGAATTTCTACCAATCAGCCAATGTATCTGAGTTAGTTTAAGTTTCATTTGCGTTAGCTTAGAGTCAATGTGGTGTTTCCATGTAAGCCTTCGATCAAGGTGTATACCAAGGTATTTCACTTGTAAATTTTGAGGAACAATTTCATTATTGATTGTAATGGGGAAACAAGTGTCTTTTCATAGGGTAAATGTTACCTGAGCACACTTCTGTTCGTTTACCTTTATTCTCCACTTGTTTAACCATAGTTCTAGCTGGATAATATGTTGCTGAAGATATCGGGAAGCCTCGTGAGGGTTTTCGTGCATACTAAGGCAGGCTGTATCATCGGCAAATGTAGATGTGTGAATATTACTGCTCAAAGGAATATCACAAGTATAAATCAAATAAAAAACTGGCCCCAGTATACTCCCCTGTGGCACACCGGATGAGATTGTTTCAGGCATACTCAACAACAGTGAATTTCCGGGCAATAATGTAACTTTCCAAAAGATTTAGAATGTTTATTGGTAAGTAAGTCTTTAATTTTTAAATTAGGCCTTCATGCCACACTTTATCAAATGCCTGAGAAACGTCAATAAACAGCGCAGAGCAATACTTCTTTTCTTCAAAAGTTTTTCGTATAAATTGAACCAATCTATGAGTTTGTTAAACGGCGCTATGCTGACTTCTAAAACCAAATTGATGGTCCGGTATGCACTCATTATCAGTTAGAATTGGGGACAATTTTATCATGAGTAACTTTTCAAAGAGCTTTGACATTGTTGACAGTAAACTTATTGGCCTATATGACTCAGCCTTGGTAAGATCTTTGCCCGGCTTTGGAATCATTTTAACCTTGGCAAGCTTTTAGCTGTTTGGATAATACTCCAGACGTAAAATGGCATTAAAAATTAATAACAGGATTCTAATTGCAATACGAGGCAACTTCATCAACATCTGATAACTAATTTCATCAATACCCGGATCTTTATATGGGTTGAGTTCACCAAATAGTTTTTGTACATCACGCGTCCTAAATTTTATGGGTCAAGGGGGTAGCGCAACAACACTCGGCAAATCAACAGCACCAGAACATGAGTTTGGGGTAAATAGGGATTTTAAATGCTCAGCAAATAATTTACCTTTTTCAGAGTCGCTTCTTGCCCAATCTCCGGTAGATGTGCGCAGAGGTGGTTTAAACTCGACGGGTGTTTTAAGCTTTCTTGCAGCGTGCCACAAAGAGTAATTAGATGCTGGTGTGACATCAAGACCTTCCAGATGATTTTTAAGAGATACAGTTTTTTCAAAACCAAGCAACTCTTGGAGTCGTTTAGTGCACTCTTTAAACCTAGTTTTATGTTGAGGTGATCTGTGCTGTTGCCATTCCCTTCTAGCTCTTCTTTTTTCACACTCGAGACGTTCAATATCAATAGAACAAATTCTATTAAACCCAGTCTGCGAATGGGAGGTAGTGGCATGTTCAGCAGCCTGTTTAATATTTTCATTAAGGTTGGTAATTTTAGATTCAATATCATCGGGTGTTCTTAGCATAATATTTTCTGTGCAATGAATACTAAGATATTTTTTGAATCCGAGCCAATTAACACGATTTATCATCTTCACATAAGGATGAGGTAAGTCACTTCTTATTGGGCTACAAATTGAAACGATCGTGGGAGAGTGGTCGGGCGAGAGACCTAGAGAAGCTTCAACTTGAATTAAATCCCTAGATATATTTTTCATGACGCCAAAATCTATAACATCCAGAATTTTTTGTATGTCAGTTGGCCAGTAAGTGGGCTCCCCACTCGAAATGACGTCCAAGTTTTTGAAATTGTGTTGAACAACGCTCGACCTCTGGGTGTGATAAGACGCGAACCCCAGAACGTATGATTGGCATTATAGTCCCCAGCTGCTACGAAACAAGGGCCAAGAGATTTGAAGAAATCCTCGTATTGATCTTCAGTAATTGCGAATCTTGAAGGGGAGTAAATTGATGATATAACGAAATTTGTAAAAAAAAATTCAACACAAATATTAGTTGCTTGTAAATATTCTACACAGATGTTATCAAGAATATAGTGCTTGAGTCTTGACCTTATTAGAATTGCTGATCCACCGCATGCTCTTCCTCTTGGGTCCTCTGAATCATATAAGGTGTAGCCAGAATTTTTAAAAATACTTCTCGAAGTCAAATGAGTCTCTGAGACCAACATTATATCAATATTTTTTTCCGTGAGGAAGTGCTCAAGTTCATTTTTATGTTGGCGAATGCCGGTTGCGTTCCAGAAACATATTTTTAACGTGTTCATGGTTTGTTAACTAATGCTTGAAGCAGTGTATTCTGCATTCGCAAGATTTCTTGCATCATGCTAGTCATATTTGTTGTAAAAATATTTATAGTTTGCATCAGATATTCAATAGTAGCTTCAAGGCGATTAAAATTAAAGCTTGAGTTTGTATTTGTTGAATTATTGGGTGGTGAAACATTTTGGGTAGGAATAAAATTTTGTCTAAGCAGCATCGGCATACGATACACGAGAAGTAACTGGTTGTCTCACTTGCGCAATAGTGGCGGATAAAGCGTTTGCTGATTGGGCTGGAGCTTTTTTAGGTTTTTGCCCCATAGTCTGTTTGACGAAAGAGTACACAGGACAACCTCTATAGTTAGCGGTGTGATTACCTCCACAATTGCTGCATTTTTTATCACTTTGATTTTTTGGCTTATTGCAACTAGCAGTACCGTGTAATTCGCCGCACACAACACAAACAGTAGGTAAATTGCAGTAAGTTTTAGTATGGCCATATTCTTGGCAATTGTGGCACTGTACGGGATCTGAACGCTTACGTGGTTATTCAACTGTTATTTTTCGGTATAAAAGATATTTTAAATTATAAATTGGGTGCGTCTCATTTTTTCTCAATTTTATATCATTTAGCTCCAGTTCAACGCGAAATAGAGGTTGGGGGATCTTTTCCCTATTTATTATGTTCGATACACTTTTTACCTTAAATCCCTGGAGGACAAGTGCATCTTTTATTTCTTCGGGAGCGACATAGGAATCTATGCCCTTTAATACGATCTGCACACCTTTAGGACTCTTGAGCTGGTATGTGTAGAAATTTGTTTTACTTTTTCAAATTCAGAAACCATTGTGCGAAAATCTTTTTCTTCCTAAATTTGAATTTTCGTTTCATAAGTGCTACCACGTTTTATTGGAACAATGTGAAATTTATTCTCACCAACTACCGAAATTAATTTTTTAATAAGAGCGTTTGAGTTTTTTTCTCTTAAATAGATTGGTGGCGGCTTGGAGGTTTTGTTCGCAGATTCAGCGGGTTTGTCGTTGTCATCGTGCAATATTTTAAAACGGTTTTGGCGATTAGTAGATGATGCGCTGTTATCCCTAGAGATCTTTGGAGCAGATGAAATTTCAGAAGATTTTGGGCTTCGCCCGCGATTTACCACAGTTATATATATGTCCACTCCGACTTGGACCTTGGGCTTTTGGCTACTCTTATCTATAGTGAAAACAGGGTTAAGTGATGACCACGAGCCCGAAGCGGATGATATCGCTGAGTTAAATGTAGAGGTAGAGGAATCACTAGTTGGCATTGGACAAAGCGACGTTGATCGCTGACGAAAATGTGGCTTTGCCGTTAGAGAAAGTCTATCATCAGATTTTTTATTTTTATTGTTTTTATTAAGAGCTTCAGAACTCACAGTAAGTCTATCATCAGATTTGTTATTTTGATTGTTATCATTGAGAGCATCAGAACTCACAGTAAAATAGGCATTTCTGCCGTTATAACTCACTTCACAATTATTTGTATTTGAGGTACTCATATAGAGTATTCCTCAAGGGTACTTTGTCTGTGTTTTTTTGTTTACGGTTTTTTTTGTTTTTGTTATTTCTATATGTAAAAATATTAGCAAAGAAAAAAAAAACGCTTATTTATCAAAGTTAATATGTACTAGGAATATTTTTTTGTATGATTTTTTTTGTTTAGTATGTATGTAAGAAAAATTCCGCTATTACGTCTGTTCACTATGAAGGTACAACGAGAACTGATAAGGCAAATGGCAATGTTTTTTTTTTGGAACGTACGTACATGTAATTTTTAATTGAAATTTGACTGACAAAATTACAGCAACTGATGAAACGTTAAAAAAATTGGCCGAAATGCTGTTAGAACTGCGAGCTAGAATACAGCCGGCTACACCGTTGCATGGTATTAACTTGCAACCCTTCGATGAAAATAATGAATCCTTTGATTCATATTTGCAACGCATTGAAAATTATTTAGACTTAAGGGGCGGGTCAAACCAAGATTACGAAAGTGACGAAATTTGTGTAAAAATTCTCTTAAATTACAGAATGCAAGTAAAACATTTGACGATGCAGTGAAATTGGCGCTAGCAATAGAATCTTCCAAACTCGAGTGTAAAGAAATTAATAACCAGCATTCACAAATTCACCAGATAAAAAAGTAGTTACAAATAAAAACATTACGAGCAAATATGATAAAATTAAGGGCAAATGTTATAAATGCGGAAAAACAAATCATAGAGCCAATAAATGCTTAGCTAAAAACTTAAAGTGCTTAAAATGCAACAAGAGTGGTCACGTTCAAGAAGTTTGTTTAGGCAAAGACATGGCAGAAAATCGTGCTATTGAGATAAATGATAACACAGTAGATACCGATTCAGACTCATACGAGTATGAGCATATCAATACGATACAAACAGTGCCAATGAATAAAATTGTTGAATTAGCTCTCGACTTTTTGCATTACTATTATCTGGCAACGCGCAGAATCCGACGATTCTTCTTGTCAACTCTGTTTCTTTGATATCTATACTTGATATATACTTCTCATCTTATCATCGACGCTCAACCTTAGAAAAAGATATTAATGCTTACGCCATTATAGTAATATATATCTGTACATATCTTACTAATATTGTAATATTATTGATACTAATTCATAAAGTGGAATACAAATAAATGAAATAAAAATATATATATATCCATAAACAAAAGACTGCAAATATTCTGGTGGGTCCAAGCCGGGCCAAACACAATAATGGTCCCACTATTAGAGCATGAATAGAATTTGTTAAGAGAGGGCTATGCTTTATTTTTGAACTGATGTTCGCTGAATCGACAATATTACGAACTAAAATATTTTTATGTTGTTTTAATAACTGCATTTTTGTAACTAAATGCATTTCATAAATATTATTTCTTATATGGAAAAAAATTAGATAATATATTTATGCGATATCATAAAACTTTTAGTCATAAAAACACCGTCGTTGGAGGAGGTATAGTAGACAAAATAATAAACTCTCTACCTGTTGAACTTCATCTTCCTGGATATCAGTACTGTGGACCTGGAACAAAAACTACGAAAACGTTTAAATCGAGGTGATAAAGGAATTAATTTATTGGAATCTGCGTGTAAAACTCACGATATTGCTTATTCCAAAAATAAGAATTTAAGTACTAGATATCAAGCTAATAAAATACTTGAAAATTCAGCTTGGGATCGAATTTTATCAAAAGATAGCAGTCTTGCTGAAAAATCATTTGCATATACGGTTATTAACGCAATGAAAGCCAAAACAAAATTTGGTATGGGTGTGGAGATAAAGAAAAATGTTAAAAAGAACAAACTAAATGGTAAAAAACTATTTAGAACATCAATTAGAGCTGCAACAAAAATACTAAAATGCAAAAAGGAAATACTATTAGATATTAACTCAGCTATTAAAATTCCACAAAAAACTAATAATAAATCATTAAAAGGAAGAAAATTTTTTATTTTTTACCTCTAATACCGATGTTAACTGCTCTGGGTGCAATTGGTAGTCTAACAACTGGAAGTGCTGCTATAGCTAAGGCTGTAAAGGCAAGAAAGATGCAAAAAAAAAACAACTTGATGAAGCAACAGTTGGAAAACGACTTTACTGAAAACTATATAAAAAGGGTTATGGTTTAGTTTACAAAGAAGAATCAAAATACTCTTAGAGATGCTACCCAACAGACCACTATCTGATGTGGAACTTAGACGTTCTCTATAAATATTCCATATTTTAGAGGAGTTTTCATGTTGAATACTTTACCAAAACGATCAAAGAAAATATATGTGGAATAATCAATTTAGATGTATCAACAGGACCTAGTACACATTGGGTAGCACATATAAAACAGCAGTGAAAAAGAATATTACGACAGCTTTGGAAACTTACAACCTCCTTTGGAAGTAGTATAATCAACATCAGAACTTTTAATACATTTACCTGTGGTCATTTATGTCTTAAATTTCTTTATGAAATAACTGAAAATATTAAATAAAACACAATTATTTATATTTTACAAAACTCTTTAATGTCTTTTTATTTATAATTTAATACAGAATTAATTTATTTCATTGCCAAATAGGATACTGTGAATTTTGAACCCAAAATTCACATATCTCACTATCAAAGATTAAGTTTTGTCCACCTTCTCTATTCAAGTGATATAATCCGCTCGAGAGATCCTTAATTTCATCATCAGTTTAAGTATTGTAGCAGGAACATTACGTTGTTTACCAATTCAACTATTAGTGTTAGTCCATATTTTGTTGTTACCCGTTTTACAGTTTGAATAGTTTATTTAATTGATGTTTCAAGCTCCTTTATATGAATTAATGTTTTGTTTTTTAGAGAATTAAATCTTGATGTTAGATTTTTGGTGGAGTCCCTTTTTTATTTAGTTCTTATCACTTTGAATGTTTAATTAAAAATGATCTTAAAAGTAGTGGCGAGGACTTCAAGAAGGCTAATCAAAAATATTTATGGTGAAATAGTGAATAAGTGGGGGATAGTAATAGAGAGAAAGAGATAGTTATAGAGAGAAAAGGGATAGAGAGAGAAAAGTCAGGAGATGCTATTTTCTAAATTTAGAGAGTAAACAATCATCATCTTTCATTCATCAGCAAATAAGACAATAAGTCAAATAAGAAGAACTTTAAATCAATTCATATCAGATCTTGATAGCTTCAGGCTATACGATCATTGTGAGATCATAAAATTTTTTTAAAATATGCTGGAGGAGAATGAAGAATATGGCATCATGGAAAATGAAGACAACACAAAGGGGCATTTTGGAAACTGTCCGTGGTACGATCTGAACTGTGAGGAAGGACCAGACACCTGTAGGTGTACTATATATTTTTTACGAAAAACTATTTTAGAAAATTTAATGGTTTCATACTATGAAATGTTTCCATCATTGTAATTGCAATAAAATAAAATTATAACTAGGATAACTAGGAATCATCTTTTTGATTAGAGAATAACAGAACCTTGTGTGTAGTGAAAAATTCAAGGACTTATCCGAAAATCTAAATTTTTTGCCTTTATGAAAATATCAAAGGATATTTAATGGAATTTCATAATATTGTGAAATTAAATTTTTCTTGTGCAGAACCTCTCAAGTAAACTTTAACAAGACTGTGGATTGATTAAGTGAAATATAAACAAAACAAAAATTTTCAAATAAGCAAAACAAAAATTCTTTGATCCAACTAAGTACATATATACATCAAGTAGAGAAACAAAATACATGCATATAAATTAAAATTAAATTTACTAAGTTGCAATAAAAAAAACCATTTTTACCATTATTTTATTATTTTTTCAATATTTTATTTCACATTTTTTCTTAAAAAATTCTTATGTATATATACATCACTTTCTGTCTTATTTTTACAATAAAATATTTTTTTTAATAACTAAGATTTTATGTACCTACAATAATTTTTACAATAAAAGAATTTCAATAATAGAATTTTTCTTAATAACTAAAATTTTATGTACATTAATTTTTAATTAATTTTATCCGTTTTCTTGCATTCTAGCAATCTCTTCTATCGTCTCCATAACTTAAGACTACCTTATTTAACTGACTAGTATATATTTGATGTAACTTAGATTTAAATGTTAACATTTTATCATATACATTAGTTTTATAAAATAGAAAATTTTTATACGAGGCTAATCTATACTTATCTAATATTGCTCGCTTTACACCCTTTGATTTTTTAATGCCACTTTTGTTTTTTCACTAAATGAGTACATCTTTGAACGCAGCCTAACAAATTCTGTCATCTTCATCAAACCTAAAACATTTTTATTAACTAGTGGAAAATTATAAATATTGTCTGCAGGGTAGTCCGATGTATCAAATTGTTGTTCTATGTCATTCTTTATGTCAGCATAAAAGTTGTCCGTTTTTATTGTATAGATAAAAGAGTGTGTGTCCATGTAGTTTAATGATAGTTTTGTCTTGAACTTAGGTTGCATGTACCCGTAATGGAAATTATATATTTTCCATTTGGAAAGCTCCAGTACGAAAAATCCAAAGTAAATTGGTTTACTGTAGTTTGTCTTGACTCTATTCATTTCGATAGCTACCAGATCTTCGGAAAATATAGATAAACTATGAAAGTTGGGTTTGGATATCCAATCTTGTGTCACCAAATGATTCGCATTTGTTCTGTTTTAATTTTTGACAATTTTAGCTGCTCTTTTCTTGTCCACATTTTCCATGGTTTTACCATACACTCCATTATTGAGTAGTTTGAAAAAGTTTTTTTCAAAAGCATTTTTAGCAGCGGCTCTATGTCTGGTATTGAGGTCATATTCTAAGCATTGTTTCAGAACTCTGTAGTGTATCACGTCTGATTGCTTTATAGAGAAATCTGTTATCAACTTTTTATACTTCGCTTGCATAACTTTTTTAATTTCAGCGAAAAAAGGAAGATCTTTATGCAAGTCATGTAGGTGGGAAGGATAATCTAAAGTGACCTCATATACATAAGCGGCTGTTCCACTTCTAGCTATGCTTTTTGGCTCCAAACTCAGCTCATCATGCGATAACCATCTGAACCCACCATAGGGAAGATATTCCGACATCGCCCAACCATAGAGGTTGTTTGCGTCTAAGTATACAAGAAATTCTGAAGGCTTTTCTTTATCAAAATATTGCAAATATTTATTATTTTCCTTTGAATATCTTTGACTACACTGTAGGATTCCCAACGTATATGTGTTTTCATAAAATTGTACATGTCTATGTCCGTCAATAATTTTTGTATATTTTAACATTGCATCCCAGGAAAGTCCAGGAGCTGTATAATATCGACATGGATCCAGCTCATAAATACCTTTGCAAAATTTTCTAAAGTTTTCGAAAATATCTGTCTGTTTTTAAGTAAAGTTACATTGTTTTGCAACCAAAAGTATTTTTATTGTAATCTTAGTTGCATAGAAATTTTGCCTAATTCTTTAATAAAAAGATGTGAGTCATAATTTGAGTAGTTGTGAAAGTAAAGTGGTATAAACTTGGGTATTTTATAATTTAAATTACAGTTTTTGTGTGCTGCACCTCTAAATTTCCCGCTAATGTGACAGTGATCACTAACGCGATCTTTACCTAGAAAGTTTTGACATATATGACAATTCACCGCACTATAAAAATTACAAATTTCAGAAGGGGATAAAGTATCCATTTGTCTATTATTTACTAAATGATTATTATATATTTCCTCACAATGTTGAATTAAAAATTATACAAATTTTTGTCACGCATCTTTCCCTATATATACTCTTAAGTTATCTAACTTTTTGTCACGGAGTCACTTAATATAAAAATTAATCGCACGAGGAGTGTGCTTTTTAATTAAACTTATCATTTACATCCCCCAAGATGCACTCAAAGTCTGCACATACCACGAAGGGCACATCCATTTGTTTTTGATACCCATTAAACTGCAGAATAGTATTCTCGCCATGACTGTACTGCAGGCAGCTGTTGCCAAAAATTAGTTTGTGTTCATTCTTGGTAACCTGATTCGGTAAAAGTCTATGAATGATAAAAAATAGAAAGTAGAAAAAAAAGATTATAAATAAAATATACATATTTTATAAAAATATATAGCAAGTATATGTATCCTTATAATAAAGTGTTGTATAATTTTTTAACTTACTTTGATATGTTCTTTATCAAAATGTAGTGACGGCCTTCTGCATTCTCTAAAAGCAGCAAGTTGACATTGTCCTTTTTTTCGTCTTTGGTCACGTAATAATGATCAATGATCTCATCAGCTGTCTCATCGTACCCAAATACATTCACACTTATTGCTGGCTTTTTCACCTCGAGCTCTTTGATTTTAGCTATTGCATTTAAGGCTACGCCATTACGCATATAAATCATGTCAGGGGTAATATCTTGGATGTTATAAGTACTACAACGTTGCGGGTGATCGTATTTCGTGGTATCCATTGCAGCGATCAGACACCACTTAAAGCAGTATGCATCACTGTTTTGATGCAAGCTTTTCTTTTATAAAGTTTTTCAGGAGTAGATACCCAATTTGATCGATTGACCAGAGACGATTTATGGATGCTTATTTCCCCTCGAACTATACATATAAAAGTCCAACCAGAGTCCCTCTCTTTAAATTCCGACATTTTATTTTGAATTTCTGACATTTGGTTAGAAAATAGCTCTTCTACATTATATGCCTTCATCAGCAAACTCATTTTAGCTATATGGTGAATAATATTGAGCTCAAATTCCTCCAATATCCGGTAAACTTATATCCATAGCATCGTTCAATAAAGTCCCACCGAGGATATCTACTCCTTGTTCTTGAGGCTGTTGTTTTTGTTGATGTTGTTGTTCTTGCTGTTGTTCATGGTAAGTAAGAGGTTGCCATTGCATCAAATTAGAACACTGCTTCAATTGATTATCTCCTGTAAGGGGATTATAAGTGTAGCTTGGATACTCATATTGCTGATATTGTTTTGGTACTCCTGTTCCCAAATACTGATTACCCCATGACATTGGTGTAAGTAGTAGGGAATTGGTGGGCATTCTGCGACAATTAAAATTTGTATAATTTGTGTGAAATTTCTAAAAATTCTGGACTAAAATTTTTGAAATTTTGCTGAAATTTGTCTGAAATTTGAGAAATTGTGTTTTTTGTTTACATTAGGAGTTTTTTTTTTGTTAACTTTAATTGTTATTTGTTTACATTAACTGTTTTGTGTTTATATTAAGTACATGTATGTATGATGTATGTATGACCGTGGGAATTTGTGCGAGGAATATTTTGTGGGAATACATTAAGGGCGTTTATAGGTTTGAAGAGTTTTATGTGTATATGCAGACGGGAAAATCATGAAAATGATTTTTTCTAATTCCGACGGGAAAACATCATTATTTTTTATTTTTTCAAATGCCGACGGAAAAACATCATTATTTTTTATTTTTTCAAATGACGACGGAAAAATCATGGAAATCATTTTTCCTAATGACGACGGGAAATTTGTGGTTGTCTCTAGCTGTAGGAATTGAAGTCAGGCTGTGCTTGGTGGGGGCCGGGGTGTGTCTAGCTGTAGGACTTTAAGCCAAGCGATGATTGGCGGGGGGCGGGGCGTTGTTGTAGTATGTATCCGGGGGAATCTGTGTACATGTATGTATTCTTGTGTGCTTTATTTAGGAATTTAAGGCTTATCGTAATTTATGAGTTGTGATTTGTGTGTATGTATGTCTGTAGGAGTCTAAGGCTGATCGTGATTTGAGGTGGCTGGGGGTGTTGTTGGGATATATAAAATGTGTGTATGAGTGTGTGTATGTGTATGTATGCCTGTAGGGCAAGGCTGTCCTTGATTTGGGGTAGGTGAGGGTGTTATTGTAATATGTATCTATGAGAATTTGAGTGCTTGCATTTCTGTAGGAATTTTTGTACATGTATGTCTGTAGGAGTTTAAGGCTGTTAGTGATTTGGATTGTTGAGATTGATCGATTGTATATCACCTTGAGAATTTGTGTATGTATATCTGTAGGAATTTAAGGCTGACAGTGATTTGTGAGGAGGAGGGTGTTGTTGAAATAGTTTGAATTTTTCGTAGATGAATTCTAGTATGTGTGTGTATATGATCTTCTCACGCTAGTATTTATATGTACGTAGAAATAAATTGTTTCTCATATGAACATTTTTTGCTATAAAATATTATCATATATCTGAACTCCCTAGTATGTTTTTCATATTGGAAGATGATATTGCTTTATATATATTTTGTCAAGCTTAAATTTGTCCAGTGTTAAGGTCTGTCGGTCAGAAATTTGATTATATTTATATAAATATTAATTTCAGATTTTGTAAAATTCTTTTGTACGATCGTGGCGATTTGGTGTGTGTATGTGTGTATGCGCGATAGAGTTTCGCTTTCTGTTATAACTTTGTTTATTTAAGTACATTTGTCTTCTTTGACTTTCGTGTTTTCAAGCGTCAATAGCTTGGAGAACGGTTTGTATGTTTTCATGATGTAGATATGTAAGTGGGATTGTTAAAATCCAATACATATGTACATACAAAGTCATCTTGTATACCAGAGGAACCGTCGAGAGGCTAGACCTAAATTCACAGAAAACGACTTCGTTTTCTGTTGATCATTTTTCAAGAAGAAAATAAGTTTGTCCATTGTGATTTGACTAATTTAAAAGTACATTTAAATTCAGTCTCATATCCATATGATGATATTAATATAAAATTTAAAAGTGAACGTTATTCAGTTCTATATGATATACTCGTATATCTAAGATTCCAACAAAGCTACTACTATGAAAGAATTTCAAGTGCTTATGACTGTATCAGAGTTTAAGATAAAAGCTCCTTTTATTCAATAGCGGACCAATTGACAAAGAAATTAAATTTGAAACAGCAAGCAAGGACCTCAACTACTGCATTTTTACTGATGATCGAATAATAGAAAGTCCGGAAAGTCTTAAATAAATTAAGTAATATGGATAAAAAAATATGGTTTTAATAGACGTGCAATGTTTCAAAGCTAATTCGAATGATTTCATCGCCAAAGAAGTGGCGGATGTCTTCAATAATAAAGACTTTAACAATTACATTATAAAACTCTCTTTTGATTTTAAATGTTTATCAATAAAAAATAAAAAAAGTAAAAAGAAGCAAACTGTCTAACAAAAAACGTATCATCAGCTATGATAGACTGTAAGATTAGTTTCATTTCAAAATGTTTGGTAACTTTTAAAAGTCAATGCAAGATGTTCTAAAATAAATGTCAAAGGTAACGAAATAAGCCGATGGTTGGAAAAATATTTTATATCGAAATATTTCTAACGTTGACTATATAGGCTACATCAACTTTAAACAAATGGAAATTAAATATATTAAATATTTCTATTATAGTTACTATAACTAAAGAGGAATTCAATTTTACTTGAAACAGAAACTCCTCACAAACTTTTAAGTAAATACATCTAAATTAATACAACGTTTTTTAATTTCAAATAAAAAAAAACTATGAAGATATTTCACATCTATACACAAAGCGAATATGTACAACAACATCAAAAGACCGCACATGACAAAAACTGTATTTAAACAGGGAGCCACAGACTTATTTGTATGTACATACATAAATACATAAAATCAATTTGTAGATACATATGTACATATGTACACATATTATCAAATTTCTTACCCATGCTCAAGTATTTATTGGATTTTAACAATCACACTTACATATCTACATCATGAAAACATACAAACCGTTTCCCATGCTATCCAAGCTATTGACGCTTGAAAAGATGAAAGTCAAAAAAGACAAATGTACTTAAATAAACAAAGTTATCACAGACAGCCAAACTCTATCGCGCACACATACATACACAAACACAAAATCGCCACGATCGTACACAAGAATTTTACAAAGTCTGAAGTTAATATTTATATAAACAAATTTCTGACCGACAGACTTTAACACTGGACAAATTTAAGCTTGACAAAATATAAAGCAATCTCATCCTCCAATATGAAAAACATAATAGGATTAGGGAGTTAAAATATGTATATGATAATATTGTATAGCAAAAAATTTTCATATGAGAAACAATTTATTTCTACGTACATATAAATACAAGCGTGAGAAAATCACATACACATCCAATTTATAGCGTAAAGTTTCTCTTGCACCGCAAAATCACAGTTGAAGAGCCACGTAAGCGTTCAGGTCCCGTACAGTGCCACAATTGTCAACTTACTGCAAATTAACTACAGTTTGTGTTATCTGCGATGAATTGCAAGGTTCTGCTAGCTGTAAGAAGCCAAAAGATCAAGCTGAAAAAACATTTAGTAATTGTGGAGGTAATCACACTGCTAACTACAGAGGATGTCCTGTATATTCTTTCGTTAAAAAGACTATGGGACAAAAACCTAAATTAGCTCCAGCTCAATCAGCAAACGCTTTCTCCGCCAATTTTCCTACAATGAGCCAACCCAGTACTTCACGTGTATCATATGCCGATGCTGTTAAGACAAATTCTTTTCCCACGCAGAAGGTGTCCCCACCAAGTAATTTAACAAATGCTAACACAAGCTTTAATTTCAGTCGCCTTGAAGCCACTATTGATAATCTTGTGCAAACTATAAACAACTTTACTACAAATATGACTCACATGATGCAAGAAATGCTGCGAATGCAGAATTAATTAACAAGCCATGAACACGTTAAAAATATGTTTCTGGAACACAAACGGCATTCGCCAACACAAAAATGAGCTCGAGCACTTCCTTTCGGAAAAAAATATTGATGTAATGTTAGTTTCTGAGACTCATTTTACTTCGAGAAGCCTTTTTAAAATGAATGGCTACACCTTATATGATACTAAGGACCCGAGAGAAAGAGCATACGGTGGATCAGCAATTTTAATAAAGTCAAGACTCAAGCACTATATTCTTGATAACATCTGTGTAGAACATTTACAAGCAACTAATATTTGTGTTGAATTTTTTTTTACAAATTTCGTTATATCATCAATTTACTCCCCTCGAAGATTCTCAATCACTGAGGATGAATACGAGGATTTCTACAAATCTCTTGGGCCTTGTTTCGTAGCAGCTGGAGACTACAATGCAAAACATACGTTCTGGGGTTCACGCCTTATTACACCTAGAGGAAGAGCGTTGTTCAATACAATTTCAAAAATGGGCTTGGACGTCATTTCAAGTGGAGAGCCCACTTACTGGCCTACAGACATACAAAAAATTCCGGATATTATAGATTTTGGAGTCATGAAAAATATTTCTAGAGATTTAGTTCATGTCGAAGCTTCCTTAGATCTCTCCTCCGATCACTCTCCCACTATCGTTACAATCTGTAAACCACTAAGAAGTGATTTACCTCACCCATATGTAAAGATGATCAATCGTGTTAATTGGCTGAGATTCAAAAAATATCTTAGTACTCATTGTACGGAAAACATAATGCTAAGAACTTCCGATGATATTGAATCTAACATTGCGAATCTTAACGAAAATATAAAGCAGGCTGCTAAACATGCTTCTACCTCCCACCCGCAGACTGGGTTCCATAGAATTTATTCTACGGATATTGAACGTCTCGTATGTGAAAAAAGAAGAGCTAGAAGAGCAGCATAAAATCAGATTTAAAGAGTGCACTAAACGACTCCAAGAGATGCTTGCATATGAAAAAACTGCATCTCTTAAAAATTATCTGGAAAATCTCGATGTCACACCAGCATCTAATTACTCTTTGTGGCGCGCTGCGAAAAAGCTTAAAACACCCGTTGAGTTTAAACCACCTCTGCGCACTTCTACCGGAGGTTGGGCAAGAAGTGATACGGAAAAAGGTAACTTGTTTGCAAAGCATGTAAAATCCGTATTTACCCCAAACAGATGTACTACTGCTGTTGATTTACCGAGTGTTGTTGCTCTACCCCCTCGACCCATAAAGTTTAAAATGCGTGACGTACGGAAACTAATTGCTGAACTCAACCCGAAGAAAGCTCCAGGTATTGATGGAATTAGTAACAAGATGCTGATGAATTTGCCACATATTGCAATTAGAATCCTTCTATTTATTTTTAATGCAATATTAAGACTAGAGTATTATCCACAGCTCTGGAAGCTTGCCAAGGTAAAAATGATTCCAAAGCCGGGCAGAGAGCTTACCAAGGCTGAATCGTACAGGCCAATAAGTCTACTATCAACAATGTCTAAACTTTTCGAAAAACTGCTCATGATAAAATTGTCCCCAATTCTAATTGGTAGTGGGTGCATACCAGACCATCAGTTTGGTTTTAGGAATCAGCATAGCACCATTGAACAAACGCATAGATTGGTTCAATTTATAAGAAGAAGATTTGAAGAAAAAAAATATTGTTCTGCCCTCTTCATTGATGTTTCTCAGGCATTTGATAAAGTATGGCATGAAGGCCTTATTTTAAAATTGAAATCATATCTACCAATAAATTTTCTGAAGCTATTGGAAAGTTATATTACTACCCGGAAGTTCACGATTGTTGAAGGAGACTTCATGAGTGTGCCCGAATCTATATCATCCGGTGTGCCACAGGGGAGCATATTGGGGCCAGTTTTGTATTTGATTTATACTTGTGATATGCCTTTGAGCAGCAATATCCATACATCTACATTTGCCGATGATACAGCCTGCCTTAGTATGCACCAAAACCCTCACGAGGCTTCCCGATATCTACAAGAACATATTACACAGCTGGAACTATGGTTAAACTTATTGAGAATTAAAGTTAACGAACAAAAGTGTGTTCAGCTAACATTTACCCTGCGAAGAGATACTTGTTCCCCAATTCGAATCAACAATCAAGTTGTTCCTCAACATTCACACGTAAAATACCTTGGTCTACACCTTGATCGACGGCTTACATGGAAACACCATATTGACTCAAAGCTAACACAAATGAAACTTAGATTAACTCAGATACATTGGCTGATTGGTAGAAATTCAACAGTTAGTCTAGATTGTAAACTTTTAATATACAAGTCGCTTTTGAAACCCATATGGTGCTACGGAATACAGCTATGGGGTACTGCTTCAGCTTCCAATATAGAGAGAATCCAACGAAGGCAAAACAAGATTTTAAGACTAATAACATCGGCTCCATGGTACATCAAAAATTCAAATTTACATCGTGATTTAAATATGCCACTAGTGACTGAAGAAATTAAAAAATACGCAGGCAAATACTTAACAAAACTCGAGTCTCATCCTAATCCACTTGCTCGTAACATCTTGAATTTTACTGGACACATCCGCTTAAAAAAGAGGGACACTATGGCTCTAATACTCAACACTGCAGATGAAACAGCTTGAAAATATTTTTCTGCTTAATACGATATTTATGTATTATTGATTACTATCACTAAGTTTATGCCTGACACTGGTTGGGCCTAATTATTATATCTAGATTTAAGATTTGAAAACTTATTGTTAGTTCATTGTTTTGAAGATGCAATAAATAAATAAACGCATGAAAAAAAACAACACCCTCCTCCTCACAAATCACAGTCAGCCTAAATTCCTACAGATATACATACACAAATTCTCAAGGTGACATACAATCGATCAATCTCAACAATCCAAATCACGATCAGCCTTAAACTCCTAGAGACATACATGTACAAAAATTCCTACAGAAATACAAACACACAAATTCTCATAGATACATATTACAATAACACCCTCACCTACCCCAAATCAAGGACAGCCTTGCCCTACAGGCATACATACACATACACACATTCATACACACATTTTATATATCCCAACAACACCCCCATCCACCTCAAATCACGATCAGCCTTAGACTCCTACAGACATACATACACACAAATCACAACTCATAAATTACGATAAGCCTTAAATTCCTAAATAAAGCACACAAGAATACATACATGTACACAGATTCCCCCAGATACATACTACAACAACGCCCCGCCCCCCGCCAATCATCGCTTGGCTTAAATTCCTAAAGCTAGACACACCCCGCTCCCCACCAAGCACAGCCAGACCACAATTCCTACAGCTAGAGACAACCAGAAGTTTCCCGTCAGCATTAGGAAATATCATTTTAATGATTTTCCCGTCGGCATTTGAAAAAATAAAAAATAATAAAACCCCTCAATAATCAATTTCAATGTATTTTTATAAAAAAATATTTTACTTAATAAGTAAAATAATAATTTGGGATTACTAGTGCGTTAACATATTTTAAATTTAAATTGTAACAATTCCCACAAAAAACAATAATTAAAAAATAATGATGTTTTTCCGTCGGCATTTGAAAATATAAATATACAAACATACATTTACTATAAAATAAACATACACTTAATATAAACAAAAAAGAGTTAATGTAAACAAAAAAAAACTCCTAGTGTAAACAAAAAACAAACAATTTCTCAAATTTCAGACAAATTTCAGCAAAATTTTAAAATTTAAAAAATTTCAGTCCAGAATTTTTAGAAATTTCACAAAAATTTTAATTATCGCAGAATTCCCATTTCCATACTACTGGTGTAGCGTAACAGTTAGGCATAACGTATTGCTGATAACTCATTGGTAGTTGATATTGGGGGTACTGTAGAGAAGGTTGTTGCTTATGATGATGAAAAGTGTTTAGCTGCTGCTGCTGATTTTGAAGAGATGTCTGCGGTTGCTCTTGATTTGTGCCCCCTCAGCACACTATGGTTTTTAAGATGATCCAAAAAGGACTTTTGGTATTTGTAAACCTTGTTTCATAAGTTACAGTCATTTGCTATATTCAAAAATCGTTGGCATCACTGATATCGCAAAAACAAACCTGCTCGTTACAACGGTTTAGCTTATTCCTTAATTTTATTGTGTATTGCATTCAGTTTTTTTCCAAATTCGTAATAAACAATTGCTATGTAATTGCTATATCATATTATTAGAAAATTATTTTTCGGTAAGCAGAAGAAATTAATTTTAACCTTTCATTTAAATATTTTTCCATATACATATGTATGTATATAGTAAATATATATAAAGTATTAAAAAATATATAAATGGACAATGAAAATACCTACTATAAAAATTGGAAAGAATGTGCATATGACGAATCAAATATGGTCCTTGATGAAACATCTGGTAATTTTTTTCCTGCTGAACATGCTCAAGTTGATGATTTTGGAGAAGAATTCGATAGTTTATTTGTAAAAATGCATCTAGATGAAACAACAGAATTATTCGTTGAAGACTTACATACCTCAGTTTCATATTCTGCACCTTCAGATTCTTCAGTGCTGAACCAAATTGTTAATGAGACAAATGATTCTTCTCCATCGTGTCCATTGAAAGTAACATTGAATGAGCATTCAGGAATCCTTTCAAAAAATCGAAGGCGTAAAAATCATGGTGACATTAATGAGTAGGAACGGAACAAAACAAAAAAAGCTCGTGAAACAGGCAAGTGTTATTACAGCTTAATTTAAAAAAAAGGAGATAACAGTTCACTTGTTCGGAGAAATGAACGAAGAAGAACAGCTATTCAAGTAAAAAAGTGCAATGAAATATTTGAAGAGAAAAGAAATTTTCCATTCATTCTGGAATAATTTGAATTGGGACCAAAATAAGACTTACGTTATTTCCCTTATTAACAAAGAAATTATTCCTCGCAAAGATAAAACCATTGAATCGCGGCGAAATTTTAGTTTTCAATATCATCTAATCGTTAATAATAAAAGTAAATAAAGTATGCAAATAAATGTTCTTGAATAATTTAAGTTTAGGCGAGTCTCAAGTCTTGCATTGGGTTAAAGAAAGTAGCGACAATTGTTTACCTAACAAGAAACAATCAAAGAATATAAGAAAAACCTCAAATGTAATACAAGTAAAACAATCTCGTGTAGAAGATTTTTTAAGTATATTATCGAAAATAGAGTCACATTACTGTCGCAAAGATTCTCAAAAGTTATACATAGATAATTTTTATAAATCTGCCCAAGACGTTTACCCTGATTACATAAAACATATGGACGAACAAAAGATTCCAGCCAACGAAAGAGCTTGCTATGCATTTTTAGTTAAAAAATCCAGAGTATGAATATAGCAATTTTTCAACCACGGAAAGATTTTTGTGACCTTTGTTTCGCTTTTAAGAGTAAAAATATATATGCAGAAGAATACAGTATTCATGTTAAGGGGAAAAAATCGAGCTAAGGACGAAAAAAATAGTGACAAAATGAAAGCTATTACTGGCGAAATAAAAGTTTTCACTGTTGATGTCCAAGCCGTGCAGATGATACCACATTTACCCGCAAGTACTCTTTATTTTAAGCAAAAGCTTAAATGTCATCAGTTGACAATATACAACTTAGCTAATGGGGATGTATTGTTATATGTCTGGCATGAGCGTGAGGGCGGCATGGATGGAAACTTTTTTGCGTCATGCTTGATTGATTTCCTAAAAACTGAATTTGAGCTTACCACTCCGATTATATTTTACAGTGATGGCTGCAGTGCTCAAAACCGTAATATAACCATAACCAATTCATTATTTCAATTCGCAGCACAAAATAATGTAGAAATCTACCAAAAATACTGGTTAAAGGTCATACGCAAATGGAATGTGACTCTGTTCATTCAGCTATTGAAAGGCGTAAGAAAAACCGAGAACTATACGCGCCTTGTAACTTTGTTAAAATCATTGAAGAGTCATGACAGAAAAGAACATACAAGGTTAAGTACCTTGATTATAAATTTTTTTAAAACTATTCTGATATAAAATTTTTTAAATCGATACGGCCTGGAAATAAAGCTGGCTCCACTACTGTCTTACAGCTAAGAGCATTGAAATATTGCAAAGATAGAATAATGTTTAAACTATCTTTTGATGAAAAATGGCAAATTTTTCCCCAACGTTTTAACAGCAAATTTCCTATCAATACCGATGTTGTGGATTTATATTTAGAAGAAATTCCATTATCTGGCCAAAAGTACAGAGATTTGCAATCTTTTAAACAATTAATACCAAAGGACTATCACACCTTTTATAATAATTTAAAATACAACAGTGAGAAATAAGTATTCAATCTCATACTATTTAGCTTTAGTAATAGTTATATTAAAAATTAATGAATTATTTTATTTTCCAAAAAAAATTATGAAAAAAGAAGTGTTTTGTTATAATTGAAAAAAAATATCATATAAGCACTAATAAAATAAACATAAACAAAGAAATGTTAAATAACACAATCTCGTATGTTAATCTTATATATAAATTTTGCAGTTCAGAAAACACGTATCTCAAAAAAGTTCGAATAAATAATGGTAGATTATTTTTAACACAACTGTTGTATTGAAAATTTGACAAAAATCATCCAAGTAATTAGATTATAAGAAAACATATATTAAAAATTTCTAAATACTTGTTATAAAGAATTTTTGTCTCTCCTGAAAAGTAGTAGTTTTTAAGTTACGAGGTTGCGTTAGTAAACCATCGATATCTACATATATATACATACGTACACAAATTCCTTCTGTCTGGCAACACCCACAACTTTCCCTTCAGCATTAGAAAAATCATTTTCATGATTTTCCCGTCGGCAGTAGGAAAAATTAATTTTCACGTTTTCCCGTAGTAGGAAAAAAAAATAATAATGTTTTGCCGTCGGCATTTTTAAAAATCAATTTCATGATTTTTAATTCATTACCACAAAAAAATCACCGGTTTACACGCAATTAATGTCACCCAAAAAAAATCACCCATTCACACAACTAATGTAAACAAAAAACAGTTAATGTAAACAAAAAAAAAACATCAAAGCGCACAATTTCTCAAATTTCAAATACCCAATTTTTAAAATTTCACACAAATTGCACAATATTAATTGGCGCAGAACCGCCATTTTTTTACTACTTGCCCCAGCAGTTGAAAACCTTTATTAAACCCTTTTCAATATGACCTTTATTTGAAGGCCGTTTAACAGCCATTCTCTGAAAGGCCCTTAAAGAGCCATTAATTTGAAGGCCTTTTAGAATATCTGCGAAAGAAGCGACAACGTGTATAAAAAAGATATGAATATGGGATATAGAGAGCAGGCCTTGTACATCCAAAAGAAGAAGTACAGAGGCCTTTTATAAGGATATGAATGCGACGTCGACATCATACTCATATCATACTCACACTTATAAACCACCTCATTTTGATTTATAATTTCAGAAAAATTCTTATACTACTAACATTGATTCAGCTCACTCAACTAATCCATATAGTACAAATACAACTAAAAGTGTATAAAGAAACACATTTATAACCTCATAATGAACAAACATATAACCTCATCAGGAGCAAACACATAACCTCATAATGAGTATTTTAATGTTCGTATGCAAAGTTCGCTTTGCCATACAATACTTATTTTGCATCGTCTATAAACATTGAGTTAAGGAGTGTCGAAATCAGCGACGTCACAAATCTTGCTAAGTTTGAGTGCGATGAGAACTTCACACTTGCGAGTAAATTTGAAGTTAGATAACATTGCAATAAGTATAAGTGCACATAAGTACAAGAAATAATAAGTCATGATTCAACTCTACTCACTTTTTCACTACTCATTCTCGATCACTGGTCCATACCAGAAACTGATAAGTAATTTAAATAATTCTTTGCAATCGCGTCTACTATGCGCCTATCTCAAATTATCAAAACCGTAAAGAAGAGTAATAATGAAGGAGTATGACATGTTTTGGGAATTCAAAGCCGGCGAAAAACAAAAATGGTGGCAACCCTGTTGCATATAGGGGTATTTTGACTTCTTATATTCTCTCCCGCCAAAATCGGTTCACTTTTATTTAAAAAAAAATACAAACAAATTTCATATGTTGTGTGCGTCCGCCCCTAAAAGTTGCCATCAGACTCATTCATTCAATGTAGTTTGTTTCTTTTAAAAAAACATTTTACAAGAATATGATAAATGGCAATATTTTAGCTCTTCTAGTCAACAACATTAGCCTCAAAGAAAGTTTTTTGCTAAAATTAATATTTTAGAAAATAATGAAGAAAATAACCATCAAAATGCCAAAAATTTTATATATATTTTTTTTTATATTTTTTTATTGTATCTTCAAAAATGAACTAACAATAAGTAATCAAATCTTAAATCTAAATACAATTATTAGGCCCGACCAGTGTCGGACATAAACTTAGTGATAGTTATAAATAATACATAAGTAGTGATAATCAAAAAGGAAAAAAAAAAACGTATTTTCAAGAAGTCCCATCTGGAGTGTTGAGAATAAGAGCCCTTGTGTCCCTCTTTTTTAAGCGGATATGTCCAGTAAAGTTCAAGATATTATGAGCCAGCGGATTAGGATGTTTCTCGAGTTTTGTTAAATATTTGCCTACGTATTTTGCAATTTCTTCAGTCACTAGTGGCATATTTAAATCGCGATGTATATTTGAATTTTTGATGTACCATGGAGCCGATGTTATCAAACGTAAAATTTTGTTTTGCCTTCGTTGGATTTTCTCAACACTTGAAGCTTAAGCAGTGCCCCATAGCTGAATTCCATAGCACCATATTGGCTTCAAAAGCGACTTGTATATCAAAAGTTTGCAGTCTAGGCTGAGTGTTGAATTTCTGCCAATTAACCAATATATTTGAGTTAATTTAAGTTTCATTTGAGTTAACTTAGAGTCAATGTGATATTTCCATGTAAGCCTTCGATCAAGGTGTATGCCAAGGTATTTCACTTGAGAAAATTGAGGAATACTTTGATTGTTGATTCGAATGGGAGAGCAAGTATCTCTTCTTAGGGTAAACGTTATGTGGACACACTTTTGTTCATTTACTTTAATTCTCCATAAGTTCAACCATATTTCAAGCTGGGTAATGTGTTCCTGGAGATTACGGGATGCCTCATCAGGGTTTTTGTGTATACTGATACAGGCTGTATCATCGGCAAATGTAGAAGTTAGGATGTTATTGCTCACAGGCATATCACAAGTATATATTAGATACAAGACTGGCCAAAGAATACTGCCCTGTGGCACACCGGAAGATATAGATTCGGGCACACTCGTGAACTCTCCTTCCACAACAGTGAACTTCCTATCAATAATATAACTTTTGTATGTTTATTGGTAGGTACGTCTTCAATTTTAAAACTAGGCCTTCGTGTCATACTTTATCAAATGCCTGAGAAACATCAATAAAGAGAGCAGAACAATACTTCTTTTCTTCAAATGTTCTTCTTACAACTTGGACCAATCTATGCGTTTGTTCAATGGTGGTATGCTGACTTCTAAAGCCAAATTGATGGTCCGGGATGCACCCATTTTCAGCTAAAATTTTGGACAATTTAGTCATGAACAGCTTTTCGAAAAGCTTTGAGATTGTTGATAGTAAGCTTATAGGCCTATATGACTCCGCCTTGGTAAGATCTTTGCCTGGCTTTGGAAGCATTTTTATTTTGGCAAGTTTCCAGTTATTTGGAAAATACTGCATTCGTTAAATAGCATTAAAAATAAAAAGCAAGATTCTTATTGCAATATGAGGCAAGTTTATCAGCATCTTGTTACTAATGCCATCAATACCTGGAGCTTTCTTCGGGTCGAGTTCAGCAATTATTTTTTGTAGTTCACGCAACTTAAACCTTAAGGGACGAGGGGGTAAAGAAACTACACTACACTACACTAATTCGGCAGCACCCGTACTGAATTGGGAGTAAATACAGATTTTAAATGCTTAGCAAATAAGTTACCTTTCTCACTATCGCTTCTCGCCCAGCCTCCGGTCGAAGTACGCAGTGGTGATTTAAGGTCAACGGGTCTTTTAAGATTTCTAGTAGCACGCCATAAAGAGTAATTAGATGCTGACCTTACATCAAGACCTTCTAAATACTTTTCCAGTAATGCAGTTTTTTCCGACGATAGCAGTACCTTGAGTCATTTAGTATATTTTTTCACATACAAGACGTTCAATTTCCGTAGAATAAATTCTATTAAAGCCAGTCTGCGGATAGGAGGTAGTGGCATGTTCAGCAGCCTGTTATATATTTTCGTTAAGATTGGCAATGTTAAATTCAATATCATCAGATGATCTTAGCTGAACGTTTTCTACGCAGTGACCACTAAGATATTTTTTGAATCCTAGCCAGTTGACCCCATTAATCATTTTCACATATGAGTTAGTTAAATCACTCCTTAGTGGGATGAAAATTTTAACTATTGTGGGAGAGTGATCGGAGGACAGATCTAGAGAGGCCTCTACGTGAATTAAGTCTCTATGAATATTTTTCGTAACGCCAAAATCTATAACATCTGGAATATTTTACGTCAGTAGGCCAGTAAGTAGGCTCCCCGCTCGAAATGACATCTAAGCCCATTTTTGAAATTGTATTAAACAACGCTCGACCACTAGGTGCAACAAGATGCGAGCCCCAGTACGTATGTTTTGCATTGTAGTCACAAGCTGCCAGGAAACAAGATCCAAGCGATTTGTAGAACTTCTCATACTGATCTTCGGTAACTGAAAATCTGGGAGGTGAGTAAATTGATGATATCACGAAATTCGCACAAAAATTGTCTACGAAAATATTCGTTGCTTGCATATATTCTTCAGTAACGTTGTCAAGGACATAGTGCTTGAGCCTTGACTTAATTAGAATTGCTGATCCACCGCATACTCTTCTTCTTTGGTCCTTTGAATCATATAAGGTGTAGCCAGAAATTTTAAAAAGACTTCTCGAAGCCAAATGAGACATTATATCAATATTTTTTTCCGTGAGGAAGTGCTCAAGTTGATTTTTATGTTGGCGAGTGCTGTTTGCGTTCCAGAAACATACTTTTAACGTGTTCATGGTTTGTTAACTAATGCTTGAAGCAGAGTATTCTGCATTCCCAGCATTTCTTGCATCATATTAGTCATATTTGCAGTAAAGTTGTTTATAGTTAGCACCAGATTCTCAATAGTAGCTTCAAGGCGACTAAAGTTAAAGCCTGAGTTTGCATTCGTTGAAATATTTGGCGGTGGAACATTTTGTGTGCGAATAGAACTAGTCTTAGCAGCATCAGCATACGATACACGTGAAGTAACTGGTTGGCTCATTTGAGCAAAAGTGGCGGAGTTCGCGTTTACTGGTGGAGCTGGAGTTAATTTGGGTTTTTGACCCATAGCCTGCTTAACGAAAGAATATACAGGACATCCTCTGTACTTAGCGGTGTGATTACCTCCACAATTACTGCATTTTTTTTCTGATTGATCTTTTGGCTTAGTACAGCTAGCAGTACTATGCAATTCACCGCAGAAAACACAAACTTAAGGTAATTTGCAGTAAGTTTTTGTATGGCCATATTCTTGGAAATTATGGCACTGTACGGGACCTGAACGCTTACTTGGCTCTTCAACTGTGATTTTTCGGTGTAAGAGATACTTTACGCTATAAATTGGATGGGTTTAATTTTTTTCAATTTGATGTCATTCGGCTTCAGTTCGACCTTTTCTCTGTTAATTATGTTGGTAACATTTTTTACTTTAAATCCTTGGTGGACAAGTGCACATTTTACTTCTTCGGGCTCAACATATGAATCTATGGCGTTTAATACTATATGTAGGCCTTTAGCACTCTTAAGTTGGTATGTGTAAAAATTTGTTTTAGTTTTTTCGAATTCATTAACAATTTTTCGAAAATCTTTTTCATCATATATTTGGATTCTAGTTTCATCAATATTACCTCGTTTAATTGGAACGATGTGAAAAGTATTTTCTCCAATGGTCGACAGTAGTTTTTTTAGAAGCGCGTTAGAATTTTTTTCTCTCAGATAAATAGGTGGTGGCTTAAAAGACTTTTGCGATGATGTAGCGGGTTTGTCGTTTTTGTCTTGTAATAATGAAAAACGATTTTGACGATGTTTGAACTCACTTCACAATTTTTTGTTTTTGAGGTACTCATGGAGAGTATGTAAAAAAATATCAGCAATATTTGCTTTGCTTATTTATCAAAGTTAATATGTATGTATTACGGTTATTATGTATTACGAATATTTTTTTATGATTTTTTGTTTGTTTAATATGTATATGAAAAAAAAACTCCGCTAAGACGTTTGTTCACTATGAAGGTTCAGCGAGAACTCAAAAAATTTTATATAACAAATTAAAAATTATTTCATGCATATGTATACTACGTATAGTAAAAAAAACTAAACAAAAATATATAAAAAAAAAAACTACATTGAATAAATTTACTTGAGGGCCAACTTTAAGGGGCGGACGCACCCCCTAAAACCCAACGTATCGCAATGAAATTGTTTGTATTTTTTTTTACAAAAAAATTAACCGATTCGGGGGGAAATAATATAAGAAATCAAAAAAAAAATTCTCCATACAACTAACGGCCACTCTAGGTATGCTCACATTGGTGAAATATTTAAGGAGAAATTAAAAATATTTGTTTGCTTTAATGTGAACATAAAATATTTTTGAGTGAAAAATAAGAAAACAGCTGATTGAAAAGAAACTAATGGCCTGTCCCACGGTGTCAGCAGAAATCGTTGGACCGACAACTTGTTATGCAACCAACAATAACATTAGACACATTGTTGTTGGTTTCTAGTAACATCGTGGGACAGGCCGTAAATTATTTGCATTTAACAAAAATGTTTTCAATGTGAACGAAGTGTGACCACTCATCGTCAAATATTTTACTCTCTTTTGAACTAATATTTATAAGTTCTTGAAAAGCTTTTGTAAGAGCAATCAGCAAGAAATAACAGATGTTGTAATTAGAGTTTAGCTGTTTTACAAAACAGTTGTAGAAGCAGATGTACTATTTATTATTATGTTTTTACCTTCTCCTGTAAAGTTACAGTTATTTCAGTTATGGCCTTTCTACTTGTTAACAGCGATTTATAGTATATGTATATAATATACATACCGCTCCTTTATTGCAACATAGTAATAACTCCAAAAAGCTAGTTTTGCACAAGATTAAATATGATATAACGAACTTGTCTGCATTATTAACTCCAAGAATGAAGTTTTTGATATGACTGTGTTGCAATAAAGTAGCGATATGTACGTATATGTATATACTCATATACGAGGTTTGTTCAAAACGTATCGCGAAGTTTAAATTTTTGCGGGTTACGTATATTCGAGTTTTGATTTTTTTGTGGCGTTATTTTAGTACTCATGTCTCTCACCTATGCCGACAATTGCGGCCATTTTGAATGTTTAGTTAATTGTTGACAGCTGCTTTGCTTACACGTGTTTTGGCTCGTCTTCGATTTTTACCTTGGTTCGTGCGGCAGTTTCCATTGGTATGATTGAGCTTGAGTTTCCACGTCATAACCATAAACCCACGATTCGTCACCAGTTCCTCTGGAGGAAATTAGGGTTGTCGTGGACAGAGTCCAACAACTCATTAGCAATGTTCATGCGATGCTTTTTTGTCGAAATTGAGAAATTTTGGTACGAATTTCGGAGCGACCCGTCTCATGCCGAAATCATTGCTAAAAATCGAATAGCACGAGCCAATCGATATGTCTAGGTACTCAGCAACTTCTCTAATGGTGATTCGACGATTGGCTAATACCATTTTCTTCACTTCATCAATTTTTTCGTCTTTTGTTGAAGTGCTCGGACGTCCGGCACGCTCTTCGTCGTTCACATCTTCTCGGTCTTCTGAGAACGTTTTTTACCACCGATAAAGGTTCCAAGGTAGCTTCTACGTAAACGACAGTCAATATTCGGAATGCATCCGCGCACTTAATTTCGTTTTTCATACAAAATTTGATACAGGTTCTTTGTTCCATTTTGTTTAATAGGTAAAAATCGAAGACGAGCCAAAATACGTGCAAGCAAAGCAGCTGTCACCAATTAACTGAACACTCAAAATGGCCAAAAATGTCGGCATAAGTGAGAGACATGAGTACCAACATAACGCCACAAAAAAAATCAAAATTTGCATATATGTATGTAACCCGCGAAAATTCAAAATTCGCGATACGTTTGGAACAAACCTCTTATATGTATGTATATTATAAATATATATGTATATTGGGGCGGGTCGATTTAAAAATCGCTCAAATTACAAGGAAAATCGTATTCTAGGGATCAAAATAAGAAACTTTGCCGAAGGAACCATACCTCTAAAATGTATTTTGATGTCCCGACTTTTAATCCGAAGTTTCAAATTTTTTCTACAAGAAAAAAAATCAGCGAAATGGCTATGTTTTTTTTATTTTTGGAGTTTATTTTTCTCTTTAGAAATTTATTTAGTCAGAATGGAATGAAAAAATTAATTTTACTTAGTAATAGAAAAGAAAATAAAAAAAACACTAATTATTAAATTGACAGCACCCGGTCAAAAAAATACTTGTGTGGCAACACTCTATTCTTGAATAGCTGTTGTTGTTATTTACATTTATTTTCTTTACATACTCTTACAACTACAATTTGAAGCTTAAAAAAAGTCAGCCAATGTAGTAATGATAAAGTAAGAAAATATAAAATATGTTGATTATTGAGTTCTTGTTTCAACTTTGTTATTTGTTGAGCTTCTCATTTGATTAAATGAAAGTTTAACATATTAACTCTAGTTGTTCTAAGAAATTTGTGGGTAAAGGTTCCCTGATGATCTGCATTAGTAACAGTGAAATGCGTATAGCATCCAGCTAAACCCCTCAATAATCAATTTCAATGTATTTTTATTAAAAAAGTATTTTAGTTAATAAGTAAAATAATAATTTGGGATTACTAGTGCGTTAAGAAATTAAAAAAAAAAAAAAGTTATTGTTTGAAGTCTTTTTTAATTTCATGTCTGGGCAATTTCGTATTCATTCAAATTGATCATTTCCGTGTTTATATCTGGTTTTTTATAAACTCTAATTTCCGTTGGGTCTTCAACATCGGTTCGATAGCGTAGAATTTTCTTTATAGCACAGTCTCGCTTTTCTTTGCTATCATCAAACAACATTGATAGCAAGATATTTTCCGAATGCGCATAATATGAATTATCTTTAAATACTTTATTGACAATACTGCGTAAATGAGGTTGTAGAAACCGTGACCAACTAATGAACTTGAAAAATAATGCACTACCGTACACGACAGAGCTGTAATACTAGACAGCACATAACATTTAGTTATAAATTCAACCAGAATCCGTAAATTTTCGGATGGATTTTCCGTTGTCGAATACAACCGTAATAATCTACCGGCCTTGGTAAGCCAGCGAGATTGTAAAATTTTCCCTGGTTTGATGTTAGCCAGATCCACCGAAACAACGCCGCTAGGAATTGCATGAGCCATGTCGTATAAGTACTTCGAATCGGTGGAAAATTAAATTATATAATAATAAAATAATTAAAAACGGTTGACAATTATAATAAATGAGTGATAGCAATAACTTACCGGAAGAGTTTCACAAGTTTCGATTTGACGGCTTAGTTTTCCGCTTGCCGATCTTGGTCCAGTGCTGGTTGATTTATCCAAAGCTTCAAACAAATGCCGAAACGGAAGTTCATTGAAGTGTAGAAGGCAAACGAACCAATGCAATGGTCTTTTTAATAGCAATTCGAATCGTCGTATAATTCCAAGGTGTGTGCTAGTGTTTGTTGGCTCACCGTCAGTGCATATGCCAATTAATGCATCCAGTGATATATTTTTATCGTTGAAAAAATCATTTAATTTGGTTGTTTTGTAAGTAGTATATTTATGGGCATTCTGGCACACGTGTATTTTCTCCATAAGGATCATTCTAATTAGAATATTTATGGGCATTCTGGCACACGTGTATTTTCTCCATAAGGATCATTCTAATTAGAATATTTATGGGCATTCTGGCACACGTGTATTTTCCCATAAGGACGGATATTCCAATACATGTATTTTCCCATTAGGAAGGATATTCCAATACATGTATTTTCCCATTAGGAAGGATATTCCAATACATGTATTTTCTTATAAGAAAGGATATTCTAATACATATATATATTCCTACAACAAAGTTAACTTCAAATGAGAATATATATTTTTCTCATAAAAAGTTTAACGAAGACATTTTCGTAAATGGAACAATTCGAATGAGATTCTCATTTGAGTAATTTTATTAAAATGAGAATTCGATTGATTCACAAATATGTATATAAAAGACCAATTAGAAATTAGTTTTAGTCATTGTTATTCAAAGATCCTTGAAATTACATTCAACAACAATGGTAAGAATGAAGTTTAACATAACATTAGAATTTTTTTATTTATTATATGAAAGTTTAAGAAATACATATAAAATTTAACTAATTTTTTTGTTTGTTTTTAGATCTATCAACAAATAATTAACATTGCGCAAGGAATAAAATCTGAATACACAAAAATTGATGATATTCCCTTAAATGAACCTTACAAGATTTTAAATTTTGAATGGAAGGTTACACAATATGGATCCAAAGTTATTGCATATTTAAACAACAATAAGTGGTTTTATCTTCCGCAAAGAACCGTTAAATATTTAAACAGAGAGGATCCTTACTTATCAAAAATGAATGACAAAATTTGGACAATTATTTACAAAGGACGTCAATCACCAAATGGTTCAGCAATATTCGAACTAAACTATAGCTAAATTTTTATTTGTCATAAGAAATTTTATGTAGTTACACAATTTTTAAAACAATAAATATATTTAGTAAAGTGAAGTGACCCCTATTATTTATTGATTTTTGTTTTTATGTTAAACATGCACATGCACGTTAACAAAGTGAATTTGAAATCCATTTCAGGAAAATTTAGTTCAAAAAAATTAAAATAAAATGCATATATTTCAAATTCATTTAAATTTTATGAAAATGAGAGTTTATGCTTAAAATAAGTTATCTTATTTATTTTCATTTTAAGAAAAAGGTTAGGACATTTAAAAATTAACATGCACATGCAAGACACATGATATTAAGTATTTTTAAAGTATTAAGAACGAGAAACATGCGTATGCAAGACACATGGTCATATGTATATGTATGCATTACAAGTTTTATTACTTTTTGCACTTATATAGAAATTTTCAAAATTCTCACCAAAAAAATAAATTACATGAAAAAATATTCCTATAAGGAAGGATATTTCCATTGCATGTAGTGCGTAAGCATGCTTTTGCATGCTTTTTCATGTCATAGCATTTAGATGTATTTTGCTTTACTCTAATTTTCATTTTAAAAGAAAAAAAGGATAGGACATTTAAAAATTAACATGCACATGCAAGACACATGATATTAAGTATTTTTAAAGTATTAAGAACGAGAGACATGCGTATGCATGCTTTTTGCGCGTGTAGATTTACGTGGGTGCGTTGGTGAAATTTACATTTTATTTGTTCTGAGAAAAAGGGTATGCGAAAAACTGATTACAAAAAAATATATTTCTATGAAGGACAAACAAATATTTTTCCTTTATTGCTTAAACTCACTAATTTACAAGATCATAAATGTAGATAAATATGAAGATTTTCCAATCACAGGTAATTTTCTATAGATGAATGTATGCATATATTGCGTGTAGAAAAAAAGTATAAAATAAAACATTTTTTCAAACAAAATTCTAGTCTTGTGACATTATTCAAAAACAAAGTGTTGTGTGAAAAAAAACTAAAATAATATTTAAAAATTAATAGTAACAAATTATATTGTGAAATATGTCAAATAGTTACTTTTTCAAACAGTTCAAACAAAAAACGCCATTATCTGAATCAACATGGAATAAAATTAAAAACTAAAAAATTTTGGGATACTCCTTTATATAGGAGAATAATTAACAAAAATAAGGAAATGAGAGAATCTAAACCATCAACATCAACATCTACTGAGCCCGCAACATCGACATCTACTATAGCAGTCGCAACACCTACAGCAATTACAGAATCATCAACAGCAACACACGAGAGCTACCATCATCTATTAGAAGGCGATGAAGATCTATTTTTAAACATTAAAGAGCCCATCGATATTAGGGAGGTAATAGTTTTGCCACCGGTGGATGTAGCAGCATATTTATTGTTACATGATGGGCAGGATGAAATTCTTTTAGACGCATTAAGAAGGGTCGAAAATATGGGTTAATAAAATAATGTAAAATATTTTTCCATTTTTTATTATTAAATAAATGAATATGTGTTTTTTCTTTTAAATAAATATTTTTATTATCTAAACTTTTTGAAAATTACAGTTTTTACATTTACTGACATTATATATGTTATAATAGAATTTCATTAGTTTGTTTGCTTCTTCCTCTATTCTCATATTTTGTCTTCTTTTGTATGAACATGAACAAGTGTCGGGTCCACAAGTTTCATTCTCATTAGACCATGAACAATCTTCATAATGCTCTCCAAATTTGTTTTTCATTGTTTTTAAGTTATTTACTTCTTCGAGATGTGATTGAATATTAATCAGTTTATATCTATCTTCGTTGGAGACAATGTGTGAAAATCTTTTTAAAAATTCATATATATCGTTGAGTAACATCCTTACAAATAAGTGTGACTGAGTATGTAGACCAAATGTTTGTGAATAAACAATAATGTTATTACAGTTAACATTTATATAAATTGTATACAAGTACTTTTTAGTTTATGTATATCTATAATTATTAGTCTCTTAAACTAACTAAAAATAAAGTTATATCAATTTTCTAATTTCGTTTGTTAGTGGAATATATTCAAATATTTTATCATGAATAATTAAACAATACGCAGATGTATTAGGTAATATATTTTTTGAAGTCTTCAGTTCAATTCTAATATCGATTGGTCCAGTTTTGACTAATTCATTTTGATGTGTAACATCCAAGACAGTTATTGGCGCCATAGTTTTGAAGTTTTCTGGTGTTAATAATGGTTGGGTGTTGCGTGAATAATAACTTTGTTGAAATTTTAAGTACATGTCATATAGAATAGCAAAACGATTTCTATCAAACTTAAGATTTAGATCATCATAAGGATATGTATCAGAGTTAAGATGTACTTTAACATCACTTAAATCACAATGTTGAAACTTGTTGTCATTATTTCGAAGACCTAACAATAGGAAGCGTGGTCTTTCGTTGTGAGCAGCTAGCTTAACATTCCACAAAACTGTTGTACTTTCTGGAAGTGAAGGATAATAATACATATCCCAACTTCTAAAACATATACTTAATGGATGACGGTTATTTATTGTTTTATATATCTGCAATTTGTATGCATTAGCAAGTTGAATGTGTGGTACTTTCCAAGTTATATTTAAAATTGTTAACTTGGTTTTTTCAGTTGATAGTTGAGATTTAAAAACTTGCTTATCATCTTTAGATCGTAACAGAATCAATTCATGCTTAGAGTTAACTATTATTTTGTGAAAATCTTCGGCAAATCCAAGTAGTAATTTTAGTGGTACACAAAAATTAAAATATCCATTTTCGGGTATAAGACTATCATTGTTAAATGGTGACCATCCTGCATTTAGTAGACTATCACTTTCAAATTTATTCAACGAAACATAGTTTTTTAATTCTGTTGCAATACCCAAATGACGTGTGCGATCAATTTCTATACCATTAATTTCATAACGAATTTCATCAAATAGGTGTGCCATACAATTGTTTAAGAGACGTAAGGATGTAGAAACTGTTGAATCTTCCTTTGTTGCAAGACCTTCGATATATAGAAAACTTTCACTTGGTAAAACATACAAATCTTGGTTTTGAATTGATATACGAATTTCATCATTATTTTTAAATGACTGTAAATATGATGTATAACTGTGGTACTCCTTCTTGATAATTGAATTATCCACTTGAGGCTTTTGCAATATATTAATTATACTACTCATTTGTTTGTTTTCCTTGGTTGTAACTACGTGATTAATTTTATTATTTCAATTTAAATCCTAAACTTTTTAAAAAATGCTGATTAGTTTTATTTAAAACGTTAGCTTTTTTAGGCTTTCGATGTTTATTATTTTTATAGTATTGTATTTTTAACTTTTTGCAAAAATTTGATGAATTTTCACCTTCGTCTTCGGCTGATGGTGATTGAATAAATGTTAAATCATTCGATAGATCACTTTTGTTGTATATTATCATTCTTTCATAGGCTTTAAATGTAATCGTATTGTTATTTTTTCACCGCGAAAGTTTATTAAGTTTCCGTCTTGGTCAACAACTTTCAAAATTATATTATTTATTATTCTTGAATTTACAGGTAAGTATATTACAGTGGTTGGAGTCTCTGTTATTTTATATCCAGGACTAACGTTAAGCGAAAACTGATGTAAAATATGCGTAGACATGTTGTTTATATACGAACCGCATACAATATTGCATTCAACGATTACTGTATTAATTTTGGTTATATCTATCGTTTTATCGGAGTAATGTTCTATTCCAGGTGCTAGTACTTTTCTACTAAAGCCTAATAATGATCCAATTGAGGATTTTTTATTAAAATAAATTGAATCAGAAGTGCTTTTTATACATGTTTGTAGTGTATTATAATTTGCTCGTACATCAAGAGAACCGGTTGGATTCATATCATGATATTTAATTTTTAGTAGTTCAGCTATATCAGTTAATTCATATGACCCAACTGGAACTGTTATTTCATGATTTCCAATATGAAATAAATTGTTTTCAACATCTACATTTGGAATTGAATGATATGTATCAAGACTTATTAAGCCACAAACATAATTTTCATTTAGTTCAATTGGCGGAAAATAGTTTGCGACAAGATGCGAAGAGTCTCCGTTTAAAGTTAATGTAATTGACATTTTAGTGGTTCATGAATGATTAAGTTAATTATTAAATTTTTCACAGTTTTTATTATTAATCATAATTTGTATTAATCCAAGAATTATGTTCTGAAGAAAAACCAAGCCATTTAACATAAATTTTGTTGCTTTTCCTTTTCAAAAACTTTTCAACCAAATAAGTTTCAGGAAATCTAGTTTTCATTAATTCAGACTCATAAAACCCTCCTTTAATTTCATGTCCTTGATAATCTTTTAATATATATGTATTTGGATTAGTATTTTTTATAGTTTTAACCGTAAATACTTCAGTAGTCCAATTTGGTGTATAACCTTTTTCAAATATATGTTTATATTTACTTATTCTAACATTATCATTCACTTTGAACTTTGGTTTTGTAAATACTTTTAAATTGTTGTAAGCTGTATCCAATAAAAATTTTTCGTTTGATGAATTTACTTCATTGGGCGACATTTTTATTGTTCTGTGGTAAGTATTATTATATTTCTCTACAAGGTTCTTATATATGTTTAACCATTTATATGTTCCTTGATAACTAAACTCCTTCCACATCATTCCTTTAAGAGTTCTGTTAAATCTTTCTATGATGGATGCTTTCAGAACACTATATGTTGAATAGTGGTTGATTTGATTCAATTGCATTAAGTGACGAAACTGGTTATTGAAGAACTCCTTACCATCATCTGTTTGTAAATTTTTTGGTTTACGATTGCTTTTTATGAAAATGTTTTTCATGGCGTTCGTTATGTTGAGTGCAGTTTTATTTTTCACTGCTATAGCCCAAGCTTTTTTTGAAAAAGAATCTATTACTGTTAAGAGATAACGGTGACCGTTATTATATGTTGCGTAGTTGCCCATCTCAACCAAATCCGCCTGCCATAAATCATCGATTCCTTTTATGATAACCCGTCTTCTTTTAAAATTTTTTCGCGCTTGCTTATGAAGTTCATCAACTATTTCTCTTTTATCTAAGTTCATTTTGAAATAAGATTCTTTACTATTAAGCATTCAGATATGGGTGTCAAATATTTATATAAAATTTTTATCCTTTAATTTTAGGAAATTCAAGTTTTCGTTTTTTCACCTCAACGTTTACATCATTTTTCTTCATCGATTTAAATATAAAATCCTCAAGTGTATTGAATCTCTCTTCGATATTCTTTGAAAAGTCTTCATTTGCATAACTTATTTGATTCCTCACTATTTTTTCAATAGCTTCAACATTTTCATTGATTCCTTTTGTAATTAATTCTTGTAATACTTTAACATCCCTTTTGATAATGTTTAATTGAGAATTATAATCGTTTTTAAGTTCTTCACGTTGTTTGTTAATAGTTTTAATTATATTATCCAGTTTTTCTATATCTTTTGTTATGTTATTCAATTGCAAATTATATTTATATAATTTTAACTTTGAGTCATTTAGATTATGTCGGAAGGACGTTTCTCCAAACTTATTTATATAAGTCATTTTTAGTTTAATATATTATATCAGCTTCTTTCAATTCTTCAATAATGGAAATAATTTCGTTATTGTGATTATTATGACCAACACTTTCTGATGAAATAAGTAAACGTAATCTGTCAACTAATTCATTTGTGTCATTCCAATATATATAACTAGATCTACGATTATCAATAGTCTTTAACGAGAATCCACTACCTTTCGTTAGAATATTTGGTTTAGTATTAAATAAATTTTTTATTATACGAATATATTTATAAGCTCGTGTACCTTTAATTTGACTTTTTGATTGATATTGACGTTTGTGAGCATTGGTACTTATTAAAATTTCTTTATATTTTCTTAAATCATTTTTATTATAATGTAGAGGCTTTGAATGGAAAACTAATTCAAATAATCCTGGAGTCATTTTCCACGTTGAATTCCCTATTTGAATAGAGTTATCAGCATTAAAATTTAATTCATTATTTGCATATCGCCAATTTCCGCTTTCATCTATGTTGAAACCATAAATTTTATCTATTGTTTTATTATTGAGGAGTAATTCTATATTTTCAGCTAATGGATATTTTTTCAAATCAGTTTCAGTAACTTGGTTATAATCTATTGCATCATCAAAATTGTTTGAACTGTCGTCGGATGGTAGTGGTGGAAGTTGTGGATCTGTTATGTTATCATTAGATTGATAATCATCTGAGTTATAATCATCATCTTTTTTTATTATTTTATTCAAAGGTTTGGTTATGGACTTAGATGTATCATTCAATATATCATCAGTTTGATATTCATTAATTTTTCCAATTATCGTATTTAAAGGTTTAGTTATTGGTTTGAATGTATCTTCTAAAATATTAACTCGTTCTATATTGTCTAATTTGAGATTTTTTAATTTTGCTTTCAATACTCCTCTTGTCTTAACAATATCCTTTAACAATTTATTATCCATAGTTATTGTTTTTATATGTGCTTGAAATCTGCTTTATATTTGATAATGATCTGCCTGATATCTGCTTAAGCAACTGATATTTATCTGCTAATGATCTGTTTTATGTCTGATTGCAATCTGCATTATAACTACTTAAGATCTGCTTACTTATAGTTCTATGAATTCATCAAAACCTTTTCTATATCGCCCTTTATTTATCAGATTATCCTTACTGATAACAAGAAAGCCATATTTATTTTTCCAACATTCACTACATATATTTGAAAATTCTTTAAATGACATATCACCAATTACATGATCATTATATATATGTCGTAAATTCATTTCATCCTGTTTAAATATTATAATCATATTCGCATTATCACGTATAAGATGTTTAGGGATTTTTGTGTACGTTTGACATAAATAAAAACAATCTATATTCTTATGTCTGCTCATACAAAAGTAATCTCTTATAGTGTCTTGTTTTCCACAAATAACATCATCAAATATTATGATAGAATGTGAGTTCGCTTCTGTAGGACTAATAACTTTCTCGTTTTCCGCAAATGTAAAAATATTTATTCCTTTTATTGGGTGTATCAATTCCTTGAGATAACAGTATTTTGGTTGATATAAAGATTTTGAATATATGTAAATGTTTTTAAAACTTAAACCGTTGGGGCTCTCTATTAGACTAATCATAACATTAGTTTTGCCACAATTTGAAGGACCTACAATTAATGCTCGTATTGAATTTGGTAAAAGTGTACTATGTTTAATTTTCGGTTCGTTTTCTTGTGCTTCATCCGCATTTCTTACTACAATTTGTTTAGCTTGTTTTACTAATCGCATTTTTATAACTAACTTGGTTTTGATATAAATTTCTTATTATATAGCGAAACCTCATCATTTAAGTTTATAGTGTCAATCCCATTACACATATCATATAATTAATAAAAATGAATATAAACTATAAAAAGGGAGTTAAAGATAATCAGTATAATATTGGTAGTGGATTAGTAAACAACTTAATAAACAAATTACCTGTTGAACTACATTTACCTGGTTATCAGTTTTGTGGACCTGGAACAAAACTTGAAAAACGTTTAGCAAGAGGTGATAAGGGAATAAATTCATTGGATGCAGCGTGTAGGGAACACGATATTACATATTCAGAAACAAACGATATTAATAAGAGACATAAAGCGGATAAAATTTTAGTTGAAAAAGCTTGGCAACAAGTGCAATCTAAAGATAGTGATTTCAAAGAAAAGGCTAACGCTTGGTTCGTAACAAACGCTATGAAATCAAAACTTATATTCGGATTAGGTATGAACAATACAAAAATTCATAAATCTAAAAAGTCACAGAAAAAAAAGAGTCAAATGAAAAAAACATGTGATAGAAAATTGTTTTCAAAAGCTGTTAAAAATACTCTTAACCTCTTGAGAAATGAAAAACCAGACAATTTAAAGGCTGCTGTTAAAATTGCGTTAAAATCCATTACTTCGAACTTCAAAGGGAAAAAGAGGGCTAATATTGTGATACCGAGAGTTATACCAATGCCCAAAATCGGTGGATTTCTTCCACTAATTCCAATCCTAACAGCTTTATCTGCACTTGGTGGTTTGGCTACGGGTGGATCGTCTATTATTAAGGCTGTAAATGATATTAAAAATGGAAAAGAACAACTAGCCGAGGCTACTCGGCATAATAGACACATGGAATCAATTGCTATGGGAAAAGGCTTATATCTTAAACCATATAAATCTGGATATGGACTGTATTATAAACCGATTCCAAAAAACTTTTAGATAACCTACCCAATCGACCATTAACTGATCTAGATTTAATAAAATATGGTAAAAAACTCGAAAATTTTAGAGGTGTGTTTATGCGAGATCGTTTGCCTAAAAAACCATTAGTTCAAGAATGTGGTATTGTTAATCTAGATAACTCTCGTGGTGCTGGAACTCACTGGGTAGCCTATTATAAAAATCATAACTATAAAGAATATTTTGATAGCTTTGGAAACTTACAACCTCCAATTGAACTTGTTAATTATTTAAAGATACCCATTAAATATAATTATGAGCGAAAACAAAACTTTAATACATTTAATTGTGGTCACCTATGTTTAAAATTCTTAGTTAATAAATGTAATTTAAAATAATTCAAACAAATATTTATATAAATATATCCACAAACGGATACGTTAAAGTTTATTTATATTTTTCTTATTAATTAACGATGTCGTTTTGAATTACAATATAATTTGAATTTATAAAACAAAATTTTAATAAATAAATAAAATTAACATTCAATTTGCATAAAAATATCGTCATCATCATTTAAAAATTGATCTATAATACAATTAGTTGTATTACGATTATCTCTATCATCAATTTCCATTACAAAATCATCATCATCATCATTTAAAAATTGATCTATAATACAATTAGTTGTGTTTTGATTATCTCTATTATAAATTTCCATTACAAAATCATCATCTCTTTCATTGATAAATTCTTCTTTGTAATGTCCCCAAGCAAGTGTATTTACATTATTATATACAATCCTTTTATTATCTAGATAACTTAAAGATATCTTATTTATTAGAGAAGTATATAAATCATGAAGTTTGGATTTAAAAATATACATATTTCCATAATATATTTTCTTATTATATAAACAGTTTTTATAATCTAATAGACTTAAATTTCTAGTTATATTACTTTTAATGCCCTTAACCTTTTTGATTTCATTCATATCTATCGTTTTAAATGCATACATTTTTGCTCTTAGACCCACAAATTCCTTCATTAACTTACCATTATTTTCATCCTTCATCATACCTAATTTTTTTTTATTTTTCTGTGGAATACCAAACTTATTATTCGCTTCATAATCTGATGTATCAAAGTGTGTATCAATATCGTTTATTATATCTTTATAAAAATCATCAGTTTCTACTGTGTATATAAACGAATCTGTATCCATATAGTTTAGATCTGCTTTGATGTTATATTTTAAAAGCATATAATCATAATGAAAGTTATACATCTTCCACTTTGAAAGTTCTAGGATTGTAAATCCTAAATAAATGGGTTTATTATAAAACGAATAACTTCTGTTTAGCTCCACTGCTATCATGTTTTCTTGAAATATGCTAAAGGAATTAAATTCTGGTTTGGCAATAAGGGCATGAGCTCCCATTTTCTTTCCAATGCTTTCCCACCGATTAACAATTTTTATATTCTTACGCTTGTCAACGTTTTCCATCGTTTTACCGTAGACAGCATTATTTAGTAACTTAAAGAAATTTTTTTCAAAAGAGTTTTTTGCATTAGTTCTATGTAAATTGTTTAAGGAAATATATGGCTTTAACCATGTTGATTGCTTAAATTTCAAAATTCGGTGAATTTTTTTTAACTTCAACCCATGTTTTAAACATTGTTGTAAGCTTTTGTAATGTATTATATATTCATTTTTATCATTTAAGTCACAAATTAATTTCTTTTCCTTAGAATTTGGAGGATTTTTATTTTCACTACAAAATGGTAAGTTATTATGAATATCATGAATTTCTATTGGATACGTCAAATCTACTTCTAATATATATCCAGTAGTTGAATCTTCTGGTATAGTATCCAAACAAAAATTTTCAATGTCTGTTTCCCATTCAAAATTACCTTCTGGTACAGCTTCAGACATTGCCCAACCATATAAATTATTTGCATCTAAATACATTAAATATTTAGATGGAAGATGTTCATTGTAATCACTCATATATTTATTGTTTGCAATGGCATGTCGTTGAGAACATTGTACTATTCCTCCCCTTATCCCCTTTTGTATAAATAAAATCATATCTATGTCGCTCAATAACTCTAATTTAATATCTGTTATTTTTAACATTGCGTCCCAAGAAAATCCTGGAGCGGTATAGTAATAACAAGGATCTAGTTTATAAATATCATTGCAAAGAAATCTAAAGTTTTCGAAAACATCAGCTAATAACAAGACATCAGTTTTCAAATATAAAATTAAATAATCTTCTAAAGTTGTACACTCAAAAGTACTCCATACCTCTTTCGCATGTGTGTAATCTTCTTGAGAACAATCTTCATCTGTTAATTTATTATAAAAATTCTCAATATTCGGTAGAGAAGTTTCTTTGAGTTTTTCGATAGAATTTAAATAACTATATGGAAAGACACCTTTTCTAACAAGTAAATTAAATTTACTTTCATTTTCACCAAACATTGATTTAACTATTTTCAAATCCTGCTTACCTAAATTTTTAACTAAATCATTTAAGCTTGATTGTAAAAATCTATAGGAATCTAAAAATCGAATTTCTATATTACCATTATTGTTGTCGCTTATGGTTTTAGAGAGTGATATATATAGCTCTTTATTGAGTGGAATGATATTAATTGGACCATCATTTATATTATTTAGCTCCTTCACAAATAAGTGACAGTCATAACTAGAAAAATTGTGAAAAATAACCGGGACAAATTTCGGTACTTTATAATTAAGATTACAAGAACTATGTGCAACCCCCCTATATTTACCAGTCAAATGACAATGATCTCTAACTTTTGATTCATCTAAAATTATTTTAGAGCAAATGTGGCATATATTATTAGCATGGAAGTTTAAATTTTCCACTTCAGTTAATGGGGTCAATGGTTTTACTTTTGTCAAATAATTATTATTTAAATCTCTTATATCCCGAATTAAACTTTCTATAAATAGTTTAGCCGATTCTAATCCTTTAAAGGTACGTAACTTGTTTAATTTGTCATTAAAACTACATTTAATAAAATACGACATTGCGTAGGGAATATGTCTATCAACTAATGTTGTTGACGAAACATCACCACGCGGAATGCAAGTTTGAATATTTTCAAATATGCATTCCGAATCAGCGTATATTACAAAAGGTACATTTATACTATTATTATAATTATTAAATTCTAATATTGACTTATCTTGTTGGGGGGCATAAGAAACCTGTCTTTTACAATGCTGTCGATGTTTTTCTAAGTCTTGTTGATAATGGAAACTCTGTAAACAGTCATCACAGAGAATAATGCTTCCATGATGGCTAGTTTGTTGTGATCGAATCAATCTATGTAAAATAAATATAAAAATTAATCATATAATTATTATGATTTTTTTTTTTTTTTTTTTTTTTTTTTTTATAATCACATTTACCTTGAAATATTTTTGATATATACATAGTGTGAAACTATATTTCCTCCATTATCTTTCTGTAAAAACAATAGCTGTATATGCTTAGATTTTATTGCTTTTGTTTTGTAATATGGGCCAACAACTAAGTCTTTTTCCATCTCATAGCCAAAAACGTTTATACTAATATTAGGATTATTGGTCTCAAAAATGTGTATATCTTTTATTTTAAGTGGGAAGCATAACCCACTAAAATTTAAAGAAAATCCATTTAGATTTATTATCTCATCAGCAATGTTGATCCCGTAAATACTAGTTCGTTGCGCATTTCTATGAGTTGATATGGCTGATAAAATTGCCCATTTGAAACAAAAATCATCATCATTTTGTACATTTATACATGCTTTTTTTGACATCAGTTTAGGCGGGAGAGCTATAAAACTAGAACCTTTCAGTGGTTGATATTTATTTAAGTTCAGGTGAAGTTTTAAAAGTTGAACTAGAGTCCAACCACTATCCCGCTCTTGAAACTCTTCCATCTTTGTTAATATATTTTGAATATTAGTGAAATATTCATTTGTGAATTCATCAATATCGAAAACTTCTTTCATTTTGGTTTGGAAATGTTTTACCTCTATTGGTGTATTTTCTAGGTCGCTCATTTTGGGACAAGCATATAAGCCATACATCTCCATATTATATTTTAGAGCACCATTATTTTTTAAAAAGTAGTCAACTTCTTTTTTTAATGACTCCACAGCTTCGTTCATAAACACCTCTGGGAGGAGGCATTCCTCGTTGTCGTTTATGTAAACAAGTGTCACAAGTCTTTTTTTAAACGCACTTTTTACAAGCTTTACGCGACTGGAGCTTGAAGCATGACTTCGTTCGTGCTCCCTGTAATTTTCCTCAGTTAGGAAAGCTCTTTTGCATTCTTTGCATTCTAAATTCGATATCATTTTATTTTTGTATAAACGTTTTTAAATATACTAAAAATGTATAAAACAAATTTACAGACTGTTTGTGTAAAACGTTAAACATTAGAAATCAATGCTTACTATTTTTAAAATTATTTAACTTACCTATTATGAATTAAAAATATTTAAATCTATACACATATGTATATAACAATAAAAATTTCGAGTTTTCTTTTTTTTCACACAACACTTTGTTTTTGAATAATGTCACAAGACTAGAATTTTGTTTGAAAAAATGTTTTATTTTATACTTTTTTTCTACACGCAATATATGCATACATTCATCTATAGAAAATTACCTGTGATTGGAAAATCTTCATATTTATCTACATTTATGATCTTGTAAATTAGTGAGTTTAAGCAATAAAGGAAAAATATTTGTTTGTCCTTCATAGAAATATATTTTTTTGTAATCAGTTTTTCGCATACCCTTTTTCTCAGAACAAATAAAATGTAAATTTCACCAACGCACCCACGTAAATCTACACGCGCAAAAAGCATGCATACGCATGTCTCTCGTTCTTAATACTTTAAAAATACTTAATATCATGTGTCTTGCATGTGCATGTTAATTTTTAAATGTCCTATCCTTTTTTTCTTTTAAAATGAAAATTAGAGTAAAGCAAAATACATCTAAATGCTATGACATGAAAAAGCATGCAAAAGCATGCTTACGCACTACATGCAATGGAAATATCCTTCCTTATAGGAATATTTTTTCATGTAATTTATTTTTTTGGTGAGAATTTTGAAAATTTCTATATAAGTGCAAAAAGTAATAAAACTTGTAATGCATACATATACATATGACCATGTGTCTTGCATACGCATGTTTCTCGTTCTTAATACTTTAAAAATACTTAATATCATGTGTCTTGCATGTGCATGTTAATTTTTAAATGTCCTAACCTTTTTCTTAAAATGAAAATAAATAAGATAACTTATTTTAAGCATAAACTCTCATTTTCATAAAATTTAAATGAATTTGAAATATATGCATTTTATTTTAATTTTTTTGAACTAAATTTTCCTGAAATGGATTTCAAATTCACTTTGTTAACGTGCATGTGCATGTTTAACATAAAAACAAAAATCAATAAATAATAGGGGTCACTTCACTTTACTAAATATATTTATTGTTTTAAAAATTGTGTAACTACATAAAATTTCTTATGACAAATAAAAATTTAGCTATAGTTTAGTTCGAATATTGCTGAACCATTTGGTGATTGACGTCCTTTGTAAATAATTGTCCAAATTTTGTCATTCATTTTTGATAAGTAAGGATCCTCTCTGTTTAAATATTTAACGATTCTTTGCGGAAGATAAAACCACTTATTGTTGTTTAAATATGCAATAACTTTGGATCCATATTGTGTAACCTTCCATTCAAAATTTAAAATCTTGTAAGGTTCATTTAAGGGAATATCATCAATTTTTGTGTATTCAGATTTTATTCCTTGCGCAATGTTAATTATTTGTTGATAGATCTAAAAACAAACAAAAAAATTAGTTAAATTTTATATGTATTTCTTAAACTTTCATATAATAAATAAAAAAATTCTAATGTTATGTTAAACTTCATTCTTACCATTGTTGTTGAATGTAATTTCAAGGATCTTTGAATAACAATGACTAAAACTAATTTCTAATTGGTCTTTTATATACATATTTGTGAATCAATCGAATTCTCATTTTAATAAAATTACTCAAATGAGAATCTCATTCGAATTGTTCCATTTACGAAAATGTCTTCGTTAAACTTTTTATGAGAAAAATATATATTCTCATTTGAAGTTAACTTTGTTGTAGGAATATATATATGTATTAGAATATCCTTTCTTATAAGAAAATACATGTATTGGAATATCCTTCCTAATGGGAAAATACATGTATTGGAATATCCTTCCTAATGGGAAAATACATGTATTGGAATATCCGTCCTTATGGGAAAATACACGTGTGCCAGAATGCCCATAAATATTCTAATTAGAATGATCCTTATGGAGAAAATACACGTGTGCCAGAATGCCCATAAATATTCTAATTAGAATGATCCTTATGGAGAAAATACACGTGTGCCAGAATGCCCATAAATATACTACTTTTGTATTCATTTCATGTTCCAGTCTTACGTAACCAATCAATTCAGAATTCGGTTCTCTCAAAATAACAATATGAGGTTCTTTTACCATCCTAGTATGATACTTCTCATCAATTTTCTGTCTCGCTAAAGTATTATCTTTTCTGCCATCGAATGGAAACGCTAACAAATTGGTATCATCTAACCATTGGCGAAGCACTTCTTGTCTGCGTTTCTCTTTTTCTCTGCGAACTTTCGATTTATTCATGATGAGAGGTTCGCCATGCTTATCTTTCATTTTTAAATCTTGGAAAAGAGCGGTTCCTAATGCTGATGCTACTCTATCAGGCATACCAAATCTGTCACATATCAAGGCAAAGTTAAAACAATCGTATCTTTATGTGTATTGTGAACTTGTGCTTGTATCCATATCTTCTTGAACCGATGGCGGTGCGTATGTTGAATGATCGGGATCTTGGTATGTTCGCATTGATGACATAGACGTTGCTCCTTGCTCTTCAATTTCCATCATAAATGCAGCCACTGTTAGTCTTCTCTGATTATGTTGATCGTGCATAAACTCTTTGGGGCGTTGTGGAACCAAGCCGCATTCACATGAAGGTGCCTTCAAATCGCATTTACATGTTCCAATGTGAAAAATTAATTCCAGAGATTTTAGAAACTTTAGAGGTATGGTTCCTGGATCCCTAGAATACGATTTTCCTTGTAATTTGAGCGATTTTTTTGACCCCAGACAAATCGACCCGTCCTAGTATATATATATATATATATATATATATATATATATATGTGTGTGTGTGTGTGTGTGTACATAAATACATACATATGAATAATAATAATATCTTTATATATATCTGTGACAATAAAGAAGAAGTGCTTAAGTCATATTTTAATGTTTTGAAAGAGAGAACTTTTAAGCATTCAAGTCGATTTTCAGTAATTTAATTCTTTTACAGTTAAATTGGGAAATTCTCTGTTAACCTCTAACTTTTTAGCCCACATAGTTCTACACACTATAAGTAATATATTTAAGTTGAAATATACATAAAGCATAACCTAAATTAAGATATTATTCCAAATGAGATTAGAGGTCTTAAAAGATAAGTCGGAAGTCATAGTGCTATAACTTCCTAAAAATCACACAAATTAATTGAGATTTTGACCATGCAGATTTCAAATATGCAGATTACGGAGGTACAATTAACTCAAAATCCGCTTATCTCGACTTAAGCACTTTTTCCTATTTGCCACAGATATAATTCTACTGTACGTGTGTATATAATTGAACTCCTCCTAAACCGCTGGACCGATTTGAATGAGTTTTTTCGCGTGGGTGGCGCTCTGGATGGCTTAGATTCACAAATGAGCCCGATAGGACCAAGGGACGGGGCACCCTTCACACAAACTAATTAATAATAATGTTATATCTTTAAAGCTATAATAGCCAGAGTCATCAAATTTTGTATGGACTCTTTAAAGAAAGAGGTGCGAAGTAATTCAAAATATTGGTTGAATAGGACCAGGGAAAGGGGCACCCCCCTACAAACTTATTTATAATAATAATCCTATATCTTGAAAGCTACAAAAGCCGGAGTCCTCAAATTTGGTATGGACTCTTTTGAGATCGCGGTACGAAGTAATTCAAAATATTGGTTGAATAGGACCAAGGAAAGGGGCACAATCCTTACAAACTTATATATAATAGTCTTATATCTTGAAAGCTATAACAGCCAGAATCCTCTAATTTGGTAAGGAATCTTTTAAGAGCTAGGTGCAAAGTAATTTAAAATATTGGTAGAATATGACCGTTGGAAGGGGCACCCCCATACAAAGGAATTAATAATAATCTTATATCTTGAAAGCTAAAGTCTCCAAATTTGCCATGGACTTTTTTAAAAGCGTGATGCAAAGTAATTCAAAATATTGTTAGAATATGACCGGGGAAGGAACATATGGACTCCTTTTAGAGCGTGATGCGAATTAATTCAAAATATAGAATACAACCAGGGGCACCTCACATACAAAGTAATTAATAATAATTTTATATCTTGAAAGCTGTAATAGCAAGACTCTTCAAATTTGTTATGGAATCTTGTGAGAGCGAGCTGCGAAGTAATTCAAAATATTGGCTGAATAGGACCAGGATAAGGTCCCCCAAATTGTTTTATCAAAACCTTCTTAAAGCTTTTGTAATAATTTTTATTTAAAAAAATTTGTATATATATACTAGCTTTTAACCGCAGCTTCGCTCGTGTGGATCTGTTTAAGAAATACAAAATGAAAGTAAGTAAAATAAAAAATGTATTGCTTGGCTGAAACCAATAAAATTTAAAACTTCTTAAATTGAGCATGGTTTAAAAACTAAAAACGTAGTTCATTATAAAAATCAATAACAAAAATTAAACAACTTAAATTACTTATATTATACAAAGTCCAAAATGTATGAGTTTAATAGGGAAATAGAATATTATTGTAGGATGCTTTGTATATTACATTAAATGTTCTTCCGTTTGGTGCAAATATATGCATTGGGCACACGCGAACAGGCTACATACAATTGACAATGCGAAAGGCATGGATTTTCCAAATGTACCCTTGCGACCTACAATATTTGACCTTGCGCTTTGTTAATTGTTACAGCAAAACTGAATTTGACTGGAAATTGAACACTTTTGAATTGAAACAGACGGTCAGTTGGTATAATTAGAATTCGTGGTATTAAAACAATTTCTCCTTCTTTTCTTTTCAAAGTAGTGGCGCCAACTATGTTCTCCTTTACCTCAGTTATCCAAAATCTTGTTCCATTGCATAGCCGAGAAATATCGAGATTTCGCATAAACATTACTGCAACATTAAGTATTGAAGAGTATGTGAGGGTACACCTGTCAGTTCGATCGAACTTATGAACTCTGTGAGAAATTAAATACTTTGTTCTGTATCCATGATGGTATCTGTTGATAGATATTCCTTTATTTCTCCCCGAACTTCTTTTAAAACTTCACTGTTTATTATAATGACAATGTAATTTTTAGGTGCCAATATTGCTCTTGCGCACATACACTAATCACAATTTAAATTTTATTGTAAGTTCGGATAAACATTACCAATAAGTTCTGCATCATTTTGTACTAAGTTACAAAGTTCTGTCGATAGCAAAATAGTACCTTCATCATCTGCATTCTAACATCCATCACTGATTTTCAATAAAGTCTCAGCATAATGTCCCGAATCAATGTCATTATGAACATTAACTCTCATATTCGTTTTAAAACTGAATTTTTCTACTTTTGCCCATAAGAGTGATGATTTTATGCAGGGTTTGATTTCATCTGCTGGTATACCCTTAAGGATTACTGTGAGAGTTTGTCGAAAATCTCCGGCCAATAAAACTACCATTCCTCTAATAATATCTGTGCTTTCTCGTATATCCAGAAGAGTTCGATTTAACGCTTCCATAGCTTTCATTGCTGGAGCATTCTGCATCGGGAGCTATTCTTGCTGAAATTGCACACGGATGAGTCTTCATGTGCTTGCTTCAGTGGTAATTTTAAAACAGAATGTGTAGTACGGCTGCCAGTTATGAGTGTCACGGCTATACCTTACTTACTTAAAATTAAAAAACCGAAAAAAACCGGTTTTAAAACTCGTTAAACAATCAAACACAAAATGAAATTACCCTATCCGTACCAAATATAAAAAATCGGTTCTGAACTGGATAAAACATAGCCTGTGTTTGACATTGGTAATGTAGCTTTCCATTGGTGAATTATTTTAAAAATCTGTTTAGCGGTTTAAAAATACATGCAAATATAAAAAACCCGGTTCCAAACCATATGTGATCTTAAGAATTTGTGTATGTATATCTGTAGGAAATTTAAGGCTTATCGTGATTTATGAGGTGCGTAGTGTTCACGTAATATATAACGGCGCAATTTGTGTGTATATATGTAGGAGTTTAAGGCTGATCATGATTAATCAGAGGTGAGGTGAAGGTGTTCAAGTATATGTATCCGTATTTGTGTGTATGTATGTCTATATGAGTTTAAGGCTGATCGTGATTTAGTTTGTGAGATTGATGGATTGTATGTTACCTTGAGATTTTGTTTATGTATATATGTAAGAACTTTAGGCTGACTGTGATTTGTGAGGGGAGGGGCGTTGTTGAAATAGTATTTATATGTACGTAGAAATAAATTATTTCTCATATGAAAATTTTTTGCTAGAAAATATTATTATATATCTGAACTTGCCTAATACTAGTATGTTTTTCATATTGGAGGATGAGATTGCTTTATATTTTATCAAGCTTAAATTTGGCCAGTGTTAAAGTCTGTCGGTCAGAAATTTGTTTATATTTGTATAAATATTAATTTGAGATTTTGCAAAATTCTTGTGTACGATCGTGGCGATTTGGTGTGTGTATGCGCGATAGAGTTTGACTGGTCTGCGATAAGTTTGTTTATTTAAGTACATTTCTCTCCTTCGACTTTCGTCTTCAAGCCTCAATAGCTTGGAGAACGGTTTGTATGTTTTCATGATATAGATATCTAAGTGTGATTGTTAAAATTCAATAAATACTTGAGCATGGGTAAGAAATTTGATAATATGTGTACATATGTACATATGGATCTACAAATTGATTTTATGTATGTATGTATGTACATACAAATAAGAATTTTTTACAGAGTAGATACATTTGTATTTCATTTCCCACAAAGTCATAAAATTTCTTTGCTTACAAAATTGTATGACGTGAGGAATTTTCTTAAATTATGCATCCTTCGGCATGCTTCCAATAGTTTTTTCTCAAAATTTTTTTGATACTCATTCATGTTATGCAGTTCTATATGATATGTATCTATTTGATATGTATCTACTACTCGTATATGAAAGAATTTCAAGCGCTTGTAACTGCATCAGAGTTTAAGATAAAAGCTCCTTTTATTCAATAGCGGGCCAATTGATATAGAAATTTAATATGAAACAGCAAGCAAGGACCTCAGCTACTGCATTTTTACTGATGATCGAATAATAGAAAGTCAGGAAAGTCTTATAAATTAAGTAATATGAATGAAAAAATGGGTTAAATAGACGAGTAAGGTTTCGAATGATTTTCATTACAAAAAGGAGTAGAGGATGTTTTCAACAATAATGAGTATAACAATTTCATTATAAAACCACCATTTGATTTTAAATGTTTATTAATAAAAAAGGTATGAGAAGCAAAGTGGTTAACAAAAAACTATCATCACCTAAGCTGGACTGCTGGATCTGTTTCATGTCAAAGCGTTTGTAATTTTTTAAAAGCCAATGCAAGATGTTCTAGTTGAACAAGATGTTGTAGTTGGAAAAATTTTTGCACCGAAAAATTTCTAACGTTGACTATATAGGCTACATCAACTTTAAACAAATGGAAATAAAATATATTAAATATTTATACTATCGTTACTACAACTAGAGAGGAATTCAATTTTACTTGAAAGAGAAACTCCTCACAAACTTTTAAGTAAATACATCTAAAAATTACAAGAACGTTTTTTTAATTTCAAATAAAAAAACTATGGAGATATTTCACATCTATACACAAAAGACCAGGCGAATTTTTACAACAGCAACAACAAAAGACCGCACATGACAAAAAAATGTATTTAAACAGGGAGCCCCAGACTTATTTGTATGTACATACATACATATATAAAATCAATTTGTAGATCCATATGTACATATGTACACATATTATAAAATTTCTTACCCATGCTCAAGTATTTATTGAATTTTAACAATCACACTTAGATATCTACATCATGAAAACATACAAACCGTTCTCCAAGCTATTGAGGCTTGAAGACGAAAGTCGAAGGAGAGAAATGTACTTAAATAAAGAAACTTATCGCAGACCAGTGAAACTCTATCGCGCATACACACACAAAGTCGCCACGATCGTACACAAGAATTTTGCAAAATCTGAAATTAATATTTATACAAATATAAACAAATTTCTGACCGACAGACTTTAACACTGGACAAATTTAAGCTTGATAAAATATAAAGCAATCTCATCCTCCGATACGAAAAACATACTAGGATTAGGGAAGTTTAGATATATGATAATATTTTCTAGTAAAAAATGTTCATATATATAAATACTATGGTGAGAAAATCACATACACAAACACATACTAAAATTCATCAACGAAAAATTAAACCTATTTCAAGAACGCCCACACAAAACACAGTAAGCCTAAAGTTCTTACAGATATACATACACAAAATCTCAAGCTAACATACAATCCATCAATCTCACAACCTAAATCACGATCAGCCTTAAACTCATATAGACATAAATACACACAAATATGGATACATATACATGAACACCTTCACCTCACCTCTCATTAATCATGATCAGCCTTAAACTCCTACAGATATACACACAAATTGCGCCATTATATATTACATGAACACTGCGCCCCTCATAAATCACGATAGGCCTTAAATTTCCTACAGATATACATACACAAATTCTCAAGGTCACATACAATCGATCAATCTCAACAAACCAAATCACGATCAGCCTTAAACTCCTACAGACATACATGCACAAAAATTCCTACAGACATATAAACAACCAAATTCCTATAGATACATATTACAATAACACCCCCCGCCTACTTCAAATCAAGGACAGCCTTAAACTGCTCTATATACATACATACATATACACACATAGGCACATTCTATCTATCTATCACAACAACACCCTCCCCCACCTCAAATCACAATCAGCCTTAAACCCCTACGAACATACATATACACAGATTCCCACTGATACGTATTACATAAACACTCTCACCCCGCCTTTCATAAATCACAGACAGCCTAAAACTCTTACAAACATACATACATACATACATATATGTACACAGATTCCCACGGATATATATTACAACAACTCCCCGTCCTCCACCAGTCGATCTACCTCAAATACACCGCGCCCCCCTCGAAGCTTAGCTTAAATTCCAACAAGCATAAACGTCACCGAACTCCCATGGTTACATATTACAAAACACCCTCACCTACCCAAATCACGGTCAGCCTTAAGGTCTCACAATCTAGACACACCCTGCCCTCCACCAAGTACAGCCAGACTTCATATCCTACAGCTAGACACACCCAAAAATTTCCCGCCGGCATTAGGAAAAATCATTTCCATGATTTTCCTGTTGGCATTTGAAAAAAATTAACATGTTTTCCCGTCGGCATTTGAAAAAAATATATATGTTATCCCGTCGACATTAGAAAATCATTTACATATAAAAGTCTCAAAACTATAAACCCCTTTAGTGTATTCCCAAAAAATATTCCGCGCACAAGTTCCCACGGTCATACATACATACAAACATACATACACTTAATATAAACAAAAAACATTTAATGTAAACAAAAAAACACTTAATGTAAACAAAAAAACATCAAAGCGCACTGATAACACAATTTCTCATATTTCAGGCAAATTTCACAAATTTCAGCAAAATTTCACAAATTTAAGCAAAATTTCACAATTTTAATTGTCCCAGAACCGCTAGTTCCCTACTACTCTCACTTAACAGTCTAACGCCATTTTTCGATCCTTTGGCAAGACTGTTGTTTATTATGATACATGAAAACAATTAGCATTGGGGACCAACTGCAATGCTGAATACAATAAGACAGAGATTTTGGCCAATAAAAGGGAAAATAACAGCTCGAGCCGTCATTCAAAAATGTGTAAGATGTACTAGAGCCCGGCCACTTCTTTATCAACAAACAATTGGCAATCGGCCCCAACCTAGAGTCACACCTGCTCGACCATTTATTAGTTCGGGTGTAGACTATTGAGGTCCTTAACTCCTGGTCATTTTCTCATTGACGAAGCACTTACCGCTCAAGTAGATAGCAGGGCAGAAAATCTGAAGATTTCAGGCGTCTCACTGAAAGTTAGTTTCACAAATAAAACACAAATTTTGGAAAAGGTGGTCTACCGAATATTTAAACGAGCTTCAATAACTCTACAAATATAAAACTAAGGCCAACAATCCCAAACCAGGTGATATGGTCATAATCAAAGAAGACAACCTACCTACAATGAAATCGCAACTAGGAAGGATTGTCATTTTTTATTCTGGAGATGACGGTGCGGTGAGAGTGGCCGAAGTAAAAACAGCAACAGGAATCTTTAAGCCACCTATTCACAGATTGGCCACTGAGTCAAGAAGATGAAAATGAACCCTTAACAGTAAAACAATGTTAGAACGATCTTTGTCAAATAGCCAAGAGAAAGACATCATTCCACCAAAGAGATTTAAGCCTACGGTAAATTCCGTAGCACGCCCTATGTTCATATCCCTTCTTCTCCTTCCTATTGTACTAAGCAACAATTTAATACTAAAGAAGTTCGAGGATGATCCATGGTTGTATTTTGAGGGAATAGGTACCGCAAAACTGAATACAACAGAATGGAAATTAATGGTGTACTATGACCTTACTCCGTTTTCATCTGAACTTAATTCATTGTCAGTGGGCTTGTAAACTTTGCAGCAGCTGTGTCCTGCGATACAAAGATACCCAATGTGTTAGATTTTGGTAACCAACTTAAGGCAATTCAAAAATGGATTGTATCTAGAAGATGATTTAATCAGCCACGGACGTACAAAAAGGTCGCCATTTAATATATAGTCGGTAATATTGCCCGGTCACTGTTTGGTGTTCTTGATTCGGATAATGTAGAAGAAACGTCAAAGACTATTAACACAACCAAAATAGAGCAGGGCCATATTGTAAAATTGTTAAGAAATCAAACATCAATAATTGATTCAACCATTAATGTTATAAAACAAGATGGAATAAACTCGCAGCAGAAGATTACCCAGCTCCTAAAAATGGATGATCAAAACAAAAATAAATTGTTTAAGCTTTTACAAGGCAGTAACATCCAACTCATTGCACTCCTTTCAACACATTTAACATTAGTAGCAATAAACTTACAAAAAATTGAGGCTAAAATCATAAATGTACTTACCGAAGTTCATAATGGAAAAATTAGTCCTCTTTTGTTCCCTCACCCGTTAAAAAACGAAATGGCTACAATCAAGCAGCAATTTACACGCTTCCCATAACAGATGATAATTTGATGCATCTATATAAACTGATAAATGCTAAGGGTGCAGTAACAAAGAGAGAAGTTAATTTTTAAGTTAAAATACCCCTAGTTAATCAACAGATCTTTGTGCTATTTAAAATAGTATCACTTCCGACAGTTAAAAACAATACTTTAATTGCTATTAAGCCAGACATGTCATACTTTTCCATAGATGCCCACAGATGATATATCTAACTGTATCATGGCAAAAACCAAAGAATACATTTGCAAAAATAAGCAATCTAAGTTCAAAAAGAACTCTGAGGTTGATCCTTGTGTGATCAATATATGCAACAATCGATCGACAGCCAATTGCAACCTCAACAAGATTCCAGGTCCAGCAGCTTGGATTAAATTAGATCAACTAAACAAGTGGATATTTGGATTCCAGGTCCAGCAACTTGGATTAAATTAGATCAACTAAACAAGTGGATATTTGGTACTACTATGGACATTGAATCATCCATGGTGTGCGGTAGGGAAACTACTCTGTTTATAATTAAAAACACTGGACTAATGGAAGTTGGTCCCGACTGCGTAATCAAAATAATTTTGTAACAATACAAGGGCATTTCGGAATATCAAATAGTGTCCATACATCATATGTTAAATTAAAACATATCGAATCAATAAGTCAGCCAGAAGAAATAGAAAAGATATTTAATACTACAAACCATCACTTCAATACGCAATTAGACCAGCTCACAAGCCTTCAAGGACAATTAAATTAAGCAAATCTAGAACATTTAAACGAAGTTATTAACTCTAATAGTCAACATCATCATGCAGTAAGCTACACCGCATTAGTCCTATACTTAGTAACATTACTTATTCTTCTAATATGGAAAATATATAACAAACAAACGCAAACCTACCAAAATGCTCCAATGCCTGCATTTCGATCAAGACCAGCTACCATAGATACGTGAAGAGTTTGAACCTATCCCATCAACCAGTAACAATACCCAGAATTTATTTGAACCGTGTTCAACGCGACGGAGAATGTTAAAGAACATACATTTACTTTCATAAATAAAATAAATAAAAAGACAACATTGCTTACAATTATACATACATTCATAAACAACTATATTTTGCTGTTGGTAACAAATATACAATCATACGAAATTATAAGTTTTATTTTATTAATATTAACATTTAATCAATTGCTTATACATCATAAAGTTCATTAACCATTGCTAAGGAAATTTGCTGATTAATTAATTGTTTTAAATACAAGTGGCATTTACCTCATTTATAAATTAGGTCATTTAATTGTGTTGAGTCAAACAAGATTAATGTTGCATATGTTATTATACATAAGCTAAGCACTTTTATTAATTATTAATTTTATATAAAAGAAAGTAAAAAAAATATATTTGAAGTCGTTTTCAATAAGCATAACAAGAGTGTTTTATAACTGAACGGCTTCCTTCAAGTTACAAGTGCTTGTAAAGAAAAACTATTTGGGAACTTATTTATGTGTTTAAACTAATCAACATTAGCCCATTCACAAACAGGTATAGTCAATGAAACTGTTTCCAAGTTTCTAATGAAATCATTTAGTTCGTTAGATCTACCAGTGAATTTATGTACTAACTTCGTTATTAAATATAATTCATTAATATCAAAGTTTGCCATTGTTGAGCTTTTGTCTTAAATGTTTTTTATTTTTAAATGTTGTTCTAATAAATGTATTGCTTCTTGTTTTAAAGTAGCAAATCTATTACTTATCTTTGGTGTTATTCCAATGTCAAAAAGGTTTCCAATTTATTTTCTAAATTCTGTATTTCTACCTTTTTCGCATTTATTGTGTCCTCAGTGTATGGTTTTCCTCATGATTTCTTACAGACCTACCTAAATTACGACGCAAAGCGTTGTCTGGCTGTCAAAATTTCTCATGCCTATACTAAATGTATGAAACCAACCGAAATAACACTGCGTCAACGCTTTGCAATTGGAAAATTTAATTTTGACAGCGCGTAAGGAAGTGAAGTTGGCTGCAAAAGTACTGTTGTTTTTGTTAAGTAATGTAACTTTAGCTACTTTCAGGTCAATTTAGCGTTTTAATTTTTATTTCTTATTTCGATTTAGAGTTTTTCATTAATCAAACAGAGTAAGCATTAATGTTTTTGGCGCAACTTTAACGCTCTAATTTAGGTTACTCATTCCAGCATAAAAGCTAAGCGCTAAATTACGTTGCGCTTTGCGTCGTAATTTAGGTTGGTCTGTTAGCGTTTATAATAATCTGTTCCAATTACTTAATGTATTCCATTTGTATGAAAAAATGGGTATTGTTTGTAAATTTTTTAAATGAGTTTTTTTAAGACAGTGTTTCCAATATTAGTTTCATGGTCTTCAAAAATAGTGTAAATGACAATTGGTGATAAACTATAATTATAATTAGTATTAATATATTTTTAATCTTGAAGTCAATCATTATTAAAATTTTAAATTTTTCAGAATCTTATATATATATATTTATATAAAATAGTTGTTTTTTAAATCTTCTTTTGTTTTGTTCTTATTGTATATTTTATATATTTGCTGGTAAATTTTCCAACTCTTTAGTTTATTTGCTAAGATGAATTACAATTAATATTAGAGTAAATTTCATGTTTACAATAACAATAGCACATATTCAAACAGGGAAAATTGATAAAACAAAAATTAAGTGCTATGATTATTCATAGTTTTCATACGTTTAATATTTTTCAATTCATTTTTTAAATTTGTAATTTGTTGTTGAATTTTATTAGTTTCCTCTTCTTTGACGTAAGACGCTTGATAGATAAGGGATCAAAATTCTGCTTTTATTTTATTTCTTCTTCCGCCTCTAGATTTTAATACATTTGGTAGGGGGAAGATTTCATATTTCGGTTCTCTTCTTGAATTCTTGATTTTTCTTGGCTTCGGACCTAAGTTGAGGATTTCGGGTTTCTAGCTCTGCGAGGCACCTTCCTTTAATAATAGCTTCCAGGGTTCTTCTGCTTCATCTATGTTCTTAAGAAGTTCCTCCCAGTGTTGGTCCATTAATGAAAGGATTTAAAACAAAAAATTGTATAGTATATAGATGATCCCTGCTAAGCACAAGCTCTCTATGCGGTGATCTTTATTTAGGTTCTTTTCACTTAAAAGTATAAGCAGTAGTGCTGTCTATTCCTTTTAAATGAAAGGGGCAGGATCACCATGTAATGTATTAAAAGTGTAATACACAAGCGCTTAGTGATCAAAGTATATTGATATTTTATTTAACAATTTCTTAAGCTTATATATTAACAATGAGAAGTTCGCTTTTCTTATTGTTTGGTCATATAGCTAAATATTTATAAATGAAGTTTTTAGTCGATTTGAATTTTTTATGATTTCAATTGTTATAACATATTTTTTATATTGTTCATAAGCATTATTACATTATTTAATAATAATTTAGTTTTAACTATCATTAGCATACGATAATTAAATTCCGGTAAGAAAATTTATAAACCCCTATATAATAATGCAATTGTTAATTTAGTTTATTACATACATATGTACATATGTATGTATATTTGTTCTTACTTGCACTGCTCTCAATAACTGAATATATGTATGTACATATATACATACATAGTTATATGAAAAAGCTTGCGTATTTTTTGCACAGTTTTACATATTGTATATACATAAATATGTATATACATATGTACTATATACATCAAAAAGAAATATGTAAATATGTTTTAAGTGAATTTTTAAATGAATATCAGAAAAGAGAGTTAGTAATAATCCAACATCACCGCTATCAACTTAAAATATTTTGAATTAAAAATAAATTGTTAAATTTCTTAATAAAAATTCTAAGTATATGTTTTTAAATCCACCATAAAATTTGGCGACCGTGACAGGACACGTAAAACATTAAAAATAAATTGGTGGTTATAAACCATAAAGCTTTTAATTTTTAAAAAAGGAAATTTAGTCAAAAAAGAACAATTTATATACATACATATGTATGTCCATGTAATGCAATCGAAATTTTTGGAATAAATTCGAACAAAAAACAAATGAATTTGTTGGTGCATTAGCGGTTGATGTTGGACATCGTTGTTGTACAAACGGAAATCATACACTTTTCGTCTTGCGCAAATAAATTGGTGCGCATACAATTTTTCATCTTCGTTCACCTTCATTGGTGCTTTATTGCAAACATTAATTTATCATACGTTGTCAAATATTTGACATTAAAAATTCAATACAATTCGTCATCATTGCCATTAAACTTCGCTGTTCAACATTTTGATTCAACAATATCCATCGTTTTTTTTTTGTTGCGGAATACCAATTGCAAATATTGGTTACAATTAAAATTTTCGTTGTCATTGTTATTTTGCTAACTTTGCATCTTTGAAAAATTTATCGCTGCAGTTTAATCCCATTGCAAATTTTGTCGCTGCCCTGGATTCTTTTGTTGTTGCTGCTCAATTTTATCATACAGGGTTATCGCGAATAATCACCAAAATAATTTCGTTTAGCTGTTACTCGACATCAGTAACAGCATATAACCTTTTCTATACATAAGGTTTTATACATAAACTACGATGATGGAACAAGCCAGTACATCACGGGCTGCTACCTCTGATTCAAATGCCGCCAATGTCGCTATTGAATTGACAGCCTTGAAGCAACAACGAAGTGCCCTGAAAAGGAGCATCACTTCGATTAAAACTAAAGTCGACAAAGAAGAAAGTACATGCGATCAGACAATCTTAGAATGCCGTCTTGATATTTTGGAGTCGTATTTCAAACAAATATGTCACATACAAAGCCAAATTGAGCGCCAAGATGCCACCGATCAAACCAGAAGCGATATTGAAGATCAATATGTCGTGGTAAAATCACGAATATCAAATTTATTAAAGAAATTTCGGGAAAATAACGATTGCGAAGCAAGTCTTAATCATACAATTTCTCAACAAACATCAAGTCGTTTGCCAAGCTTAAAACTGCCTAAATTTGACGGTAAGTACAGCGAGTACAAAAGATTCATTGCTAGTTTTAAAAACATTGTACACAATGAGCCTATTTCTACAATTGACAAGTTCAACTATTTGTTGAGCTGTCTGTCTGGCCCCGCCTTAGCTGTTGTAGAGGCATATCAAGTCACTAAAAATAATTACATTAAAGCGCTGGATCGCCTAAAAGAAAGATTTGATAATAAAGTTATAATTTTCAACGACCATATTTCATCATTGTTTAATATAACGCCTGCAACAAAACCTGATGCTGTCGCCCTTCGAAACATTGTAGATACAGTGTCTGCACTTCGCGGCTCATTAACTTCTTTGGGTTCAGAAACAGGTATTTTAAACGCAATTTTAATACACCTAGTAATGATGAAAGTGGATTCTGAAACAAAATCCAAATACGATGAAAATCTCAAATTTGACGAATTTCCGACGTGGGAAAATTGTTACCAAGTGATAAGTCGAAGATGCCAGTTCTTAGAAACAAAAGCCAACCCGCTTTCGTCAAGCAAAAATCAAGAGGTTTTTAGTCAAAATCGAAATCGTAGTAAGTCAACATTCTTACATGCAAAATCAGAATGTCCATATTGTCGTTGCATTGGTCATGACATTTACAAATGTGAAAGGTTTTTATCACTGGAAATACAAAAACGCTTCAAATTCGTAAAATCATCATTGTTGTGCATCAATTGCTTAGGAAAAGGGCATAACGTATCAAAATGCACTTCAAATTCTCGCTGTCGAATATGCCAAAAACCACATCATAGTGTATTGCATTTTCAGAACAATAATGTTGTTACTGCTAATCCACAGCCGTCGTCTAGCAACGACACTTCTACGTTAATTTCTTGGACTGGTAGTGGTGCGCTGTTACCAACTGCTATAATATTAATTAAAGACTGCAGAAATAGTTGGCAACCAGTTCGAGCGTTGCTGGACTCCTGCTCCGAATTAAATTTTATTACTACAGAAACAGCAAAATTTCTAAAACTTAAATCTGAATATACAAACCAGCAAGTCTGCGGCATATCTGATATAAAAACTAATATCACACGTTTCGTAAAAGCCACAATTAAGTCACGAGTTAAGTTATTTGAACGCACTGCAACGTTTTTTGTAACCAATTCTATTGCTTCAAATCAACCTCGCACGCCAATAAATTGTAAAACTTGGAATATTCCAACACATGTCGAGTTAGCAGATCCGTATTTTTATAAATCACAACGAGTTGATCTTTTAATAGGTTCTGAACTATTTTTCGAATTGCTTTGCAACGGCATAATTGCCTTAGACCCAAGATTGCCACGATTAGTGAACACAACATTTGGTTGGGTTGTTGGTGGAAATTTAGACATTCAAACTACAACAAATTCTTCAAATACTTTAACGTGCAATGTAACAATAAAGTCAGAGCCAAGTCTGGACTCAATCTTGCAGCGCTTTTGGCAACTTGAAGAATTTCACATCAATTCATCAAACTTAACGTTAGATGAAGAAAAGGCAGAAGCTTATTTTATACAAAATGTAAACAAAAGTGAAGATGGCCGATTGCAAGTACGTCTACCGTTCAAATTTTCGCCTGACACATTGGGAGATTCTTATGAAATAGCTAAAAAACGATTTTTCTCTCTTGAACGCAGATTGCTTCGTGATCCTGAATTAAAAAACGCGTATTCAGAATTCATCAAAGAATACATCGAACTCAAGCATATGTCACTAAATGAAAATGTCGATCAAAGTAAGACACATTACTACATACCGCACCACTGTGTGCTACGGCCTGAGAGCACAACTACAAAGTTGAGGGTGGTTTTTGATGCGTCCGCTGCTACTTCTAATGGGATTTCCTTAAATCAAATTTTGTTTATTGGGCCTACAATACAGCAAGAGCTAATTCTGACGTTGCTTGCATTTCGCTTAAACAAATATGCGCTTTCTGCTGACATATCAAAAATGTACAGACAGTTTCTTGTAGATAAGAAAGATCGATGCTTTCAGTTGATTCTTTGGCGAGATGACATAAATAAGGAACTTCAAACATTTGAGTTAAATACAGTGACATATGGTATGTCAGCAGCACCATTTTTGGCCATTCGATGCCTCAATTATCTTGCAGAGTTGTGCGCAGAGTCGCATCCAGAGGGCGCAAGGGTTATTCTAGAAAATTTTTATGTTGATGATTGTCTTACCGGTGCAGAAACAATAACAGAATTGCAAAAGAAAAAATCTCAACTAATGGACATTTTGAGCCGCGCTGGTATTACATTGGCAAAGTGGAATTCGAACCACGCTGACCTTTTATCGGAAGCAATCCAGGAAGTTCCAATTCATATAGCAGATGAACCATGCGCTAAAGCTTTAGGCATGTCGTGGAAGCCTAACATTGACCATTTTTATTTCAAATTTAATTTACCAAAAATACAAATACCTACAAAAAGGTCAATACTTTCAACTGTTGCAAAAATTTTTGATGTTTTAGGACTGCTTAGTCCAATTATCGTTCGATGCAAAATTTTGATTCAAGAAGTATGGAAAAGTAATTTGTGTTGGGATGAATGTTTGCCAACTGAATTGGCTACATTATGGTATGAAATTGAAGACGATTTATCATATATAAACAATATTGAAATACCACGTTACGTTTTTACGTCGGTGCTAAGCTATTGTGAAATGCATGGTTTTGCAGATGCGTCACAAAGGGCTTATGGTTGTTCTATATATGTTCGCTCAATAAAAGGCAATAAAACAAATGTTAATTTATTGATTGCAAGGTCCAAGATTGCCCCAAGTAGAGTTCAATCTATACCCAGATTAGAACTCTGTGCTGCGCTGTTGTTGGCTCGAACGTGGGATAAAATTCGCCCTAAGATAGAGAAGTATACAAAAAATATATATTTTTGGACGGATTCAACAGTTGTTTTAAGCTGGTTGAAAATGCCATCATCATCGTTTACGTGTTTTGTAGCTAATCGGTTATCAGAGCTGCAAGATCTTAGCAAAGACATTAATTGGCGATACATTTCTACAAAACAAAATCCTGCAGATATTGTTTCACGTGGCTCGAGCGCTTTGAAATTACCTACTACCAAATGGTTTTCTGGACCAGATTTCCTCATTGAAGAAAAACATATGTGGCCAAAAACTCCATCGAATCTAAGTTTCAAAGATGATAACACAAAGTTTGAATTGCTCAAAGCGCTAACACTACATTGTTCTAAGGTTTCAACTGATGAGAATATAATTTTAAATATAATTGAAAACTGTTCATCATTTCGGCGCATCATAAATACAGTAGCGTTTATTTATCGAGTTTTTAATGGTGTTCCAATGAATAAAAATTTAAAACTAGCCGACGTTGAACCTATATCTCATCGCGAATCAGAAATAACTTTTTGGAAAATAGTTTCAGTCGTCCAGTCTCATACTTTGGGAAAAGAAATCTCTTGTGTAAAATATAAAACATCATTAAGCAATCAAATTAAAAGCCTATCTCCATTTTTGGAAGAAAAACAATTTGGAAAAAGCAGTTTCGAAATTCTAAGAGTTGGCGGACGACTTTTTAACGCACCTTTACCAATAGATGCCAAATTTCCGGCACTTTTACCTAAAAGCCATCGTTTTACTCGTCTGTATTTAGAATATCTTCATAGAATTCACTTGCATGCTGGCTCTAAAGCGCTTATGGGTATACTAAGACAAAAAATTTGGGTCATTAACGCAAGAGACCTGGTTCGCAGAATAGTACGACAATGCGTACATTGTTTTCATTATAAACCCATTCTTGCGCACCAAATGATGGGTAACTTGCCTGCAGATCGATGTCGAGCACAACGGCCATTTTTAGTGTGTGGCGTTGACCTCTGTGGACCATTTTTTACTTCGTATCGCATCAAAGGTAAGCAGCCATATAAAACGTATTTGGCGGTCTTCGGCTGTTTTTCATCTAAGGCTGTTCATATGGAGTTGGTCACCGATCTATCGTCAAATAGTTTTCTATTATGCCTAAAACGTTTCGTCGGGAGAAGAGGTGTACCACAGCGTATTTATTGCGACAACGCAACCAATTTTGTTGGCGCAAATAAGCATTTAAAGCAGTTTGTTAATCAATCTACCTCTTCTGATATGCTTGACTACTGTAACAAAACTGGGTTCGAATTTTGTTTTATTCCTCCCAGAGCCCCGCATTTTGGCGGGCTTTGGGAATCAGCAGTTAAATCAGCTAAAACATTACTGATTAAAAATATCGCACAAGCATACTTAGCATTTGAAGAACTCCAAACCTTAGCTATCGAGGCAGAGGCAATTCTAAATTCACGACCTATCGCACCGTTAAGCAATGATCCAAATGATGGAGAGGCATTAACACCCGCGCATTTGCTTATTGGTTCATCATTGCTTGCTACACCGGACGAGAGCTTTGATTGCTCGAAGGTGCCGTATCTTACTCGGTATCAAAGGGTCACATTTTTAAAGCAACAATTTTGGGAATTATGGCAGCGTGACTATCTTTCATCACTTCAACAGCGTGCGAAGTGGAGTACTCCACAGAAAAATATTCAAGTTGGGCAATTGGTTCTACTGTCTGAAGAAAACATTCCTCCCCAGCAATGGCTTCTTGGTCGCATTTCTGAAGTTTTTGCCGGTCGTGATGGTGTTGTACGAGTAGTCGAAATTAAAACTAAAAGAGGTATATTCCGAAGAGCTATTAAAAAAATCGCACCATTACCGTATCAAAGTTGTTGAAAGCCTCCTTTCAACCCGGGGAGTATGTTTGGTCATATAGCTAAATATTTATAAATGAAGTTTTTAGTCGATTTGAATTTTTTATGATTTCAATTGTTATAACATATTTTTATATTGTTCATAAGCATTATTACATTATTTAATAATAATTTAGTTTTAACTATCATTAGCATACGATAATTAAATTCCGGTAAGAAAATTTATAAACCCCTACCTAATAATGCAATTGTTAATTTAGTTTATTACATACATATGTACATATGTATGTATATTTGTTCTTACTTGCACTGCTCTCAATAACTGAATATATGTATGTACATATATACATACATAGTTATATGAAAAAGCTTGCGTATTTTTTGCACAGTTTTACATATTGTATATACATAAATATGTATATACATATGTACTATATACATCAAAAAGAAATATGTAAATATGTTTTAAGTGAATTTTTAAATGAATATCAGAAAAGAGAGTTAGTAATAATCCAACATCACCGCTATCAACTTAAAATATTTTGAATTAAAAATAAATTGTTAAATTTCTTAATAAAAATTCTAAGTATATGTTTTTAAATCCACCACTTATTTTTACTTATTCTAATATACATATATTTATACATTTGAAATTACATTGTATTATACGTTGTACCAGGCTGTGTGTGTTTTTGTATATTTGAAGTTCAATACCATTTCGCTTTAATCATACATAGTAACCATTTATTCAAGTCAGCATAATTGAAGCTATTTAGCAGTAGCGAGCGTTAACAGTAAATTATAAGGATATTATATAATCAAAATCCCAGTGTTTATGAATAAGTGTGTTTGCAATTAAAAATCAAAACCTGAGCTTTCTCAAGAAGAAGTTTACTTTAAGTTATTTTAATTTGTTTGCATACTCTTCAATATTATTGTTTATTATGCATATCATGTTGCTGTGACAGTTAGGTGAGGTTCATGCATATGTCATACTATGTATACACTAAAATAGCCTGAACTAATACCTGATAACCTGATATAATACCTGATATGAAACCAGCCAGCTACCTCGTAACCTGATCTGATACGTGAGAACCTAATCTGTAAACCATATCAGCTATCTAATAGCCTGATCTGATACCGATCTGGTAATCTGGTCTGGTACCTGATAACCTGATCTGATATCTGAAAACCTGATCTGATACCTGGTAACGTGATCATCTGCTATTTGATGTTAGAAAACATTGAAGATAAAGTTTTAAAGCAGTTGGTGTCGACAAGAAATTTCTTAAAGAAAAAGGTTCGTAGTATAAAAACTCGTGAAATAGATACATGTGAACAGCTAAGAGATACAGACCATCTTAAAGACTTGATAAATGGCTATAAAAGTATTGAAATTATACCTAAGAAAGAAGAAAGTAAAAGGAAAACAGAAATTGAACATAATCAAAGTCTTAAATCTCAGAAACCATCAGCCGATATAGAGATTAGTACATCAAAGAAATTTGTAGAAGGAACAGAAGTTGATTACACCATCTTATTTAATGATGCTAATAATGATGATCATGCGGAATATGATTTTTACTCACAGACTTCCAATAGAGAATACCTTTATACTGATTTATCACGTTTGGAATCGAGAAATAAATTAGATATTAACTATGGTTTATGCAGGAATCACAATAACAAATTGAAATTTGGTACCAGTAGCAATGATTATAAAATTCAAGTTTGTATTCCAAGACGGGCTCTAACACCGGGTTTCTTTTCTTTAATGTTTGATAAAACCAAAAAACTATGGCAAATTTTAATTTGAAATCTTCAAAAAAGTTATAATTTCCACTATTACATACAGTATCATCATCGTTCTATGGAAAATTCAAAATTTAAAGGACAAATTAATAATATAATTTAAGGAAGGCAATAATATAATTCGGGAATATATTCAAATGTAAATTGAATGAGTACAACGTGAAATAAAGAAGAAGAAGAGATAGAAGACAATTATAAAATTTAAAAAAAAATTCTTAAAATTAAATTTTGAAAAACAATTTGAACAGCTGAAGGTTTTGTACCTCCTAAAGCTTTTATTTACCTTGATACTAAGAACATTATTCAAGAAATAAATGGCATTCCAGTATTTTACCACAATCATAGACGGGCGAATTTAAAAGCAGTTAACTGCAACTTAGATCAATTGAGCACAAGTATATCATGCAAAGATTTACACTTAGTACAAAAACCTAATTCCAAAAAATATTGGTGGCTATCTGAATAATTAATTATTATCTTTTTTCTTCATTTTATCCCTTGACACTACCTTTGCAAACGGTCTCATATACTAGCAATGTTTTTAAAAACTTTTTCATTGCAAATAAAAAATTTTTGTATATACGTTTTTTCATGTAAATAAAAACTAAATCACATGTAAAAACCATTTATAATCATACTAAAAATACTAGAGAGCTCGACTAAGAGACAATGTATATATGTAAATAGTAATATTATTAACTAGTGTTTATAGAGTGTAAATATCTTCTTTTCTTATCAATAAACAAACAAACAAAAATTACGGAAAGCGTTAAACTCTTACAGACATACATACACACAAATTCACACGGTTACATATTACAAGAACACCTCGCTCCTTATATGATTTTCCCTATAAAACCCCTTAATCCAATCGCACAAAATATTCCACGCAAAAATTCCCACGGTCAGACATACATACATACATACATACATGTACAATTAATGTAAACAAAAAAACTCTTATTTAAACAAAAGAAACTCCTAATGTAAACAAAAAACTCTTAATGTAAATAAGAAAACCAAATTCTCAAATTTCACACAAATTTTAAATAATTTTTAGAAATTTCATACAAATTTCACACAAATTTTAAAGAATTTTTAAAAATTTCATACAAATTTCAAAATTTTAATTGGGGCAGAACCCCCTTTCCCCTACTACTTCAATGCACATGACTGACGACTTTAATATGGGGATAACAATGGCGGTAGTCAGTTGCCACCATGTTCATAAATTTTCGTCAGTGATTTTGCTAGTCAAAACAATTATTTTTCTATTGATAAAACAATTAATTATTAATACATTTGTTCATTAATTGTTATTTTTTTATGTAACGTTTTAAATTACTGCTGCTGCTCATTTTACCCTTCTAAAAAAAACGCAATTTTTTCACTTAAAATTACACATTCACTGACCACGAACTTTGCTTTGAATTGTAACTGACGCCAGCACAAAATCGAAATAACTATAGTATACTTAAAACCATTTTTTTCTTGTTAATTTTCTTTGGAATAAGCGATGCCAACACTTGAATCATCAAATGCACTTCGAGCATGTAAAAATGGGGTAAAAAGGGCAAAAGTTAAAAAAAAAATTGCGGGTAAAAAAGCACTATACTAAAAATTCTCTGTTATTTAAGTTTTTATAACAAAATATTATCTGTTATTTATGTATATAAATAAATATTTATTTTTTGTTTGACTATGTCTTATTAAATCGCTATATCGGGCAATTATTTTAAAATTACATCAAATGCATAGTGCCTTGAACGAATTTTTTCTGGTATAAGCCACCTTTTGAACGCTCGATAATTCTACCAAGGTTTTTCTATATTGATGTTTTTCTATCTTAAAGAAAACCATAATAAATTAATAATATTTAACAAAAAATTAATGTAAAATTTACTTGAAAAAAATGTTTAATTTCATAGGAACTAAGATACTTTTTTGTTATTTCTTCAATTTGCGCAAGTGACAAATCCACGTTGTTTAGCTGTATTCACGCATGCCAATTGAGATAGTAAAATCGTTGCTTAACAAATGAATAAAAACAATTCTTATAAGGAATTAAAAAAATTTATTGAGAAAAGTCGAAGCGTTTGCTTCTTTGCTTTGTTTAACTTTAAAAAATTTTGATTATTGAAATAGCACTAAAAAGCACTGCGAGAATTTATAAAAAGCACTTTAAATACCAGGTTTTCTGAAACAGGTATTAATTAAAGTTTCGGGTATTTAAAAAGAAAAAATCACCAAAAATACCCGAAAAGCACCAAAATGGAAAAGCTGATAACAGCAGTTTTTTTGACTAGCCAAAAAAATTTGAGGTTGAAGGTATTAACATATCCAGGAGCGAGAGAGTGAAAAGGCGAACTCTTGCATTACTTGTGGCAACTGTAGTAGGTAGTAGTAGTCGATTTTTCGTTAAAGAAATATCTAACGATTTTGAGTAAATTTTCACTTTTAAAACTGCAGGGTACATTTCTTGTAGTGGCAGACAAACATTATACCCTGTATGAAATGTAGATGGTGGAAATGTACTGACTCATTAGTACTACTCTCTAATTATCCCACATACAATACTTTGTGCTATATACTTTTAGCATGTGCGTGTCATTGCAAACCTACAATTAACACTCAAACAATTAACTAGGTGGTGACTACGTAGCTCTTAGACATACCAACCAGACAGTTAGGCCGAGTTAACATCTGTATGCCATGTGCCCAAAAAAGCGTGACCACTAATTGCTAATGAAAAACTGTTTGATTCAGACACGTATTTATTAAGTTAAATAAAATAAATTAATAAACAAATAAATGAATAATAAAAATTAATTAAATAAAATGAATACTGCAAGTTGTACCATCTGCTATAAAGTCTTTATGACTCACACAAAACTAAACGCTCCAATTTAAAATGCGAGATGTTTTGACAGTTCTTGCGAGAAACTTTCACAAAATATTGCTACAGAAACACTTTTTCTTTTTTTCTTTCTAATAATTGCTGGAAATTAATTGAAATGACAGATAGTTCTCGCAAAGTAAAGATACAGAAACATTTATGTGAGAAAAACCATTTTGTGTTTCAATTCACACTGTTTTTGTATTCCCTCGTTTCATGCGGGAAAATTTACGATGCGAAAAATACAGAAACGAGGTACAGACTGTATATTTCAAAATTTACACATCCGTTTAAAAAAGAGGCACACTAGGGCCCTAGTAGCCAACACTTCAGACGAAACTTCTTGAAAATATATTTATGCTTAATACGACATTTACATATGTATTATTAATTACTATCAATAAGATTATGTCCGACACTGGTCTGACCTAATAATTATATTTAAATCATTTTTAAGCGTTCATGTCGATTTTCAGAACTTTGTTCCTTTTACAGTTAAATTGAAAAATTCGGTATTCATTAAATTTTTTTAAGAAGCACATTATAAATAAAACATTAAATTCGAAATATAACAAAGTATAAGCTTAATTAAGCTAGCATTCCCTATGATATTATAAGTTGAAAAAAAGATAAGCTGCAAGTCATTTTGCCTAGTTTTACTTTCAAATATGGAGATTACAGGGGTGCAATTAACTCAAAATCAGCTTATCTCGCCTTAAGCCCTTTTTCCTTTTCGCCACAGAAACAATATTATAAAAATTTAGCAGAAAATCGCCATAATTAGAAATAAAATCGCTAAAAATTATTTCTTGCAAATTTTTCTCACCCAAAACAAATTGTTTTAATTTCTTGCAGAAAGTTTTTGGTGCTTCTTCAACAATCTAATTTTCCTGAATTAAAAAAAAACTTTCAACTTCAATTTCGTTAAAAAATAGCCATAAAAATCGCCACGTTTGGTAAAAAATTTACATATATATATAAATATATATATTATATCGACTCTACCATGTCAAACTATCCAAGATGTAAAATTAATTTTTTATATTCGTTACTTTGGTACTAATTTCTAAGATATGCCTCGTTTTAAAATGCTGAAATTTTCATAGACGATAGATAACTCAATAACAAATATTTTAAGCCTCCCATTTTTAGAAATGCGCCGACTTTAAATGAATCCATTTTCACGAACTTACTTTAATATTAATTCTTACTATAAATTTACATTTAAGACAAACAAATAAAATGTTCTTTAAGTGGCGTCATGTTCAACATTGTTGTGGTCAACAACAAACGAGTATATTTGACTGATACGAGTACTTTTTACCGGTACCTACTTGGTACTCGGTCGTAGAATATCGATACTAAAAGTACTTGTTTTCTAAGAAAAAGTATCGAGTATTCACTTGTATTTACTCATATCGTTTCATCCCTACCCACTGTGCATCGTGCGTCTAGATTGTTGGTAGAATCTGTTCTTTTGAAACAAAGAAAATACTTTTGTTAAATGGGGCTTATACCTTGTAAACACATCTGGATAATGAGTGCGCGAAAAAGCCTTTTCCAATTCTTCCAATTGAAAACTTGTGAATGTGGTGCGATAACGACGTTGCTTTCTTTTCGGCACATAATCATCCAATTCGCCGTTGCTGTTTGTATCTGAAATTGGACTGTTGGTACCACCCCTGGCACTGGTCGCCACTACACACGAGACCGAACGGTCAGGAATGGCATCCTGATGAGCTAATTTCGCTTGCTGTGGTAATTCCTCCAGTTTGACTTCCTCTGATATGCCCATAATCTGTATGGGCCAAATTTTGTCAATGCAGTAAAGTGCAGGTATTTGAACTGAAAATAAATAAAATAAAAAACGCGAAGGAATAACATAAAAAGTTGCAAATAAAAAAAGCAAATTTTATTTATGTATGTACATACATATATATTTATTATGTTCTATTAATAGCGATTGTCATTGGTGAATACCAAGTAAATCTAAGTTTTTCAAGTACATTTAAACGCTCTCTCCATTATGTCATTATGACAATAACAGTCAGAATGATAATAATAATGGCACAGCATCTTGTATGTATGTACATAGATATGTATATGGTTCATAATAAAAGCTAATTGCTTTCATCTCTCTATGTCCAGGGGAATATTAAATTTATTTCAAATAATTTTATGGAGTCTATATTGCATTTTGACGTATGTATTTTATGCGGCCAATGCACAATCGAGCAACACGAGTACTGTTCGATGGATATAGGTAGTGGAAACAGTGAGTTACAACTTAATCATCAGGTAACAATTAACTTCATTGAATTTCATTATATTCCGTCGAGCGTGTATAAATTGTATTTTTTTTCTTTTGGTTTAGAACTTATGCTTGCAGATGCTATTTTGGTTGAATTTCGTTTATCTCATTGTTACCACTGCGGTTGTTGTCGGGTTGACGTATCAAACAATTTGTTTTTAGGTGTATAACCAACAATATCATTTCACAACTTTGAGTCACGCTTGATGCAAACTCCACAAATGCGAAGTACATTTACGCACCTCCTTCAACAAGCAAGCACAATTTACGGTGGATATGGCAGCTACTCGCGTTTAATAGACAGATGGCCCGAAAAAGACATTGTAATACATACTATATACATAATTAAATAAATGACCAAAAGGAAATGACAATGACATCAGAATAAGAACAAACATATTTTGTGTAAGAAATCTTGCTCAGATTTCAGTAAGAGGACATGAGAATAAAAGTTGATATCACGCATGCAATATTGATATCGTGCAATATTGATTGCATGAATGGCATCATTCCAAAAAAGTCTCCAAAATAAATTCCACAAAAAATTTCTAAAAGGCACACGACCAATCAGCAGAAATGCCATCAACACTGCTCTTGCATAATGAGACTGTTGGTTTTTTTTATTTAAAAATTATTTTGCTGTCTTGGATCCCTAACAGCCTTTCTTCGATTTTCATATTTACAAACAATTATGTATCATTAAACAGCAGCAAGCTTTTTAAATTGTTGAAGTAATACCAAATATGGGAAAGTATTACATTAAAATTCTTAACTATATTTCATATTAATTAAGGAATAATAGTTTACACTGATTCACTCTCCCACTGCCTCACAGTGGGGGATTTCGTTATAAAATTGGAAAAAATTCTGCAGTTTCTAAGCGGGCCATCCGATTGTTATGAAATTTCATACAGCATATGAAGAGGTGTTACAGACTGTAGTTTGGACTACATATCTCTAAAGGGGGCGGAGCCAAAGAGCCTCAAATTGGGTTAATGAAAAGTTCAAACCGATGCCAAGCTGATGTTTTTGATCTATTAAAAAAATATTTTTCAAGTGGCTTTTTTTATCCAAGAGCTAAAAACAATTCTGCTACATTTATGGGTTTTCGCCTACAATTTAGGAAATATTCGGGAAAAATATTAAATTTTTGGCTTTTTAACCAACCTTGGAAACTGCTAATAGAGAAGTCAAATGTTGTTCGATTTATAAAAGGTAACTTTTTATGAACTAAGAAGAAAATTTTTAACATTTAAAAAAATTGGTATCAAAAGCAGAATTTAGTCGAAAGTTCTACGCAATTTAAATAAAAATTTTGAAAAGTCGATCTTTTGCCGTTTTTTGCAGAAAAAAGTGGGTTAATTATCTCGCTATTGTAAAAAAACTTTTTTGCAATAATATCAATCCCATATTTTTACTAGTTCAAAAGGTAACACCATAAGAAATTAATTTATTTATTTCAGAAATACTTTACAAAGTAAATTTGCAAAGTATTGTTGCATAAATATGGGCGGGGTAGCCCAAGATGTTATAACAGACCTATGCCTTCACATAGGAAGTAGCAACGTGGTTGTTAAAGAAATTCCACAAAATAACCGCAAGAATACACGGTTATCCGTGGCAGATCAGTCAAATAGTGCGAGTGAGACGCAAAACTCTCGAAGGCCAATAAACAACAGTGGCCTGGTTGCACTTAAGAGATAATTGCCAACGACGCTTGATGTTGACTCGCCAAGAGCTGCTTTACGACTGTTATTTATTTTATCTCAGTGATGGGAAAGTTGGTATGATCGTACTTTTTTTGATACTATTTGACAAGAAAAAGTACCGTAGTACTCATAAACACATTTGATACTCTCACAGTCAACTTAGAAATGCAGTCAGAAGACGCGCGAATGCATACATATTTGCCAATAATTTAATTTATTTTTCGACAAATGAAACGAAACTTTATTAGTATATATATAGATATTTCAGAAAAGTGTAATCTTTCACAAGTAAATATAAACGAAAACCATGATAGTTTCCGTGGCACAGAAGTTGATCTACTCGTATATACATATAAACGCAAATCATGTTGAAGCAACTAATTTAAAACAGTTTAAAGAAAATCGGAAAAAGTTTTATATTAAATTCTGTCAAGTTCTAAGGGGAAAAGTGCACTTTGACAACAAAATTTTTGTTTGGTTTAGTAACTTTTCCCCTGAAAATGTTTTATTAGGTAAAATCAAGAGCATTATACCTATTTTAAAATGTTTTCCAGCGAAAAGCAAAATTTTGAAAATATTAACAACCAATATAGAGCATTGGCTAATATGAAAGAACTGAAACCATTAACAACAGAAAATATATGCAGTTTCTGGTCTACAGTGCACAGTGGGAGCTTTTACCAAATAAGTGGTAATAAATCTAGAACTGCTACTTATATTCCATAATTTTAAAAAAAACTTACAAGCCTCAGAACTTTTTTTGAGTCGTAGGTGGTAAATTTTGGCCCACTGTAACTCCTCTCCAGCTTAAGCCAGAAGACATGTGTTACAAAGCCTGAGCCCTTTTCTAAAAATGTTCGAAGTTTCAGGTAAGTCCAATCAGGAGTGTAGAAGGTCCAGATTTATTACCATTTATTTTCCAAACGTCTCCACTGTGCAGTTGCTTAAACTAAAAACGCATGAAATGAATACATGCTTTCTGATATATTGAGAGTACCTTACGGAATTTTGTCTATACCTCAATCCTCTGCATATGTCGAAAAGATTTTCTCTGACCAAAATCTCATAAAAAAAAAACAAAGGAACAGACTATATGTTCCAACAGTATCAAGTCTTATGCAGGCCAAGGATTTGTTGAAGTCTAAAACTATTCTTGTTATAAATTTATCATTTGTACCTTGTTTGTTATGTGGCATTTATATTCTCTAGAAATCGATTTCAAGATTTCAAGCTAAAATTTGCTAAATTTTTTTCTAGATTTCTCATAAAAAACGAAATATATTTTGTCAGTAGATTTGTAGGAAATCTAATCAAAATCTAATATTTTTATTTATTTGTTACTACCCTACACACATAAAAATTAGTGTGAATTGGCTGTAGTTTTGGAAATTTTTCAGATAATGGGTTTTGTTTTGAATAAAAAAATCTTGATAAATTCATGAAATTTATTATTCGACATATTGTCATAATTATATTATAAGTGAAATTTATTTGCAAGCACAAAATGTGTGCTTGAAGTATACTGACGATTTGTTAAAGCAACAACGAAATGCATATAGACATCGCGTAACCACGAGCAAATAAATTTCACTTATAATCTTGATAAATGTCAGATAAAGTTGGTATGAATTAGACTTGTGCCATTTAGTTCATTTCAATGACCGGTCATATTAGTTCATTATTTATAAATCGCTCCTTTTAGTTCAATGAACTAGTTAGATATACATGAACTGTCAAAATATATTTAGTTAGTTCAATCATATTTTTAGTTCAATGATTTGACATCTACATGCATACATACATGTGTTGTGGTTCTTGATAGACACAGATCTGTGATTAAAAAACTTTACGAAAACTAAAATTAGTTCCCTTATTCATAAGAAATAACTTTGCTTTATAAAACAAATGTTTTAAAAATCCTTATATCAAAAACATTTTTTGTGAATAAGGTAGGATACTTGTTTACTTGTGGTTTCTTGTTTATTGCACTTGTGGTAGTAGCCAGCAACTAACAAAAAAGTAAAGCAAAACTTTGAAAACATTTAGTTCATAGCCAGTGTTAGTTCATTTTTTGTCTTAGTTCTTAGTTCAAAAATGGAACTACTGAGCGTAAAACAATTGAACTAGTTCACAAAGTTCAAAGTATTGAATCGTTCATTTGAACTAGTTCATTCATGAACTCCACAAGACTAGTATAAATGGTATAGATTTTTATAAAGATTGTAATTAAAATCTATGCAGGTGAAAATGCCCTATTAATAAAATTTAAATAAAAAATAATAATAATTTTTTGTATTCTCGAGTTCAAAAAAGTACTCAAAAAAAATTTTTTTCTACCGAAATGCAAATCTCATTTCCCATCATTATTGTATCTTCAAAAATTAATTAAAAATAAGTATTAAAATCTTAAGTATAGATATAATTTTTCAGCCCGGTAGTAAATTAATAATACATAATGCTAAGCAAAACATATTTTCAAAAATTTTCATCTGGAGTGTTGTGTATTAGAGCCCTTGTGTCTCTCTTTTTTAAGGAAATGTGTCCAGTAAAGTTCAAGATATTACGAGCAAGCGGATTAGGGTGCGACTCGAGTTTTGTTAAATATTTGCCTGCGTATTTTGCAATTTCTTCACTATGTTAATTTGTTTTTTATGTACCATGTTATTAACCGTAAAATTTTGTTTTGCCTTCGTTGGATTATCTCTACGTTTGAAGCTAAAACAGTGCCCCATAGCTGAATTCCGTAGCACCATATAGGTTTCAAAAGCGAATTGTATATCAAAAGCTTACAATCTAGACTGAGGGTTGAATTTTTACCAATCAGCCAATGTCAGGTACATTTAATTAGTTGATTTTCATTTGTGTTAGCTTTGAGTCAATATGGTGTTTTCATGTAAACCGTCGATCATGGCGTATACCAAGGTATTTCACTTGTGACTGTTGAGGAAATAATTTATTGTTGATTCTAATGGGGAAAAAGTATTAAGTATATGAACAATGAACTTCAGGGCAATAATGTACCTTCCAAATAGCTTTAGAAAATTTATTGGGAGATATCGTGGCTGTTTTAACTGACCTAACTAACATTTTAAAAATTTAACTTATATAGGCACAACAGTAATACTTACAGTCATGAAAATTGTAGACAAGGTGTATTATGACTTATAAATTCTAGTAAGGGACATAACTCGTTTTTCAAAAATATGTATGTCAGTTAGGTCGGTTAGTTAAAACAGCGACGATATTTCATCAATTTTAAAATTAGGCTTTCATGCTACACTTTATGAAATGCCTGAGAAACATTTCATAAAGTGTATAAAAAACATACATATAATCGTATGTACTTCTTAGAATTTTTCTTAAGAAATTTACGCGTATATGCAGTTATTGAGAGCAGCGCAAGTACAAAAATACATAGTATGTACTTGTATGTACATATGTATGTAACAAACCAAATTCAGAGTTGCAATTTTAGGTACTAGTAGTTTATACATTTTCTTATCTGAATTTCATTATCGTATGCTAATGATAGTTAAAACTAAATTATTATTGAATAATGTAATATAATATTTATGAACAATATAACAATATATTGTTTATGAACAATATAAAATATATGCCTTAAGAATTGATATCACAAAAAATTCAAATCGTTTAAAAATTTCTTTATAGATATGTATAAATACTTAGATATATTGCCGATTGATCAATAAAGAGAACAGAACAATGCTTCTTTTCTTCAAATGTTCTTCTTATAACCAATCCAAGCAATTGTTCAACGGTGCTATTCTGATTTCTAAAACCAAATTGGTGGTCCGGAATGCGCCCAATTGCATGAGCAGCTTTTCGAAAAGTTTTGAAAATGTTGATTGTAAACTTATTGGCCTATATGACTCAGCCTTTGTTATATCTTTGGAATGCCTTGGAAGCATTTTGCCCTTGGCAAGCTTTCAGTGGTGTGGATAATACTCGTAATCGTAATATAGCATTAAAATATAACAGCAGGATTATAATTGCAATACGAGGCAACCTCATCTTGTTACTAATTCCACCAATACTTGCATCTTTCTTTTGGTTCACTGCTGTTGCCACTCTGTTCTAGCTCTTCTTTTTTCACATACGAGACTTTCAGAAGAAGCATGTTCAGCAGCCTGTTTAATCTTTTCGCTGAGGTTTGCAATGTTAGATTCAATATCATCGGATGTTCTTAGCTGAATGTTTTCCGCGCATTGGCTATTGGGATATTTTTTGAATCCCACATATATGTAAGTGAGGTAGATCACTTCTTAAAAGGTAAGAGATTGTAACATTAGTGGGAGACTGATCGAAGGAGAGATCTACAGAAGCTTCAACATGTATTAAGTCATAGATTTTTTCATTACGTCAAAATCTGTTATATCTAGAATTTTTGGTATGTCAGTAGGACAAACAGTGGGGTCGCCACTCGAAATTACGTCCAAGCTCATTTTTGAAATTGTGTGGAACAACGCTCGACCTCTGGGTGTAATAAGACGCGAACCCCAGAACGTATGTTTTGCATTATAGTCGGCAGCTGCTACGAAACAAGCTAGAAGCAATTCATATAAACCCTTGTATTGATCCTCAGTGATTGAGAATATGGGATTATAATAAATTAATATCACGAAATTTTTGCAAAAATTTTTGACACAAATATTTTTTGCTTGCAGATGTTCTTGACAAATGGTGTCATGATTAAATTGCTTGAGTTTTGACTTTATTAGAACCGCTTATCCACAGCATGCTCCTCCTTTTTGGTCCTTTGCATCATATATGGTATAACAAATTATTTTAAAAAGGCTTCTTGAAGTCGTATGAAACTAAAAAACCGACATTAAATCAATATATTTTTTCCGCGACTAGGTGCTTTAGTTCATGTTTATGTTGGCGAATGCCGTTATACAAGAAATATTCGTAATACATATTAACTTTGTTAAATAAGCAAAGCAAATATTGCTAATATTTTTTTTACAAAGCAAGAAACAAAAAACCACAAACAAAGTGCCTTTGAGGAATACTCTATATGAGTACCTCAAAAACAAAAAATTGTGAAGTGAGTTCTAACGGCAGAAATGCCTATTTTACTGTGAGTTCTGAAGCTCTTAATGTTAACAATAAAAATAAAAAACCTGATGACAGTCTTTTTCTTGCGGCAATGGACAGATATATAACTGTGGTAAAGCGTGGGCGAAGCCCAAATTCTTAAAAAATTTCATCTGCTCCAAAGATGTCTAGAGATAACAGCGCATCATCTACTAATCGTCAAAATCGTTTTTCATTATTGCAAGACAATAGCCAAAAGCCCACTGCATCATCGAAAAAGTCTTTTAAGCCATCACTCTAACAGTAGTAGTGAACTGGGGGTTCTGGCGCCGATTAAAATTGTAAAATTTTCAAATTTTAATTACCCAAATTTAAACTTCTTGGAAATTTGTGAAATTTGTGAAAAGTCTGCCCAATTTTTTGTTTACATAAGGAGTTTTTTGTTTAAATAAGGATTTTTTTTATTACTACATACGAGGGCGGTTCAATAAGTCTGTTTTTTATGACCGTGGGAATTTATATGTATGTTGTTTGTGGGGTGGATTAAGAGGTTTTATAAGATTGAGATTTCATAAGTATACATATATGCCGACGGGAAAATCATGAAAATGATTTTTCCTAACACCAACGAGAAAATCGTGAGATGATTTTTCCTAATACCAATGGTGAAATAGTGAAAATTAATTTTTCCTAATGCCGACGGCAATGCATGATAATTTTTCCTAATGCCGACGGCAATGCATGATTATTTTTTTCAAATGCCGACGGCAAAACATGAATATTATTTTCAAATGCCGACGGCAAAATATGATTATTATTTCCTGATACCAAAGGGAAAATTACCGGTGTTGCCAGACTGTAGAAATTTGTTATCCTAATACTATATCAGTAATATCAGAGAAAATAGATTTGATGACTACTAGGCGATTCTCATATGAATCGTGGGAATGTTTATGTGCGATATGCTCACGCTAATAAATTATTTATCATACCGACATTTTATGATGTAAAATTTTCTCATGTATATGAACACCCTAATGCTTGTGTGTGGGTGGTCCAGCTTGATTGTCGCTGGTAATTGTATATTGTGTTTATTTGTTAAAAAATATATTTGTATGTATGTATGTATGTATGTACATTTATGCGATCGTGAGAACTTGTGCGTGGAATATTTTGTTGAATATTTGCAACGTAATCTTTTCTTTGACTACAATTATTTTAAAGCAGAGAAACAAAAAGTATAAATTTGCAAGTAAGCAAAAAAGTTAACTTCTCCTCTTCCCCAAGTCCTATTTGAAATAAGAAAACACTTGTACATTCTTTTATTTTGTATACATTTATTGTTTAAAATTTTTTTAAATTTTATAATAATACATACATTAATATTTTAAAAAGTAAAAAGGTCATTTAAAGCAAGACATTTCTTTTGTTAGTAAAATAGCATTTTTTAATGCGCATACACCAAATTTATGATAATTACAATAAAAATATTCTTAATACTTGATTTCCATTTGTTTAAAGTTGATGCAGCCTATATCCTCAACGTTAGAAATTTTTCGATGTAACACTTTTTCCAACCATAGTCTCTTTTCTTCACCTTTTACGTAAATTTGAGAATATCTTGCGTTGGCTTTTAAAAAATTGCAAAGGCTATGAAATGAAACTGATCCAGCAGTCCAGCTTAGGTGATGATAGTTTTTTGTTAGCCACTTTACTTCTCTTTGTTTTTTTATTGATAAGCATTTAAAATCAAATGGTGGTTTTATAATGACATTGTTATATTCATAATTGTTGAAAACAATTGCTACTTATTTTGCGGTGAAATCGTTTGAATTAGTTTTGAAACCTTGTACGTCTATAAAAATTATGTTATTTTCCATATTATTCAATTTATAACACTTTTCGAACTTGTCCTTTGATGGGTATATATTCTATTATACGATCATGAATAAGAATGCAGTAAGCTGATGTCTTTGCTGCAATATTAGTTGCTGTTTCAAATTCAATTTTTATATCAATCGGACCATTATTCAGTGATTCATTCTGATGACTGACATCTACTTCAATAATAGGAGCTTTTGTCTTAAACTCTGATGCAGTTAGAAGGGGTTGAAATTCTTTAATATAGTAGCTTTGTTGGAATCTTAGATACATATCATATAGAATTGCATAACGTTCATTTTTAAATTTTTTGTTTAGATCATCATACGGGTATGAGACTGAATTTAAATGTACTTTTAAATTAGTCAAATCACAATGAACAAACTTATTTTCTTGTTGAAAAGCGATCAACACAAAACGGGGACGTTCTCTATTTGCAGCCAGTTTAACATTCCAAATATGGTTAGTTCCTGTGTTTAATTGGGGATTAATATGACAATCCCAACTGCGAAATGCCATGGGTATAGAAGCACCATTGTTAATAATTTTAATCATATTCAATTTGCTAAGATCAGATAATTGAACATGATGTATTCTCCATGAGATAAGTGAAATTGTAAGTTTAGCTTTTTCAGTAGAAACACTCGAGCGTACAAGATCTTCGTCGTTCTTATTGCGCAAGAGTATCAGTTCATGTTTTCCATTTAATATAACTTTGTTGTAGTCTTCAGCGGATCCTAGGAGCATTTTTAGAGGTACATAGAAATTTAAAAATCCATTTGCATCCATCGTCAATTTTGTTCCATCCAGCATTTTGCATCACATTGCTTTCTGTTGGTGATAGAGTTATTTATGGTGCTCTTGGCTCCTAAATATCTTGTATGATCAATTTCAATTCCATTCAGCTCATAGTGAATTTCATCAAATATATATGCCACAAAGTTGTTTTTTAATATAAAGTTCTCCGAAGATGAAGAAGATTTGGAGTTATTATCATCAGCAATAAATCCTTCTACATAAATGTAGCTCTCACTAGGTAGCACATACAAATCTTGATTTTGTATTGAAATTCTGATTTCATCATTATTGTTGTAAGATTGTAAGTATGGTACATATGTATGATAGTCCTTTTTGATTATATATTCATCCGACAAGGGTTTATCTTAGACATCTATTATTGAACTCATTTTGTCTTCAATTTAAAATTCAAGGACTTTCGAAAATTTTTATTTGATGTTGTTAGTGCTTTTTGTTGAACTGGTCGCTTTAATGTTGTTGTTGTTCTTGCTGCTATATTTTTCAATGTATTTGTGTTGTATATTAGCATTATTTAGTTGACCTCAAATGTATTCGTATTGTAATTTCCTCTCCTCGAAAATTAATTAAATCACCGTGTTGATCAACTACGCGCAGCGCTAGTGAACTTATCTCTCTGGTGTTCACAGGTAAATAGATGAGATTTCTTGGAACCTCATCTATTTTCTAGCCTGGAGGCACATTAATCGGAAATTCATGAAGTGTATGCGATTTGGAGTTATTCATCTATGTGTTAATAGCGATACTACTTTCAATTCGCAAGAGATTCACTTTAAAAATATTAACTGGAAGATCTGAGTAATAATATTTATTTGGTGTTAGGATTTTGATATTGAATCCTAAAAGTTTTCTAATTGTGCTCTTTTTATTAAAATATACAGGATCTTTGGAACTATTAACTTTAACTTGCATTGTATTGTTATTGGCTTCAATAAAAATCTTATTTTCTGGACAGAGTCTTCTGTATTGCTCTTGTATAAAATCTACAATATTATTCAATTCGTAAGATCCAATTGGTATTTCAATTGTATGTTCCCCTATATGAAACATATTGTTGTAGGTGTTTACATTTGGAATGCTGTTGTATGAATGAAAATCAGTTAGAGCACACTCATATGCACCATGTAATTCAATAGGAGGAAAGTAACTAGCAGATAATTCTGATGAGTTAGAGCTCAGAGTAGGTGTTATTGACATTATAACTGTCTGATTACAAATAAATAAAGTTTAGTACAACATATGGTTTATAAGTATGATTTACATATTTATTGCATTTTCTTTTTTTAAAATTAACATTAGTTTTTTAATATTACTGCTATTGTTGTTGATGGTGGTGTTCAGCTATAATATTTCATTCTTACTTATCCAAGAATTGTGTTCATTAGAAAATCACAGCCATTTAACGTATACCTCCTTTCCTTTAGTTTTAAGAACCTTTTCAACTAGATATGTATTTGGATATCTAGTTTTCGAAAGTTCTACAGTATAGAATCAACCTTTAATAGGATTACCAAGATAATCTTCTAATATAAATGTTGTGGGATTTGTATTTTGAACTCTTGTTATTGTGAAAATTTCTGTGGTCCAATTTGGAGTATAACCTTTTTCAAATGTATGCTTATATTTGCTTATGCGTACATGATCTCCAATATTAAATTTCGACATTTTGTACATCTTCAAATGACTGTATACTGTATTTAGTAGCTTTTTCTCATTTGTTGAGTTGACTTTAATCGAAGACATTTTAATGGTGCGATGAACTTTTCTATTGTATGCATTAAGTAAATCTTTGTATATATCAATCCACTTATATGAACCATTAAAGCTAAATTCTTTTCACATCATTCCTTTCAATGTTCTGTTAAATCGTTCTACTATTGATGTTTTCATATTGCTATATGTTGAGTAGTGATTAATGTTGTATTTATCCATTAATTTTCCAAAGTGTTTGTTGAAAAATTCTTTACCATCATCTGTTTGTAAGTTTTTTGGTACTCGTCCTAATTCAAAAATATTTTCCATCGCCTTGGTTGTTTCGAGTGCAGTTTTAGTTTTTAGTGGTACTGCCCATGCAAATTTTGAAAATGTGTCAATTACAGTTAACAAAAATCGATAATTTCTGTTTTCTCTAGAATAGTTCCCCATTTCAACTAAATCAGCTTGCCAAACATCATCTATTCCTTTCATTACAACTCTACGACGCATAAAAACTTTTCGAGCTTGCTTATGCAGTTCGTTTACTAAATTTCTTTTTGAAGACATTAAGTTGTTTTACAGATTTTTTGGAGAGTGTTGTGATCTACTTGACGCACTTTCAGCTATTGATACGAACATGTAATTTTCCAATCTATAAATTTTCTCATTAAGCTGTTCAATTTGTTCTTCAAAAGAAGATTTAATTTTTAGAATGTCATTTTGAATTTTTTTTGTGTTCTCGTTGTGCCTTCATAGTGAACAGACGTAATAGCGGAATTTTTCTTACATACATACTAAACAAAAAAAAATCATACAAAAAAATATTCGTATTACATATTAACTTTGATAAATAAGTTTTTTTTTTTGCTTTGCTAATATTTTTACATATAGAAATAACAAAAACAAAAAAAAAACCGTAAAAATAAAAACACAGACAAAGTACCCTTGAGTACTTCAAATACAAATAATTGCGAAGTGAGTTATAACGGCAGAAATGCCTATTTTACTATGAGTTCTGATGCTCTCAATGATAACAATAAAAATAACAAATCTCATGATAGACTTACTGTGAGTTCTGAAGCTCTTAATAAAAACAATAAAAATAAAAAATCTGAAGATAGACTTTCTCTAACGGCAAAGCCGCATTTTCGTCAGCGATCAACTTCGCTTTGTCCAATGCCATCTAGTGATTCGTTAACATTACCGTTGCCCAGTACCTCTACATTTAACTCAGCAATATCATCCGCTTCGGGCTCGTGGTCATCACTTAACCCTGTTTTCACTATAGGTAAGAGTAGCCAAAAACCCAAGGTCCAAGTCGGAATGGACAGATATATAACTGTGGTAAAGCGCGGGCGAAGCCCAAAATCTTCTAAAATTTCATCTGCTCCAAAGATCTCTAGGGATAACAGCGCATCATCTACTAATTGCCAAAACCGTTTTAAAATATTGCAAGACGACAACGACAAACCCGCTGAATCTGCGAACAAAGCCTCCAAGCCGCGACCAATCTATTTAAGAGAAAAAAACTCAAACGCTCTTATTAAAAAATTAATTTCGGTAATTGGTGAGAATAAATTTCACATTGTTCCAATAAAACGTGGTAGCATTGATGAAACGAAAATTCAAATTTATGAAGAAAAAGATTTTCGCACAATGGTTTCGGAATTTGAAAAAAGTAAAACAAATTTCTACACATACCAGCTCAAGAGTCCTAAAGGTCTGCAGATCGTATTGAAGGGCATAGATTCCTATGTCGCTCCCGAAGAAATAAAAGATGCACTCGTCCTCCAGGGATTTAAGGTAAAAAATGTATCGAACATAATAAATAGGTAAAAGATCCTCCAACCTCTATTTCGTGTTGAACTGCAGCCAAATGATATAAAATTGCGAAAAAATGAGACGCACCCAATTTATAATCTAAAATATCTTTTATACCGAAAAATAACAGTTGAAGAACCACATAAGCGTTCTGGACCCGTACAGTGCCATAATTGTCAAGAATATGGCCATACTAAAACTTACTGCAATTTACCTACTGTTTGTGTTGTGTGCGGCGAATTACACGGCACTGCTAATTGCAATAAGCCAAAAAATCAAAGTGATAAAAAATGCAGCAATTGTGGAGGTAATCACACCGCTAACTACAGAGGTTGTCCTGTGTACTCTTTCGTCAAACAGACTATGGGGCAAAAACCTAAATTAGCACCAGCCCAATCAGCAAACGCTTTATCCGCCACTATTGCGCAAGTGAGGAATGCAGAATACACTGCTTCAAGCATTAGTTAACAAACCATGAACACGTTAAAAATATGTTTCTGGAACGCAAACGGCATTCGCCAAAATAAAAATGAACTGGAGCACTTCCTCACGGAAAAAAATATTGATATAATGTTGGTCTCAGAGACTCATTTGACTTCGAGAAGTATTTTTAAAATTTCTGGCTACACCTTATATGATTCAAAGGACCCAAGAGGAAGAGCATGCGGTGGATCAGCAATTCTAATAAGGTCAAGACTCAAGCATTATATTATTGACAACATTTCTGAAGAACATCTACAAGCAATGAATATTTGTATTGAAAATTTTTGCACTAATTTTGTAATATCATCAATTTACTCTTCTCCCAGATTCGCAATTACTGAAGATCAATACAAGGATTTCTTCAAATCTCTTGGCCCTTGTTTCGTAGCAGCTGGGGACTATAATGCCAAACATACGTTCTGGGGTTCGCGTCTTATCACACCCAGAGGTCGAGCGTTGTTCAACACAATTTCAAAAATGGGCTTGGACGTCATTTCGAGTGGGGAGCCCACTTACTGGCCTACTGACATACAAAAAATTCCGGATGTTATAGATTTTGGCGTCATGAAAAATATTTCTAGGGATTTAATTCAAGTTGAAGCTTCTCTAGATCTCTCGTCCGACCACTCTCCCACGATCGTTTCAATTTGTAGCCCATTAAGAAGTGACTTACCTCATCCTTATGTGAAGATGATAAATCGTGTTAATTGGCTGGGATTCAAAAAATATCTTAGTACTCATTGCACAGAAAATATTACGCTAAGAACACCCGATGATATTGAATCTAATATTACCAACCTTAATGAAAATATTAAACAGGCTGCTGAACATGCCACTACCTCCCATCCGCAGACTGGGTTTAATAGAATTTATTCTACTGATATTGAACGTCTCGTGTGTGAAAAAAGAAGAGCTAGAAGGGAATGTCAACAGCACAGATCACCTCAACATAAAACTAGGTTTAAAGAGTGCACTAAACGACTCCAAGAGTTGCTTGCATTTGAAAAAACTGCATCTCTTAAAAATTATCTGGAAGGTCTTGATGTCACACCAGCATCTAATTACTCTTTGTGGCGCGCTGCTAGAAAGCTTAAAACACCCGTCGAGTTTAAACCACCTCTGCGCACATCTACCGGAGATTGGGCAAGAAGCGACTCTGAAAAAGGTAAATTATTTGCTGAGCATTTAAAATCCGTATTTACCCCAAACTCATGTACTGGCGCTGTTGATTTGCCGAGTGTAGTTGCGCTACCCCCTCGACCTATAAAATTTAAGACGCGTGATGTACAAAAACTAATTGCTGAACTCAACCGGAAAAAAGCTCCGGGTATTGATGAAATTAGTAACCAGATGCTGATGAAGTTGCTTCGTATTGCAATTAGAATCCTGTTATTAATTTTTAATGCCATTTTACGTCTGGAATATTATCCAAACAGCTGAAAGCTTGCCAAGGTTAAAATGATTCCAAAGCCGGGCAAAGATCTTACCAAGGCCGAGTCATATAGGCCAATAAGTTTACTGTCAACAATCTCAAAGCTCTTTGAAAAGTTACTCATGATAAAATTGTCCCCAATTCTAACTGATAATGAGTGCATACCGGACCATCAATTTGGTTTTAGAAGTCAGCATAGCACCATTGAACAAACTCATAGATTGGTTAAATTTATACGAAAAACTTTTGAAGAAAAAAAGTATTGCTCTGCGCAGTTTATTGACGTTTCTCAGCCATTTGATAAAGTGTGGCATGAAGGCCTAATTTTAAAATTAAAGACTTACTTACCGATAAACATTCTAAATCTTTTGGAAAGTTACATTATTGCAAGGAAATTCACTGTTGTAGAAGGAGACTTTATGAGTATGCCTGAAACAATCTCATCCGGTGTGCCACAGGGGAGTATACTGGGGCCAGTTTTGTATTTGATTTATACTTGTGATATGCCTTTGAGCAGTAATATTCACACATCTACATTTGCCGATGATACAACCTGCCTTAGTATGCACGATACCCCTCACGAGGCTTCCCGATATCTTCAGCAACATATTACCCAGCTAGAACTATGGTTAAACAGGTGGAGAATAAAGGTAAATGAACAGAAGTGTGCTCAGGTAACATTTACCCTACGAAAAGAAACTTGTTCCCCCATTACAATCAATAATGAAATTGTTCCTCAAAATTTACAAGTGAAATACCTTGGTATACACCTTGATCGAAGGCTTACATGGAAACACCACATTGAGTCTAAGCTAACGCAAATGAAACTTAAACTAACTCAGATACATTGGCTGATTGGTAGAAATTCAACCCTCAGTCTAGATTGTAAACTTTTGATATACAAATCGCTTTTAAAACCTATATGGTGCTACGGAATTCAGCTATGGGGTACTGCTTCAGCTTCAAATATAGAAAAAATTCAACGAAGGCAAAACAAAATTTTACGGATAATAACATCGGCTCCATGGTACATAAGAAATTCAAATTTACATCGTGATTTGAATATGCCACAAGTAACTGAAGAAATTGCAAAATACGCAGGCAAATATCTTACAAAACTCGAGTCTCATCCTAATCCGCTTGCTCGTAATATCTTGAATTTTACTGGTCACATCCGCTTAAAAAAGAGGGACACAAGGGCTCTAATACTCAACACTCCAGAAGAAACTGCTTGAAAATACTTTTGTTTTTGCTTATCACTACTTATGTATTATTAATAACTATCACTAAGCTTATGTCCGACACAGGTCGGGCCTAATTAATTATATTTAAATTTAAGATTTGAATAATTATTGTTAGTTCATATTTGAAGATACAATAAATAAATATATGTACTAAAAAAAAAAAAAAGAAAAAATTTTTGAATTTTAGAATTGTCTTCTATCTCTAATTTTATTTCGCGTTGTAGCTCCTCGATTTGCATTTGAATATCTTCTCGAATTATATAATTGTGTTCCTTAAAGTATGTTAATAATTTCTCTTCTAGTTTTTCGATTTGAGTTTGCAGAAACAATTTATTGATAACATCATTTTCCTCCAGAGCTTTTGAAATATTTTTGATTCTTTTGTTTTGAACATCAATGTTGTTGTTCGTATCCATAAAGAACCCGACCAGTTTAGGTGCATTTTAAAGAAATTATGCTGCTAGTATCGTTTAAATAATGTCGAAATTTATCAACAGACATACTTTATATACATATGTATATATTTATTAAAGTTAATGTATTATATTTGCTTCACGTAGTTCTTCAATAATTGACACAATCTCGTTATTGTGATTAGTATGACCTGCAGCTTGTGATGCAAGCAGTAGTCGAAGACGATCTACTAACTCATTTGGATCGTCCCAGTATATATAGTTTAGCTTATGGGCGTTAAATTCCATCATTCCATCACATAAATAGCTACCTTTTGTCTTAGATCCTGTTGATTCGCTTAAATTCCACTGGTTTTTCTCATCAATAAATTTCTTAATAATATGTTTATGTTTATATCCTCTAGTACCCCTAATTTGACCGTCAGGTTTATAGTCTCTTCTATATGCATTAGTAGTAGTTAAAATCTTTTTATAGATTTCGAGTTCAAATTTATCATAATTTTTTGGTATTTTATGAAGCATTAGAGAAAATAGTCCTGGTGTTAGAGCCCATATTTGACCACCAACGTGTATTTTATCTTCATTAAGTTTGAGGTTACTATCACCAAATTTCCATTCATTATTGAAATCTTTATGTAGACAATAGTTTGTATCTAATTCATTTCTTCCTTCCAAGACTGATAAGTCAGTATAAGTATCTTCTGTATTGGAAGTCTGTGAGTGAAAATCATCATCATCATCATCGTCATTATCATTCACAGTATTAGCATTATTAAATAAGATGGTATTATTGAATATTGTTCCTTCTGCTGGTTTCTTTGGTGTACTTGTCTCTATCTTGACTGATGTTTTTTCAGGTTTAAAACTTTTAGTATTTTCAACTTCTGTCTTCATTTTACTTTCTACTTTTATGGGAATTCTTCTAATATTTTTAGAACTATTTATGAATTCTTTGAGTGGTTCTGTTATAGGTTTAAATGTATCTCTTAGTTGTTCACGTGTATCTATTTCACCAGTTTCTATACTACGAAGCTTTTTCTTCAAGACATTTCTTGTCAACACCAACGGTTTTAAAATTTTCTCATCCATGTTTAGCAAATAATAGGTATCAGCTATTAGATCAGGTATCAGCTATTAGATCAGGTATCAGCTATCGGATCAGGACCTGGTCTGGTTTTCAGATCAGCTTATTAGGACCTGGTCTGGTTTTCAGATCAGCTTATCAGGACCTGGTCTGGTTTTCAGATCAGCTTATTAGGACTTGGTCTGGTTTTCAGATCAGCTTATCAGGACCTGGTCTGGTTTTCAAATCAGCTTATCAGGACCTGGCCTGGTTTTCAGATCAGCTTATCAGGACCTGCTCTGGTTTTTAGATCAGCTTATCAGGACCTGGTCTGGTTTTCAGATCAACTTATCAGGTATCAGATGAGGTTATATCAAATAGATGTATCAAGTTTAAAGTTAGATTAATAACTCTAGAGGTAATTTTTATGAGTAGTTGCTTATATAGTTATGAAATAGTCAAATTGCTTTCTGTAGCGACCATCGTTTAATTCGTTATCTTTGCTTATCATCAAAAATCCATATTTATCTTTCCAACATTATCGACAAATTTCTTGGAACTTTTCATAACTCATATCGCTGGCAACATGATCCTTATAAACATGCTTCATATTTGTCTCATCTTGCTTAAAAATTATAATAACATTTGCATTGTCTCTTATTAAGTGCTTGGGAATTCTGGTATAAATTTGACACAGGTAGAATGAATAAACATCCCTATGTCGCCCCATACAAAAATATGTACGTATATTATTCTGCTTTTCACATGCAACATCATCAAATATCATAATTGAATTAGTTTTAGCTTCGTCATGTGGAATAACCATTATCGGAGAATGTATAATACCCCATACCTTTAATTGGTGAAATTAGTTTCTTTAGGTATTCATATTTAGGTTGATAGAGAGATTTTGAATATAAATAGATGTTTTCAAACTTGAGTCCATTACGACTTTCTAGCAACCCAATCATAACATTAGTCTTTCCAAAATTTGATGGTCCCACTATTAGAGCACGAATAGATTTTGGTAAGAGAGGACTATGCTTTCTTTTGGAACTGATGTTCGCTGAATCATCAATATTACGAACTAAAATATTTTTATGTTGTTTTACTAAATGCATTTTTGAGACTAAATACATTTCATATATATTCTTATATAGGAAAAATTATATAATATGTGTAATATATTTCGTGAATACTAATATTGCAATATTCCTAAACTACTAAATAATAAACCCTAAATTATCTTAATCCTAATTAACTACAACACTAGATTGAAATCCTATTAACTACAACTATGTAAATATTGAAGAAGGAAGAAATAGAATAAAATTTAGTTTCGTTACAACCATCAATGCGTGCAAACACAATTATTTACCGAAACTTAACATTGGCGACGAGTGAAAAAGTAAAAAAAAACAACTCACAGTTTAAAACAACAAAAACAATTGTGCGGTAAAAAAAACATAAAACAAGAGACATACATACATAAGAACATACTTAAAAAAAGTTAAAATGTCTAAAACAAATGTGTAAGGTGCGAAACAGAAAACAATTGCTAAAACATATTTAAATTTCTTGAAAGAACAAAACAATTAAAATAAAAAAGCAATTTTGGCAATTATAAACTGTGTCGAGTGTGTAGTGAATCAAAAAGACGATGGCTACAAGCAATTTAACTGGCATCGAATTGCTAATGCAACAGCAACAAGAATTCACCAAAAGTATGTTAGCGCAGCAACAATTATGGATGGAATCCATTCTGGAAAAGAAACCAGATGCTGCTCCCGTAGCGAAACTCAACACTGAACAACTGATGGTACCATCGTTTCACAAGTTCAACAAGGAATAACAGCAGTGGGACTCGTATCTGCAGCAATTGCAGGAGCATTTTGTAGCATACTCTGTAACAGCAGAAGGTAAGCAAAAGTCTTTTTTCTTGTCTTGGTGCGGTGCGGAGGTGTTTGATTTACTTAAAAATTTATTCGGCGTATCAAGCCTTGAAAATCAAACATTCAAGCAGTTAACCGAAAAGTTAACGGAACACTATTCAGTAGCACAACACATAGTAGCAGCCCGTTACAATTTTTTCAAAAGTCAAATGAAGGGCACACAAACATACAAAGAGTGGGTTGCAGATCTTCGTGGTTTGGCGAGAGACTGTAAGTTTGTTTGCAACTCCAACACATGTTCTTCAAACTATGTAGATGATATGATACGTGATCATCTTATAGTGAACACACCCCACGATTCAGTTCGAACTACAGCTTTACAGAAGCAGAAAACAACACTCGCTGACGTATTACTTATTGCCGAATCTTATGAAGCAACAACAAGAACAATGGCAACATTAAAAGAAACAAGTGAAAAAACAATAGACATAAATTTGGTTAAAAAACAATCGTTCGCTGAAAAACATAATTATAAAAAAGAATACAAAAATCAAAAATATAAATCGTGTTCTCAGTCGTAAAGCAGCTCTGGGCGAGTCAACATCAAGCGTCGTTGGCAATTATCTCTTAAGTGCAACCAGGCCACTGTTGTTTATTGGCCTTCGAGAGTTTTGCGTCTCACTCGCACTGGTTGACTGATCTGCCACGGATAACCGTATGTTCTTGCGGTTCTTTTGTGGAATTTCTTTAACAACCACGTTGCTACTTCCTATGTGAAGGCATAGGTCGTGTACAGTCAGTCACAAAGCCTTTTTAAAAAACTGTTAATAACATCTTGGGCATATGGTCTAGCTACCCCGCCCATATTTGTGCAACAATACTTTGCAAATTTACTTTGTAAAGTATTTCTTAAATAAATAAATAAATAAAATAAATCGTGTTCGGGATGTTTTAGTGCTCATAAAAGAGAAGAATGCAAATTTAAAAACTCACTTTGTAATAAATGTGGTAAAAAGGGACACATATCGCCCGTATGTATGTCAAAACAAAAAACCGATTATAAGAAAGTGTATAAAAACAGAAAACAAAATAACATTGATATAATTGAAACAATTTATTACATTTCTGGCGAAATAAAAACAGAGAATTCAAAGAATGTAATCTACGTTGAAATAAATAATAGAACAATTAAATTTCAAATGGACTCAGGTGCGTCAATTTCAATTATTAATTTAGAAACATTTAACCTGTTAAAGAAACCGAAGTTATTTGCAACAAAAAGAATTTTATATGGTTTCGGTAGAAAAATAATACCAATATTGGGTGAATTACACATAAATATGAAATGTGGTAATTGTGAGAAAAAAGTTGTGTTAATTGTGGTAAACACCAACTCAGGTGATAATTTATTTGGCATTGATTTATTCAATTTATTTGGTTTTCAAATTAAACAAATTAACTCGGTTTTGGAAAAAGACAGTGAACAATTAAAAAAGCTTTGTGAGAAATATGGTGATATTTTTGAACAATCTCTCGGTACGGTAAAAGACTTTAAAGCAAGTGTACATCTAAAACCTGACGCTCGACCAAAGTTTTTTAGAAGTCGACCAATTCCATTCGCGCTAATTCCTCAATTTAAAAAAGAACTAGAAAGACTTATAGAAAAGCAAATAATTATCCCAATAAAATTCAGTGACTGGGCTTCTCCCATAGTGTTAGCAAAGAAGCCAAATAATTCTATTCGAATATGCGGTGATTTTAAAGTAGGTGTCAATTCGCAAATTGATATCGAACAATATCCGATTCCTACTCGGGAAAGTCTATTTCACACCGTCCGTAACGGCAAATATTTTTCAAAAATTGATTTAAGCGATGCTTATCTTCAAATGGAGCTTGATGATACATCTGCAAAAAAGAAAAGTGCATGTTTTTACAACGAAAAATTACGTATTTGGGCCGGCAAATTAGTTCTCAGGGTATATTACCTGATGAATCTGGGGTTATTACCGTAAAAAATTTGAAACCCCAAAAAAAAATTAAAGAGCTGGAAGCTTTCATGGGCAAAGTTAACTATTATCACAACTTTGTGCCAAATTTTTCAACAATTGCGGCTCCAATAAACCTGTTACGCAGAAAAAATACTCGGTTTTCTTGGGGGAAAAGCCAACAAACGTCGTTTGAACAGCTGAAAACGCATATTATTAACGCAACGCAACTGTCACATTACCAGGATAACTTACCACTAGTTTTGTCCACTGATGCATCACCCTATGGTATAGGTGCCGTAATTTCACATCTTTATGCCGATGGTTCTGAAAGGCCAATCGCTTTCGCGTTCAAAACACTAGATAAACATCAAGCAAACTACAGCCAAATTGAGAAAGAGGCTCTCTCAATCATATTTGGGGTAAAACGTTTTCATCAATTTTTGTATGGTCGAACGTTTATCCTTGTTACTGACCACAAACCACTGGTAAGCATTTTAAGTCCTAATAAACAGTTGCCTACATTAACCACAAACCGTATTCAACGCTGGGCCATAGTACTCATGGCTTATCAATTCGACATCAAATATCGAAATACTGCCGAACATGGTAATGCGGATGCATTATCGCGGTTACCAACTGGGCCTGATGAACGTTTTGATAAAGAAGAAGAATCATGTTTTTCAATATCTTTTGACAAAATTCCACTAAAGTCAGAAATTTACAGAGAAGCAAAAGCTGACAAGCTATTACGCGCCGTGTATTATTACGTAAAAAATGGTTGGCCAAACAAACTTAGTCTAGAACAGTCAAAACTTAAACCATTTTTTGATCGCAGGGATAATTTAGCCATTTATAACAACTTACTTTGCCTGGAAACAAATTTTATTCGCGTCATAGTACCAAGTTCCTTGAAACAACAAATGTTGGAAATGTTAAATGATGGGCATTGGGGAGTTGTGAAAATGAAGCAACTTGCAAGGCAACACACATGGTGGAACAACATCGATGCTGACATCGCAAGGTTATCTTCTGATTGCGAAGTATGTAAAGTTCACAATCAAGCCCCTGCTAGGTCATACGAAAGCTGGCCAAAATCAACAACGCCTTGGGACAGAGTACATATAGATTTTGCTGGTCCCATTTTCAATTCTATGTGGCTCATATGCGTTGATGCATATTCTCAATTTCCATACGTCTCATCAATGAAAAATACAACGACTGAAGGATACTATTTCTGCTCTTTCAGCAATATTTTCAATTGAAGGCATATCAAATACAATCGTTAGTGATAACGGTCCGCAACTAAGTTCGGATAAATTTGAAAATTTTTGTACAACATTTGGTATTCGTCATGTCACAACTACGCCGTTTCATCCAGCCTCTAATGGTTTGGCTGAACGTTTTGTTAGAACGTTTAAAACATCCGTTCGTAAAAATATCGAAGACAACATGCCAGTCAACGATGCTGTCCACAAGTTTCTTGCCACTTATCGTGTCATGCCATCAGCCGAAGGTAAATCTCCTGCAGAACTTTTGCGTGGAAGACCTGTTCGCACAATTTGGTCACAAATTTTAGAAATTTCTAAAAATTTCAAGCAACGTTCTTCAAACCCTACAAAATATCAAGTCAACGATGCTGTGTATGTAAGAAACTATGGCAAAGGGGAAAAGTGGATCCCTGGCACCATCCAAGCGAAAATAGGAAATGTAATATTTCTTATAAATACAAAAAAGGGCAATTGCAGACGTCATATCAACCAAATGAAACCACGCAACATTCCAGTCATCGATTTAGACAATCTATGTTCAAACAACGAACAAACGCAAACACCAACATCATCAAATCGTTCGCAAGCACCAACATCATCCAATCGTTCGCAAACACCAACATCATCAAATCGTTCGCGCTCAACAATAACTTCCTCAACACCTACAACAAGTAGAGAACCAACTTTTACTGAAATTACTCCACAGCATCAACAAATGAATCGCCATCAACAGAATCAGCAACTTCGTAGAACGGCAAGAAACCGAAGAGAAGTATCACGTTAACAGCCAGAAGATTTCCGCAAAAACTAATCGAAAAAACACTTATTGCAAAGTATACTGAAAAACATTACAACATTACATTTTTATTTTTTCTTTTAAAATAATATTATTAATTTTCTTAAATCTTGAATTCCTATTTTGCAAGAATTTAAAAAAAAAAATCGATTTCAATAATTTAATAAATTGCTTAAAATTTGGGGTGGAGTAATGTAATATATTTCGTGAATACTAATATTGCAATATTCCTAAACTACTAAATAAAAAACCCTAAATTATCTTAATCCTAATTAACTACAACACTAGATTGAAATCCTATTAATTACAACTATGTAAATATTGAATAAGGAAGAAATAGAATAAAGTTTAGTTTCGTTACAACCATCAATGCGTGCAAACACAATTATTTACCCAAACTTAACAATATGGTTATACGATATCAGAAAACTTTTAGTCATAAAAATTAATTTATTGGACTCTGCGTATAAAAATCACGATATTGCTTATTCCAAAAATAAGGATTTAAGTACCAGACATTAAGCTGATAAAATACTTGAAAATTCAGCTTGGGATCGAGTTTTATCAAAAGATAGTAGTCTTGCTGAAAAATCATTTGCATATATGGTTACTAACGCAATGAAAGCCAAAACAAAATTTGGTATATGTGTGGAGAAAAAGAAAAATGTTAAAAAGAACAAACTAAATGTTAAAGCACTATTTAGAATATCAATTAGAGCTGCAACAAAAATACAAAAAAAGAAAAACCATTAGATATTAACTCAGCTATTAAAATTCCATGAAAAACTATTAACAAGTCATTAAAAGGAAGAAAGTCTCAAATTATAGTACCACGTGTAATATGTGTTCCAAAAATTTGTGGTTTTTTACCTCTAATACCGATTTTAACTGCTCTGGGTGCAATTGGTATTCTAACAACTGGAGGTGCTGCCATAGCTAAAGCTGTAAATGCAACAAAGAATGCTAAAAATAAACTTGATGAAGCAACTACACATAATAGAGCGATGGAATCTATAGCAGTTGGAAAAGGACTTTACTTAAAACCATATAAAAAGGGTTATGGTTTAGTTCATAAAGAGGAATCAAAAAACTCTTAGAGATGCTGCCCAACAGACCATTTTCTGATGTGGACCTAAACCGTTTCTCTATAAATATTCCATATTTTAGAGGTGTTTTCATGCTGAATAGTCTACCAAAACGAACAAAGAAAATTGAATGTGGAATAATCAATTTAGATGCATCAACAGGACCTGGTACACATTGGGTAGCATATTATAAAAGCATCAATGAAAAAGAATATTTCGACAGCTTCGGAAACTTACAACCTCCTTCAGAAGTAGTCAAATATCTTGGTACAAATATAAAATACAACTATAATCAACAACAGAATTTTAATACATTTACCTGTGGACATTTATGTCTTAAATTTCTTTATGAAATAACTGAAAATATTAAATAAAACACAATCATTTATATTTTACAAAACTCTTTAATGTCTTTTTATTCATAATTTAAAAACGTAATTAATATAATTTATTGCCAGACAGGATATTGGGAATTTTGAATTAGAAATTCACTCAGCTCATTCTCAACGATTAGGTTTTCTTCACCTTCTCTACTTAGGCAATATGATCCGCTCGAGAGATCTTTAATATCGTCATCTGTTAAAGTATTATATCGTTTAGGCAGGAATATTATATGTTTATCCATTTCAACTTTTAGTGTTGCTCCATATTTTGTTGTTACACGTTTCACATTTCGAATAGTATATTTAATGGACGTGTCAAGCTCCTTTACGTGGATTAAGGTTTTGTTGTTTAGAGAATTAAATTTTGAAATTAGATTTGTTGTGGAGTCCATTTTTTTTATTTAGTTCTTCTCACTTCGAATGTTTAACTGGAAATGATCTTAAAAGTAGAGATGATTACTTCCATTTTGGATTTTTTATGAATTTAAAAAAAAAATTAATTTTTAGACAAAAAAATATTTTTTTGCCTCCACAAATTTATTTCGAAAATGTTGCACATATAGGAAAACGGTATAGAAACTGATTAGAGAAATTGTAATTCTTAATTTTTCTAAATTTGTTTCATCAAAATCGGACAAGTGAAAAAGAAAAAATTTAAAAGGTCATAAAAAAAAACTGGCACATACGAACGCCAAACCTTTTGAGGGTTTTACTATACTGACCTAGTACCATCACCCTGAATTGGAATTTCTCACACCCCAGACAATAATCCCAAAAATGTTACACAGTGTAATTGGATACTATGAAATGTTTCCATCATTATAAATAAAATATTTAAGAAATTAAATTAAATGGTATTATTAACAGAAATAAAATAAAATAAAATTGTATTAATAAAATATTCCTGGTTTTATATTATTTTTTCTAAATGAAAATTAGGAATCATTTGTTCGAATAGAAAATAACAGAAACTTGTATGTAGTAAAATATATAAAGACTTATCCGATTATCTAAATTTTTGGTCTTTACGAAAATATCTAATGAGATTTAATGGAATTTCATAATATTGTGAAATTCAATTCCTCTTGTGTAGAACCCCTCAAGGAAACTTTAACAAGACTGTGCATGATTAAGTGAAATATAAATAAAACCAAAATAATGTAAACAAAAATTTGCAAATAAACAAAAACAAAAATTTTTTGATCCAACTAAGTACGTCAAGTAGAGAAACAAAATACATTCATATAAGACCCTTGTTGTTAAAATTTCTGTTTAGTAAATTTAAGATAAAATAAAAAAGCATTTCCATATTTCATTCTGTTTTCAATATTTTATTTAAAATTTTTTCTTAAAAAATTCTTATGTAAATGTACATCACTTTTTGTCTTATTTTTACAATAAAATATTTTTCTTAATAACTAAAATTGTATACATTAATTTTTAATTAATTTTTTACGTTTTCCTGCATTCTAGCAATCTCTTCTAGCAACATATCAAGTTCGTATTCAGGGTTAGTTTTCTTAATACGAAAATGATACCATGCATATGTATTAATGTTATTAGATCTAATTTTTCTTTTATCGTCTCCATAACTTAAGACTACCTTATTTAACTGACTAGTATATATTTGATGTAACTTACATTTAAATGTTAACATATTATCATATACATTAGATTTATTAAATAGACAATTTTTATAAGATGCTAAACTATACTTATCTAATCGATTTTTTAGTGTCATTTTGGTTTTGTACTCTAAATGAGTACATCTTTGAACGCAGCCCAACAAATTCTGTCATTATTTTACCACAATTTTCATCCTTCATCATACGTAAAACTTTTTTATTAACTAGTGGAAGATTATAAATATTGTCTGCAGGGTAGTCTGATGTATCAAATTGTTGTTCTATGTCAGTAGTAGGGAATTTGGGGATACTGGGACAATTAAAATTGTAAAATTTTAATTACCAAAATTTTAAAATTATTGGAAATTTGTGAAATTTGAACCTATTTTTTGCTTACATAAGGAGTGTTTTGTTTACATAAGGAGTTTTTTTGTTTACATTAAGTGTTTTTTTTACATTAACTGTTTTTTGTTTATATTAAGTGTATGTATGTTTGTATGTATGTATGACCGTGGGAACTTGTGCCCGGAATATTTTGTGGGAATACATTAAGGGGGTTTATATGTTTGAAGCTTTTATATGTATATGATTAAGGATTAAGGGGTTTCATAAGATTAAGATTTCATAAGTATACATATATGCCGACGCCAATGCATGATTACTTTTCTCAAATGCCGACGGGAAAACATGTTTATGATTTTCTAATGCCGACGGGATAACATCTTTATTTTTTTTCAAATGCGGACGGGAAAACATGTTTATTTTTTTCGAATGCCGACGGGAAAACATGTTTATTTTTTTCAAATGCCGACGGAAAAACATGTTTATTTTTTTCAAATGCCGACGGGAAAATCATGGAAATGATTTTTCCTAATGCCAACGGAAAATTTGTGGGTGTGTCTAACTGTAGAAATTGAAGTCTGGCTGTGCTTGGTGGAGGGCGGGGTGTGTCTAGATTGTGAGACCTTAAGGCTGATCGTGATTTGGGTAGGTGAGGGTGTTTTGTAATATGTAACTATGGGAATTCGGTGACGTTTATGCTTATTGGAATTTAAGCCAAGCTGTACTTCGTGGGGGAGGGGTGTATTTGAGGTAGATCGACTGGTGGAGGGCGGGGAGTTGTTGTAACATGTATCCGTGGGAGTCTGTGTACATATATGTATGTATGTATGTATGTCTGTAAGAGTTTAAGGCTGTCTGTGATTTATAAAAGGCGAGGTGAGAGTGTTTATGTAATACGTATCAGTGGGAATCTGTGTATATGTATGTTCGTAGGGGTTTAAGGCTGATTATGATTTGTGGTGGGGGAGGGTGTTGTTGTGATAGATAGATAGATATAATGTGTCTATATGTGTATATGTATGTATCTATATGTAGCAGTTTAAGGCTGTCCTTGGTTTGAGGTAGGCTGGGGGGTGTTATTGCAATATGTATCTATAGGAATTTGGGTGTTTATATTTATGTCTGTAGGAATTTTTGTGCATGTATGTCTGTAGGAGTTTAAGGCTGATCGTGATTTGGATTGTTGAGATTGATCGATTGTATGTGACTTTGAGAATTTGTGTATGTATATCTGTAGGAAACTTAAGGCTTATCGTGATTTATGAGGGCGAAGTGTTCATGTAATATATAACCGCGCTATTTGTGTGTATATCTATAGGAGTTTAAGGCTAATCATGATTAATATGAGGTGAGGTGAAGGTGTTCATGTATATGTATCCGTATTTGTGTGTATGTATGTCTATATGAGTTTAAGGCTGATCGTGATTTATGTTGTTGAGATTGATCGATTGTATGTTACCTTGAGATTTTGTGTATGTATATCTGTAAGAACTTTAGGCTGACTGTGATTTGTGAGAGGAGGGGCTTTGTTGAAATAGGTTTAATTTTTCGTAGATGAATTTTAGTATGTGTGTTTGTGTATGTGATTTTCTCACCCTAGTATTTATATGTACATAGAAATAAATTATTTCTCATATGAACATTTTTTGCTAGAAAATATTATCATATATCTGAACTTCCCTAATCCTAGTATGTTTTTCATATTGGAGGATGAGATTGCTTTATATTTTATCAATCTTAAATTTGTCCAGTTTTGAAGTCTGTCGGTCAGAAATTTGTTTATATTTGTATAAATATTAATTTCAGATTTTGCAAAATTCTTGTGTACGATCGTGGCGATTTTGTGTGTGTATGCGCGATAGAGTTTGACTGGTCTGTGATAAGTTTGTTTATTTAAGTACATTTGTCTTCTTCGACTTTCGTCTTCAAGCGTCAATAGCTTGGAGAACGGTTTGTATGTTTTCATGATGTAGATATGTAAGTGTGATTGTTAAAATCCAATAAATACTTGATCATGGGTAAAAAACTTGATAATATTTGTACATCTGTACATATGGATCTACAAATTGATTTTATGTATGTATGTATGTACATACAAATAAGTCTGGGGCTCCCTGTTTAAATACATTTTTTTGTCATGTGCGGTCTTTTGTTGTTGCTGTTGTAAATATTCGCCTGGTCTTTTGTGTATAGATGTGAAATATATCCATAGTTTTTCTTTATTTTAAATTAAAAAAAAGTTCTTTTAATTTTTAGATGCATGTATTTATTTAAAAGTTTGTGAGGAGTTTCTGTTTTAAGTAAAATTTAATTCCTCTATAGTTGTAGTAACTATAGTATAAATATTTAATATATTTTATTTCCATTTGTTGAAAGTTGATGCAGCCTATATCCTCAACGTTAGAAATTTTTTAGTGTTACATTTTTTCCAACCATTGTCTTTTTTCTTCGCCTTTTACATAAATTTTAGAACATCTTGTGTTGGCTTTTAAAAAATTGCAAACGCTATGAAATGAAACTGATCCAGCAGTCCAGCTAAGGTGATGATAGTTTTTTGTTAGCCACTTTACTTTTCTTTTCTTTTTTATTGATAAACATTTAAAATCAAATCGTGGTTTTATAATGAAATTGTTATACTCATTATTGTTGAAAACATCCGCTACTTCGTCTTGTCATGAAAATCATTCGAAACATTACTCGTCTATATATAGGGCGTTTTTTATTGAGGTATAGAACTTTAAGTTGGCATCACTTTTTTAACTGGCGGCCATTTTGTCAGCTGTCAAGTGATTAATATTTAGTTTGGTTTGCCATTTCATCATGAACAGGTTGACAAAAGAACAACGCTTGCAAATCGTGCAAATTTATTTCGAAAATAATGGTTCAGTTCGCGAAGTTTACCGCAAGCTCCGTCCATTTTATGGTCGACATAATCGTCCATCAGAGCAATTAATTCGATTAACCGGTCAATTGGCCACCAAGATCGTGTGATTTGACACCATTGGATTATTTTCTTTGGGGATATGTGAAGTCGCTCGTCTACGCCAACAAACCAGAAACGTTAGGGGACTTGGAAGCCAACATTCGTGGCGTTATTGCCAACATACGGCCCCATATGCTCGAAAAAGTGGTTGAAAATTGGACCTGTAGAATTGGCTTTATTCGAGCCAGCCGCGGCGGCCACATGCCCGAAATCATATTTAAACGTTAATGGCATAAAATTATCCTTCCAATAAAGCCAAATTGATGGACATTAAAACGATTTTCTTGTGTTTTATTTCAATTCGAAGTTCTATACCTCTAAAAAAACAACCTGTATAAACAAATTTCTGACCGACAGACTTTAACACTGGACAAATTTAAGATTGATAAAATATAAAGCAATCTCATGCTCCAATATGAAAAACATACTAGGATTAGGGAAGTTCAGATATATGATATTTTTTAGCAAAAAATGTTCATATGAGAAATAATTTATTTCTATGTACATATAAATACTATTGTGAGAAAATCACATACACAAACACACATACTAAAATTCATCTACGAAAAATTAAACCTATTTCAACAACGCCCCTCCCCTCACAAATCACAGTCAGCCTAAAGTTCTTACAGATATACATACACAAAATCTCAAGGTAACATACAATCTATCAATCTCAACAACATAAATAACGATCAGCCTTAAACTCATATAGACATACATACACACAAATACGGATACATATACACCTCACCTCTCAGTAATCAGGATTAGCCTTAAACTCCTACAGATATACACACAAATAGCGCGGTTATATATTACATGAACACTTCGCCCTCATAAATCACGATAAGCCTTAAATTTCCTACAGATATACATACACAAATTCTCAAGGTCACATACAATCGATCAATCTCAACAAACCAAATCACGATCAGCCTTAAACTCCTACAGACATACATGCACAAAACTTCCTACAGACATATAAACACCCACATTCCTATAGATACATATTACAATAACACCCCCCCATTTCCATGATTTTTGCGTCGGCATTTCAAAAAAATAAACATGTTTTCCCGTCGGCATTTGAAAATCATATGCATATAAAAGCTTAAAACATATAATCACCCTTAATGTATTCCCACAAAATATTCCGCGCACAAGTTCCCACGGTCATACATCCATACAAACATACATACACTTAATATAAACAAAAAACAGTTAATGTAAACAAAAACACTTAATGTGAAAGTAAACTGATATAAACTTGGGGATTTGGTAATTTAAATTACAGTTATTGTGAGCTGCACCTCTATATTTACCACTAATGTGGCAATGATCTCTAACGCGATCTTTACCTAAAATTTTTTGACAAATATGACAATTCACCGCACTATAAAAATTATAAACATCAGAACGGGATAAGGTATCCATATGCCTATTATTTACTAAATAATTATTGTATATTTCCTCACAATCTGGAGTTAAAAATGCTACAAATTTTTGTGAGGCATCTGCCCCTGTATATACTCTTAACTTATCTAATTTTTTGTCATGAAGACACTTAATATAAAAACTAAATGCACAAAGTGTATGCTTTTTAATTAAGCTAGTTTTGCTACTTACACTATCACTTATATCTTCTAATATGCAAACAAAGTCTGCATATACCACGAAGGGCACATCCATTTTTCTCTGATGCCCCTTAAACTGTAAAATAGCATCCGCACCTGTTGGCATAGTGGTTACTATCTTGCCACATTCTGCTTTATGATAAGACATGGCGTTCTCGCTATGCGTATACTGCAGGCAGCTATTGCAGAAATGTAGCTTACTTTTGTGCCTTGTAGTGTGGTTGACTAAAAGTCTGTGAATGATGAAAAATAAAAATAGATAAAAATTAATAAGTAAAATGTACATATTTTATAAAATATATAAAACCAATATATGTATCATTAAATTAAAGTGTAGTATAATTTTCTAACTTACTTCGACATGTTCTTTATCAAAATGTAGTCATGAACTTCACCATTCTCCAAAAGCACCAAGTTTACATGGTTAATTTTCTCGTCCTTGGTCACATAATAAGGACCAATAATATGATTTGCCCCCTCATCATACCCAAATACGTTAACACTTATTGTAGGATTGTTCACCTCGAACTCTTTGATTTTGTTTAGTGCTAGTAAGGTTCCCACTTAAATTGATGAAATTTAACGCTACACCATTTCGCGTAACAATCGTCTCTGCAGTAGTGTCAGGGATGTTATAAGAACTACAACGTTTTGGCCGATCGTATTTCGTGGTATCGATTGCAGCAATCAGGCACCACTTGAAGCAATATGCATCGCTGTTTTCTATGTTGATGCAAGCTTTTCTTTTATGAAGTTTTTCAGGAGTAGATACCCAATTTGAACCTTTAACGAGAGATGCTTTATTGATGCTTATTTCCGCTCGAACTATACGTATCAAAGTCCAACCAGAATCGCGCTCTTCAAATTCACACATTTTGGATGAAATCTCCAACCTGCTTACGGAATAATTCTTCTATGTTATCTGCCTTCGTCAGTAAACTCATTCTGGGTAAATGTGATATAACACACAACTCCAATTCTTCTTCCACAATTTTGATGTACTCCGCCACAATACTCACATGAAATTTAATAAATTCTTCCAAGAAAAGTTGATCTTTTTTACTTAGAATTGCATATGTGGCAATATGATTTTTAAAGGCTTTCGATATTTTATAATATCTCGCACTCTCTTCGACTTCTTCTGTTCTATCATGCGAAGTACTCATTGGAGTTGGCAGAGTTTTTTCTCTTTTTTCTTCTAATTCTCTATCACTTTCCGGTAAACTTATGTCCATAGCATCGTTGTATAAAATCCTTCCATGGATATCCACACCTTGTTGTTGAGCTTGTTGTTGTTGCTGCTGCTGCTCTTGTTGATGATAATTAAGAGGTTGCCATTGCATAAAATTGGGATTATAATTGTAATTTGGATACTCATATTGCACTGGCACTGATCCTGATCCCAAAAACTTATTATTCCATGACATTGGTGTAGGGTAACTTATTGGTAGTTGATATTGAGGGTATTGTAGAGAAGGTTGTTGCTGATGATGATGAAAAGTGTTTAGCTGCTGTTGATGGTTTTGAAGATATGTCTGCGATTGCTCTTGATTTTTGCCCCCTTGATTCATCATACTATGGGTCTTAAGGTGATCCAAAAAGGATTTTTGATATTTGTAAACTTTGTTACATATGTCACAATTATAACCTGTATAACTCATTTTTAATTATTTTATTATTATTATTTCACTCTAACACAATTGCTAATGTTACTACTTGTAAATACAATAAAGTACTGATATGTTGGTTAAAAAAGTTGGCGTATTTATACCAAAATTAGCAGTATCCTTGCAGTATATTTACTTGTTGTTGCTCTGCTGATGAATGTACTTAGTTGAAACTTTGCTGCTTTAAAATAATCATAGTCAAAGAAATGACTGCGTTGCAAAATATAAATGTATACAAATATTACGTCTGTATTCTACAGAACCACAAAATAATCCATACACAAATTCTCACGATCGCACAAATGTACATACATACATATGTATGTACATACATACATACATACACATTCAAGAATTTCATAATGTTATGAAATAAATATTTCTTAAACAAATAAACAAAATATAAACTTATCTGGGACAGACAAACTCGGCCAGCCACACACAAGCATTAGAGGTGTTCACATACATGAGAACATTTTAAACATAAATAAAATAATTAAATTCATTAAATTAATTATATTTATAAACAATTTATTTTATTTATAAGCAATTTATTTTATTTATAAACAATTTATTAGCGTAAGGAAATCGCACATACACATTCCCACGATTCATATGAGAATCGCCTAGTAGTCATCAAATCTATTTTCTCTGATATTACTGATATAGTATTACGATAACTAATTTCTACAGTCTGGCAACACCGGTAATTTTCCCTTTGGTATTAGGAAATAATAATCATGTTTTGCCGTTGGCATTTGAAAATAATATTCATGTTTTGCCCTGGGCATTAGGAAAAATAATCATGTTTTGCCGTCGGCATTTGAAAATAATATTCATGTTTTGCCGTAGGTATTAGGAAAAATAATCATGTTTTGCCGTCGGCATTTGCAAAAAATAATCATGCATTGCCGTCGGTATTAGTAAAAATTGTCATGCAATGCCGTCGGCATTAGGAAAAATTAATTTTCACTATTTCAACATTGGTATTAGGAAAAATCATCTTATGATTTTCCCATTGGTATTAGGAAAAATCATTTTCATATATGTATACTTCTGAAATCTTAATCTTATGAAACCCCTTAATCCACCCCGCAAACATACATACATATAAATTCCCACGGTCATAAAAAACCAGACTTATTGAACCGCCCTCGTATGTAGTAATTTTTTTTTTTTAGTACATATATTTATTTATTGTATCTTCAAATATGAACTAACAATAATTATTCAAATCTTAAATCTAAATATAATTAATTAGGCCCGACCAGTGTCGGACATAAACTTAGTGATAGATATTAATAATACATAAGTCGTGATAAGCAAAAACAAAAGTATTTTGAAGCAGTTTCTTCTGGAGTGTTGAGTATTAGAGCCCTTGTGTCCCTCTTTTTTAAGCGGATGTGTCCAGTAAAATTCAAGATATTACGAGCAAGCGGATTATGATGAGACTCGAGTTTTATAACATATTTGCCTGCGTATTTTGCAATTTCTTCAGTTACTTGTGGCATATTCAAATCACGATGTAAATATGAATTTCTTATGTACCATGAGCCGATGTTATTATTCGTAAAATTTTATTTTGCCTTCGTTGAATTTTTTCTATATTTGAAGCTGAAGCAGTGCCCCATAGCTGAATTCCGTAGCACCATATAGGTTTTAAAAGCGACTTGTATATCAAAAGTTTACAATCTAGACTGAGGGTTGAGTTTCTACCAATCAGCCAATGTATCTGAGTTAGTTTAAGTTTCATTTGCGTTAGCTTAGAGTCACTGTGGTTTTTCCATGTAAGCCTTCGATCAAGGTGTATACCAAGGTATTTCACTTGTAAATTTTGAGGAACAATTTGATTATTGATTGTAATGGGGGAACAAGTGTCTTTTCATAGGGTAAATGTTACCTGAGCACACTTCTGTTCGTTTACTTTTATTCTCCACCTGTTTAACCATAGTTCTAGCTGGGTAATATGTTGCTATAGATGTCGGGAAGCCTCGTGAGGGTTTTCGTGCATACTAAGGCAGGCTGTATCATCGGCAAATGTAGATGTGTGAATATTACTGCTCAAAGGCATATCACAAGTATAAATCAAATACAAAACTGGCCCCAGTATACTCCCCTGTGGCACACCGGATGAGATTGTTTCAGGCATACTCATAAAGTCTTCTTCCACAACAGTGAATTTCCGGGCAATAATGTAACAATGTAACAAAATATTTAGAATGTTTATCGGTAAGTAATTCTTTAATTTTAAAATTAGGGCTTCATGCCACACTTTATCAAATGCCTGAGAAACGTCAATAAACAGCTTTCTTTTCTTCAAAAGTTTTTCGTATAAATTGAATCAATCTATGAGTTTGTTCAATGGTGGTATGCTGACTTCTAAAACCAAATTGATGGTCCGGTATGCACTCATTATCAGTTAGAATTGGGGAAAATTTTATCATGAGTAACTTTTCAAAGAGCTTTGACATTGTTGACAGTAAACTTATTGGCCTATATGACTCAGCCTTGGTAAGATCTTTGCCCGGCTTTGGAATCATTTTAACCTTGGCAAGCTTCCAGCTGTTTGGATAATACTCCAGACGTAAAATGGCATTAAAAATTAATAACAGGATTCTAATTGCAATACGAGGCAACTTCATCAGCATCTGGTTACTAATTTCATCAATACCCGGAGCTTTTTTCGGGTTGAGTTCAGCAATTAGCTTTTGTACATCACGCGTCTTAAATTTTTTTATTGGTTCGAGGGGGTAGCGCAACAACACTCGGCAAATCAACAGCACCAGAACATGAGTTTGGGGTAAATACGTATTTTAAATGCTCAGCAAATAATTTACCTTTTTCACAGTCGCTTCTTGCCCAATCTCCGGTAGATGTGCGCAGAGGTGGTTTAAACTCGACGGGTGTTTTAAGCTTTCTAGCAGCGCGCCACAAAGAGTAATTAGATGCTGGTGTGACATCACGACCTTCCAGATAATTTTTAAGAGATGCAGTTTTTTCAAATGCAAGCAACTCTTGGAGTCGTTTAGTGCACTCTTTAAACCTAGTTTTATGTTGAGGTGATCTGTGCTATTGCCATTCCCTTCTAGCTCTTCTTTTTTCACACACGAGACGTTCAATATCAGTAGAATAAATTCTATTAAACCCAGTCTGCGGATGGGAGGTAGTGGCATGTTCAGGAGCCTGTTTAATATTTTCATTAAGGTTGGTAATATTAGATTTAATATCATCGGGTGTTCTTAGCGTAATATTTTCTGTGCAATGAGTACTAAGATATTTTTTGAATCCCAGCCAATTAACACGATGTATCATCTTCACATAAGGATGAGGTAAGTCACTTCTTAATGGGCTACAAATTGAAACGATCGTGGGAGAGTGGTCGGACGAGAGATCTAGAGAAGCTTCAACTTGAATTAAATCCCTAGAAATATTTTTCATGACACCAAAATCTATAACATCCGGAATTTTTTGTATGTCAGTAGGCCAGTAAGTGGGCTCCCCACTCGAAATGACGACCAAGCCCATTTTTGAAATTGTGTTGAACAACGCTCGACCTCTGGGTGTGATAAGACGCGAACCCCAGAACGTATGTTTGGCATTATAGTCCCCAGCTGCTACGAAACAAAAAATAATCAGGGCCAAGAGATTTGAAGAAATCCTCTTATTGATCTTAAGTAATTGCGAATCTGGGAGGGGAGTAAATTGATGATATTACAAAATTAGTGCAAAAATTTTTAATACAAATATTCGTTGCTTGTAGATGTTCTTCAGAAATTTTGTCAATAATATAATGCTTGAGTCTTGACCTTATTAGAATTGCTGATCCACCGCATGCTCTTCCTCTTGGGTCCTTTGAATCATATAAGGTGTAGCCAGAAATTTTAAAAATACTTCTCGAAGTCAAATGAGTCTCTGAGACCAACATTATATCAATATTTTTTTCCGTGAGGAAGTGCTCCAGTTCATTTTTATGTTGGCGAATGCCGTTTGCGTTCCAGAAACATATTTTTAACGTGTTCATGGTTTGTTAACTAATGCTTGAAGCAGTGTATGTAGTAATTAAAAAAAATTCGTTCTATTAGAACTTCGTATGTTAGAAGAGATTCGCACAAGAATCTCTTTAGGTTAGATTAGGTCTAGGACTTATTCCCACCCCGTGATCTAAAGCCTTGCGGCAGTACAACGGGGAAGGTTTGGGTCAGTGTAAAGGGGTGTTTTAGCGTGTTAAAGTCTCGCACTCCTGGCAAACACCATCACTGCCAGGGTCTTTCGATGATTTCATCCCATTCATCCCATGAAAAAAAAAAAAACATACATACATTCATACATACATTCATACATACATACATACAAATATATTTCTTAAACAAATAAACACAATATACAATTACCAGCGACAATCAAGCTGGACCACCCACACACAAGCATTAGGGGGTTCACATACATGAGAACATTTTACATCATAAAATGTCGGTATGATAAATAATTTATTAGCGTGAGGAAATCACACATACACATTCCCACGATTCATATGAGAATCGCCTAGTAGTCATCAAATCTGTTTTCTCTGATATAACTGATATAGTATTACGATAACAAATTTCTACAGTCTGGCAATACCGGCAATTTTCCCTTTGGTATTAGGAAATAATAATCATGTTTTGCCGTCGGCATTTGAAAATAATATTCATGTTTTGCCGTAGGCATTAGGAAAAATAATCATGTTTTGCCGTCGGCATTAGGAAAAATAATCACGTATTGCCGTCGGCATTTGCAAACAATAATCATGCATTGCCGTCGGTATTAGGAAAAATTATCATGCAATGCCGTCGGCATTAGGAAAAATTAATTTTCACTATTTCACCATTGGTTTTAGGAAAAATCATCTCATGATTTTCCCGTTGGTATTAGGAAAAATTATTTTCATGATTTTCCCGTCGGCATATATGTATACTTATGAAATCTTAATCTTATGAAACCCCTTAATCCACCCACAAACATACATACATATAAATTCCCACGGTCATAAAAAACATGACTTATTAAACCGCCCTCGTATGTAGTAATAAAAAAACTCCTTATGTATACAAATAACTCCTTATGTAAACAAATAACTCCTTATGTAAACAAAAAATTTGACGAACTTATTGAACCACCCTCGTAGGTATCAAATTTCACAAATTTCTAAGAATTTTAAAATTTTGGTAATTAAAATTTCAAAATTTTACAATTTTAATCGGCGCCAGAACCCCCAGTTCACTACTACTTCTAACACTTTTGCTGGAATTTACGGTCATATATTGCCTAAATTCCTGTTGAAAAAATCTTGTTGTTTGAAATTACTTCAATTTTGATGTTTGAACAGAAAAATTCTTGAGAAGTAATCATAATTTGTCCTATTTTTAAACAATATACTAATTTTTATGCAAAAATTGTCAAATTTTAAACAATAGTGTTTAAAAATTAGTATAATATGCCTAAGCAACATGAAACATGTTCAAAATTAAGCATATCTGTCCAAAAAAAACAACAATTAATGCAATAATAGCAACTCTTTAATAAAGAAGAAGCATTTAAAAGTTTTTATTTCACAAGCATATGGCGTCATATTTTCTCTGAAGGAAAAAATTAAATTTTGTGATCTTTAAAGTATTAAAAATAATAATATATTGTTGTTCGTGAAGCCAAAGCGATATACATACATGTGCCAAATTTGTAAAAAAAAAATTTCAAAGTTTAAAAACATATCATTTTCATTTCTACTTACCAACCGAATCACTAAAATTGTAATTTTGATTTACATGAACAGGCATTAATTATTTAAATATCACTGAAATACTACAGCTAAGTTTATTTTTATATTATTATAATCTTTTTAAAATAAATATATTTTTAAATAATAAATTTAAACTTGTATTTTTTTTTAAATAAACATTCTTAAAATTAAACATATATATACGCAAAAAGGGTGCGAAACTAGACACAATATTTTTAAAAGCATTACACTTCTTTTGTTCAATATTAAACATATGTTGTTCAAAAATTCACAAAATGTTTGAAAATACACGTTGTGTAATTTTAGGTCAATTATATTCGGTAAAGTGTTGCCGACTATAATTCACGTAATTTTCAGCAAAAGTGTTTTAGAGTGTATCTATCTGAGAGAAAAAAATTTTAACGCGCTTCTAAAAAAACTATTGTCGGCCATTGGTGAAAATACTTTTCACATCTTTCCAATTAAACTAGGTAATATTGATGAAATTAAAATCCAAGTATATGATAAAAAAGATTTCCGAAAAATTGTTAGTGAATTTGAAAAAAATAAAAAAAATTTGACACATACCAACTTAAGAGTGCTAAAGGCTTACATATAGTATTAAAGGGGAATAAATTTATATGTTGACCCTGAAGAAGTAAAATGTACTCTTATCGGCAAAGGATTTAAGTTAAAAAATGTTACTAATATAATTAACAGAAAAAAGGTCCCAACCCCTATTTCGGGTCGAACTGGAGCCAAATGGCATGCAATTGAAACAAAATTAAACCATAATGCCAAAAAAATTACCACACAAAAACTTATTGCAAATTACATACAATTTGTGTTATCTGCGGTGCGGCGGTACTAAGCCAAAAGATCAAGCTGAAAAAAAACTTTAGTAATTGTGGAGGTAATCACACCGCTAACTACAGGGGATGTCCTGTATATTCTTTCATTAAACAGACTATGGGACAAAAACCTAAATTAGCTCCAGCTCAATCAGCCAACGCTTACTCCGCCACTTCACAAGTATCGTATGCCGACGCTGTTAGGACAAATTTTATTCCCACACAAAAAGTTTATACGCCAAATAATTCAAAAAAGACAAACTCAAATAATTCAACAAATACAAATTAATAGCCATGGGCCTGTGATAAAAAAAAAACAAACAAAAAATACTTACAGTATCAAACCAAAAAAGGTTAATTTAAGTAGAACAAAAATAAGCAAATTAATTAACATGTGCATAATTAGTAAAGAACAAACGACAATGGCAAGACTGCTGTAAATTTAGAGATGGTAAAAATTAACTTTCATTACAAAAAAGCTTTCAGCAATTGTAATACGATGAATCAAAACAATTCACATACTCCATTTGCAATAAAAGTTGCGTATATAAAGCAGAAATCTACATCAACTGACACCAAACACAGTGGACCAAACACAAAAGAACGCTGATGAGGAAGGTTTAGTGGCCTTCGAAAACAGCCGGTTGTTCCGTTCAACTACGTGTTTGTCAGAATATTTACAACTAATTTTGGTGTTATTTGTTCATTAATAATTATCACATATAATTTGGCTTAAAAAGCGATACGAAATTTAGCCTGATAAAATCATAAAATATAGAAACAAATGAAGTTCGATCAATAATAATTAATTAAAATTAACTAAAAATTTTTTTGTTTAAAGTTAAATATCTTTTAAGTTATGAAAGATACGAAAACACATCTGAAGCCATTATTTCTTAAAAATTTTGAGCTCAGCTCAAGACGCTTTATCCCATAAAAATCGAATAATTTTTTTAAAAGTTACAATACTCAGAAATTTTTTTGAGTCCCATGTGGTCAACTTAAGCCCATTATTACTCCTGTCCAGCTTAAACCAGAAGGCTGCCAAGACATGTGTTATAAAGCCTTAGTCCTCCTCTACGGATGTTCGAAGGTTTATACAAAGGCAATTAGTAGTTTAGAATTTTCAGATTTATTACCATTTATTTTGTAAAAGTCCCCACTGTGCAATGCTTAACCATAAAAACAAGCAATATTTTAAAAGTAAATAAATTAAGACTTTATGGCCCAATTGATACGAGGATTTAAAAATCTTGTTTTGTTTTAAATTATCTTTAAAAGTTGCTTCCAAAAAGATTTCACATTCGTATGATGATTTTTTCCAAGTTTCTAGTTTTGATTTATTTGCCTTTAAAAATCGTATCAGTGCGGCATTAAAAAAAATTTCTCATACGAAAATCTAAAAATTTTAGTAATTTCATACTGTTTTCACACTGAAAGTTAAAACCATAAACAGCTGATTTTGCGTTCCCACTGCAGGTTTAATAAATTCAGGTTTTAAACAACAGGCTGTCTTATAAATTTGTCCAAAATAAAATAAATGTACTGTAGATATGCGTTTACTTGTTGCTGTATTTTTTCCAGCTTTTTATAATACAGGGTGTTTTTTAGAGGTATAGAACTTGGAATTGAAATAAAACACAAGAAAATCGTTTTAATGTCCATCAATTTGGCTTTATTGGAAGGATAATTTTATGCCATTAACGTTTAAATATGATTTCGGGCATGTGGCCGCCGCGGCTGGCTCGAATAAAGCCAATTCTACAGGTCCAATTTTCAACCACTTTTTCGAGCATATGGGGCCGTATGTTGGCAATAACGCCACGAATGTTGGCTTCCAAGTCCCCTAACGTTTCTGGTTTGTTGGCGTAGACGAGCGACTTCACATATCCCCAAAGAAAATAATCCAATGGTGTCAAATCACACGATCTTGGTGGCCAATTGACAGGTCCATTCCGCGAAATTATGCGCTCATCGAATGTTTCCTTCAATAAATCGATTGTGACGTGCGCTGTGTGGCATGTAGCGCCGTCTTGTTGGAACCACAACTCATCCACATTCATGCCATCCAATTCGGGAACAAAATAGTCGGTTATTGCTGTGCACGGTGGCGAATCGATTCATTCGGGTCCTCTTCAACACTTTGCTCTACAGCGGCAATTGTTTCTTCGGTGCGCACTGTTCGACGTCTCTGCGGATGCGTATTATCACATAGAGTAAACGTAGTGCGAAAAGGATCCATGGTTAACCGAATTAATTGCTCTGATGGACGATTACGTCGACCATAAAATGGACGGAGCTTGCGGTAAACTTCGCGAACTGAACCATTATTTTCGAAATAAATTTGCACGATTTGCAAGCCTTGTTCTTTTGTCAACCTGTTCATGATGAAATGGCAAACCAAACTAAATATTAATCACTTGACAGCTGACAAAATGGCCGCCAGTTAAAAAAGTGATGCCAACTTAAAGTTCTATACCTCAATAAAAAACACCCAATACTTATCTGGCACCCTGCACAACGGCTTTGTTTGCATAAAAAAACTTAGAAATTGTACAATGTATTGTAAAATAAAAATGATTTTATATTTTGTAAATGAACATTTTAAAATTATGTAATTACTTATACAAAGTGAAGAAGTGCTTGGAAATCATATTATTATATAAAAAAATTTACAAATATAAATTATAAGATTAACGTTTTTGTCTGCAGATGGATGTCAGTCATTTCATCTGTTTTCATTTCCCAGAGGTCAGTGAAAATATTTTCGTTGTTTTCCGCCCAAAGAATACTTTTTCATTGCATTTTTTTGATAATTATTGCCGCTGCATCTATTTTTAAGTTGAAAATGTTTGAATTGGTATATATTCTTTTTCACTGGCATACACATTATTAGCTGCTACCAGTCATTTTAACTTGGCAGCACTGAATTTAGCACAGCGAAAACAGCGTAGCATTTCATAAAACCAACTTAAACATAATTCAAAAATGATTTTAAGTTTGTTTTAACAAAAACAATTTGTATGGTAAAACCAGGTTTTAACAGTTGGTTTTAACGTTAAAACCAACTTTTATTAAAACCATGTCAGTGTGAAAACACTATAATTTAAAAAAATATATATTAAAAACATTTAAGCCCTTATTCAGAATAAAATCATTTTGGATTACAAAACGTTTAGCAAACTAAAAAATTTGTTTTATAAACCTTTTGTAAACCAAAATTATTTCTTCTGAATACAACAGCAGTTATTAAAACCTGACATATGTAATTATTCTCTGTTAAACTATTTAAACCGATTAACATACATTTTGGGTATTTGGGTTTTCTCCACTCATGGGGTAATATCTTTAATTATTAAATCATTGTTTAATAGATTAGAAAAACAGGGGAAGATCTGCGCTGCGACACTAAAATAATTAGATAAATGTCTTATGTAATTGCAAGCAAAAACCAATTTTGAAAGGGTTTATGAGCAAATGCATATTTTGAGTATAATTATTTTTTACATTTATGCACAAAAAATTCAATTTGACAATAAAAAATACCTACATTTTGATCAAAATAAAATATTTGTCCGATATTCCCTACCCTCCTATATTAGTGACAAAAATACCTACAGGTAACACTGTTTTGTATTATAAAAAGCTGTTGTCACATTGAATGAAAAAAATAAAATAAAGACACATACGAACAATTGAAATAAGTGCAAAGAAAAATTAAAAACAAATCGGAGAACGGAAAATGTGATTTTTTTCTACCCCCTTTGATTTTCTACACCGTTCGCCTACAAACTCAAAAAATCGTGTTCAAAAAAACATTGAAAAATCAACGTGTGAATTACGTGTATGTCAAATAAATATACTTCGGTATATTATGTTGAGTTAGGCATAATTGTTTGTTTTGCGGATTGTTCTTTTTTGCTCCCAAGAAAAAAAAATAATTCGATTTTTCATTTAGTTGTTCTTTTCGTTCAGTTGTTCAGTGAACAACAAGAACAGAGATTGCAAAGTCATCAAATCCTCTTTAATTTTGTCTTCATGTGTTGTTATTCTAAAGTACTTTTATTTTATACTTAGTGCGCAGTTTTTGTAAGTACATAATAAATAATATTATTGAATGAAAATGTTTAAATAAAGTCTATAATGATTTGAAAATAAATTTTCAAAAATTTTTTGATACTTATTATAATCGTTTTCACATTCTGTTTTTAATTCAACACAACCAACTCTTTTCATTTTGTAAGTGTTCACTTTTGCAAACGTATTTTGTACTTTGTGGTCTTATTCGCTGTGTAATTTTTGTAAGTAAAAGGTAGAAATCAAATTTTTTGTACGAAATACTTAAAATAGAATCCGTAATTTTTTTAAAACAAATTTTAATCACTTTCTTAATTCTAATAATCTCTTTTACAATCTGTTTTTCTTTCTTTCTTTAAATTAAATATAACTCACTTTTTCATATCACTAATTATACATTTTCTTTTCTTTGTTTAGATTATTGTGCTAAAAATTTAATAGGCACACTATTTTGTCTCTTTTTAACAGTACGTAAAGCGGAAAATATAATCTTTAAATTGAAATGGTTGCTTGTGTATTGGTCAGGAACAGAGAATAAACAAAACGAACTAAAGACCAAAAACGAACGAAGGAACAAAAACGAACGAAAGAACAATAAAGACCAAAAGAACAAGAAAGACAAAAAAAAAAAGGAACAACTAGACTGAACTAGTTCACATTGTTCACTTAGGGGAATAATTCAATTGAACTATTGGGTGTTTTTTATTGAGGTATAGAACTTTAAGTTGGCATCACTTTTTTAACTGGCGGCCATTTTGTCAGCTGTCAAGTGATTAATATTTAGTTTGGTTTGCCATTTCATCATGAACAGGTTGACAAAAGAACAACGCTTGCAAATCGTGCAAATTTATTTCGAAAATAATGGTTCAGTTCGCGAAGTTTACCGCAAGCTCCGTCCATTTTATGGTCGACATAATCGTCCATCAGAGCAATTAATTCGGTTAACCGGTCAATTGGCCACCAAGATCGTGTGATTTGACACCATTGGATTATTTTCTTTGGGGATATGTGAAGTCGCTCGTCTACGCCAACAAACCAGAAACGTTAGGGGACTTGGAAGCCAACATTCGTGGCGTTATTGCCAACATACGGCCCCATATGCTCGAAAAAGTGGTTGAAAATTGGACCTGTAGAATTGGCTTTATTCGAGCCAGCCGCGGCGGCCACATGCCCGAAATCATATTTAAACGTTAATGGCATAAAATTATCCTTCCAATAAAGCCAAATTGATGGACATTAAAACGATTTTCTTGTGTTTTATTTAAATTCGAAGTTCTATACCTCTAAAAAACACCCTATAATTAAATACCTTAAATTTCCACTTTTTTGAAATTGTACATCCGTATTTATTAATAAGTTATTCACTTGGAATCCATTCCTCCAAATTGTTGTGGAACAAATTTAAAGCAGACAGAATGGGCTTACAAGTATCTACTTTCAGTCTTTTTAATAATCTTTTAGTAATGCTAATTAATTTTTATGCTTTATATTTTTTTAAGTTTTTTGTATAAAGATGAAGAAATAAAATGTAAATCAACGACCTTGCAAGTACAGAATCTGGATACATTTTTGCATTTAATATGGCCAATTTTTCCATTGAACTAAACGATTGGTTGCAAATTAGCATCCTTAAAACATACTTCATTTCAGCAATAGCCACTTCCCTCCGATAATCGGTATTTTTTGTGTGGTAAAAACTTGCATACAAACAATACAAACTTGCATACAAATACATACAAACGATTCATTTGGTAGATAAGCAACTGGATGCAGTAAATAAAAATGGGTTTTTTTGATATATGTACCGTATTAACCCACTTATGCCGACTTTCCTAGTCTTTGGAATACTTTCGTATTGCATTTTTCTTATTTACTCATTTTTCCAAGATAATAGGCTCACCTCATGAAATAATTTCATGGAAATTTACTTCAAAAGCATTACTTGATAATGGAAATTCAGCGCGTTTTTTTTTTTGCCTGAACGACAAACCTAGAGATACAATAAGAACAGTATAAATAAGCACCAGCACACTTAAATGAAAACATCTTTTCATTTCGTTGCTAACGAGTTCTTGTTGAACCTTCATAGTGAACAGACGTTAAAGCGGATTTTTTTTACATACATACGAAACAAAATCAAAAATCATAAAAAAAATATTCGTAATACATATTCAACTTGATAAATAAGCTTATTGGCTTTACTAATATTTTTTAAATAGCAAGAAATAACAAAAACAAAAAAAAACCGTAAACACAAACAAAGTACCCTTGAGGAATACTCAATATGAGTACCTCAAAGGAAAAAAAATTTGAAGTGAGTTCTAACGGTAGAAATGCCTATTTTACTGTAAGTTCTGAAACTCTTAATGAAAACATTAAAAATAAAAAATCAAATGATAGCCTTTTTCTAACGGAAAAGCGACTTTTTCGTCAACGATCAACTTCGCTTTGCCCAATGCCAACTAGTGAATCGTTAACATTACCATTGCCTAGTATAGGGTGTTTTTTTAGAGGTATAGAACTTCGAATTGAAATAAAACACAAGAAAATCGTTTTAATGTCCATCAATTTGGCTTTATTGGAAGGATAATTTTATGCCATTAACGTTTAATATGATTTCGGGCATGTGGCCGCCGCGGCTGGCTCGAATAAAGCCAATTCTACAGGTCCAATTTTCAACCACTTTTTCGAGCATATGGGGCCGTATGTTGGCAATAACGCCACGAATGTTGGCTTCCAAGTCCCCTAACGTTTCTGGTTTGTTGGCGTAGACGAGCGACTTCACATATCCCCAAAAAAAATAATCCAATGGTGTCAAATCACACGATCTTGGTGGCCAATTGACAGGTCCATTCCGCGAAATTATGCGCTCATCGAATGTTTCCTTCAATAAATCGATTGTGACGTGCGCTGTGTGGCATGTAGCGCCGTCTTGTTGGAACCACAACTCATCCACATTCATGCCATCCAATTCGGGAACAAAATAGTCGGTTATTGCTGTGCACGGTGGCGAATCGATTCATTCGGGTCCTCTTCAACACTTTGCTCTACAGCGGCAATTGTTTCTTCGGTGCGCACTGTTCGACGTCTCTGCGGATGCGTATTATCACATAGAGTAAACGTAGTGCGAAAACGATCCATGGTTAACCGAATTAATTGCTCTGATGGACGATTATGTCGACCATAAAATGGACGGAGCTTGCGGTAAACTTCGCGAACTTAACCATTATTTTCGAAATAAATTTGCACGATTTGCAAGCGTTGTTCTTTTGTCAACCTGTTCATGATGAAATGGCAAACCAAACTAAATATTAATCACTTGACAGCTGACAAAATGGCCGCTAGTTAAAAAAGTGATGCCAACTTAAAGTTCTATACCTCAATAAAAAACACCCTTTACTTCTTCATTCAAGTCAGCGATATCATCCGCTCCGGGCTCATGTTCATCACTAAACCAAGTTATCACTACAGATAACAGTAACTCAAAACCAAAGGTACAAGTAGGAATGGACAGATATATAACCGTGGTAAAGCGTGGGCGAAGCCCAAATTCTTCTAAAATTTCATCAACTCCAAAGATGTCTAGGGATAACAGTGCATCTTCTACCAATCGTCAAAATCGTTTTTCATTATTGCAAGACAAAAACGACAAGCCCACTACATCATCGCAAAAGTCTTTTAAGCCACCAAAAAATTCTAACGCGCTTCTAAAAAAACTACTGTCGACCATTGGAGAAAATACTTTTCACATCGTTAAAATTAAACGAGGTAATATTGATGAAACTAAAATCCAAATATATGATGAAAAAGATTTTCGAAAAATTGTTAGTGAATTCGAAAAAAATAAAACAAATTTTTACACATACCAACTTAAGAGTGCTAAAGGCCTACAGATAGTATTAAACGCCGTAGATTCATATGTTGAGCCCGAAGAAGTAAAATGTGCACTTGTCCACCAAGGATTTAAAGTAAAAAATGTTACCAACATAATTAACAGAGAAAAGGTCCCCCAACCCAAAAATCACAGTTGAAGAGCCACGTAAGCGTTCAGGTCCCGTACAGTGCCATAATTGCCATGAATATGGCCATACAAAAACTTACTGCAAATTACCTACAGTTTGTGTTATCTGCGGTGAATTTCATGGTACTGCTAGCTGTACTAAGCCAAAAGATCAATCAGAAAAAAGTGCAGTAATTGTGGAGGTAATCACACCGCTAACTACAGAGGATGCCCTGTGTATTCTTTCGTTAAGCAGGCTATGGGTCAAAAACCCAAATTAACTCCAGCTCCACCAGTAAACGCGAACTCCGCCACTTTGACTCAAATGAGCCAACCAGTTACTTCACGTGTATCGTATGCTGATGCTGCTAAAACTAGTTCTATTCGCACACAAAATGTTCCAACGCCAAATAATTCAATGAATGCTCAAGCTTTAACTTTAGTCGCCTTGAAGCTACTATTGAGAATCTGGTGCAAACTATAAACAACTTTACTACAAATATGACTAACATGATGCAAGAAATGCTACGAATGCAGAATACTCTGCTTCAAGCATTAATTAACAAGCCATGAACACGTTGAAAATATGTTTCTGGAACGCAAACGGCATTCGCCAACACAAAAATGAGCTCGAGCACTTCCTTATGGAAAAAAATATTGATACAATGTTGGTCTCTGAGCCTCATTTGACATCAAGAAGCTTATTCAAAATAAATGGTTACACTCTATATGATTCAAAGGACCCGAGAGGGAGAGCATGCGGTGGATCAGCAATTCTAATTAAGTCAAGACTCAAGCACTATGTCCTTGACAACGTTACTGAAGAATATATGCAAGCAACGAATATTTTCGTAGACACTTTTTGTGCGAATTTTGTGATATCATCAATTTACTCACCTCCCAGATTTTCAGTTACCGAAGATCAGTATAAGAAGTTCTACAAATCGCTTGGATCTTGTTTCCTGGCAGCTGATGACTACAATGCAAAACATACGTACTGGGGCTCGCGTCTTGTTACACCTAGAGGTCGAGCGTTGTTTAATACAATTTCAAAAATGGGCTTAGATGTCATTTCGAGCGGGGAGCCTACTTACTAGCCTACTGACATAAGAAAAATTCCAGATCTGTCCTCTGATCACTCTCCCACAATAGTTGCAATTTTCAACCCACTAAGGAGTTATTTAACTAACTCATATGTGAAAATGATTAATGGGGTCAACTGGCTAGTATTCAAAAAATATCTTAGTAGTCACTGCGTAGAAAACATTCAGCTAAGATCATCTGATAATATTGAATTTAACATTGCCAATCTTAACGAAAATATTAAACAGGCTGCTGAACATGCCACTACCTCCTATCCGCAGACTGGCTTTAATAGAATTTATTCTACGGAAATTAAACGTCTTGTATGTGAAAAAAGTAGAGCTAGAAGAGAACGGCAACAACACAGATCACCCCTAAATAAAATCAGACTTAAAGAAAATACTAAACGACTCCAAGAGCTGCTATCGTCGGAAAAAACTGCATTACTGGAAAAGTATTTAAAATGTCTTGATGTAACGTCAGCATCTAATTACTCTTTATGGCGCTCTACTAGAAATCTTAAAAGACCCGTTGACCTGAAATCACCACTGCGTACTTCGACCGGAGGCTGGGCGAGAAGCGATAGTGAGAAAGGTAACTTATTTTCTAAGCATTTAAAATCTGTATTTACTCCCAATTCACGTACGGCTGCTGCCGATTTACCGAGTGTAGTTTCTCTACCTCCTCGTCCCTTAAGGTTTAAGTTGCGTGAACTACAAAAAATAATTGCTGAACTCGACACGAAGAAAGCTCCATGTATTGATGGCATTAGTAACAAGATGCTGATCAACTTGCCTCATATTGCAATAAGAATCTTGCTATTTATTTTTAATGCTTTTCTACGAATGCAGTATTTTCCAAATAACTGCAAACGTGCCAAAATAAAAATGATTCCAAAGCCGGGCAAAGATCTTACTAAGGCTGATTCATATAGGCCTATAAGCTTACTATCAACAATCTCAAAGCTTTTCGAAAAGCTGTTCATGACTAAAGTGTCCAAAATTTTAGCTGATAATGGGTGCATCCCGGACCATCAATTTGGTTTTAGAAGTCAGCATAGCAGCATTGAACAAACGCATGGATTGGTCCAAATTGTAAGAAGAACATTTGAAGAAAAGAAGTATTGTTCTGCTCTCTTTATTGATGTTTCTCAGGTATTTGATAAAGTATGGCACGAAGGCCTAGTTTTAAAATTGAAGACATACCTACCAATAAACATACACAAGCTTTTGGAAAATTATATTATTGATAGGAAGTTCACTGTTTTGGAAGGAGAGTTCACGAGTGTGCCCAAATCTATATCTTCCGGTGTGCTACCGGGCAGTATTCTGGGGCCAGTCTTGTATCTATTATTTACTTGTGATATGCCTGTGAGCAATAAGATCCTTACTTCTGATGAGACATCCCGCAATCTCCAAGAACACATTACCCAGCTTGAAATATGGTTAAACTTATGGAGAATTAAAGTAAATGAACAAAAGTGTGTCCACATAACGTTTATCCTAAGAAAAGATACTTGCTCTCCCATTCGAATCAACAATCAAAGTATTCCTCATCATTCTCAAGTGAAATAACTTGGCATAAACCTTGATCCAGGGCTTACATGGAAATATCACATTGACTCTACGTTAACTCAAATGAAACTTAAATTAACCCAAATATATTGGTTAATTGGCCGAAATTCAACACTCAGCCTAGACTGCAAACTTTTGATATACAAGTCGCTTTTGAAGCCAATATGGTGCTATTGAATTCAGCTATGGGGCACTGCTTCAGCTTCAAATGTTGAGAAAATCCAACGAAGGCAAAACAAAATTTTACGTTTGATAACATCGGCTCCATGGTACATCAAAAATTCAAATATGCATCGCGATTTAAATATGCCACTAGTGACTGAAGAAATTGCAAAATACGCAGGCAAATATTTAACAAAACTCGAGTCACATCTTAATCCGCTCACTCGTAATAACAAGGGCTCTTATTTTTAACACTCCAGATGGGAATTCTTGAAAATGCTTTTGTTTTTTCCTTTTTGATTATTACTACTTATGTATTATTTATAACTATCACTAAGTTTATGTCCGACACAGGTCGGGCCTAATAATTATATTTAGATTTAAGATTTGATTACTTATTGTTAGTTCATTGTTGAAGATACAATAAATAAATATATGAAAAAAATAAATAAATAAAAATAGTGAACAGACGTCATAGTGGTATTTGTCTTATATACATACGAAACAAAAAAACAAAAATCGTACTAAAAAAAATTCTCAATACATATTGACTTTAATAAATAAGCTTTATTCGCTTTAATAACATTTTTTTACATATCAAGAAATAACAACAAAAAAAACCACAAACAGTGACAATGAGTAATAATATATACATATATATATATAATACATAATAAGTATAAAGAAAAATTAAAAAAAAACACAAAGAACGGAAGATGTGATTTTTTCTACCTTCCCTTGCTTTTTTTTTTTTTTTTTTTTCGTGTTTCAAAAAAACATAGAAAAATCAACGTATGAATTACGTTTAATATGTTTTTGGAAGCAACTTTTAAAGAAAATTTAAAATAAAACAAGATTTTTAAATCGTCGTATGAATTGGGCCTATAAGAGCACCTAAAATACAAAAAATTGTGAAGTGAGTTCTAACGGCAGAAATGCCTATTTCACTGTGAATTCTGAAGCTCTTAATGTAAACAATAAAAATAAAAATTCTGATTATAGTCTTTTTCTAACGGCAAAGCCACTTTTTCTTCAGCGATCAACTTTGCTTTGTCCAATGCCAACTAGTGATTCGTTAACATTACAATAGCCTAGTACTTCTTCATATACGTTAGTGATATCATCCCCTTCGGGCTCGTGTACATCACTTAAAAACGTTATCACTACGGATAACACTAGCACAAAACACAAGCTCCAAGTCGGAATGGACAGATATATAACCGTGGTAAACCGTGGGCGAAGACCAAATTCTTCTTAAATTTCATCTGATCCAAAGATGTCTAGGGATAGGAGCGCATAATTTACTAATCGTCAAAACCGTTTTAAAATTTTGCTAGACAATAACAACAAGCCCGCTGCATCATCGCAAAAGTCTTTTAAGCCCCAACCTATCTATATGAGAGAAAAAATTTTAACGCGCTTCTAAAAAAACCACTGCCGGCAATTGGTGAAAATACTTTTCACATCGTTCCAATTAAATTAGCTAATATTGATGAAACTAAAATCCAAGTATATGATGAAAAAGATTTCCGAAAATTTTTTAGTGAATTTGAAAAAAAATAAAACAAATTTTTACACATACCAACTTAAAAATGCTAAAGGCCTACAAATAGTATTAAAAGCATAGATTCATATGTTAACCACGAAGAAGTAAAATATGCTCCTATCGACAAAGTATTTAAAGTAAAAAATTTTACTAATATAATTAACAGAGAAAAGGTCCCTCAACCCCTATTTCGGGTTGAACTGGATCCGAATGACATACAATTGAAACAAATTAAACCCATCCAATTTATAGCGTAAAGTTTCTCTTACACCGAAAAATCACAGTTCAAGAGCCACATAAGCATTCAGGTCCAGTACAATACCATAAATGCCAAGAATATGGCCACGTAAAAACTGCAAATTACCTACAATTTGTGTTATGTGCGGTGAATTGCATGGTTCTGCCAGCTTTACTAAGCCGAAAGATCAAGCTGGGAAAAATATAGTAATTGTGGAGGTAAATACACTGCTAACTACAGAGGATGCACTGTATATTCTTTCGTTAAAAAGACTATAGAACAAAAACCTAAATTCAGCTCAATCAGCAAACGTATACTCCGCCACTTTTCCTCCAATGAGCCAACCAAGTATTTCACGTGTATCGTATGTCGCGCTGTTAAGACAAATTCTATTCCCACGCAGAAAGTGTCCCCACCAAGTAATTCAACAAATGCTTACACAAGCTTTAATTTCAGTCGCATTGAAGCTACTAGTGATAATCTGGTGCAAACTATAAACAACTTTACTACAACTTTGACTAACATGATGCAAGAAATCTTGCAAATGCAGAATACGCTGCTTCAAGCTGTTGAAAATATTTGTTTAAACGATGGCTAAAATCATCCCACTGTATCACTTAGTTATAACTATTGATACATAATATGGTTTTTTATATGTATGTACATTTCTATTTACATAAATATATCATATTCTATTAACGTGTACATGGATTTATGAATCATCAAAACAGTTAATTTTTCAATTCTTTTTATTTTTACTTTACTTTTATTAAAACTGTAATAAAGTATATTTTGTGCAATTCATTACTGATTGTCAATTGAATTGCTTGCTTTTTATTTAATTCAATAGGTTATGGGCCCAGACAATTTTGTTAAAGTGTAAATACAGTATTGTTTAAAATAAAGTTTTGTTTTAATTGTCAAAGGGCGTTATTTTATTTGTGAACAATGGAAGTAGAATATGGAAATATTTAAAAACTGGTGAGAGTAGATCAATGGAACATGTGGGGTTTTCAAATTAAAGTAATACTGAATGCTAGTGATTTACTGCATTACATCACTGAAGATGCAGTTGGTCGGGCTGGTGGTGGTACAATAGCTGCTGGTGTAGGTGCGACTGGTGGTGCAGCTGGGACGACTGCTGAGGGTAGTGGTACTGGTGCAGCTGGTAAAGCTGGAGCTCAAGGTGGTAATGTTGGTGAACAAAAACATGTCAGGGATTGATTGAGAAGTGACTGTAAGACTCAAAAAGTAATTGTTATGACTCTAGGGCAACAGCCATTAATGCATCTAATGAATTGCAAAACAGCAAGAGAAATGTGGTGCAAACTGGAAAGCATACGAATTTAAATCTACGGCGAATATCCACATATTACAGCAAAAATTTCAAAAAGACCCACAAGATGACATCGCTATGCATATATCAAAACTTGAAGCATTGGTTTCGCAATTAAAAGATGTTGGTGAAAACATTTCTACAACAATGGTGATAACAAAAATATTAATGACACTTCCACCTAGTTTTGCTCATTTTTGTAATGCATGGGAGTCTACAGCAATTGACCAGCAAACAATTGAGAATTTGACTGCTCGACTTATAATGGAAGAAGCGAGATTAAATTCGTCTAGTGTAAGTTCTAGTAGTGGGGATGCATTTTTAGCGAAACAGAAAACAGCAAATATTAATAAAACTAATAAGAAACCCGGAAAGTGTTTTATATATAAAAAGGCTGGACACTGGAAACGTGACTGTTATTTAAATAAAGCAAATAAGGCCAAAGAAACTAATATAAAAGGAAATGCATTTGTGTGTGAAAGATAGGCAGCAGACAGTATTGATAAAGGAAATGAGTGGTTCATTGATTCAGGTGCAAGTGACCATATGACAAATAAAAATTAGTATTTTGTGAAATACACTAAGTTTGCAAATCCAATGGAAATTCGACTCGGAGATGGAAATATCATTAAAGCTTTTGGAAGTGGCCCTATCAACATTTTTTCATATAGCAACAACAAGTGTACTTTATGTACCCGATATACGCTTAAACTTCTTTTCTACAACCAGGGCCTTAGAAAAAGGTTTAAAAATTTCTTCTGATTATCAACGTTGCGAATTTTCGAAAAATGACACTACTGTTTTAGTGGGAGTACGCACTGACAAATTATTTAAATTATTAATAAAAATAAGTTTGCCATCGAATTCAAATAATAATAATTTCTCTTATGTCTCTGAGTCGAAACAACTATCTTTGACTAAGTGGCATTGCAGATTGGCGCATCAAAATATTTTATATTGTAAACGTTTTTTAAAAAATAGTTTAAAGATTAGAAAGAAATATTTTGTGATGCTTGCATTTATGGAAAGCAGTGTCGATCATCGTTTCCCAGCAATGAAAATAAAACCCCTAAAGTATCAAAGCTTGTACATGTTGACTTATGCGGTCCCATTGAGAAGAAATCGATTGTTAAAAGATGATTATTCACATTATAGACAAGTTTTTTTTCCTAAAAGAAAAAAAGTGAGGTTTTTGGTTTTATTGAAAAATATATTTATGATGTCAAAACAGAAACTGGTAACAGCGTGAAAGCGATTAGATCAGACAATGGGAAAGAATTTATAAATAAAACTGTCGAGCTATTGGTACGCAAAAATAGGATATTGCATCAGAAAACAGTTCCTTATAATCCGGAGCAAAACGGGTCAGCAGAAAGAGAGAACCGTACTATTGTGGAAGCATCAAGAACGGCATTATATGCAAAACATTTAGATAAAAAATTTTGGGCAGAAGCAGTAAACTCTGTTGCATATGTAATTAATCGAAGTGGAACTAGTACGCAAAAAGACAAAACACCTTTTGAACTTTGGTTTGGCAAGAAAGCCAATGTTGAATGTTTGCAAGAGTTTGGTTGCGTTGTGTTCATACATGTACCGAAGCAAAATCGATTCAAATGGGATAAAAAATCTCAGAAAGAAATGAATTTTTGTTGGTTATACCAAAGATTCAACTGGTTTGCGAATATATATATACCAGACAAAAATAAAGTTGAAATTGCTAGGCATGTAAAATTGTATAATAGAGAAAGTTGCCAAGCAACCGATGGCTCTTGTAGTATATGCTTCCCTTTAAGTGAAGATACTCATTCAACGCAAACAGTTTGTGATGTATCAATCCCACTGAATAATTTACCATATAATCATAGCAACGACTATAACACTCTTTTTGCAGATACACAAATAACTCATCTTTTGAAGCAACTGATGCAAATATTTATGATTTTTCAGAGCAAGTAACAGGCAACGCGAAAAGGGATCAAAACATTGAAAATAATGATTTAGACAATAGTTCTGATGGTGAAATTTTTGTAGAAGCTTGTGATTCCGTAGAAACAGAGATTACACGAAGAAGTTTTGTAAGTGATCGTTTACGTAGTAAAGTAAGACAGCATAACGAAAAAGCAATTGAAGAAGGTCATGCTTTTGTAGCTAACTGTCCAGCTATTTATAATGAAGCAAGATTATCTGATAACTGGAAAATGGCTATGGATGAAGAAATTAATTGGTTAAGAGAGAACAGGACATGGGTGTTAGTCGATTTACCACAAGGGTGTAAAGTAGTTAGCACAAAGTGGGTATATACAATAAAAGGGCTTATCGAAAATTAAGTTCTACGTTATAAAGCAGGATTGGTGGCTCGTGGCCTTAATCAAGAATATGGCATTGATTATTTTGAAACTTTTAGCCCTGTAGCCAAATTCACATCCATAAGAATGATTTTGAGTATTGCAGCGTCAGAAAATTTAAAATTAAAACAATTTCACATAAAAACAGCATTTTTAAATGGATATATAAATGAAGATATTTATGTCACGCAACCTGAAGGGTATTCTGATAAGACGGGCAGAGTTTGTAAACTATTAAAAAGCTTATATGGATTGAAACAGGCCTCAAGATGCTGAAACCAAACTTTTTCAAAACTATTAAAAAAATTTAATCTCCAGGAAAACTAAGCTGACCATTGTGTTTTTATTAACAACGATGCCAGTAAACGAATGATGGTAGCCATTTATATTGATGACGGGTTAATTGCAGCAAAATACGAAAAAGATATAGATATACGAAATAGAAATTTCAATGTAAAAGTGTTCAATGCAAAGCATTTCTTGGGTTTGGAAATACGGCGTTTAAATGATGTCAGTCTTCATGTGAATCAATTGAGTTACGTTGAAAAATTTTTAATAACTTTCGACATGGTTGAATCTAACGATATAAGCACACCATGTGATACTGCTGTAAATAGTGTGTTTTCAAATCAAAGTGCCGAAATCAAAAACTACCCTTACAGACAAGCAGTTAGTAGTTTAATGTATCTAATGCTGGCTACACGACCAGATATAAGTTTCGCAATAAGCTATGTTAGTAGGTTTTTGGAAAAACCTTTAACTGCTCGTGTCAATACTGTGAAGAGAATCTTCAAATATTTAAAAGGCACCAAGGGATATGGTTTAATATTTTCATTCAACAATGCGCCTATTTTAAATTGTTTTAGAGATGCTGATTACTCTGGTGAAATGGAGACTAGGAGATCGACAAGTGGCTTTATAATAATGATGGGGTCGTCGTGTATTTCATGGTCATCTCAAAGGCAAAAATGTGTCGCTCTGTCCACCAACGACTCAGAGTTCGTCGCCAGTTGCCATTCAATAAAAGAGCTAATTTGGATTCAGCACCTTGTATCTGAATTGGTACCAAGTCATATTATAATCTATCTACATACACATCGATAATCAAAGTGCTATTCGTTTAATTAAAAACCCTGAGTTTCACAAACGTAGTAAGCACATCGACGTTAAATATCAATTTATAAGACATAAATATGAAGAAAATATGTTTCAAATTAATTATGTTCCCACAAATCAACAAATTGCTGATATTTTTGCCAAGCCATTGCCCAAAGAAAAATTTATACGTTTTCGAAAATTAATGAATATGGTAAACTTATTGTAAGTGAAATTTGTTTTTATTTAAAGTTTGTAAACTTATGTATGAAATGAAATATTGAATGTATGTAGATTTAGATAAAAAAAACAAGTTTTTTATTTACTTCCCTGCGAGATTCCCAATCACTGAGGATATCTACAAATCGCTTGGAGCTTGTTTCGTAGCACCTGGAGACTACAATGCAAAACATGCATTCTGGGGTTCGTGCCATATTACACCTAGAGGAAGAGCGTTGTTCAAGACAGTTTCAAATATGAGTTTGGACGTCATTTCGATTGGGGAGCCCACTTACTGGCTTACAGACATACAAAAATTTCAAGATTTTGGTGTCATGAAAAATATTTCTGTAGATTTAGTTTATGTTGAAGCTTCTGTAGATATCTCCTCCGATCACTCTCCCACAATCATTACAATTTGTAGCCCACTAAGAAGTGACTTACCTCACCCATATGTGAAGATGATCAATTGGATGGGGTTCAAAAAATATCTCAGTATACATTGTACGGAAAACATTAAGCTATGAACATCCGAAGGTATTGAAGTTAATGTTATCAATCTTAACGAAAATATTAAACAGGCTGCTGAACATGCAACTACCTCCCAACAGCAGAATGACCTTACAAGAATTTATTCTACGGATATTTAACGTTAAATAAAGAGAGCTAGAAGAGAATGGCAGCAACACAGATCACTCCTAAATAAACTCAGACTTAAGCAATATACTAAACGACTCAAAGAGTTGCTATCATCGGAAAAAACTGCATTACAGGAAAAATATCTAGATGGTCTCGATGTCACGTCAGCATCTAATTAATCGTTATGGAGTGCTGCTAGAAAACGTAAAAGACCCGTTGGGCTTAAATCACCATTGCGCACTTCGACCGGAGGATGGGCAAGAAGTGATAGTGAGAAAGGTAGCTTATTTGCTGAGCATTTAAAATCTGTATTCACTCCCTATTCATGTATAGTTGCTGTTAATTTCCCAAATGTAGTTTCTCTACCCCCTCGTTCCTTAACGTTTAAGCTGCGTAAAGTACAAAAAATAATTGCTGAACTCAACCCGAAGAAAGCTCCAGGTATTAATGGAATTAGTAACAAAATGCTCATGAATTTGCCTCTAATTGCAATAAGAATCATGCTATTTATTTTTAATGTCATTTCACGACTGCAGTATTTTCTACATAACTGGAAACTTGCGAAGATCAAAATGATTCCAAAACCGGGAAAATATGCTACCAAGGCTGAATCATATAGGCCTATAGGCTTACTATTAATAATCTTAAAGCTTTTCGAAAAGCTGCTCATGACTAAATTTTCCAAAATCTTAGCTGATAATGGGTGCATCCCTGATCATCAATTTGGTTTTAGGAGTCAGCATAGCACAATTGAGCAAACGCATAGATTGGTTCAATTTATAATGTCTTCCATTTGAAGAAAAGAAGTATTTTTCTGCCCTCTTCATTAATGTTTCTCAGGCATTTGACAAAGTATGGCACGAATGCCTAGTTTTATAATTTAAAACATATCTGCTTATAAATATACAAATACTTTTGGATAGTTATATTACTGATAGGAAGTTGAGTGTTGTGGAAGGAGACTTCATGAGTGTGCCCGAATCTATATCTTCTGGTGTCCCACAGGTAGTATCTTGGGGCCAGTTTTGTATTTATTATATATTTGTCATATGCCTTTGAGCAATAATATTCACATATACAGCGTGTATGATAATGCATGGAAACCCTTATGAGGCATTTCCCAGCTGCAAATATGGTTGAACTTATGGAGAATTGAAGTAAATGAACAAAAGTGTCCATATAACCTTTACCTTAACAAGATATACTTGGTCCCCCATTCATATCAACAATCACGATATTCCTCAACATTCTCAGGTGAAATACCTTGGTAAACACCTTGATCGAAGGCTTATATGGAAACATCATATTGACTCTAAGCTAACTCAAATGAAATTTAAGTTAACTCAAATATATTAGTTGATTGGCAGAAATTCAACACTCAGCATAGACTGCAAGCTGTTAATATACAAATCGCTTTTGAAGCCAATATGGTGCTACGGAATTCAGTTATGGGGCACTGCTTCAGCTTCAAATGTTGAGAAAATCTAACAAAGGCAAAACAAAATTTTAGTGAAGAAATTGCAAAATACGCAGGCAAATATTTAACAAAACTCCAGTCCCATCTTAACCCCCTTACTCATAACATCATGCACTTTACTGGTCACATCCACTTAAAAAAAAGGGAAGCCCTTTTCCTATCCCTCTATATTTAGAAAGCCGAAATTTGAGCTCGATTCAACCCGTGGCTTCGTCGCTTACATTTTGGAAAAATCCAAATTTTTGGCCAAAAGGCTGACATATGGAGCCATAACTAAAGAACGGTAAATAATAGAAACACGCTTGATATCTCAGAAGAAAGCTAATGTTGTTCTTCAAAATTTATGTTGGGTACATAATTGTTGTTATTATAAGTCAAATCGAGTTTCAACAGCCTTTAGCCTCAAAAGTGTCACCTGGTAGCACTAGGAGCATCTTCGTATGTTTTGTTATTAAGTGATAAATTTTGCTTTTTTTATATTTTTGAGTTCAAAGTAGAAATATAACTATTATAGTATTGTTTTAAGATATTTGAAAACATTTTATTGAAATTAAAGTTTGTAATATATTTTGTTTCATTTTTCAAGTTAACTGTTTGAAAGTCTTTTCAGTTTTTGCTTTTGGTCAGTTTTATTTTGCTTTCTTTTTAAACTATTGAAAAGCAAAATCAAAACAACATTTTTTTCAAAAAGTAAATTCATGCTTTCGCTTCTACTTTGACAGTAAATAACAACTGTTGAAAAATATTTTACTGTGGTTGTGTTCATACAGTTTTGTTTTGCTGTGACTCTGTACTATAGACGAGTAAAGTCAAAGAAATAGTTCTTAAAAAAATATTTATATTTATTGATTGACTTTTCATACAAATAATTTCGGCTTATATACTAATTATGTGAAGAATCTAGATTATATAAATGAGTGATTTACTAAAATACACTCAATATCTTAATTCTATTATATATATATATATATATATGTTTTGAGTATTTCAAAAATATTTACATTTATAATTTTCTTGGGAAAATAAAACGTCACTTGGTATCTTTAAAGTAATAAATTATTTTCACATAAATATATTAAAGTGCGCCACATACAAACACAACTCACGGTATGCTTACCAGCGGTATGAAAGACATATCGTTAGCCTAACGTGAAATTGTGCTAAGTACATTTTTTGTGAAAAATGAGATTTTGATGCAGTCTTAGAAATAAATTCAAAATACAAAGTTTAAAAAAAAAAATATGAATGTGAATAATTTTTACCTGATGTTGGCAATGATGTGTAAATGTGCTAACTTTACGACTGTCAAAGAAATTGCGCTAAGTCAGATGTTATTGTTTTTCGTGAGCTTTATTTGTGCAAAATAAATATTATTTGTGTTTTATTTTAAACGAAAAAGGTAATAAATGACTTTAATGACTTAATTAAACGAAGAATTAAATAAAAACAAAAAATTTCTTAGCAGATTTTCATGGATTTGCACGACAATAACAACGTTACAGCACAATCACTTCAGTGCATCGATGATGCGTCTTTTGGAATAGAATCTGATGATGGTGTGGTTGGTTTGGTTCCTTATGGCTTCAACAGTGAATCTGACAATTCCTTTGATATGCCAGTGAGAAATAAAAAACGCAAAAAGAGAGCGCAGGTGGAGAACAATACATGGCTCGTTGCAAAAAATAAAAACAGAAGAGAATGTGGAAAAAGCTATTGGGGAAGAAAAAAAGAAAGCGACGTGTGGAATTATAAAAAAATAAAAGTTGCACGAGCCATAAAGGCAAGATGTAAGTGTGCTCAAGCATGTGATACTGCTACCATGAAATGTGCATTGGTGACTGATACTCAACGACAGCAGATATTCAAAACGTTTTGGAAGATGGATTGGAAAACAAAATTTTATGTGAATACATTAGTGCAAACGACTAAACCATCCAATCCTCGAAATAGAACAAATCCTAATGAATCTAGAAGAGTGCAAACTTTGAAATATCATTTGAAAGTGGATGGTAAAAATTTGCGCGTATGTAGAACTTTTTTTTTAAATACCTTGTGCATAGGTAGATGCTCAGTGCTTAGTTGGGTGAATAGACCCGTGAATCCACATAATAATGTCATGAGAAATTTTGAAAACAACATTTCAGAAGAAAAAAAAGACATGAACTTATTTTTTGATTCTCTGCCAGTAATGGAGTCTCATTACTGTCGTGCTGTCACGCAAAAAAAAATATCTATTACCGGAATGGCGTTCTAATCAAATGCTTTATGATTTTTATTCAAAAGATTGGTGCGCAACTCACAACGTCCGGCCACTTTCCTTACGTACGTTGCATTCGGTATTTGAGAGCAGAAATCTTGGCTTGTTTGCACCAAAGAAGGACCAGTGTGAAATATGTGCAAGTTATTCTGCCGGCACTACTCCGGAAGAATATTCTTCTCACCAAGAAAAAAAAGAAGAAGCGAGAATGGAAAAGAACAAAGACAGGTCTGACGAATCCAATGTGTTTACCGTAGATCTTCAAGATGTACTCATGGCTCCGAAATCCAAAGTCAGCAGTTTATATTATAGAACGAAATTACAGGTTCACAATTTGGGTTTTTTCAACATAATAAACAAAAAAGGGTATTGCTTCCTCTGGAATGAAGCTGAAGGAGGTGTGAATGCTGAAGACTTTGCAAGCATATGGGTTTATTTTATTGAAAACAAAATTCTTCCCAGCCTTGATAACAGTGATAACCCTATTAAGATAATATTTTATAGTGATGGATGTGGTTACCAAAACCGCAATTATGTAATGAGTAACGCACTTCTAAATACTGCTATTAAGCACAACATTGTGATAGAGCAGAAAATACTGGAGCCTGGGCATACGCAGATGGAGGCCGATAGTGTCCACTCTACCATAGAGCGTGTTATGAAGAATAAAAATATCGATGTTCCTGCCGAATATATCGGAATATGTAAAGCAGCAAGAAAAAAGCCTATGCCATACGATGTGACTTATTTGACACGATTTTTTTTTAAAATTTAACAATATTGACTTCTGTAAAAGTATTCGTCCTGGACGTACCAAAGGTGATGCCAAAGTCACAAACATTCGTGCATTAAAATATACACCAAATCGAGAAAATTTTTTTATATATATTACGGTTCACCAATTTATGGAAAATTCTGCCGCAAAGAATTGATCAAAAAATAGTTGGTTTAAAGTGGTGCAATTCAGAACAACTGTACCAAAACAGAATACCAATTAAACGTAAGAAATACGAAGATCTACAATACTTGAAACTTACTTTGCCTAAGGACCATCATCAATTTTATGATGATTTGCTTTCCGAATTAAATTTATACTGATTTTTTTATATAACTTTTACTAGCAGCAGGAGTAAGACTGCAAAATTGTTGTTTGTGATAATTTTTATATACTTTTAAGATTGTTTTTATAAATAATTAACTAAGAATAATTAAATAGCAGCAATGAAATAAGACTGCATATAATTTGTGATCAATGTTAACAAATAAACAAGTACCTTTTTATTTTTGAAACTAAATTGTTTTAATTTTATTTATTAATACTATGAGGAAATAAGTTTAGTAAAATGTGCTAAGTCAGAAAAAAAATACGTAAGAAAAACTGCTAACTGAATAAAAAGCTGATAGGGGTAAAATGCATGTTTTTTTTGTTTTTTTTGTCCTTTGCGTTGAGTAGTTATGACATTGAGGTTACTGCATTTACAGTTTAATAAAATAATGTTTTATTTAAAAGTTATTAGGTTTTTTGTCTCTCCTGTAAAATTTGAAAAAGATGATTTAGCACATTTTCACGTTAAGCTAACGATATGATACTTTCAATTGCTAGTGTATGCAGATCCGTAAAACAATGAATACATTCACTGATGTGTGTGTAAAATAATTAAATCATTGTTTACTACACCTCCATTTTTAGCAAGAATGTTCATATAACGCTAGTTTTATGGACATTATTTTACAAATAAAAAAGGTCTTACTGAAGTATAATGAAAAATTAATTATTAATTGTAAAAATTTTGTTTAATTTAAATATTAGTTGGTAGTGCACATACCGTTCATAATATTATATAACTTGTGAACTACTTGTGTGTTACTTGTTTTCCTATCAACTATAGTTACATTATTTCTTAAATCTAGTTTCTTAATTTTATAAGGTCCTCTATATTGGGTGTCTAACTTATGACCTGTTTCATTTTTGAGTAAAACTAGATCTCCTATTTTAACATTATATTCTATTATTTCCTTATAGTAATTTAATTTTTGCCTAAGTTTATTCCTATTTAGTAATTGTTGATCTCTTTTATATGCTACTTCTAACCTATATTTGGATTCCTTAGCATAATTGTCTATATTATAGAGTGGAGTAATTCTTTCTACTTCATTAAACTGTTGAAAAGAATTCGACTGTTTTGCAAAAACTAATTCATATGGACAGTAATTATGTACTGCCGAAGGTGTTGTATTAAAACAGTAAGTGAAATATTTTATCCATTCATGCCAATCAGTTTTATCAACTGTTATATAAGATCGCACGTATTCATTAAAAGTTCTATGACTTCTTTCAATTGTACCTAATGTCTGATGATGGTATGCAGTTGAAGATAGTTTTTCTAGTTTTAATATATTACATAGTTCTGTCAATAATTCATTTTTGTATTCGGTACTCATGTCCAAAATGAACGTCTTCATTGGACCATAGGTAAGCATAAAATTATCAAATATCGCTTTAGCGATTGTTTTAGCGCTTTTGTCTTGTATTGGTATTGTCACTAAATATTTAGTTAAATCACATATTATTGTGATTGCGGATTCATTTTCAAATAATGATTTAGGAAACGGTCCTTTTGTGTCTACGTACACCGTGTGAATTGGTTTTGTTGGTGTAATTGTCATTGGACTTTTAGAATATTTTAGTGTTTTGGCAGTTTGATATTTATGACATGTTTTCACGTATTTAGATATGATAGGGCATACTTTTCCAATAATAATATCTTTTTTTTTTCTAATGTTCTATATAGTCCACAATGTCCTCCTTCTATGGGATCATCGTGATATTTCAGTGTAATTTCAAGAATTGCCTTAGTATTCTTATTATCAATTTGGGTCACCTCATTTAGTAGCGCTACTTTAATTTTATTCAATATTTTATTGCCCATAAATTTAAATTCATTAATAGAGATAAATTCGAAAATTTTACTCACTAGGTGACACTAGTAAATTATATATATTGTGTTTACCGGTCACTTTTTTGAGCCTAGAGGAAAATTTTCCTAGTCAAAATTCTCGCTAGTAAACAAATCATTAATTTGTATATATGTTACTATAGATTTTCCACGTTTGATATAACATCTTCCGGGGGAAATCGTTAGTTTATAGTATTTTCTGACGTCAGTCTTTGTTAAAGGTACATATATACCGCGCTTATCATTATTTTTATTTTTGTCAAATTTATGCTGTTTATTTAGTGTATTACTATTCTTTTCTTTTTCTGTATTGGTGATCGATCTAGTCGTGACTCTTAATATAGAAAAATTTTTATTATTTCTGTCTTTAAGATCGTTTATTGTAGTTCGCGATAGAGCGTCAGCAATATAGTTATCTTTTCCTATTGCATTGATCTTAGGGGGAAAGTCCGAGTTTTTCTAATTATTTTCTTGGTTTCAACTTTTATAGTTGATAATTTTTGTCTCATTCCATTCTTGTAATTGATATTGCTAGTGTATCTATTATAGTTATAGTTATTATACCCTTCACCAAAAATGGTAAAGGGTATATATAGGTTTGTCCAGATTTTTTTAACTTCTACAATATTCATTTGCGGCCAAATAAAGTTAGTTATTCTGGATCCTTATGAATAGGAGATGAAAAAAAGACATGTCTGTCTGTCCGACTGACCGCCTGAGTTTCTATGGGTGGCTTGAAAGTGAAGCTCCCAAAAGAGTTAGAAAGCACGGAATTGCACTGAATCGACCGCATTTGTCTTGGCACGGTTGGTATTGAAAATCAGCAAAAATAAAGAATAGGTTCTTGCATTTTCTATATATAAAGTCTTATCACACATTTTTTACAAATCTACCAAAAAAGTTGCCGTGCATAGAACCAACAATATTTAATTCAGCTACTAACCTCACTAGCTACTCCACCGCTGAAGCATGCTTGAATTTACTTTATATTTACTTTACTTAAACATTTTCTTTAATAAGCATTATTTCGTATTAAACCCCTTTTTGTCACCAATACATAGACATTGCCTTATAGTATTTTTGGTTGGCACATGCTTTTTCGTACACATGCATATGAATTGATGTGTATAACAATCAGTAGCGTCATGTTAAACTAAAGGGTCCGCCATCTAAGTTTTTTTTCAACTAGTGCTTATTTCGTGAATGGTAACACTTAGCTCATGCCTGATTTGACAGATAATTAGTTTTATTCTTCCGCTGAACAAATATGGTTGTGTATACGCTTGAACAACGCTGGGAAATATTGCGACATACCGATGCCGATTTTGCCAAAAAAATCATCTTTTCAGATGAAGCTCATTTTGATCTTGGCGGGTATGTAAACAAGCAAAATTGTCGCATTTGGGGCACAGAAAACCCGCACGCATACATTGAAAAGCCGACGCACCCAAAACGATTCACTGTCTGGTGAGGATTTTGGTCCAGAGGCATAATTGGGCCATTTTTTTGAAAACGAGCAAGGAGTGGCCGTTACAGTCAATGGCGATCGTTATCGGGCCATGTTGAACGAATTTTTGTTCACAAAAATTGAAGAGGAGAATATTGGCAACATTTGGTTTCAACAGGACGGCGCTACGTGCCACACAGCCGAAGCTACACTCGATGTTTTGCGCCCTGTTTTTGAAGGTCCCATTATCAGCTGCAGTGCTGATGTCGTTTGGCCACCTTGGAGCTGCGATTTGACACCGTTGGACTATTATTTGTGGGGAGCCGTCAAAGATAAGTGTTATGCCGACAAGCCAGAGACAATTGACGCTTAAAGGACAATATTCGTGAAGCCATTGGTGAAATACAGCTGCACACAATCGATAATGTGCTTAAAAATTGGACCGATCGTGTAGGCTACTGCATGGCCAGCCGAGGCAGCCATTTGAATGAAATTATTTTTCATTGATAGTGGAGAAGAACGCGATGAAAATTGGGAGCAAATTCCGTCTACATCCAGAATACCTGAGTCCCAGCAATGGACCTCCACTTTTGAAGCCAAGGAAAGATTAGACTTCATTGGAATACATGGCTTAAATAAACGCGTCACTGTTGATAATGGTGAACCCATGCCAATAGACATATTTCAACAATTCTTTGATGAAGAGATCATAGAATTAATGGTAACAGAAACAAATAAATTTGCAAGGCAATTTATAGAAAATAATCAGATGCGTCGTAATTCTCGTATGAGCAGATGGTCAGATGTAACAACGACCGAAATGAAGGCTTTTTTGGGCATTATAATTATTTCAGGTCTCGTAAAATATCCCAACATGGAAGACTATTGGAAGAAAGATGAAATTTATTATCATCCATTGTTTCATAAAATTAATATGAGCTATAATCGTTTTGCCTTGATTTTACGAAACTGGCATGTAAGTGACAATAGTATTGCTCCGCCTGGAGACCGATTATTTAAGATTTCTAACTTCACGAACATGTTGGTTTCGAAGTACCAGGAAGTGTATACTCCAGGCGAAGAAATTTCTGTTGACGAAACAATGATTTCACACAAGGGAAGACTCCTATTTAAACAGTATAATCCCGGAAAAGCTCATAAATATGGCATAAAACTTTTTAAACTGTGTGAGATGAGCGGTTATATTTGGAGTTTTTCAATATATTGCGGCAAAGGCTCATCTGAAAAAATGCCAGGACTAGACCATTCTGGAACCATTGTTGCTACTTTATCCGATGCTTTGTTGAATGAGGGAAGGCTTTTAGTTGCAGACAACTGGTACAGCAGCGTTCCTCTGGCAATGTTTTTAAAGGAAAACAAAACGGATTACTGTGGAACATTGCGGTCGAATAGATTCGGACTGCCAAACTTGAAATCTCTTAAACTGAAGAAAGGAGAAGTCGTTGGAAGAAAAAATCTTTGCGATATCCGTGTAATGAAATATCAAGATAAAAGAGAAATACTCATGCTATCAACTTTCCATGGTGCTGATTTAAAAGAAACAGGAAAAGAAAATCCACAAGGGGACAAGTTGGTAAAGCCTGCCGTCATATTGGATTACAATCGTGTAAAAGGTGGTGTGGATCTTTCGGATCAGATGATCTCGTACTACAGTCCTGCTAGAAAAAGTGTTAAGTGGTATCGCAAGGTGTTTTTCGAAAGCATAAGCATGTCGATTTTAAACACCTGGGTGTTATATAATAACTTTTATGCAGCCAAGAAATTAAATATACAAGATGTCTCAAAGTCCATTGCAATGGCATTACTTGATCTCACAAAGCCCCCTGAAAAAACTGGAGGAACTGGAAAGGTAGTACACGTTCTAACAACTATTCCTCGGAAGGCTGATGGCAAAATCCTTCGAAAAAGATGTTCCGATTGTTATCGGAAAATATCAGAGACAGCAGATAGAAAAACTGCCATTAAAAAAACGAAACAAGTTTCAACTGAGTGCTGCGAATGTGGAAAGGCATTATGTCTAACCTGTTTCAATGATTCCCATAAAGACTGAAATAACATTTTTAGTGATAACACTTTTTATATATAAATTTTACAGTTAATACAATGAATTTCTATTAATTTTTTTATAGTTTTTAGTAAATAAAAGTGAATTTATTATTATTTTTTGTTACTGAAAACTCGTTCGATTTATTTCCATATAACATCTAAAGTAGAAGAGCTAGGTAAGCGGGAGTTTGACACAAGATAAAATAATACCATCTTCACACGTTTTTGAAATAAAATTCTTTCTTTCTCACAAGTCCAAAAAAAATACTTTACTTATAAAAATATACCATTTGTGCATCACATATGATGCACGGACGTGTGAGAAAGACACGCTGTGCATCATATGTGATGCACGGGACAGGGAAAGGGTTAAATTCATAAAAAATCCAAAATGGAAAAAAGTGCCAAAACTAATTACTTTCGCGTAAAGTCACATAACTCATGAGCAAAAAACACGAAATTTATTTTTAACTTCGAAAGTGTTGCACATATAGGAAAACGGTATAGAAACAGATTAGAGAAATTGTAATTCTTAATTTTTCTAAATTTGTTTCATCAAAATCGGACAAGTGAAAAAGAAAAAATTTAAAAGGTCATAAAAAAAACTGACACATACCAACGCCAAACTCTTTGAGGGTTTTACTATACTGACCTAGTACCAATCAACCTGACTTGGAATTTCTCACCCCCCAGACAATAATCCCAAAAATGTTCCACATTGTTATTAATGAACAAATAACATCAAAGTTAGTTGTAAATATTCTGACAACACATAGTTGAACGGAACAGCCAGCCGTTTTCGAAGGCCACTAAGCCTTCATCATCACCGTTCTTCTGTGTTTGGTCCACTGTGTGTGGTGTCAGTTGATGTAGATTTCTGCCTTATATACCAAACTTTTTTGCAAATGGAATATGTGAATTGGTTTGATTCATCGTATTTCAATTTAATGAAATGTGTTTTGTAATGAAGGCCCAAATTTACCATCTCTAAATTTGCAACAGTCTTACCATTGGCGTTTTCTCATTACTAATTATGCACATGTTAGTTAATTTGCTTATTTTTGTTCTACTTAAGACAAACTTTTATGGTTTGTTACTATTAAGTATATTTTTATTTAATTTTTGCTACAAGCCCATGACTATTAATTTTAGTTAATTTAATTATTATTATTCGAACTGCATAAATCATTTTAGTTGAGTTTTGTACGTTTAAAAAGACAGTTGTGTTGTTTGATCATTAGTATATATGTATATAAATACTATGTGGGTTCAGGTAATTTCAGAAGTTTCCTTTCAATATGTTCGACCCTTTTTGATCACAAAATAAACGTCAAAACACTGTATGTATGGATGTGTATATTGAACACATCGGGCCTGTTTCTCAAAACTTACAAGTGCTATAATACAAGTAAAATAGTTGGGAAAATATTTTATATTCATGTAAAAAATATATTTTCACAACTATTTTACTTGTATTTCAATACTTGTAAGTTTTGAGATACAGGTCCCAGCAGTTGAAAATCTTTATTAAACCCCTTTCAATAAGACCTTTATTTAAAGGCCTTTTAACAGCCATTCTCTGGAAGGCCTTTAAGAGCCATTAATTTGAAGGCCTTTTAGAATATCTGCAAAAGAAGCGAGAACGGAAGGCCTACCTCGCAATGACAACGTGTGTAAAAAAGATATGAAAATGGGATGGAGCGAGCAGGCCTTGCACATCCATAAGAAGCAGTACAGAGGCCTTATAGAAGGCATCCTTACTCATTCTTTTTCCCGCTGGGCAAGTATACATACATATGTATATGTATAAATTCGTTTGCTATATCAGTATTATGTAAATAATCGCTTGTTAAGGAGCATTGGTTTTTTATAAATATTTCAAAGGGGATAGGATTGTTTGAATGTGTTTGATTTGCTTGTTTGTTTTCTGAATATAATTTCTAACAAAATGCATAAGATTTATAGGCTAACATGGTTAATAAGTAAAAAGCCGGACTGTCAAAACTCGCATGCTGAGTTTCGAACTTAGTCGAAATTTTTTTTTCAAATATTTCATAATTATTGTTGAATTTTCATAGAAAAAAGGCAAAACTACATACAAGGAAGCATCAAACAAAGTGGATCACACCATTTTAATTATTCTAAACTATTTTCTAAGCTCCAATTTTAAAATTATAATTTTTATTTTTTAAGCAGATACCTATAATTGTTATTTCCTGATTTTTATATTTTAACTGGAAATAATTGTTATTTTCTGATTTTTCTTTTTTCCAGCAGAAGTAATTGTTAGTGCTTTCGTTCTGCTATTTGTTATTTGTTCCTTAAAAATTATCACATGTAATTTGGCTTACAGAGAGATACGAACTTTAGCCTACTGAAATAATAATTATAGAAATAATTATTTTCCGATTTTTATTTTTTCGAGAATAAATAAAAATCAATTTGTGATTTGTACTTTTTTGAACATAAATTAAATTAAGTTACATTGTGGGAAAAAATACATATACCTACATAGGTACATACTTACTATGAACTTATAGGTACATATAGAATATAACTACTACGGCAGGAGCAACGTGTGGAGATTCCGTAGCCAAAAAACGTGGTAGCCGCCCAAAGCTGCGAACAGCTATTTTTCACACCTTTTTGATATGGCTATCAAATGAAAGGGATTTTCCAATGGAAAAATCATGGTGGAATCATGCTGAAAATTTGAACTCATTTACTGATATCTGGCGTTGTTTTATTAAAAACAAATACACATTTTTAACCCTTATACCTACTTATTCATATTTTGGTCACATATAGGGCTGTGTCGTTCATGAACGAACGAGTAAAATTGAACGAATCACTCAAATGAACGAAGTGAGCCGGTCATTTTACTGAGCTGTTTTGGTTCAGTAGTACTGACACATAAAAATAAATTGAACGAAATGAACGACCGATGACCGAGCGCACTTGGCTCTTTTTTTGTTTTGTTTTGCTTTTTCATCGTTCATGTGGGATTTTTTTTGTCATTTTCTCGTTTTCATTTGCCTTTTTATCTACTTTTAGTAACAGTGAATGAATTGAATGATTATGAATTTTTTAAACTGCTTTATCTTCTCACATACGTAATTAAGTTATTTTCGCTCCCGCTTTTTGACTTTTATTCATTGGCCATAGATTTATTTACCAGCAGAGACTTAATTGTGGCAAAATAAAAACACATCTTGAACACTTCTTAATGCTATTAATATTTTCCAAATTCCTTATTTTATGTCACACAAAAAATACTTTAATATTGCAAAAAAAAATTTACTTGCTGATTTTTCCTTTGTGTTATTTTGTTTGTTTTGATCATTTTGCCAAAAAAATAACAAAAGCATTGCATTTGTCTCTTTTTATTGACCGAATCAACTGTTTGTTTTTTCATTTCGTTCTTTTTCTTGAAAAGAGCGGATGAACGAAATGAACGAACTCGTTCTTTTTTACAAAATGAACGAAAATGAGCGGTCACTTAAATGAACGATTTGGCACAGCCATATATTCCAGGTTCAACCAATTTAATTCAAAAATTTGAAAGTGTGTACATACATATTTATAAAATTTCGGTACTTTGTACACACAGCGATAAAATTAAACAATTATTTCAACACTTGTATTTCTTATAAATACTTCCAAGAAGATAAGCTTGAATGACTGTATTTGAATCTGTCTTCTTATGGGTGAATACATTAAAGGTTGGATAGGAAAGCTATCCAACTGGCTGGCTTGATAATCTTAGTTCAACTTTGTAGTGAAACTCCTATAGATTATATAAACATAATTAGGGAATTCACAATGAGTATATTAAAATTTTAATGTGGCAACATTGTGCCATCTTAATTTTTTATTGTGAGCAGGCAACGATACAAATATACATACTGTTTATATCCAAGATGCCCAAAGAGAGAAATTGTGAGAGATTTAGAGGTACAGTAAAACGAAAAAGCAAACGAATATATTTTTGTTCAATTTTGAAATATATATGTATATATTAAAAAATTTAAGGGATGATTACAAGAGGAAGAAAATATAGAAATGAAATTAAATAGAAACTTGGTAAAAGATATTTCGAGCGTATAAAAGAATTATTAAGTAAAACTTAATTATTTCATTAATTTCTTAGATTCGTTGCCTTTGTATTACTGAATTAGGAATTTCTGCAGATTTGGCAATTAAGGAAAAACTAAAAAATTGTGGATTTTTTCCTTTTGTATTGATAAAACGACTGATATAAATCATCTCTGCCAGATTTGTCGCATGGTTTTGATGTTAATGTATTTCATTGTATTATCCACCAGGCTGCTTTAGCATCAAAGTTCATGAGCGATTTCCCTGTAATGAAGGCTGCAGAACAGATAATAAATAAAATACGAGGTGGACATCATTCGCTTTCACATAGGAAATTTGTTAGCTTAAAAACCAAAAATGCTTTACACAATGACTTTAAAATGTTCACTGAAGTTCGGTGGTTAAGCAGAGGTGATTGTCTTAACAGATTATTTGAATTAAGGGAAGAAGTTCTTCAGTTTCTAGAATATGAGAAAATAGATAAGTGCTTATCTGATTCTCTTAAAGACTATCAATTCATTTCAGATTTAGCATTCTTATCAGACATCACTTCACTTCATCACCACAAAAAAACAAATAAAGCTCTCTATGTTTATGCTTTTATGACAATTTCGTAAAAGCAATATACTTAATTTTTTCGGAGTTCAGTCTGTTTCGTTGTTTTGAACAAATGAATTTTAAGTCCGAAAAAATTTGTTCACACATGTATGTGGAAGGAAATAGAGATAGAATCTTCAAAGCATTTTCTTTTAGTACTAGATATTCTAAGTCGTCCAAACTTCTCCAAAATGATAGTATATCATTGATTGGTAGGTCTTTTATTTCGCTTCGTAAGATAATAAGTTTCGATTGTATTTCAAACTCATGATTAGCAACATCGACTAACTAAAAAAACTAAAGGGGTCTTCAAAAAGTTCAAGAAATAGTATTATGAAATCAAAGTCTTTAAACCTATCTTAAAACTGAAAAAAAGTGTTTCGAAAATATTAATATATTCTTCTGTATTAATATTTTCCTGTTGGCTTAAAACAAAAGAAGTTTTCGAAAAGTTCGTGTAATCGCTCATTTTGATTTCTGTTAACAATAAATATAATTTGGTTTTGAAATTAAAAGAATTTTTGACAAGTCATATATACTGTTTTCTTTGCCTTGTAATTTTAAATTAAAATCATTAAAAAGAGAAGTGATGTCTGATAAGAATGCTAAATCTGAAATGAATTGATAGTCTTTAAGAAAATCAGATAAGCACTTATCTATTTTCTCATATTCTAGAAACTGAAGAACTTCTTCCCTTAATTCAAATAATCTGTTAAGACAATCACCTCTGCTTAACCACCGAACTTCAGTGAAAATTTTTAAGGTCATTATGTAAAGCATTTTTGCTTTTTAAGAAGCTAACGAATTTCCTATGTGAAAGCGAGTGATGTCTACCTCGTCTTTTATTTATTATCTGCTCTGCAGCCTTCATTACAGGGAAATTGCATATAACTTTGGTGCTAAAGCAGCCTGGTGGATAATACAATGAAATAAATTAACATCAAAACCATGCTTTTTTAACTGTACGACAAATCCTTCATGTTTACCCAATATAAAATTTGCTCCATCTGTGCAGACCCCTACACATTTTTTAGGGTCTACAATCGACAGAAGTTTGTCGCGTACAACATCAAACAACAACTTACCTGTAACATTTCCGCGAAAAGTTTCTAACGAAAATATGGTTTATAAAACATTGTATTATTTGTCCATACAGCGAACGCAAATAAGAAGCTGGCAGAGATCATTTATATCAGTCGTTTTATCAATACAAAAGGAAAAAATTCACAATTTTTTAGTTTTTCTTTAATTGCCAAATCTATAGATATTCCTAATTGCACAGATTCTAAAAAATTAATGTTATAATTAAGTTTTACAAAAATTTTTCTTAATAATTCTTTTATAAAAACTCCATCAGTAAATAGTCTGCCCTGCTTCACAATACCTAGACCAACTACGCTCGAAATGTATTTACCAAATTTCTATCTAATTTCATTTCTATATTTTCTTCCTCTTGTAACCATTCCTTCAATTTTTTAATATATATATATATATTTCATTTCCATAAAAATATCATCTTTTTCCTCGTCATTATATCTTTTCATATCACTATGAAAAGAATCATAATGCCCTATAATGTTTGATAACACAAATTACATTGAGCACTACCAAAGTCGTTAAGAATCATAAAGAAATTTCGTAATGGTGCGACCATTTTTTCTACGCACTATCTTTTAACAAAAAACAATAATCTGGAAGAAAAAAATAAATCATCCGATAAGCGTCCGATTAGCATGTGCACTTCTTGCCGTCTGGCAGACACTTAAATTAAATGAGCATAACAAAGTGATGGGTGGGCCAATTAACAATTGTTGTATGAAAAGGGCATCTTTGGTTTATGTATATCAAAGTCAGGCAAACACACATACGTCTTTATATTATTTATATATTAGTGTATAATATGAGAGATAAAGAGAATAAAATGCATGTTTGTACGAATGCTTATGAGAGACTGAATTATTTTCTTCCGTACGTATTAAAATAACAAAATTTTTTAAATTAAAAATTATTATTGGATAAATTTTTCAAAATAACTTTTGTTTTGCGAAAAATACAAATATTTTTTCATCCACTACAGCTGCGCTGACCGTTTTAACATGTTTAGTTTAACATTACCATATTGCCATATCGAAAATGACATGCTTTTTATACTTTTAAATTTGCCACCAGGTAATAAATTTGATTTACACACAAACAAAAACAACAAACTTGCCAGACCATATTAAAGTATTAAAGTTGAAACGTTGCAATATTAAGACACATTTTAAAATGCTATTGTGAACTCCCTAAATATGTTTTAATATGTATGTACGAAAACAGCTTAAACACAAATGCTTTAATCACATGGACATTTTGTATTTGCGTTTAAAATTACTGTGTTCAATATACTTAGGTACTTTTTTATTTTTGGTAGGTACATAAATACCTAATGGTAGGTACAGACTTTGCAACTTGCTTACGCAACACGTTTTTGAATATTTTGACGCAGACACTGCAACCTACAATGCAACCGTCAATGCAACCTATAAACATCAAAATCTTTTGATATTTTCGAAACTTCGAATGCAACTTCCAACGCAACCATAAACAAGACTACAGACTATGCGACCGACAATGCAATCTACCTGGTTGCATAAACACGTTGCTAAGTCTGTACCTACCATAATATACGTTTTGTAAAAGTTGATATGGTACTTATGTATGTAGCTATGGCAAGGCATAAATTTTTGGTTGTAAAATTATGTGCCTTCTTGAGTTATTGTAGGGTAAAATCATGTGTTTTATTGTTGTAAAAATTAAACTATAGCGACTCGCACTGCATTAGAGTGAAATTGTTTTACAAAGTTCAATTATTTATATATAACATACATACATACATACATTTATGTATATATAACATACATACGTACACATACATACATATGTATGTACATATGTGTAGGTATAAATTTATGAAACGAAGATGTAATAAAACGAAAGCTTATGCTTACTAACTTATAACTATTTATTAATTATATTCAGACAGGTAGGTATTCATACATATGTGCCTAAATACTTATGTAAGTGCTATTTAAAATTTTACTGGTTCCAAACCTTAATTTTTACAGCTCTTGATTTCTTTGTAATTTAAACAAAAATTTTCGAAGACATTTATACGAATGTTGGGCCGGATTTCCATCTGTATGCCATGTGGCCTACATGCGTAAAAAAGCGGAACCACTAATTACTAATGAAAAAATGTTTGATTCAGACACGTATGTAAATATTTATTAAGTTGAACAGTTTCATGCATAACTAATAGACAATTGTATGGAATCCAACATTATTGGAAACAGTTTAAATCAATAAATACATGTCTGAATCAAACAGTTTTTCCGTAGTAATTCCTGGGTACGCTCTTTTGGCACATGGCACACAAGAAATGCCAGATGCGAACTCAGCCTTACAAACTGCAAGAAATGAGCAGGATGGATCACACAAACCTCCAAAGTCTGATTCATTTTCATATATTTTTGCATGAACATAATATATACTACATGATGAAAATTGCGCCCTTAAAAATATAAACTATTTTTTATAAATAAGGCAATTGTTTTAAAAATGAAGCCTTGCAATTATTTATGTATAGATATTTATTAGCGCAATATCGACTTCGGTGTGAATCGATTACTTATATATCTATTCTGAATTGTACAACAATAAAACATGTATTCGTCCCCTACAATTAAAAAATCGGCTACATTTGGCTTACGTAGATTATTTGCAAGGAAATTGCATGAACACTTCTAGTTTGTTTATATTTTTTCTTTCGATATGTATATACATTAGGGTACAACAAAAATAAGGCCCTATCACCACGCTGTAGCCGATGTTGTGCTGAAACCGAAAAATGTTTCCTCAGGTAATTTCGGAACAAAAACGTTCCGCGTCGAAGCCGATTTCTGAAAGCCCTTTAAGATTTTTTTTTATTTTTTAAAAATTTTTTATTTTATAATTATTTAACTATTTACATTTCTTAATGTAATTATATGATTATAATCAAAATCACAATCTAAAAACTATCTTTGTTAAGTGAAATTAACTTAAGATTAAGAGTTCGTGGTGATTTGCATTGGGGGATGGCGCGTTCCGCACAAATGTTGCTGCGTTGTGTTTTTAGAATTCTTGACTCATCTCTCACCCAATGTCTTAGAAAGCATTTCTTAGCAATAGTAAAGCCCGTTAATGATTTGTTTAAGGCTTCGAAGTCATTTTTATTGTAACAATGGTCTGAAAACCAAATGTTGTACCAAGGGCCACATATAAATTCGCTATTGCATATAATTTCCTACGATATTTTGAAATTAGTATGTAAGCTAGAATCGCAAGAATTGCTCTAGAATTCCTGCTAGCATTACTAATCGGTGGTATAATTTTAAAGAAAAACTTTATTTTATTTTTTTTTTATTTTTATTTTTTTAGAACTTACTGATCCCAAACTTAATTGCATTTGACGCGGAACATTTTTTAACTATATCGAAAATCTAAAGATGCATTCTTATTGTTTTTTTATGCACTACATGGTATGGATAGGGCCATTTTGATATTTTCAAAAATTGTAAAAAGTTGTTTCCCTAATATACATATGTACATACATACACATATTTGCAAATACCAATTTTATACTTGTACGATTTATACCCAGCGGGAAAAATAAAGAGCAAGGATAGAAGGCCTTTGTACTTCTTCTTTTAGATGTACAAGGTCTACTCGCTCCATTCCACTCTTATATCATTTTTGCCTTTCTCTCTCGCCTCTTTTGCCCTCCATTCTGAAAAGTCTTCAAATTAATAGATTTTACTTTTCGTTTGGTAAAAATACACGCACAAAATTTTACTCCTCTTCCCCCTTCTCATAAAAGGGATTATTGAAGGGTTAGCTGGATCATATGCGCATTTCACTGTTGCTAGTGCAGATCATCAGGGAACCTTTACCCTGCAATAAATACATGTACATTTATAAGAAAAATCCTCCATACAGAAGAATTTTTTTAAGAAATTAAAATTTTATATATTTATGATTTGATCAGGCTAAAGTTCGTATCGCTTTGTAAGCCAAATTACATGTGATAATTATTAATGAACAAATAACACCAAAGGTAGTTATAAATATTCTGACAAACACATAGTTGAACGGAACACTAGCTGTTTTCGAAGGCCACTAAACCTTCATCATCAGCGTTCTTTTGTGTTTGGTCCACTGTATGTGGTGTCAGTTGATGTAGATTTCTGCTTTATATACTCAGCCATTATTGCAAATGGAATATGTGAATTGTTTTGATTCATCGTATCACAATTTGCTGAAAGCTTTTATGTAATGAAAGCTCATTGAATTGAATTGATTCCTGGCCACACACTTCATAAACTGAATTGAAAGATTTTTATTCAACTGTCAAATTTATATTTTTGTTTACATAATTACAAATTTAAAAATTAAAAACTTCTATTGCAATGGCAGAAAAAAGAAAAATTGTTGCATTAATGGTTATTGCAGAATGCATTGATGTTGACAAAATAGCGACGAAGAATTTGGTCAAAAGAATGGTTGAAGAACAAGAAAAAAAATTCAAATGAAAGTTTATTAGGGGAATTGAAAACAACAGAGCCAGATAACTTTAAAAATTCCACAAGATTAAAGAAAGATGCTTTTCAGCAACTTCTGGAGAAACTAACACCAATTATTAGGAAACAGGACACATTCATGAGAGATGTAATCTCACCGGAGACTCGGCTTTCCATTACATTGCGCTACCTCGCCAAGGGCTCTGATTTTGAAGATTTGAAATTTTTTTATGCTGTCTCCCCACAAGCTATTGGAAAAATTGTGATTGAAACATGCGAAGCTATAATTGTCGTATTAGAGAGCTATATTAAGGTAAATATTTGATTTATATATGTTTAATTTTTCTGCTTTAACGCCTTTTAATTTTTAGTTACCTGAGACCTCTGATCAATGGAAAATGGAGTCCTTAAAATTTTTTGAAGCAACTGGTTTCCCACATTGCCTTGGAGCAATCGATGGAAAACATATCGAAATCAAGAGGTCACCGTCAGGGTCATATTTCTTCAATTATAAGAAAACATTCAGCATTGTTTTAATGGCTGTTGTTAACTTAAACAGTGAATTTTTAATGGTTGATGTTGGGAAAAATGGACGCATTTCCGATGGTGGAGTTTTCGGCCGCACTACTTTTTCGAAACTAATCGAAAGCAACTCCCTTCAAATTCCCATTGCAGAAGAAGTTGTAGAAGGTGGAGAAAAGTTGCCATACGTTTTCGTTGCCGACGACTCTACACTACATCGAGAAATTCCACCAACCTTTCTAAAGATATCCGAAACAAATTTACTGATTATTTATACATACAATAAAGAATACTATAACTTCACTCGTAGTTAAATTTTTTAAGAATATTGTTCATCTGTGAATAAATCTGACACATTAGAATAGTTGCTTCTCTGACTTTGAGTCTTGAATATATTTTGGCTACATTGTTGATTATATTCATTCCGTGCTGTCATGCAGTGCTGGTCGACCACAAACACCTTTTTTGGTACAACTTGTTGCACTTTCATTACAGGAGAAAATGCTGGCAATGAAACGCACTGTGGTGGAGTTGGGCTGTATAGTGTAGATACCCTAGACGACGATGGTGATGATGTTGGAGGAATTGTATACAAAGAAAGGTGGTTAAGTTGCCCGAGAATCAATATGTCCTCAATGGCTTTTTTAGAGTAAAGCTGCTCCTTTGATAATTTTTGATATGAGCGCGCCCAAGACTTTGCAAACACTTCCCCGTCGTTCTCCACAATCTCTTTTGATGTTGTCATTCTTTCCAAATGCATGCAGGCTTATTCCAGAAAGGTTTGTCTGGTGTGTTTACGCTTTGTGGTAATTTTCTACAATAAAAAATGGTTTAACAACTCTCGAAAAGAAGCAGTATATTGTAATAACCTCCACATTCATGTCCACAGACGATATACTCTCTGCAGCCTCCTCTTGGTCCTTTAAAAAATCCAGTTCGTCTTCGTCTGCTGCACCTGATCTTGATGAATCTGTAACTTTTTTAAGCTCTCGGCTATAGCAAGTTCTGATGTTAGTGATTTTATTTTTTCAAGTTGTCAGAGATGCTTCGCCATCAATTTCCAAATATTTTTCTAAAAGCAACTCTCAAGCAAAATCTTTTGATTTTTCTTCAACCAACTCGACAACTGCCAAACTAATCAATTGACAGAGCCATACACGCTTTGATTTGGACAACAACCGACTCAATTGAAAATTGAATTGAATCGTGTATGGTGTGCTTTATGGATTTTTTTTAAAGACATGTTGATATATACATACTAGTACATATATGTATACAGCGTTACCGTTGAGAAATTTCAAAAAGTGGCACAAAAAGGGGATTTAAAATAAAAAAGTGGCACAAAAAAGGTGATTTTGAAAAAAAAAGTCGCAACGTTTTCATAAACAAAACATTGGAATTTAGTAAAAATTAACAAAAACATAACAGAAAACAATCAGTTCATTTATAAAAGCGGTAAAATAATAAAATAAAATATAATAATAATTAACATTAAAACTAAACAATTCTTTAGAAGATAGATAGAAGCAAATTCATACACATATGTAAATATTTATGTAAATATTAAGTATTTAGATAATTTAACATATAGTTGACCTTTGGAATTTGGATTTTCATTTCGCACGGATGACCTCAAGCCGAAACTATTGTTAAATTATAAAGTATTTATTTATAAAAAAAGGGATTTTTGAAAAAGTGGCAAGGCTTCACAAAAGTGTAAGATTGCCACTGTAGTCACACAAACATAAATATGCACAAGTAAATATAAATTCATTTGCTAATGTCTGTATTGTGTATGTATCTAGTAAAGAGCTGTACAAAATGTATTGAAAGTTCTGTATTCTAAAGTACACTACTTCATAGATGTTCAGCCCATACAACAATTGTTTGAAAAAAATTCATACACATTTGTTACGCTCTTTTAAAAACTCATTCATTCATCGTTGAGCAAGCGTTGAAAACACATGCACCGGAGTATCGTCATTTTTTTCAGGAATTTATTAAGCATTGTTGTTGGTGTTTGTTGAACAAACAATTTTCACTTACAATTGAACACACAAAAAACAAAGTAAAAAAAATAAAAGCTACACGTCTACGAAATGAGATGTGAACGGTATTTTATGATAAATGATGCTTTTCATAACATTCAATGCCTTTTATGCTACAAAATATTTAAGGCTGGAAATGAAAACGTTTTGAAAAGACATTTTTATTCATATCATTATGAAATTTGTTTCAGGTGTTTGCCAATATGTTTGCTGGGAGTTAGGGTTGCGAGAGCGAGCGCTAATACATCTCATTTTTATTTTTGATCATCTTTGCACTACTTCCAAGCCTTGTATTTCAGTGTAAACATTATCAACAAAACAAGCATATCAAAACATGACTCTCACTGAAACAAAACAAGCACCATTCGAAAAGTTTCTCTCTATAGTTTTGTTAGTGCTTGTATGTTCAAACGAAGTAGAACATCAAAACAAAAACAGACAATGAAAAAAAAAACGGTAAATTACACCAAAAGCATCGAGTACACTAGAACAAACACAAAAAAGCGTAAAAATGTAAACAAGAGTGTTATTAACTAATATCATTTAGGAGGGAAAACACCTTACAGGTATCTAATTTTTTTCATAATTTCAACTTTCTGACTTTCGTGATTTTTCTAAATTTCAGTAACCTTAAATATATATTGAAATGGATGCATTAAATGTAGGTGAAATTATAAATTTTTAAAATTGTTTGCGAAATTTTTAATATTTTTCTTTAAAGAACCTTATAAACGAACCTCAAAGCTTAAGCGAAATAAAGATAAAAGTTCTCTCTAGTGAGTACAAAGCGGTCTCAAAGCAAGGACGAAGTAAAGTGTGGAATGTTTTCCAAAGTATTGAAAGTGATCGCGGTGTGGAAATATCCGGCTTTGTGATATGTAGTAAATGTTTAAATATTTACAAATATAATAAAATTACCATTTCAAATTTGGTGAAGCATAAGTGCTATGTTAAGGCCGAAGAACAGATTTCAGGAAAAACCAAAATGATTGCAGACAATAGTAAAAAAAGAACTGCTGTGGAGATATTCACAAAGTGGATAGTTACAAATTGTCGACCTTTTAAAATTGTCGGTGACCCTGGTTTAAAAGAAATGGCTGAGTTTTTTATTTCTATTGGAGCTGAATTTGGGAAAAATATTGATATCTTCACTTTCATACCCAATCCAACAACTATATCGCGCAATGTTGAGTTATTGTACAATCACAGAGGATAGCAGAGTTGAAGAAAGTGACTTAATAAAAAAGCTCAAATCATCTGATTTGATCACTGTTAAAAAGGGACAAATATAGTGTTTGTTATTGAATATTTTTAGTACAATAATCAAAACAAACAACAGAAAATGTGTACTTAGTGAAATGAACAATTGAAAATTTTTACAAAATTAAATGAAAGATTTTGCAGTTTTGAACTAAATAAATCAATCTGTTAAATATTATTAGTATTATAAAAGTGATTAAAATTAGTTTCCAAATGCGTACAAACTCAATTTTAAACATTTTCCTTCAAAAATATTAATTTTTAGCTTGAACTTGCAAAAAGCAAACAACGAATGAGACCACAAAGCATAAAACGAAAATACACTTGAGCACATGAACATTTGTACGAAATTAAATGGAGGAATTTGTGGTATTGAATTAAAAAACACATTGCGAAAAGGATTATTAGTATTAATAAAGTGACTAAAATTTGATTACAAATGAATAGAGACTTTGTTTTATGCATTTTCGTTCGCAAATATTAATTTTTACCATTTATTTCCAAAAACTAGGCTGGGAATGAGACCACAAGGAATAAAACGTAATTAATTTAAAATAATACCACGCGAAAGAAAAAGTAAAGAGGATTTGATGACTGTGTGAGCGAGACCTCTAAAAACACCACAAAATCACAATTATCTTTATCTTCCGTCTTACTTTGTGCTCGTATCACCTCTGGTATCCACTGTGGTACAATACTAAATTTCTTGATATAAAAAAAGAAATTTCCGCTATTGTTGACATTGGATACGGCTTAACATCAGACTTATGGACCAACAATTATTTGAGAAAGTCGTATGTTGCCCTTACTATACATATCGTGAAGAGAGGAAGCATTTGTTGTAGATTACTGGGAATGAACGCAATGAACAATGAAAGAAACACAGGTTAGCTTTTTGTTAATGTCCTTTAAAATAGCAAGTTAATATTTTTGTATGTATGTATATAACCGACAGAGGTTCGAATATGGTCAGCGCATTTAGACCTTATCAACACATATTTTGCATTAATCATTTGTTGCAAAATACGCTAAAAAAATCGATGGATGAAGTAAAGGAAATATTTGATATGTGCAGTACTAGCTCAAAATTAGTAAGGTACTTCAAAAAGTCTGGAAATAATTCAAATTTTACCACAAGTTTAAAAAGCTATTCTCCGACTCGTTGGAATACTTTCTACTACGTATTTGTGTCCATAAAAGATAACTGGAACGAAATTACTCAAATATTTTTTTTTTTTTTTTCCATGCGTATATTTATTTATTGTATCTTCAAAAAATGAACTAACAATAAGTTTTCAAATCTTAAATCTAGATATAATAATTAGGCCCAACCAGTGTCAGGCATAAACTTAGTGATAGTAATCAATAATACATAAATATCGTATTAAGCACAAAAATATTTTCAAGCTGTTTCAAATCTTGCAAGAAAAGAATGAAAGCCAGAGATTAGGTAACCTAAACGTTGCTCATATAAGCAGTTTGATTCAGGTGCTAGAGCATTTCGAAAAAACTTTAAAAAAGCTTGAGGGCGAAAAGTATCCCACCTTGCACTTGGTCATTATGTATACTGACAACCTATTAGGAAAATGTGCAATCAGCGATTGTGACATTCAGTTAGTTCAGCTTTTTAAAGAAAAACTGTTATTTTATTTGAACAATATAGTTTTAAATAATCTAAGCATATTCCATAAAATATCCCTCTTTTTATTTCCACCCGCAAACAAACTTCTGGAATTCAATGATGAGGAAAAGTTTGCCATAAAAAAAAGCAACAATAGATATTATATCTGAATTATCTAACAACATCCAATTAAGTACCACAACAACTATTTGTGAAGGCAATATTGATTTGTTTGTTAGATTTGTTTCGCAACAAAACCTAACAAATTCCGTAGACATGGTTAGGGAAGAACTGAAAATGTATGGAAATACAGTTATACACTTTTACGATGACTTTGATGCACTAAAATGGTGGGATACAAACAAAACCCAATTTCCTATTTTATATAAAGCTAGTCTCAGGATACCGGGCATTCCTGCAACAAGTGCATCTTCAGAAAGAGTTTTTTCTACTGCTCGAAGCTTATTAACTGACAAAAGGTGTATATTGGGTGGAAATACAGAAAAAGTATCCCAAATAATTTTTTAAATTATAATAATTAAGTTATTATCATATTGACTTCACTATACATGCCAAAAACATTTTTTGTCGAATATAGTTTTTTGTTCCATTTTAAAGTGAATTATTTTTCTTAAGTTCTTTTAAAATAAAATGTTAGACTAAGCTAGATATATATGTATATACTTATATATATATATTTTTTAATATGAATTGTGATATTTTTATTTTATTTGTTTTTCCAAATTTGAATTAAAAAAATTTTATTTTTGCATACATATGTACATCCGATTTTTTATGTTCATAAAAAATGCAAAAGTTTCTTTGTAAGTTTGTCTACGAGTTATTCAAACATGTTTTGAATGTTCCAAAATAGTTTTGATGCACTACTTCATTTCTCTTCTACTTCAGCCTTGTTCTATTTTAACATTGTTTTGTTGTACTTGTGTTCGTTTCTTCAATGTTTTGATCGTGAAATAAAAGAAATATTTTCGGAAGTATGCGTTTTGCAATGAGCAAGTAATACATACACACTAATTGTAATTTCATGAAATGCTTGTAAGAAATTTTTGTTGTGTTTGTGCCACACTTTAGTATTTATATAAATCTCAAATTTGTAATATATATAAGCGGCTGTTCTCGCACTACCTGTGTCTTATTTGACGAATTTAAGCAACGAATTGCCTACAAGTTTGTCGTTCTGCGCGAAGTTTGGTATTTGTCCAAGTTGTGTTTATACCATTATGTACCTACATGTTTGTTATAAACATATCGATGGTGTTGGGTAAAAAGATCAAATATTCTATGTAAAGTTGTGCGAAATTTGCCCTTTTTACACAAACACAATTTCGTTTTATTTTTAAGTCTTACTTTTTTCAGCAAACGGTCTGATTTTTTCACTCTGCTGTCCTCTTTTTATAAATTATGCGATAGCAACCTAATTTATACAATTCTATTTTTTAATTAAATTTTTCTTATAATATTTATTATTTTCTTGATTAGAATTGAGAGTTTCTGAATTACAATTTCTCCGTTTATTGCATATTTTGGCGTCATGAAAAATATTTCTGCTGAACATACCAGTAACTAGAAGGGATTGGCAATAGTGCAGATTATATTTACCAACAGAAAAGAAGACTTAAAGAGTGCACAAAACGACTTCAAGAGTTGCCGGCATCGGAAAAAACTGTATCTCTTAAAAGCTATCTGCAAAATCTCGATGTCACACCAGCATCTAATTACTAAATGTGAAGCGCTGCGAGAAAGCTTAAAACACCCCTTGAGCTTAAACCACCTCTGCGTACTTCTACTGGAGGTTGGGCCAGAAGTGATTTTGAAAAAGGTAACATATTTGCTGATCATTTAAAATCAGTATTTACCAAAAACACATGACTACTGATATATTTTTCGAATCCCAGCCAATTAATACGATTGATCATCTTCCCATATGAGTAAGATAAATCACTTCTTAGTGGGTTACAGATTGTAAAGATAGTGGAGAAGTGATCGGTAGAAGCTTCAACATGAATAAAATCCATAGCGATATTTTTCATGACGCCAAAATCTGTAACATCCGGAATTTTTTTTTATTTCCGTGGGCTAGTAAGTTAGCTCCCCACTCGAAATGACGTCGAAGCTTATTTTTGAAATTGTTTTGGACAACGCTCTACCTCTAGGTGTAATCAGACGCAAGCCCCAGAGCGTGTGTTTTGCAATGTAGGCTCAGTGATTGAGGATCTGGGAGGGGAGTAAATTGACGATATAACGAAATTTGTACAAAAATTTTCGATGCAAATTTTACTTGCTTGTAAATGTTCTGCACAAATGTTGTCAAGAACATAGTCATTGAGTCTTGACTTTATTAGAACTGGCGATCCGCCCATTGCTCTTTCTTTAGGGCCCTTTGAATCATATATTACTTTGGGAATGCTTTTAGAAATCAAATGAGTCCCAGAAACAATTTTTATATCAATATTTTTTTCAGTGAGGAAGTGCTCTAGCTCATTTTTTTGTTGGCTAATGCCATTTGCGTTCCAGAAACATATTTTTAATGTGTTCATGGCTTTTTAAGTATTGCTTGAAGCAGAGTATTCTTTGTCATTGGCTGGACCATTGAGGATAATTGGCGGAGTAAGTTTTGCTGCTTGAGCTCGACTTGCTTTAGGCTTTTAACTCACTGACTACACAGGACATCATAATTATTTTTATCAGTTTGAGATTTTGGCTTATTGCAATTAGCAGTACCGTGTGATTCACCGCACGCAACGCAAACAGTAGGTAAATTACAGTAAGTTTTTGTATGGGGGGTGGAGCCACAAAGCCCCAGAATGGGCAGCCTCGGGTTAATGAAAAGTCCAAACCGACGCCGATTTTTTTGATATGATAAAAATCATTTTGTGCAAGCGAATTTCTCTATCCAAGAGCCAAACAAAAGTCTGCTACATTTATGCAGTTTCGCTTACAGCTTAGGAAATATTCGAGAAAAAAATTTAAATTTTGGTTTTTTTACGAACCTTGTTGCACCGTTCAGCTAATGGAGAAGTCAAATCTTGTTTGATTTTAAAATAGAAACTTAAAATGGGCTAAAAACGAAAAATATTTTTATCAAAAACACAACTAAGTCAAAAGTTGTACGCAATTTAAATTATATATTTGAAAAAAGTAAATTTTTTTCCGTTTTTGCAGAAAAACGTGGGTTCATTATTTCGCTATTATTAAAAAATATTGCTGTAGTACCAAACCCATATTTTTATTTATTCAAAAGGTAATACTATAAAAAACATTACAAATACATTTTTTGTTCAAAATTTTCGCTATTAAAGGTGTTAGATCGTTTCAAAAAAGACCTATTTTTGTTGTTAATATCAAATGTAAGGACTTTTTTCTCAAACCAAAAAATTTGTCAATCCACCTTATCATGTCTTATAATCGTTTTCAGCCTTGTAACCAGTTTAATTTTATACCCAACAAAAAAAATCAAAATTAAACCATAAAAAACGGATATAACTTAGGAACGGTAAGAGGAAATTCAAAAATTATTTTTTTAAATTATTTAGAACTAATGAACTTTTAACCTACGACATTAGTTTTTTTCATTTTATACAAATTTTAAAAGTTATAAAGCGTTATTTACAAAATTTATAGAAAAATTACGAAAAATTGTAATGTAGGCTACCTAAAAGAGCAAATTCATTCCAAAAACTACAAGTTTTTGCACAAAAATTAAGCTTGGACATTTTTCTTTTGTAGTGTTTCCTCAAAAGTGAAGAAAATCGTGGTTATGGTTAAAATTATGAAGAAAATACAAAAAACGGCTGGCAAATTTGATTTTCGGCAAAAATTCGACTTGTGCGACCTATAAACCTCTTCCCAAAAATCTGAATAAAAATCTCACAAATACTTGAATCTATAAGGTTTCAAATTATGATTGAGCCCCAAAAAAAATTTTTTTGGGACAGCCTAGTGTTCAGATGTAATTATGACTATTTTCTTAGGTATTTTTCAAAAATAGGAGAAGCTGTATAATTACATACATGAATATTGCTATTAATACAGCTACCACTAACAATAAAAAATAAATAAGTATTAATTTTCATATAATAATAAATTTGTACTAATTTTTTTATAATTACCTTCATCTGATTGCAACATATAATGAGTTTTCCGAGAAGACAGAGGTCTTACACAAAGGAATGCTATAAAATTCGCATTTATCAATTGTTTCGAGTAGTAGGGCATTACTAGTTCGGCGACAATTAAAATTGTGAAATTTGTGTTAAATTTCTAAGAGTTCTTTAATATTTGTGTAAAATTTTAAGATTTGTGTAATTAAAATCTGAAATTTGAGAAATTGTGTTTTCGGTGCAAGATAAGATGGCATCAATTTTACAAATAGAAAAATTGGAAGAGTCCAATTATGATGGTTGGAAAGTTCACATGCGTTCCATATTAATTCATGCAGACTTGTGGGAATATGTTAGTGGAGCTTTGCCAAAACCAACTGATGATGCTGGTCGCACAATTTGGGAAAACAAGGATCAGAAAGCATTATCGTCAATCCTTTTGAGTATGAAGAGGTCGCAACTAAATATTGTAAAAAATTGTCCTACATCAAATAGTGCATGGCTAACTCTTTAAAAAAAATTTCAACCAAAAGGACCTGCATATAAGATCTTGTTATTTCGGAAAGTGCTAGCAGCGAAGATGAAATCAAACCAGTCGATGTCTGAACATCAATCAATAGTGAATGACATTGTTGAAAACTTTCCGAAGTGGAAATAATCGTCCCAGAGGAACTTTTGTGCATAATTTTACTTAACAGTTTGTCAGAAGATTATGAAAATTTTATCATTGCTATAGAGACTAGAGATTCACTTCCTATGCTGGAAGCTTTAAAAAATAAGCTAATGGAAGAACATGAAAGAAGACAACAAGCGTTCGTGTCAAAATCAAAAGAGAAGAAAACTGTAAGAAAGAAAATAGATTTAAAATGTTTTAAGTGCGGTATTAAAGTCCATGCACGTGATTGTAAAAATGGACGAGCATCTATAAATACTATGCTTAATAGTATGCTTTCTGATGTGTTAAGGTCAGATGATTGGGTAATCGATAGTGGTTCAACAACTCATATGTGCTGCAATAAACAAGAATTTCGTGAATTTAAAAAACATGTTGAGAGAATCGAATTGACCGCAAATTACGCAATATATTCTGAAGGAATTTGGCAAGTATATTTGAAGTCAGATAATAAAATGTACGCTTGCGTGACGTACTTTATGTGCCAAAATTAAATTTCAATTTTATTTCTGTTTCAAAATTGACTGATGAGCAACTAACTGCAACGTTTAAAAATTATGATGTTATCATAAAAATGGGGATGCTGTTATGCTAAATGGAAAAAATTATGGTCATTTGTATATAAGTCAACACAACAAACAAGTGTTAGAACGGCCAAGTTGTAATATTGCATCAAATGAAGAGTTCTTGCTTTGGCATCAACGGTATGGACAATTGAATGCCAGAAGTTTATACGAACTGTCAAAACATAATATTGTTCATGGTTTAAACTTCAAGAATCCAGTGCCACGAATAGATTGCGAGATTTGTTATAAAGCTAAAATGCATGTTGAACCGTTTCCGAAAAATGGAGCTAAAAAGTCTAAAAATGTCTTGGAACTAGTACATTCGGACATTTGTGGTCCTATGCGCATGCAATCGTGTGGTGGTGCAAAGTATTTTGCTTTGTTTATAGATGATTATTCCAGAATGACATTTGTATATTTTTTAAAAAATAAGAGTGACATTTTTAATGCATTCATTAGTTTCATAACTATGGCTGAAAGACAAACAGGTAAAAAGCTGAAAAAACTTCGGAGCGACAACGGCCGTGAATACTTAAGCAGGAGTTATTCAACATGTTTGGATAAATTAGGTATTCAGAGACAACTAACAGTGGAGTATACTCCCCAGCAAAATGGAGTAGCTGAGAGAGCAAAGAGAACCGTTGTAGAAATGGCCAGATTTATGTTAATTGGTTCCGGGCTGCAAGAATCCCTTTGGGCAGAAGCAGTAGAAACTGCTGTATATGCACCTTTAGAGCGATGTTACACCTATGTATGTTACACCTATAGAACGATGGAGTGGAAGAAAGCCTACTGTAGCAAATCTAAGAACGTTTGGATGTAAGGCAATTAAATTAGATAAGCGTCCTGGTAAATCAAAATTCCAAACAAGAGGAATTGAATGTGTATTAACAATGCAATGATTCCAAAGCTTACCGTTTTTATGATGTGAAGAAGAAAATAATGTATAAGAGCCGTGATGTTAAGTTTTTGGAGAATACAAACAACGAAGCGAAGAATGATTCATATGACATTTTTGATTGTAGTGAAAAACAAGATACGCAAGTACTGCCTTTGAGTATTTCAAAAGAATTTCCTGTCGGATCACTAAATGAAGCAAATGAAAATCGTAGCTATGAAGAACCCGTCCAAGTGTTGAGTGAATGTGATTATTCAACGCATGATCCTGATCAAACAATTGAGCCTGAGGTAGCTGGTAGAAATCCTTCAATAGTAGTGGAACCCAGTGACATAAATTTTAAAGTACTAAGATCTGGGCGACGTATAATGAATAATCTGGTTGTATCCGAAGAAGATGATAATCCTGCAACTGTGGACGAGGTATTAACTAGAGGTGATAGAGACATGTGGATTGCATCTATGAATGCTGAATACAAATCGCTGATTGATAAAGGTACGTGGATATTAGTAGATAGACCATCAGGTGTTCCAATAATTAAATCTAAATGGATATTTGCTATTAAACGTGATAAAAATGGCAATGTGGAACGATACAAGTCACGACTGGTTGCGAAAGGATGTAGCCAAAAATATGGCTTTAATTATATGGAAACGTTTTCACCAGTTACACGTTATTCTACAGTAAGAATGCTTTTAGCTTTAGCTGCAGAGTTTAAGTGGTATGTGCATCAACTTGATGTTACCACGGCATATTTAAATGGCGAATTAGATGTCGACATATATATGCAACAACCGGAAATGTTTCAAGATAGCGAAAATTCCTTAAGGTGTGCAAATTAAAAAAATCATTATACGGACTCAAACAATCTGGTAGAAAATGGAATGAGAAGTTAGATGAAATCCTAAAAAGATTGGATTTAGCGTTTGTAATACTGATTCATGTGCTTATACTAGGAATAGTGAAAAAAGTATTACAATTATTATTGTATATGTTGATAACATTCTATTGGCGTGCTCAAATAAAGAAGAGATGGAAGAGATCAAATCAAAAATTGGATCGTATTTGGAGATAATAGATAAAGGACCAGTAGACTACTTTCTGGGGATCGAAGTAAGCAGAAATATGCCTACAGGACCCTTATCCCTTTCACAAAAGAAAAGATAGTAGAATTAATTAAGGCGAATCACATGGAAAATGTTAAACTCCATTAGACCCTGGTCAAAACTTCAAAAAATGTATAGATGGCTGTAAAAACTGTAAAAGAGTGAATGAAATAGAGTATCAATCATTAATCGGATCTTTAATTTACATTGGACTATGTACAAGGCCATACATACTACATGCAGTAACGAAACTATCGCAGTTTAATAAAGATCCACATATAGAACATTTAAATGGAGCTCACCATGTATTAAGGTATCTAAGCAATACCGTTGATTTATGTTTGTGTTACAAACCCACAGGAAAGGCAATTCATGGCTTTGCAGACGCTGACTGGGCAGGAGGTTCAGATGATAGAAAATCGTTTACTGGCTTTGTTTTTATATAGGGTGTTTTTTTAGAGGTATAGAACTTCGAATTGAAATAAAACACAAGAAAATCGTTTTAATGTCCATCAATTTGGCTTTATTGGAAGGATAATTTTATGCCATTAACGTTTAAATATGATTTCGGGCATGTGGCCGCCGCGGCTGGCTCGAATAAAGCCAATTCTACAGGTCCAATTTTCAACCACTTTTTCGAGCATATGGGGCCGTATGTTGGCAATAACGCCACGAATGTTGGCTTCCAAGTCCCATAACGTTTCTGGTTTGTTGGCGTAGACGAGCGACTTCACATATCCCCAAAGAAAATAATCCAATGGTGTCAAATCACACGATCTTGGTGGCCAATTCCATGCCAATTCCATTGCTCTGATGGACGATTATGTCGACCATAAAATGGGCGGAGCTTGCGGTAAACTTCGCGAACTGAACCATTATTTTCGAAATAAATTTGCACGATTTGCAAGCGTTGTTCTTTTGTCAACCTGTTCATGATGAAATGGCAAACCAAACTAAATATTAATCACTTGACAGCTGACAAAATGGCCGCCAGTTAAAAAAGTGATGCAAACTTAAAGTTCTATACCTCAATAAAAAACACCCTATATTAGCTGGTGCAGCAGTTATCTATGAATCAAAAAAACAACACACGGTAGCCTTGAGCAGTGCTGAAGCTGAGTACATGGCTTTATCTTCAGCTTCAAAAGAAATAATATATATTCGAAATTTTTTAACAGATATGGGATTTGAAAAGTTAGTAAGAAATGCAACGACTTTGTTTGGTGACAATTTGGGATCACAACAACTCGTAAAAAACCCAGTTTACCATTCCCGAAATAAGCATATAGACATCAAGGTCCATCATGTAAGAGATGTTTATAAAGACGGCAAACTTGATTTGAAATATGTACCATCAAGTGATAATACTGCTGACATTTTTACAAAATCGTTGACAAAGACTAAAAACAAACAGTTATTAGATAAACTAGGATTATGTTAGTTTATAATTTGGTTTTTCATTGTGGGGTAGTATTGAAGAAATGTTTTTTTATACTTTGTAATGAAAACACTTTGCTTATTTTATTTGAATTGTATTTGTTTTTGAAACTTGTGTAAGAAAATCTTTATGTCATTCGGTTTTTTACATTGGTTCAATAAAGAGCTTTTTTCCGTTATTTAAATATTTACGAAATTTTTTTTACAGTTATTCTATTAATTAACCCTAGAAAGATAATCATATTCTGACATACGTTAAGGATAATCATTCATGCTTTTTGGAAAGCTAAATTGCGGCGTTTTCTTGATTAATTTAAAATAAACTAATATTGATTACGTTTTTTAATAAAATTGAAGTAAGAATATCTGAGTTTTAAATATGGAAATACATATTTGTGATCAGAAAAAACAAAAGAACAACTTCAGTAATTAACAAAACTTAAAGATCATATATCTTTGAAAACCCGTTTTAAGGTTTCTGGTCATTAATTTCAATGGATATACTGAACAAACAAAGTATTTTTTATAAAATACGCATGTAAAGATTTTATAAAGTTAGTCAGACACAACTTAGGCAGATGTCAATATTATCAAGTCCTTTCTCACTGATATCATTACCAGAATCTCTATCAAAGCGCGAATTTCAACTTCGCACGTATCCAGAAATATAGCCCTGGTCATAGATTTACTTCTTTTGAAAAATATCTCGGTATAAGTCCATTTTTCGATTTTCGTAATTATCTGGCCAACTAAAAACTTGTTGAAGCATGAAAGGGGATCATGCAGATTGCAACACATCCCTGTAGGACCCCTTTGAGATCTAAAAATATTCAATGCTTGGACTCGGCCGCATCTACTTGATTTCGATGTCAACCATCAATGTATATTCTAACCTATATAGCTCTCTGTGACAGAGAGATGCTAACAACGCAGCTGGTTTCCCTACAGTAACTTCGCTTATGTACTCGCATGTGATAGGCGTCAACTGTTTGGTGTCTACATGTTCGAAAGCGTCTTTAATGCCCCTCTGTGCATCATTTTCGTTCTAGTGGTTTTTTACCTCGCTATCTGTTTCTTCACAAGTCATTTCGTCATCAGTCTCTGAAAAGGGCGGCTAGGATACCATGTTCATCCTAATTCCGGCGTACGATTTTTTCCAGTCAGGTTATCGAAAATTAAAAGCTTCTATATAAAATTTAACAATTTATGCACAATAAGTGGTTATGAAAAAAACAAACAACACGAATGTTCATAAAAATAAAAATATTCAAACTCACTCATTTTGACTCAGATACCCCTTATATTTCAAAAGTAGAAATACCAACTGCAGGGATATGTGTGTTTCATGAAAGCTCCGATCAACGACTGAAATGTATAAAGAGTACAAATGCGAATTCATTGTAAATAAAGAAAAATAACAATATTTTGAAAGAGTATGCGTAGATTTTACGCAGATTATCTTTCTAGGGTTAATTTAATTTTGAAGAAAAATAAAAAAAATTATCAAATATATACATATATGTTGTTAAATTTTGCTGACACCTTCAATCTTCTTTGGTTGATCAATATACATATATATATCGCTGGATTGTACATAATTTTATTTGTTTTTGTTGCTGGAAATGCATTTGCTGCTATTGTTGATTAACATATGAATGTTGTTGAGCGGTTGGTATACAACATTAAAACGATGTGTTGCTGATGCACTTGATATTGTTGGTGACGATAATAAGTCCTTTTTTCGATAATATTGGGTGTTTTTTATTGAGGTATAGAACTTTAAGTTGGCATCACTTTTTTAACTGGCGGCCATTTTGTCAGCTGTCAAGTGATTAATATTTAGTTTGGTTTGCCATTTCATCATGAACAGGTTGACAAAAGAACAACGCTTGCAAATCGTGGAAATTTATTTCGAAAATAATGGTTCAGTTCGCGAAGTTTACCGCAAGCTCCGTCCATTTTATGGTCGACATAATCGTCCATCAGAGCAATTAATTCGGTTAACCATGGATCGTTTTTGCACTACGTTTACTCTATGTGATAATACGCATCCGCAGAGACGTCGAACAGTGCGCACCGAAGAAACAATTGCCGCTGTAGAGCAAAGTGTTGAAGAGGACCCGAATGAATCGATTCGCCACCGTGCACAGCAATTGGAGCTTTGTCCATCAACTTTATGGAAGATTTTGCGCAAAGATCTTGGCTTGCGGCCTTACAAGATCCAGCTTGTGCAAGAATTATGGGGAGTATGGGCCGAAAATGAGATTGATCTCGATGCTGATTTTCATCGCAAAATTTTGTTCAGTGATGAGACTCATTTTTGGTTGAATGGCTACGTCAACAAGCAAAATTGCCGCATTTGGAGTGAAGAGAATCCACATGAGACCCTTGAGACGCCATTACATCCACAAAAACTGACTGTTTGGTGTGCTCTATGGGCTGGTGGAGTCATTGGGCCATACTTCTTCCGAAATAATGCTGGAGAGTCAGTTACCGTTAATGGAGACCGGTATAGAGCCATCATAACCGACTATTTTGTTCCCGAATTGGATGGCATGAATGTGGATGAGTTGTGGTTCCAACAAGACGGCGCTACATGCCACACAGCGCACGTCACAATCGATTTATTGAAGGAAACATTCGATGAGCGCATAATTTCGCGGAATGGACCTATCAATTGGCCACCAAGATCGTGTGATTTGACACCATTGGATTATTTTCTTTGGGTATATGTGAAGTCGCTCGTTTACGCCAACAAACCAGAAACGTTAGGGGACTTGGAAGCCAACATTCGTGGCGTTATTGCCAACATACGGCCCCATATGCTCGAAAAAGTGGTTGAAAATTGGACCTGTAGAATTGGCTTTATTCGAGCCAGCCACGGCGGCCACATGCCCGAAATCATATTTAAACGTTAATGGCATAAAATTATCCTTCCAATAAAGCCAAATTGATGGACATTAAAACGAGTTTCTTGTGTTTTATTTCAATTCGAAGTTCTATACCTCTAAAAAAATACCCTGTAATTATCCCTTTGATTTAATTGCATATTGGCCAGGCGGACATCTTTCTTCCTCTGGCAAAGTGTTTTGGCTGGTCTGCCAAGACCCATAAACATTTTCGGAAGTCCTTTTTATTAGTGCACTTCCCTCTTTATTTGCGCTCTAAGGTCGGATGTTGTAAAGATTTTTTGAAAACTGGCAGGATCGAAAAGTAAATATCAAAAGGTTCTTCTATTTCAGTAAAAAGGTGTTAGGCTAGAAAAACTTCAAAAAGTTGCCTGCCTACCCGATGGTGCCTGCGCTAATTAACGCCACTGGTTCTAAATTTTTTATAGGCAGTTGATTGCCTAGAAAACAGATGAATATTATATTAATATTAACCAATAAAAATATGCCAATTTTAGTAGAGCTCAACGAGGAGCTCTTTTGACAGCAGTTTATTGATTGACTTTTCATACAAATAATTTCGGCTTATATACTAATTATGTGAAGAATCTAGATTGTATAAATGAGTGATTTACTAAAATACACTGAATATCTTATTTCTATTTAATATATATATTTTGAGTATTTTAAAAATATTTACATTTATAATTTTCTTGGGCAAATAAAATGAAAGATATATGAAAGATATATGATACCTTCAATTGCTATTGTATGCAGATCTGTAAAAAGAATTAAATCATTGTTTACTACACTTACCAAAGAAACGTTTACATGCTTTGACCGATTTAATATAAAAACCGATTTCCTAAGACAACATCCAAACACCTGGCCTAAAAATAATGGCTTCTAAGAAGGCTTGAAAATTGTTAAAATGTTAAAAGTAGTTAATGATATGGCTGAGTGTGGTGTTAAATTAATATCCTAATTTAACAACCTTCTAACAAAAGATGAAGACCAAAAGCAATATGTCCTGCAAGTTGTAAGCAAATGCCGAACATTATATCCTGGCTTTTAAAAAACTACTTTAACAAAAGCTCTAGAATAGATAAGATAACTATGTCGAATCACAACTCACGTCTGTACCTGTTATAGTAAGGAATATGAGTACTTCTCGAGTCGAAAAATTTTTTTATCATCCTGTGAACAATAATAACAGGGAGATAAAAAATATATTTGTTAATATTTTTTGTAAGTGTATTTAAGTTTTTATATGAATAAACCTGTGTAAAATATGACAACCCATATAATTGTTTAATTTTTCTCGATGCGAGAAGTTCTCACGAGTTACAGAAACGAGGCACTGATTTTTATATTTTAAAATAAAAAATGTGATTAGACTTATAAGTATTATTTTTTTTTTAATTATATTACTACTTAAAAGTAAAAAAATATCCAAAAAACAAAATTTGTCACTTAATAACAAAACATACCAAGTAAACTCCTAGTGGTAGCAGGTCACGTTTTTGGGGCTAAAGGCTGTTGTAACTCGGTTTGACTTCAAATAACAAAAATTATTCATATTAAATAAATTTTGAAGAACAACATTAACTTTCTTTTGAGATATAAAGTGTGTTTCTATTATTTACTGTTCTGTAGTTACGGCTCCATATGTCAGCTTTTTGGCCAAAAATTTGGATTTTTTCAAACTTTGAGCGATGAACGCCACGGGTTAATGACGTTTAAACGAGCTCAAATTTCGGCTTTCTTAATATCTGGGAAGGGAGATCGTTTTCTGGAGTCCAGACGAACTAGATTCCGAAAAAAATTTTCCTCCTATGAGATCCGGTCACTCTAATGTAGATACTCGTAAACGAATGCAGTCTCAACAATTGAAGGCAACCCTCAACTTTCCATTTCTTTTCATTATTCATGTTAATGAAACAAGAAATTAATCCACATACATATGTATGTATGTATGTATATCCATTTTGAACCATTAAATCTTATCACCTCTATATCAAAATATACCTGTCAGTGAGAACAACATAATAACAGTCAGAAAAGCTGCAATATAATTGCCGTTTTTGTATTCGCTTTACAAAATATTGCAAACTTAACGCAGTTTTGTGATGAAACATTCATTAATCACTGGAAAACAAAAAAAAAAGCTTACTTTACTTAACACCAACACATACGGACAAGTGGAGACGCATGCAGATTAAGATGAATTTACAAAAACACAACATCATAAAATTGATCGGATAACTGCTCAAGAGTAAGCATGTATGTAATTCTGCATAAGTAAATAATTTATCTGAAGCATGTTATTTTTTCACTCAACAACAATATGTTTATAAAGGTAAGTGTGAACATTTGAAACACTTCTGCCTAACTTGCTGACTGCAACCAACGCCTTCTTGTAGTAGCTTCATTAATAATTGACCATAATTTATACAATATCTTGGTAACCATAAAAAACCAACAGCAAAAAAAAGAAATGCAAATGCCAAATAATCGCATAAATGAATAAAATATAAACAACATCATCGCTGTACGATTGAATTCGTTGATACGAGAGTAAACTTAACATTTCTATTAAGATAACAAGATGCAAATATTGCACTGTGGAACTTATAGGAAAATAAAAACATATATTTTCTATATACACACAAATTAAAAATGTTTAATGGAACTTTAATTATACCACTTTTCTACGCAGAAAGTTTAATTTGCAAAGTTATAACTCCGCTGTGTGCCAGACACAGGCAGTAATACAGTCTCTTTCTGTCTATCTCCCAAAGATGTGCTAGCTATTTAGAATACTAAACTATGGCAAAGCTTAAATAATGCTATGTTTCCACTACGAGTTTAATCATATGCTTGGCTTTCTCAATCATATTTATGAGACATGCCGTTTACACTGCGCATTCGTTCTTCGTTTTGGCATTTTTTATGTATATTCATACATACATACGTATCATACGCACGAAAGTATGTTTCTTTGTTTTTATTTGTTCACACATATACCTGTTTTGTTTTGATTGCTAGTTCAGATAAACAGGCGATAAACTGCGACAAAAGTTATTGAAGATACCAATTTTAAGGGCTTCGCAAGTAGATTCAATGTGAATTCCGATTCGCTCTCATAATTTTGTATGGCGAAGCAAATTGCTTCGCCTTAACGAAAGCAAAATGTAGAAGCAATTCAAAGGTAACAAAACATAAGCAAAATATTGCATTCCATCTTAAAGTGCATTCATACAATATCATACAATCCGAACAAGACTTTTGCCGGATTTACTCATTGCGAAAAATTATTCCGGAAAATCAAAGTTGCCATATGTAAACAAAATCTATTAGTTTTACAAGGTGGTCTTACTGCAGCGATTGTTTCATTTTGCTTTATTTTTTTTGGAGTATTTTACATATTTTAAACTACTCGTATTTCTAAAAGTTGTGTGATAATAATGGAAAATAAATTGCGATTGCTTATGGCCATTGAAATGCAAAAACATTATGCATTTGGCACTATGCGCCTCTGATTTGGCGTAAAAGCAATAAATAATAATTACACAAATAATTATTGTTGAATTTTTTTCAATTACACAGAAAAAAATAGACAAGAATTATGTTCAACAAAACCATGTTATTGAAAGAAAAAAATTTATTTTCAATAATATATGTCATTAATTTAATACAATATTTAACAATACTGCGCATTTTAAAATATCATTTAATTTAATTTGTTTGTGTTGGAGTTTATCTTGCTTGTTGATTTACCCAACACGGTGATCTGCAATTGTTGTTGTATATTTTGATTGCTCGTGTTATATACGTGTGAATTCCGACAAACAGCCGAAAAACGTCGTGGATTGTTTTTTTTTCAACAAAGCAATTTTTAAATAATAGTATATCAACGCAAAGCGCATTTGTAGAAGAAACATAAGAAATCATATTTTGCGTGTATTTATTATTTGAGTGTCCAATAACGATTTGCTCTTTAGCTGGATGGTAAGTACGTTAATCTATTAGTCAAGAGGTTGCCGGTTCGACTCATCCCAAACGCATTTAGTTTTCGAGGGTTGTGTGGAAATATAAACAACTTTAAAATTTAACAAGAAACCAAATTCTAAATAAAAATTAAAAAAAAATAACAAAAAAACACACATTAGAATTTGAAAAACAAATTCATTAAAAAAATTTGTTTTCCGTTAACAACTCAATTGTCAACATTTTAATTGGAAATAATTGAGTTGATTTTGTTTTCTTATGCTACAAATGTATGTTTGTATTTACAAAAATCGTTGTAGGTGCCTTTTTAAATAATAATTTAATTGTATTCACAAATAAATTAAATATATTTACAAAACTTTTTTTCTGTGTAATTGATTGCTTAGAAAAAACAATATTTTTTATTAATATTTTAATTGAATATATGTTTATGTTAATTAAATTTACTGCTCTAACAAAAAAGTGTTATCAATAGAGCTTAATTCAGAATACTATAAAATGGTTAACAATTATTACATGGGTCGATGTCGCGAATTGACTACATTCTGTGGCCCGACGCATTTATTTTTAAAATATTGAAAAATTGATATTCTGAGAACAGGAATAAATAAAACAAAATGTCCTTTAACGAGGCGTGGAAATCAAAATAAAATATTCTAGATATTTTTATGAAAAAATTTGGTCGCACGGTGCAAATCGTCATTACCATGGCGTGAGTCCGATCGATTTGTGTTCAAAAACACAGATTTTCATTAATATCTCAAAATATTTATTATAAATGAAGTATGTCAAGTTATTCAAGAAAAATAAACCAAGTTAATTTTAATTTCATAAATATAATTTTATTTTAAAATTTATGATTTTGAGACATTTTAGTCCGTGGCTAATTTTTTCGTCATTCCCCGTCGGCCAATTTGTTAATTAAGGAAAAATGCTTTAAACCGCTTTTTCTGTTAGGTGTAAAAGTTTAATGCAACGACAATTGCCGTAATTTTTAATGTTAATTGACAGAAGTGAAAAATGTAGTCAGTTGTTTGAGAGCTGTTGAAGTGTTTAGTGTTTTTTGCGCATGTTCCTGAAATTTTGTCATTCCCGTGGTAAGTATATATTTCCGTTATTTATTTTATAATTTCCAAACTTGTGATATTGGTTTGTTAATTTTTTAAGTCTACATTAGATTATATTATATTTTATAACAAATTTTGAAGATTTCCACATTTAAATCTAAGAATACCCACGTTTCCGTCATTACCGTACAGTCATTACCATGGGTATAATCTAAATCACGGTAATGACAGAAGCACCACGAAAATTACCTTTTAAATGTAAATTTGATATTATTCAATCTATGATAATTATTAAAGAAACCTATTATAGGATTTTTAAACATACCATCAAATACAACATGGCACCATAAAAAAAGGTAGAAATGCAGAGGAAAAAGAAAAACATGCGGAAAAGGAGCGACGCCGAAGAATGAAAAACGATCCTGCCAAATGCGCCGCACAAAAATTAAAAGAAAACGCCCGACATTTAAAAAAGAAAGCTAATAAGGTTATTAAACCAATCAAGGAGATGACCCCTAGAGCACAACGGAAAATGTGGGCTATAAATGCAAAGAATTATAGAAAAAATAAAAAACATTTGAAGGAAACGGAACAACAATATATGGCGAACTATTCTCCACCCGCATCGCCCGCATCATACACAGGAGAGGGTGATCCACCTCCATATAATCAAGATCCAGTTCCAGCTCCTGTTAATCCTAAATTAAATCAGAGTGGGAATGAAAATATTCTCAGAATAAAAAAAAACTTGCGCGTAAACATAAAAGTCAGTTGGCTCAAAAAGACAAAAAGATTGCAGAATTAAAAGCAAGTTTAAGAACATATCAAAAGAAGTTGGTTCGTATGAAAATGGTTGCTAAGGGGGATAATGCTTTGAAGCTTAGCCCGAGCTCTAGAGTTGTGGCAGTTTGTAATGATAACCCTTGTTCATCGAACCCAGAAGTCAAAAGGAAGCTGCTGTTTGCTGAGGTTATGCAGGACCAGTTGAACCAAAGCTATAGTTCATTAAAACAGAGAAAGGACAAAAGAATCTTACAAAATTTGTTGACTGGCAGAATTACTAAGAAATATAAGTTTCTAAGTTATTGTCGCCACACAATATTAAAGGGCTGGAATATCAGAGTTCGGAATGTAGAGAACTCCAGGCTGGATGTGCGCAGCTAAAAAGGAGTATGTGACAAAATCAAAACAAACTCATCAAAAGCGATTTCTCACAAATACGCTTAAAAATTTACACAAAAAATACCTTATCGAAGCTAACAGCACAACTGTGAGCTATAGTACTTTTTGCAGAAATCGTCCGTTTTGGATTAAAGAAATGAAGATTTCTAACAGAGACACATGCAAGTGCATAAAACATGCAAATATGGAGCTGATTATTGTCTCCTTACACAAGTTCAAAGTTTTGAGCCAACGTACTGCAAATGATATAATTCAAACACTTTCGTGCCCTCTTATAACAGAGAATTGCCTTTTTCGGTCATGTCCAACCTGCAAAGGTAAGGTGATATCATACAATGAATTTGACATTACAAGTAATGGAGATGTTTTTAAATTGTCCGCTGTAAAAGAGACCTACACTGACATCAAAACAAAAATCGGTTTCGAAAATGTCTAAACTCTTGACGACAAAACCTTTAACTGAAAGTATTTCAGATTTTGAGCAATCGTTAACACAATTTTTAGAGCATCAAGGCAGAGTTATCCACCAGTACACGCAAATGAATATGTTGAAGGATAAAATGAAATCAAACGAATGCCTAATTCATATGGATTTTAGCGAAAACTATTGCTTGAAGTATGCCGAAGAAACGCAAGCTTTTCATTTTAGTGGGTCAAGACAACAAATCTCTCTACACATCGTTGTAACGTACACAAAATCTAATGGCGCATGTACATGTACACCGAAAAGCTATTGTACATTGTCTGAGAGTTTGGCGCATGGACCATCAGCCATCTGGTGTCATCTTAAACCAATTTTGGATGCATTATCCGATAAAGTACAAACAGTCAATTTTCTAAGCGACTTACCTGCTGCACAGTATAAAAACAAAACAATGTTTTATATACTAGCAACTAAACTAAAATTGATGTTCCCCAAACTTAAAAAGTACACCTGGAATTATCTTGAGTCTGGCCATGGAAAGGGAGCTGCTGATGGTGTAGGGGCTGTATGTAAACGAACAGATAGATACGTGGGGCAAGGTCACGATATTGCTGATTTTAATACACTTTTTGATGTTATTAAAGATAACTGCCCAAATATAACAATATTCAAGATATTTGAACGTGATATAAAAGAATTTGAACAAAATATAGACCCAGCTAAAGCCAAACAATTTGTTGGGACGATGAAAGTATACCAGGTTAGTATCTTTGTCACTATTGTAAGATTAGGTGAATTGATTTGTTTTTCAGGTTGTAGGGAGTATTGAATACTACTGTATTTGGCTACGATCTTTAAGTTGCCTTAATTGTACGACCTCATGTGACCATCATCATCGAGGACATCTGGACTTTACATCCCTTTACAGCAGCATTGATTCCCCGGCAAGTAGTATCGATAATGGATCATTCTCGTTGCTTGAGCATAATACACAAAGCCAGCTAAACTATAATGAAGTATATAGCTCCGACTCAGATAAAGACGTGCTGCAGTCTTCTGCTAACTTATTGCAGAATTCAGATAAAGTTTTAAAGAAAAATACTAATCACGCTAACAGGACAAAACACCAAGAAATTTACTACCAGTCGCTATTACACATATGCAGCTATTTGCCAACCAAACCTTAGGGATAATGATGTCAAAGTGTTGTGTTTCAAGAGTTGTGCAAGCGCATTAGAAAACCAATTATTTAAATTAAATGAGAGTGATTTTTCATACATTAACTTTGGGCAAATAATTTCAATACTACCTACACCAAACATTGTTTTGCAGGGCAATAGGGTGTACTATATATTTCCTGTGAAAATTGATGTAAACGAAAGAGGCTGAATGCTCAAAATGAGTATCAATTATATTATAAGCTTTAGAAAAGCGAATATGTTTTGTTACGTTTCATTTTTCTAAGTTTATATAATCCCAAAAATGGATATAACGTATTAATTTTATTAAATGTGTTTCCATAAATTGCTGTACGTGTTTTATTTTGCTACAATACATGACAAAACGTCATTACCATGCTGCTCAGTCATTACCGTGCGGCACAAATATCATTTCCGTGGGACTATTGTCATTCCCGTGGGGTGCAAAAATCCTTAAATATACATGGCCCATTGCTTATTAATACATAAAATGGTATTATAAAACAGTATCAACCGAAAAATAATTATTTAAACCCATTTTCGCACTTGGCCGCTTTCAACCCTCGATTCTAGTCAATTCGCGACATCGAGCCACATATTAATTGCATGTAAATAATGTAAATTTGATCTTTATTTGTGAAAATTGAGCTTAGTTTTTTTCTCTTCTGATTTGTAGTAATTTTGACATGCCTTAAATAAAAATAAAATATTAAAATAAAAAAACAGAAATTCATTTTGTTCCCTTTTGTTGAGAAATAATAATCAAATAATAATGAGAAATACAAGCTTATAGATCAAATGTGGATACTTAGGGTTTGATGCAAATGGTTCTGGGTAAGTACATATGGAAACTACCGTAGCCATGCTTTAAAATCCAATCACAAAATACACACAATTCAAAGAAAAGCTACGTTATTATGCAAGACTACACAGAAAATAATAGACAAGAATTATGTTCAACAAAACCATGTTGTTGAAAAAATATTAAAATTTCTATAATATTTGTCATTAACTTAATATAATATTTAACAATACCGCGCATTTTAAAACATTAACTTAATATAATATTTAACAATACCGCGCATTTTAAAATGTCATTTAAATTAATTTGTTTGTGTTGGTGTTTATCTTGCTTGCTGGTTGACCCAACGCGGTGATGTGCTATTGTTGTTGTATATTTTGATTGCTCATGTTGTATACGTGTGAATTACGACAAGAAGCTGAAAACGTCGTGACTGGTTTTTTTAGTCACCAAAGTTAATTTTAAATTATATCAACGCAATGTGCACATGTAGAAGAAACATAAGAAATAATGTTTTGCGTGTATTCATTATTTGCGTGTCCAAATACGATTTGCTCTTTACCTGCTTACCACACGTTAGTCTAATAGTCAAGAGGTTGCCGGTTCAAATCATCCCAAACACATTTAGTTTCAAAGGTTGTTTGGAAAAATAAATAACTTTAAAATTTAACAGAAAACCAAATTCTGAATAAAAACTAAAAACACAAAAACAAACGAACAAACACACATTAGAATTTGAAAAAAAATTCCTTAAAAATTTTTGTTTTCTGTTAACAACTCAATTGTGAATAACACAATCATTTTAATTGGAAGTAAATGCGTTGATTTTGTTTTCCTATGTTACAAATATGTGTTTGTATTTACAAATAAATTAATAATAAACCTTGCTCATCAGCGTTCTTTTGTGTTTGAGCCACTGTGTGTGGTATCAGTTGATGTAGATTTCTGCTTTATATACGCAACTTTTATTGCAAATAGAATATTTGAATTGTTTTGATTCATCGTATTACAATTTGCTGTGAAAGCTTTTTTGTAATGAAAGCTCATTTTTACCATCTCTAAATTTAAAACAGTCTTGCCATTGTCGTTTGTTCTTTACTAATTATGTACATGATAATTAATTTGCTTATTTTTATTCTACTTAAGACAAACTTTTTTGGTTTGATACTATAAGTATATTTTTTTGGTTTTTAATTTTTTTAAAGAAGTTATAAACAAATAAATAAATCATCAATAAAGTTTTATGACTGAAACAAAAGTAAATAAGCATATGGAAACGCACAATTATGCTAGCCAGTCGAAGGCTATGTTGGGAATTACTAAGCTAAATATTAAAAACAAATATTGTGAGGATTGTGATGAGATGATTCCATCAAATGGTTGTATGGCTCACGTCAGAACCATAAAACATCTGTCAGCAAAACCGGATCAGCGATTTTTTCATTAGAAGAATAAGTAATTTCAATGGGAGGATCGAGAGATAAGAGCCAAAATGGAAGAATTTCAAGAGAGGGATAGCGGATGGACCTTGCTTTCAATAAATTCCCTTGAAGTTAATATAAACAAGGTGTCCATAATAAGAGCATCAAGCTTTATCCCTCTCCCAAAAAAATATTGTAGTAAAACGTGCATGCTTAAATGTCGAGAACAATGGTGTTTATTGTTTTAAATGGTCTATGATTGCTGCTTTGTACACAGATAGTAGTTTAAATATAAGACAACCGAAAAACTTTAGAAATTACAATATTACAAATATTTCTGATGAGAATAGTAATATAAGGGCAATTGTATTAAATTTTGAAGGCCTAAAGTTTCAACTCCAATTGAAGCAGATAAAACAATTCGAGAATCAAAATAATGTGAGCATAAACGTATTTGGTCATAATGGAACATCACTTATAGGACCATACTATGTAACGAAAAATGAAAACTTCCACTATGTGCTCATCAAAGATATATCAAAGTAAGTTTCATTTGTGTATTCGTTAAATTTTTTTACATCTTTATAAAAAATTTACTTGTTATTGTTTTATTTATTTACATATTATTTTATTTCTCTATGGTAGATGTTTTTTGTTCTTTGTTTTTTTTTTTTTTTGTTCTTTTTTTTTTTTTTTTTTTTTTTTTTTGTTTTTTAACAATCAGCTCAGATGAAGCTCATTTTGATCTTGGCGGGTATGTTAACAAGCAAAATTGTCGCATTTGGGGCACAGAAAACCCGCACGCATACATTGAAAAGCCGACGCACCCAAAACGATTCACTGTTTGGTGAGGATTTTGGTCCAGAGGCATAATTGGGCCATTTTTTTCAAAACGAGCAAGGAGTGGCCGTTACAGTCAATGGCGATCGTTATCGGGCCATGTTGAACGAATTTTTGTTCACAAAAATTGAAAAGGAGGATATTGGCAACATTTGGTTTCAACAGGACGGCGCTACGTGCCACACAGCCGAAGCTACACTCGATGTTTTGCGCCCTGTTTTTGAAGATTGCATTATCAGCCGCAGAGCTGATGTCGTTTGGCCACCTCGGAGCTGCGATTTGACATCGTTGGACTATTATTTGTTTGGTGCCGTCATGGATAAGTGTTACGCCGACGAGCCAGCGACAATTGACGCTTTAAAGGACAATATTCGTGAAGCCATTGGTGAAATACAGCTGCACACAATCGATAATATGCTTAAAAATTGGACCGATCGTTTAGGCTACTGCATGGCCAGCCGAGGCAGCCATTTGAATGAAATTATTGTACTTTCAAATAAAAAAAGAAATTTGAGAAAATATTCAGTAGTTTTTTTATAGCATTTTCAAAAAAAAAAAAAAAAGTAATCTGGCGGACCCTTCATATGGATACTGACTCCTTTATTTATTCAATTAAAACTGATGATTTTTATGATGACATCCGTAATGATGTTATGTTGAATTATGATACGTCAGAATATCCTATAGATAATCACTTTCGTTTGCAGCTACTCAATAAGAAAGTTTTGGGAATGATGAAAGATGAAAACAATGGGGATATAATGACAGAGTTTGTTGGGTTAAGAGCAAAAATGTATTCTCTGTCGACTCTTCGCTCGGAAGATGTTATAAAATCGAAACAGGTCAAAAAGTCTGTAATTAAAAAGTTGTCCATTAATGATTACAAAATATGCTTATTAGAATCCAAAATTATGTCAGATGAAATGTTTTTGTTTAGGTCTAAAACACATCAGCTATATACTCAAAAACTACATAAAATAGCACTTAGCTTTTCTGATTATAAAAGAATTATAATGAAAGATAAAATAAATACGCGCGCTTGGGGACGTTATATAGACCTAAACAATGGATGTAGAATATAATGATTCCCACTAAATTATATGTAAGATGACAACGAAAATTTATTTGTGCTAATTATTTATTTATCTCTTTAATTATTTATTAATTTATTTATTTAATTATTTTATTTCTTAAATTATTTATTAGTTTATTTATTATTTATTTATTTGTTTATTAATTAATTTATTATTTATTTATTTGTTTATTAATTTGTTAATTTATCATTATAACAAACAAATATTAGATTAACGTACTTTTTTATATTTTTATTTATAACTAAAGTTAAATTTGTATTAGTATTAAGATTAAAAAAAAAATTAAAATAAAATATTGAAGAAAGAATGAAATATGTAAATAGTTTTTATTTCAACTTAAATTTACTAAGTAGAAGTTTTAATTACAAATGTCTAAATTTTTACACTTATTTTGTTTCTCTACTTGGTGTACTTAGTTGGATACAGAAATTTTTGTTTTTGCCTATTTGCAAATTTTTGTTTACATTATTATTATTTTTTGTTTAGTATTAATTTTAGATATATCGCTTAATCTTTCATAGGCTCGTTAAAGTGTTTTTGAAAAGCATATCGAGTTTCCGAGGCTTTAAGCTTTTATTATTTTCAACTGCTGTCTTGATTTTAGTTTCCTATTTCAATATTTTTAAAGCTATTTATGAATTCTTTGAGAGGTTCTGTTATAAGTTTAACTGTTTCTCTCAGTTGTTCACGTGTATCTATTTCACCAGTTCTTATACTACGAAGCTATTTTTTTTCAAGACATTTCTTACCGATACCAACAGCCTTAAGACTTTCTCATCCATGTTTTCGAACAGTAAATAGTAGATCAGATATCAGCTCGCATATCAGGATATCATGTAGCTGGTCTGGTTTTTATATCAGCTTATCAGATGTCAGATTAGCTTATTAGGTAGCTGGTCGGGTTTTCAGATCAGCTTATCAAGTAGCTGGTCTGGTTTTCAGATCAGCTTATCAGGTATCATATTAGCTTATTAGGTAGCTGGTCTTGTTTTCAGATCAGCTTATCAGGTACCAGATTATCTTATTAGGTAGCTGGTCTGGTTTTCAGATCAGTTTATCAGGTAGCTGGTATATCAGGAGTTGCTCTGATTTTCATATCAGGTTATATGGTTCAGATTGGGTTATCGTAGCTGATCAGGTTACAAGCAGCTGGTCATTTATAACACTTAGATTAATGAAGTTTAAGGTCGGATAAAATACGAAAACGTAAACTTTTATGTACTCAAACTGTTTTCTATAACGATCATCATTTAATTCAGTATTTTTGCTTATAAACAAAAATCCATGTATATCCTTCCAACACTCTACAAATTCCTTGAAACTTTTCGAAATCCATATTACTGACATCGTAATCACTATAAACATGCTTCATATTTTTCTCATCTTACTTAAACATTTACTTTTGTTTCAGTCATAAAGACTTTATTGCAGATGGGACAACTTGCGGTATTAATTTTATTTAATCATTTTTGATTTTAACTATATTTATTTGACCTATTTAGTTTATTTAATTATGTTTATTAAGCTCGAGGTCGTTTTCGTTTAATTGTAATAAATTTTTTCGATATTTCGTGAACTGTTTGTTAACATCGTCAGGAAATAAGCAATTGAAATTGATATTTTATAAATTATAAAAAAAGGTTTTGAAATATGTCATAAAATTTTTCGAAAATTGACTTTTAAATGAAAAAACTATAGTAGTAATATAGACGCATATAAATATAACTCATTCAAACATACATTTACATATATATATATGCATATACACATGCATACCCATGTGCATACAGACACACATATACATGTATGTATATGTATATCAATATATATACATCCCCATATACACACACATATATATATACATACAAACATACCACCCTCATGTACACAACATATGGAGATTTAAAAACTTAAATACATAAGAATTTACAATTTTTAAATTATTGTATAAATACAGTAATTTGTTATAAATATACAAACATATATAAACATTTAAAATTTTGTATGATAATAATGTACATTGGTGATTTTTAACAATTGTAAATATACATACATTAATAAGAATCTTATATTATTAAATGGTTAAAAATATTTGAAAAACGTGTATATGAAAATGAATTGAAACTTTTTTTTTTGGTTTTTTTGTTTTTTATAACAATAAAAACTTTAACGAACTTTCCACTTAATTTGGCTTAAAAGGCGATAGTTAAATAAAAATATACTTAATAGTAACAAACCAAAAAAGTTTGTCTTAAGTAGAACAAAAATAAAGCAAATTAACTAACATGTGTATAATTAGTAATGAAAAAACGACAATGGTAAGACTGTTGTAAATTTAGAGATGGTAAATTTAGGCCTTCATTACAAAAAACATTTCAGCAAATTGAAATACGATGAATCAAACCAATTCACATATTCCATTTGCAAGAAAGTTTCGTATATAAGGCAGAAATCTACATCAGCTGACACCACAGACAGTGGACCAAACACAGAAGAACGCTGATGATGAAGGTTTAGTGGCCTTCGAAAACGGCTGGCTGTTCCGTTCAACTATGTGTTGACAGAATATTTACAACTAACTTTGATGTTATTTGTTCATTAATAATTATCACATGTAATTTGGCTTAAAAGGCGATACGAACATTAGCCTGTTCAATTCATTTAAATATAGAAACAAATGCAGTTCGAATAATAATAATTAAATTAACACATTTTTTTTTATTTGCCTTTTATATTGATTTCGTAAACTAATTTTCATAAAAACTTGAATTTGCTTTAAGCCACTTGTATTTTCAACAAACCAATAAAATATTAAAAAGAAGCATAGTTGTGTGTATCTGACAAAATATTTTTTAAGTATCAAAAACAATGTTAATATGTAGACGCTCCTTTGACAATGTCACCAATATAGTCGACAAAAGTGGTGACTTGGGGACACTTAACCCCATGTTTTCTGCAGGGAAGTTTTACAAACATACCATATGTTTAAAGTTAAACTTTATATTTAAATAACAAAATTGTTTCGCTATTTAAAACTATTTTATTGAATTGTTTTTAAATCTTATATAATTTAAAGGTCCAAATTTATATCATATTTGAAATTTATACGATAGTTATCCGTTTTTTTGCTATATTTTAATTATTCAAAGTAAGCTTACTTTATTTTCAACCATGCGCTTTCAATTGTGAATTGTTCATTTTTTCGTCAAGTAACTTTAAAGAACCGTATGGTCAAGTCAAAAATATAGATAAGCTTTTTCTTTGATTTACTTCCATTTTTGAACTCAAATAAAACACACTGAGACTCCTCAATTATAACCGTGTATACATATTGTAAATCTTCTCAAGGACAAATTTGAATTTAAATAAAAAAAACTGGATTAAATATCCTCACAGTGTAAATACTTTAATTTCGGATTATTTATTCCTCCAAAATTAAACATGGTCCTTTTTTGAGCCAATCATTTGTTCCACTGGCAACACTTCAACATACAGTCCAACAAAAAACAAAAAAAAAAATAATCTCTCGTTCTCTTTATACACCGACACACTATAATAAAACCATATGCAAACTTTGCATTGCAAAGTTAAAATTTGTTCGTCACAATCAGTGTGTTCTTGAACAGTGAAAAGAAAAGTAACAAAAAAAACCAAAGGAAAGACAAACAAACAAAAAAAACCTAAAGTGTATATATTTAAATAAAAGAAAAGTGAATAATGATCTTAAAACCAAAAATAAAAGAAATAGAACCACAAATCTATTAAATTATAAAAAATATCATTTAAAAATTGTGAAAATATAAAAACTAAATTCATTAAAAGGTGCAAAGAAACAAAGAAGAACAAAAACCAAATAAAAAATAAAAAAAACAGTGAAAGGAAGTATTTGATATTAATGGTTAATGGTGTTAATAAATTTATAATAAAAAAAAAAAAAAAAACACCTAAAAGAAAGAGTCAATGCTGACAAAATTCAAATCATAAGTGTTTTCAACTTACAAATCAAAACTCCCGTTTCTTATGATAAGGTCATATAAAAGACACGTCTATATGTACATACACATTTACTGTACAGAAAACTCCCGTTTCTTATGATATGATATATATTATATTATTATGATATAAAAGACACGTCTATATGTACATACACATTTACTGTACAGAAAACTCCCGTTTCTTATGATATGATATATATTATATTATTATGATATAAAAGACACGTCTATATATTACATATGTAAATATATATAGTATTAACATATGTATATACATAAAACTTTACATACATACATACATATGTAAATATACAAATATCTCCTTAATACATACTTATGTATGTACATAACTAAATACTAATGTAACGGTGTACACATTAAAACAAAAAACCAACTATACATACATATAAAATTTCTCAAAGTTAAAAATTTGGAAAAAATAAAGAAAAACCCAAAAGCAGTGTATCTATTGAATCAACAAGTAGCAAAAGTTAAAAAATAAATAAAGGAAACACGAAAACAAAAAAAAAAAAAAAAAAAATTAATTGGAATAAAACTCAGTGTTTTGAAGGTAATTAGCAAGCAAGTAAAACCTAGTTTCCTCTGGTCAGGATCCCAAACCGACGTCGATACCCTACGTTCACCTAACGACATTGAGAAAAGAAAGATAACCAAATTTATAGAAGCGGCGCTTTGTCAGAATTACGAAAGGAAAAACGTAGTGAAGGAAATAATCCAAAATGCCAGGAAAACCGTAAGTTTAAAACGGAAAAAAAATTAAAACTCAAAACCATATACACACATCCCGCCATAAATAGTCACCATCATACATATATACATACATACCACATAAAAAAAAAAACCCTTTCACATTTTTCAATTTTCCCTTTTTTTACCAAAAAATTACTGGCATACGTGTACATACATTTATATACATACATACCTATGTACATATGTACACCCAAAGTATTTGCATATACATTCACACACTTACATATACATATATGTTTACAGACTCATACACACATCTAAGTACCTACATAAGTAGATATTACAGACATACATATGTATGTCCACATATTGTACAGTTTTAAAAGTTGCCAAAATCTTAAAACTTACTCCAATTTCTAGCAACAAAATACAGAAAAAAACCGCAATTGTAATATAATTTGTTTTTGTTAAAATAAAACAACCACTTGTTTTGAAAAAAGTAAGAGAATAGTTGCTTTTGTTCCCCACAAATTAATCTCTTACAAATACTTTCAATTCTCTTAAAAACAAAAAATAAAAAATTAAGATCCACTTAATAATATTACGATGAGATGCCACATAATGAAAAAATAAAATCACTCGTAATAAAATTAAAATCCCCAAAGTTTATGCGGTCATATATAATTATCTGAAAATTATAAAACTCGCAAATCCCGCGAATAAAAATAAAAAAAAAAAAAAATTTTTTAAGTGATTAACTCACTAATCACACATCGCTATCCCCAGCGAACATTTACAATTAAAATCCTTAATTCTTTTTTCAAATTCGCAAATCCCGCGAATAATAAAAAAATTTTTAAGTGATTAACTCACTAATCACACATCGCTATCCCCAGCGAACATTTACAATTAAAATCCTTAATTCTTTTTTCAAATTCGCAAATCCCACGAATAATAAAAAAAAAATAAAAATTTAAGTGATTAACTCACTAATCACACATCGCTATCCCCAGCGAACATTTACCATTAAAATCCTTAATTCTTTTTTCAAATTCGCAAATCCCGCGAATATTAAATTTTTTTTTAAAGTAATTAACTCCCTAATACACGTCGCTATTCCCAGCGAACATTTAAAACTAAAACTTTAATTCCTTTTAATTCGCAAATCTCGCGTATATTTACAAAACTTTAAGTAATAATTCCCCAATCAAACGTCGTTAACCCCAGCGAACATTTGACTTACAAACATTTAATTCTATTTTAAGTGCTTAAATAATTAAAAGGTCAGCACAATCATTAAATAGTTAAACTAATACTATCTGCTTATACAATCCCTATCATTTTAGTTATCGAAACTCATTTTCCTTTTTCATAAATTCTAAAAATTAGATTATAGAAGGGTGGTAGATTATAACCCCTAAATTGGTTTATTATAACTAGGCACTTCAGTATTTAATCAAAATTGTAAAAACTAGAGCCCAAACTCTCCCCAAAATGGTTGATGAATTCTTATTTGATTCAGACGATTTTGTCGCGTTTTGTTCTGAGGTTAATAATATTCCCATTGATGACCTAACAGACTCACTCCTCGAAGTGTACCTTCAAGATCTGAACGATCGCTGGACGAATGTGCAAGCATCCTACCGATCCCCCCGCATCAGCAAGGATGCTAAACTTGAAAAGTCAGTCTTAGAGTCAGTCGCAGGAAAATACTCAACTTGTACCAAAAACTTTCACCAAGTCAAGGCAAAAATCTTGGATGTACAGAAAGCATTGGTAACAAATGCCCCAATTCAAATCCCTGAAACGACCCTGAATGAAAACACCATTTCAAATTTTAGTGTCCCTCCATGTGATACCGATATTTTCTACGGGGGCTATGAAGAATGGCCATCCTTCCGAGACATGTTCACGGCAGTATATATCGATAATCCGCGGATCCCACAAGTACAAAAGTTATATCATCTCCGCTTAAAGGTGCAAGGACAGGCAGGAGCGATTATAAAGAAATATAAGTTATGCTCTGATAACTTCACCCTAGCCTGGGAAGCACTAAAGGATCGATATGAAAATCAAAGAATACTGGTCGAGAATCAGATCAAGTTTCTTCTTAACTTATCCCCAATTGCATTCGAAAGCAGCAAAGCTCTTCAAAAACTCCAGAGTACAATCAATGACTGCTTAGCTGCAATAAAAGCTCAAGACGTCCCAATAGGGGAATGGGATCCATTTATTATTATTCTCTGTGCCAGCAAACTTCCAATGGAAACTCTATCTTTGTGGGAACAATCTCTAGCGTCTCACAGGGAATTAGTTAAATGGGAAAAGCTTGATAAGTTTCTCTCCCACAGATGCGAAGTAGTCGAACGCTTAGAATCTCGAAACCAAGAACAAGACTCCTATAAAAGTAAAATGAAAGTTGTAAGCATTAGAACAAACACGCAAAAGCCAGAAATCCCTAAACATCCATGCAAAATGTGCAACTCGGACCACTCGCTAAAAAATTGCTCTAAATTTATAAATTTAAGTCCTCAAAACAGAAATAAATTCGTATCCGAAAACAGAATATGTATCAACTGTCTAGCATATAGTCATCTACGGAATGACTGTCCCAGCAAGTTCTTCTGTTCTCACTGTAAGAAGAATCACCACTCCTTATTGCATTTCACAAGACCTGACATTAACAGTTCCAATCTTCCTGATGATCAGAGGCCTGAAACCTCAGCGCAAGGTAGAGCAAGAGGAGCTCTACCAACCTCTACTCATGTTGCTAGCCTCGACAACAAAAGCACCAACGAAGCAACATTGCTTCCCACAGCAATAGTGAGTATTAAACACCAGGGGGAAAATTTCAAAGCTCGAGCTTTTCTGGATCAAGGATCGGAAAAGACGTTTATCTCTAAAAGACTTCAGCAACAACTTATGCTCCCAACAGAAACACTAGCTTTCCAAATCCATGGCATCGGTGGCCAGGTGATAGCTCAATCTAATTCACTCTGTCATATAGTGATATATTCTGAAAAATGTGACCGATATATAAAGATACAAGCAATAATCGTTCCAAAAATTACCCGTATGTTACCCAGTTGTTCGCTCTCTAAGTCCCATATTCCCTTTGATTCTATCAATGATATTGAGCTTGCAGACCCCGACTTCTCTCTTGCCTAGTCGTATAGATCTGTTGATTGGTAGTAACATACTCCCGCAAGTTTTCCTAGAAGAAACTAAGAAGGTCTCTCCTTCCCTGATGGCCCAATCCACCATTTTCGGATGGGTTATCAGCGGGCCGATCAGTTTCGAAAACGTTTCAATGTTCTCACTCGAAGTAACTGAAGTCGAATGCGATCCCCTTGCCGACCAGTTAAGAAAGTTTTGGGAGCAAGAAGAAGTCTCCTCCCAACGTCCCGTGTCCGAAGAAGATGCATTTTGTGAAAAGTTGTTTCAACACACAACCTATCGTAATAACGAGGGCCGCTATGTAGTGAAACTTCCGTTTAAATCCCACTTCCCAGAGAAAATACAACTAGGTTCTTTTCGCACAGTTGCAAAGGCACAATACTTTAGTATGGAACGTTCCCTTTACAAGAAACCAGAATTGGCCGAAACTTATACTAAAGTATTAAAAGAATACATCACATTAAACCATATGAGACCCACAATATCAACCGAAAATGTGTCTCCACATGGCTATAAATCATTTTATCTACCTCATCACGCGGTTTTTAAGCCCGAAAGCAAAACTACAAAGGTGAGGGTAGTTTTTAATGCGTCCAAAAAGACAAGCTCCGGATTATCACTCAATGACATTCTCCATGTCGGCCCTACGCTACAAAATGACTTAATGAGTTTGATTTTGAAGTGGAGATTATATGAATTTGTATTTAATGGCGATATAGAGAAAATGTATCGTCAGATCCTCATCGCAAAGGAAGACGCCCCTTTCCAACGAATTCTCTTTCGTCAGAGCCCTAATGAACATCTCCAAGATTATGCATTAGAAACTGTGACTTTCGGAGTGAATTGTGCCCCATATTTAGCCATACGGACACTTCTCCAATTGTCCCATGATTCACAACAAACGCACCCTCAAGCTGCTTATATTCTGAAAAATGAAACATATGTCGATGATATATTATCAGGCTCTCATGATAAAAAATCGGCTATTGACTCCTTAGCTCAGGTCATTACAGTATTAAAATCCGCGGGATTTCCCCTAAGGAAAATTACCTCTAATTTTCCCGAAATTTTAGCATCTCTTCCTAAAGAAGATATATTGGATGCAGATTTCCTCAAATTTAAGGAAACGAGTGTGACAAAAACATTAGGAATCCAATGGAACGCGTTGACTGATTGTTTCTCGTACACTATTGATACAGTTGCCCCAACTAGCTTTATAACCAAAAGACAGATTCTATCCAATGTGGCGAAATTGTTTGACCCAGCTGGGTGGATTTCCCCTGTCATAATTGAAGCAAAAATAATCCTTCAACAGCTCTGGTTAGATGGCACCGGTTGGGATGAAAACATTAAAACCAACACGCTAGAAAGATGGAATAAGTTTACTAAAAATCTTCCGGTAATATCCACATTGAAGATACCCCGATGGGTCGGGTTCTCTCCCTCTTTAGCAACACAGATCCATGGATTTTGCGACGCATCGGAAAAAGCATATTGTGCGTCTATTTATATCAGAGTTCAGTCAGGCTCATCAATTGTATCACACTTACTCGTGTCCAAAACAAAGGTGGCTCCTATTGACCCAGTGAGCCTCCCACGCTTAGAGCTCTGTGGAGCAGTTTTGCTATCTAAGCTAACTAAACAAATTCTGAACTCAATGCCCTTTATCAACCATGATGTCATGCTATGGACAGATTCCTCGATCGTCATAGGATGGCTCGATAAGCCCCCCAATGCATGGAAAACATACGTAGCCAATCGCACGGCATTAATAAGGTCGAATGTTGGAAATATTCCTTGGCGACACGTAAGGTCTGGTGACAATCCAGCAGATCTAGGCTCTCGGGGTTGTGACGCTGATGTACTAGTCGAAAGCTCTCTATGGTGGAATGGACCACATTGGCTTCAAAAAACACCCGAGGAATGGAGAAAGCCCATCTCTGCAAAGGAACATTCCCTAGAAATCAGACAAGGTGTAATTACCTTTCATTTGTGCACACATGGAGGGAAGGAAGACTTCGAAATAAGCGAAGATATTTTAAACAGGTTCTCTAAATGGGATCAAGCAGTGAGAGTTCTGACATACGTGATACGATTTATTAATATCATGAAAAGGGTGGTGCAAAACCCATCCATATCTCAACCATCCCGCATACCCCAGATGCAAAACAGCTTAGCAGCGGAATCGACAGCGAAAATAATAAAACGAATTTCCCTCATTAGCCATAAAGAATTTTCTAACACCAAAAATAAATTAATCCATCTCACTCAGAGACTATATTATCAAGAAGAGTGTCATTCCCTGCTGAAATATAAGAAAGTTCATAAGAAATGTTCTCTATATCCTTTAAATCCCTATATAGACGAATATAACGTTATACGTGCAAACGGTAGAATTTCTAATGCCGCTCTTTCCTTCAACGAACGTCACCCAATTATCTTGCCGGTGAACTCGATTTTCTGCAAACTCTTCATTGTTTATACCCATAATCTTCTCATGCATGCCGAAATTAATTTAATGTTGAGAACAATTAGAGGACAGTATTTCGTACCTCGGCTAAGAAGTGCCCTTAGATTCTGTATTAGGACATGCATCACATGCATTCGATACAAGAAGCAGGTAAAATCCCAACTGATGGGGGCTCTTCCTCCAGAAAGAAGTTCGTTCTCATTACCCTTCACTTTCACTGGTATTGATTTTGCCGGCCCATTTTCAATTAAGACATCACTTGTGCGAAATGCTCCTTACCACAAAGGATATGTATGTGTTTTCGTCTGTTTTAGCACGAAAGCCATACATCTCGAGTTATGTTCAGATCTAACTACCGGGTGTTTTCAAGCATCGTTCACCAGATTTATAGGACGCCGAGGGTTACCTAAAAGGGTCATGTCCGATAACGGAACTAATTTCGTCGGCGCAGAACGTTCGTTTCGTTTGGAATATGAGGAATTCATCAAACATACCTCTCAAGATATGGCAGAGAAATACGCCGCACAAGGGCTTCAGTGGTCATTTATTCCTCCAAATGCACCACATATGGGGGGATTATGGGAAGCGGGTGTAAAATCCTTCAAAATGCATTTTAAAAAGGTTGCATACGAAATTTACGTTTGAAGAATTCACTACTCTTTTAACCCGAATTGAGTCTGTATTGAACTCTCGACCGTTGTCACCTATATCAGATGACCCCGACGAACTACTCGCCCTTACGCCAGGGCATTTTATCCGTGGTGCTCCTCTTCTGGCCTTTCCTGAAATCCCTAAAGAATCTCTGACTTTACGCGATCGTTGGGAGAAATTAAAATTGTTGCATCACCAGTTTGCCCGACGGTGGAAAGACGAATATCTCAAAGAACTCCAGAAGAGATACAAGTGGCAACACACAGAGGAAAATATTCACGAAGGGCAACTAGTAATTATCAAAGAAAACCTACTTCCCCCAAATGAATGGAAGTTAGCAAGAATTACCAAAATCTATTTTGGTAATGACGGCTTTGTTCGAGTAGCAGACTTAAAAACCCAAACCGGCACAATCACGAGAGCAATTACAAAGCTGTGCATTCTCCCCGTCATGGCCTCTGATATGGAAACCGAATCAGATTTTGTTTCTAAATTAACTTGAATATTATGATTAATACATTCATTTCCCACAAACTTTATATCCTAATCCCAACACATTTACATATCCTAATCCCACACATTTACCCTCCCATATTCATTTCTTCACTTGCACTAAGGCTTATATTATTAATAATCCCTCTTTTTCACAGGTCGCCTCGAAAGCCACAGATACATCAGTGTCGCATCTGCAAACGCTACCATTCACTTCGGTATTGCAAACGTTTCTTAAAGATGAAAATTGAAGACCGAAAACGTAGAGTAAAACGCCTCGGCTATTGCCAAAATTGTCTCGCAACTTCCCACAAAACCAGGGAATGCACATCAGCAGACGTGTGTCAAAAGTGTGGTTGGGCACATCACACTCTTCTTCATCAGTCTAACCGAAGAAACTCACAACACCTAGTACAAAAGGAATCTGCATCAAGGGCAGCTCGTAATCCAAGATCCATTTCCAGTCAGTCACGAGGACCGTCACGGCCATCAAGGACCGATTAGGCCGCAGCCCCCAACTTCAGCGTGACCATAGAACGAATGAGCGATCCTCTGCATACATCCAAGAGAAGTCCAGAAATCGCACGACCAGCCCGAGACGTATTTTGCTAGGTGCTTTGCGTGCACTCCAACGCCTACATAAAACCCTTTAATATTTTGGCCATTTTGGCCAAGGCGCCCAAGATGTTTAAAGTTAAACTTTATATTTAAATAACAAAATTGTTTCGCTATTTAAAACTATTTTATTGAATTGTTTTTAAATCTTATATAATTTAAAGGTCCAAATTTATATCATATTTGAAATTTATACGATAGTTATCCGTTTTTTTGCTATATTTTAATTATTCAAAGTAAGCTTACTTTATTTTCAACCATGCGCTTTCAATTGTGAATTGTTCATTTTTTCGTCAAGTAATTTTAAAGAACCGTATGGTCAAGTCAAAAATATAGATAAGCTTTTTCTTTGATTTACTTCCATTTTTGAACTCAAATAAAACACACTGAGACTCCTCAATTATAATCGTGTATACATATTGTAAATCTTCTCAAGGACAAATTTGAATTTAAATAAAAAAAACTGGATTAAATATCCACACAGTGTAAATACTTTAATTTCGGATTATTTATTCCTCCAAAATTAAACACCATATGTATTGTGCATGTGTGTGTTTTTTGAATGCATGTACATGAACATCATGTGGTCGTATTAAAAAGAATTTTGTTTAATTTTCGTAAATATACAACAAATGTAACACATATTTTCATATCATGAAATATATAAATAGAAAAATGCATACCGATGCTCTTTTTGTATCATAAAATGTGTTTTTTGCTATTTCACTTTTCTGCAAATTGATAAATCAACTTTATTATTTATATTGAACAGTTGTTCTTTGGAAAGCTTTCCATAATATTTGGAAATCTTGTACTGCTACCGTACTTTCAACGTAATTTGATAATAACTTTAATTCGCCACTGAAAAAATGAAAGTGTGTTTAAACACATTTTAAGTTTTTATGAAAATTAACTCAAACTATATTTAAACATTCACTGCTTTATTAGCTATAAGCCCTACAAAATCTCAGCATGAAAATCCCCAAAATCCCACATTTTTAACCGGGTTGCCAACATATTTTGGTTTTTCCCGGTTTTAAATTCCCAAAACATGTCGTTCGTCCCCATTACCTATCTACTAAGCGATACGAACTTTAGCCTGATAAAATCATAAAATATAGAAACAAATGAAGTTCGAACAGTAATAATTATAATTAACTAAAATTAATAGCCATGGGCCTGTGGAAAAAAAACTATAAGCAAAAAAAAAAATGTACTTATAGCATCAAACCAAACAAGTTTGTCTTAAGTAGAACAAAAATAAGCAAATTAATTAACATGTGCATAATTAGTAAAGAACAAACGAACGCTGATGAGGAAGGTTTAGTGCCCTGCAAAAACAGCCGGCTGTTCCGTTCAATTACGTGTTTGTCAGAATATTTACAACTAACTTTGGTGTTATGTGTTCATTAATAATTATCACATGTAATTTGACTTAAAAAGCGATACGTACTTTAGCCTGATAAAATCATAAAATATATATAAATTATATTTAAAAATCTTTTTTTTCTGTATATCAAACACCGAATACGGCCGTTGTACTTTTGTGCACCATTCGAACTTCAAAAGCCATACGATGCGTCAGTTAGGTTTTTGGTAGAATGGACAAATATTTCCATTTTTTAAAAATTTGTATACATACATACATACATATATACATAACATCATTTTTAATATTTGGATACTATTAGATTTTTTTATAATTCAATTACTGTTTTAATTGAATCTTTAAACATTTTAAATTAGGTTTTTAATTAAATCGAAAAAAAATATTTCAATTAAACTTTTAATTAATGTAATATTTTTCTAATTGAAAAAATTAAAAAAAAATTCAATAAGATGGATGGATAATACTACAATTTCCGTGATTGGTTGAAAACTAATTAATTTTTTAACTAAATCTTTGTTTTTTTTAATTGAATCTTGTTTCTACTTTTTTCTGTGTATGCATTTTCTATACAATGCAAATTTTTTATACGATGGGGTAACTCAATACAGGTTTGTGTCAAAAAATTTAACTTATTGGCAGCGCAGTTCAAGCTCGTCCGAAAAAAAATTATAAAAATATATCAGGGGTCAACAACTTGCTACAACTACCAACAAAACTGTGCGACAACCCTATATACCAAATGCCTTGGGAAAAGGATTATAATAATCTTATACCCCTTTTCCACATGCAAAGTTTGCGTTGCTTGCAAAGTCTTAGGTCAGCTGGGAGAAAGAGACTGTCTCTTTCTCTGTCTTTCACACAGCTGAATTAAGACTTTGCAAAGTAAACTTTGCATGTGGAAAAGGGGTATAACTATCATAATTAAGCTTGAAAATATATTGAAAAAGGTTATCGTATTAATTGTAAAAAAAATCAAAACGGAACCCTCGTGATAAAGGCCCAGTCACATAGAATCTGTCAAACATTAACGCAACAACGGAGAAGGTTGGCACAATGAGTACTTTATTGACAGAAACATCTGAACTGCTTCAATAGGTTGGTTCTCCATAATCAACACAACGTTTTTTTATAATTCATTCATTATTTTTACACAAACAAATCGATTGTTGTTTTTGTGTTGTCTTAGTTGTTGTGGACCTGCATATATTTTATATAAATATGCTGAATGTAACAGACCTCATAAGACCATGTATGTATTTCATCTTAGCTGTCAGTTGGAAAAGGCAAAGTTTAACGTATGATGTGTATTATTATAACTAGGGAAAGGATTTTTATGTAAATACATGTTTTCTGTCGTTAGTAGTAGTTCAACGTAAATAAAATATTTTTGCGAATCAACAAATTTGCGACACAATGGCATCGATTTGTTAGTGCATATTTTTGCATATTTTAAAATAAATACTTATTTTTGCATATTTCATTATAAATGTATATTATTAATGCTCGTAAATTTTTTAATTTTTTATGCTATAAAACAAATGTTGGTGTTTTTTGAGTAGTTGCAAAGTATTATTGCAATTCTTACGTCTGTGTAAGAACAAAAAAAAAACAACTGTTATCTCAATTCATTTGAAAAATTCACAATAAACAAAAAAAGCAAAAGAATGGGATAAAAGCCGTTTTAAAAATGTCCCTTTAATTTTTTTTGAGCCCTCTTACCAACTTAAAACCAATTTAAAAGTGGTTTTAATTTGATTTTCACAAAAACAATTTGTATGGCAAAACCAGGTATTAACAGTTGGTTTTAACGTTAAAAAAAACTTTTATTAAAACCATGTCAGTGTGAAAACGCTATATTCTGGTTGTCGGAAGAATGTAGAAAAACCTCTCAGGTAGACGCTCATAGGGATTTAAAAACTTATTTTATCCTAACTTTAGATACTTTCTTGAGATCAGTTAAAGTAGTGATGCTGACATTTAATAGCAAAAATTTAAATTTGGAAATAAATAATTTTAATTAAAAATATACTGTGCGAAACTGATACATATTTAACTTAATTGTTCGTAATCATTCAAGAATAAATATGTTTTCAAAGGAAATGTGAGTGAAAGTCACACGCACTTAGGTGAGTATATATAGTCTCACCGTTAGTGTGCTTGACAGTGTTAGTAGATTTGTACAAATATTCAAACATTTATGAAATTCCGTTCATTTTCGCAAAAGGTATTGCATATTTTCTTTAAAGAACACTTGATAGGTCGAAAGGTACTTTTCACGATTACGTCAAAAACTAACTCACAAGGTGCGATTATGATGGGTATTAAAAGTATAAGCTTATATAGTTTTATTTTGAAAAATATAGAAAAAAAACTTTTTGGAACATGGGCGATATGCGCCAAAACTTGAATTTTTTCTTATCTAATGTAAATATAAATACTGTACCAAATTTCAGATGCCTACGTTATCGCCTTCTATTTTTGTTCCATTGAAATATGGGAACAAAGAACTTTACGCCACACCGACTACGTAAAATTCAATTCAATTCAATTTGAAAAAAGTAATATATTAGCCTAATTTCTTAAGCCACCCCGTAGAAAATTTGGTGACAATTGATTCAAACGCACGCATCCTATGACTCGTGAAAAAGGGAGTGTTAGAAAAAGTAGGGAGTATGATGAAAAAAGAATATATCCTGTAAATGGTTACATATTCGCCATTTTCGTAATGTATCGTCTTTATCTTTTGTCAATTTAATTGAGATTTGGTCTCCACTCAAAAAAGTTTTACATTAAATGAATGTAAAACTTAGTTATTTTACCAAGCCATGTCTGTTTTAACTATTTGTGTATGTTGTTTAATAAACAAACCACAATAAAATAATGATGTTTTGTGCAGTCAATATAATCAATTATTTATAAATATGTACATATTCAGTAAAACTTAAAAAATGTTCTTTTCCTGAAAGTTTTTTCATTTAAGTTTTACTTACATATGTTTATGTATTTTTTTTTCTTGAAAACAAACTTCAAAAATATTTGAAAAACAAAAATAAAAAATTCTTTAATAATTGAAAAAATCAAACCATTTTTGCGAAAACACAAAGATAAAAGAAAATTTGAATTGGTAAGTTAAGTGCATTTAATATGGCATTTACGTTTGTGCATATGTATGTATGTGCATACATACATACATATGTACATATGCAGATGTATGTAAATATATATGGATATGTATATGTATAATGATGTTTCCAGGAGAAATTTATGAGTTATTGAGGGACTGGTCCAGTTCAGACATAGTATATTCCGACATACATACATACATATATAAGTAATTATATTTTTGAATAAAAAAATTGCATATTTTTGAACTAAATTTCATTCAGGTCTATTGCATATTTCTCTACCCGTTGTGCTTCTTCGTTGTGTATTCATCATAGAACTAAAAAAGGTAAGCAGATATTATACTTATATGCAAGATATATTGCCGATTTATATGTATAAACCTAAACTTAAAGGACGTGAGACTGAAATCTTTATGGTGTGAGGCCAGAGAAAAATGGAATGATTTAGATCAAAGTAATTATAAAATTATAAGCATTACAGTATATAAAAAATTATCTTTTTGTACATATTCTTAAAATTTATATTTTTAGATCAAAAGACGCAATTTTTATTTATGTCATACATGGAGTATTAAAGCCCGATAGGTATCAAAAGGAGACTGGAAGACCAACTATAGCGGATGCACAAGTTTCTACGATTAAGCTTATAGAAGACGACATTCAATTGGACATGTTTAGTGGGCAGCCACCATTTATACTAATAAAACGAAATCTTTTTTCTATAACATCTGTAAATGTTGTAGTGGATCAGATAATGTACAATGCTGAAACTGTAGTATCAGCATTAGTGCTTTGTTTTAAGGTTTACCAAGTTTTCAATTTAAATTACAGTATTAGTTCCTACAATTTTTGGCTATTTATTCAGAAAACTTTATTTAAAATCGATTTAAAATGTGATATTGTAGGGAGTAGTTTTAAGGGAATTAATTAATTTTGTAAAGCACACAACTAATTTTATTTAATTTTCTTTTACTTTTTATAATACTTGTACATAATATTTTATAACTTTATAATTTTAATCTGTTTGCATTTCATACCATTATTTTAATTTTGATTTTGTAATAACTATATTGAAAACCTATCTTAATTTTATAATTTACTTTCAAAAAATCAATATAATTGTAGCATCAATTTATGGAATTATAAGTTTTGCACATAAAGTTATATAAAAAATAAAAATTATTTATAGAAAAAAATTTTTAGCAACTCTTTATTTTTTGGGGGTTAAATATATTGTAGTAAAAATAAATGAAGAAAACAGTAATTTCAATTAATTCGGTAGGTTATTTTTTGTCAGTCAATATAAGTGAAAAAGCAGTTGTTTTTACAGTTTTGGGTAGTAAATTTATGTAAGCTAAAACAATTGAAACAACAGTCGTTTTTACGGTTTTTGTGAGTTATTTTCAGGTTGTTAAAAAAAATGGAAAAACAGTAGTTTTAAATGATATGTAGGTTATTTTTTGTAAATTAAAATAAAAGAAAAAGCATTTGTTTTTACTGAAATTTTATGTTAAAAAATTAACATTCAAAAATAACTGAAAAAATCATTTGATTCAAATAAAATGTTAGTAATCCGGTTTTTAACTGAAAATACTATTGTTTTAAATGATTTTTCATTCGAATTTACCTACATAATATTTTGAGTGTAGTATTACAGTGAACGGAACTGAACAAGTTCGATGTGGTTGGATTCAGGACCTATCAAATAGTATAAATATAATGCTAATTGTTCCCTCTAATGATACCGCCAAGCCACTCTGGAACCAGTTCCGTAACTACACTTAGATATTAACCTAAGCTTATCTATACTTTATACTTTTGAAATATAAGTGCATCTGTGGTCGAGTGGGTAGTGTGCAAGCCTGTCATGCCGGAGGTTGTCAGTTCGAATCCCAAAAAATATCTGCTTAAAAATAAATTATAATTGCATTTGTAACAATAAAGAAAATTATAAGTTTTCATTATTATAGTTAAGTGTCGTAATGACATTTTTAAATAATAAATGTATATTATTCTCAACCGATTAGGTCCCTATGAGATAGTTCAGTGACAAGTCACAAGGTGCATACAAAATATCAATTAACTCCATCCTAGGTGACCCTCATGTAAAAGTAACTGGTCCGCTTCATTGGAAGTGTTAGAACGAACGGTCGATATTAAATAAAGGCTTGCATTTGTGTACTTATTAGTATAGCCAAAACAAATATACGATGGCATGTACCATATAATTGTATTGTAAGCGAAAGAACTAGTATAAGAGTTATTGTGTGTTTGTGCTTTTCCAAATTACAATACAATTAAGCGCAGATAACACTTGATTATTGTATTGCTGCTGAGGAACTGTTTGTATCTGTTTTTGATCAAAATTATATGTTGTAATACAAATATATGGAGAAAAACACTGTTGCAACAAATACATGACGAGCAGTTGTTTGTGCGCACGTTCGTTAGATTTTTTGTGGCAAAGAAAAGGATAGGGAGAGAGAGAACTTTGCTCTGCGTGTAATTACACATACATATTGAGTGTAATTTTTTTTGTATTTGTAGTTCATGTGTTTTATGTAATTTAAATTTTACTTTTATTCAATCTTTCATCAGCCATGTATATTTTTTCTCAACACATCATAAGATACTTATGGAAAAAGCAGTTTTATGCATCTTATTTTTTTTAGAAAAACAAATACAACGCTGAATAAGATATTTGTTCATACCAAAATCAATACACACGCAAAACTGATACAAACAGGTATATATGTGCAGGCCTATAGGCCCTATCACTTGGGGACCGATCACGTGACTAGTCTTGTGTCAGTTCCATTTCCTGCAGGGTATATAAAGAAAATGTTAACAGTTTTTTGTGTCTCCTGTAAAATTTGGTTAAGGTTATTTACTCTTTACAGAACTTTATTTGCAAAAGCAAATTTTCCAATTTTAATTCATTACCATGATTATGCATCCGAAAATAGGTTTAAGTAAGTAAAGGGTATTTTTTACAGAGAGACACAAGTTTAAATCATAATAAGACAAGGAAATATATTTTTAATATCAATGAAACGAGCTTTATTGGAAAGAAAATTTTATGAAATTAATGTTTAAATATGATGGCGCAATCTGGAACACCAATTTTCAACAACTTTTCGCAGCATTTGCGACCGTATTTCGCAGATAAATTTCGAATGTTGATTTCCAGGTGCTCCATTGTTTGTGATTTATCGACGTAGACAAGTGACTTAACATAACCCCAAAGAAAATAATCCAATGGGGTTAAATCACATGATCTTGATGGCCAATTAATTGAGCCATTACGTGAAATTATTTTTCCATCAAAAGTTTATTTGAGAAAATCAATTGGAAATTGGAACCACATATCAGCAAGATAAATGCCTCGTAATTGAGGTACGAAAATACTTCGAATCATGTTCCTATACCGTTCACCATTGGAAGTAACATTCTGATCATCATCGTTTTTGACGACATATGGGTCAATGATTCCGCCAGCTCCTAAAGCGCACCAAAGAGCAATTTCCTTTGGATTTAATGGTGTTTCGACAAAAGCTTGTGAATCTTCTCACTCCAAATGCGACAATTCTGCTTATTTACGTACCCATTCAACCAGAATTATGTATGTATTATGTTTGAAGAATAAAAAAATTATTTTGATTAAAAATTTCAACAATTTGCACGCGTTGCTCTGTTGTAAGTCGATTTAATGAAATTTCAAAGCAAACTAAACAAAAAGCAACTATCAGCTATTAAATGGGTGCTCAAATATAGCAGTGATGCCAACTCAAAGTTATGACACTCTAAAAAACACCCTTTATGTATGTACACGAAAAATCATTTAATAACTTTCTGACTTAGGCTGAGTTTTTACATCTGGCATTTCTTGTGTGCCATGTGCCCAAAAAAGCGTAACCACTAATTACTAATGAAAAACTGTTTGATTCAGACATGTATTTATTGATTTAAACTGTTTCCAATCATGTTGGATTCTATAAAATTGTCTATTAGTTATGTATGAAACTCTTTAACTTAATAAATACGTGTCTGAATCAAACAGTTTTTCATTAGTAATTAGTGGTTTCGCTTTTTTTACGCGTGTGTGGCACATGGCACACAGATGTAAACCAGGCCGTACTCATCTTCCCAGACATGAAAGCATTATTTATTTTCTTAATTTTAAAAAATCATCGGAAAACGGCTCTCATTTGCTTTTTCTGAATTGTTCAGTGCATAGTTTCAATATTTTGTATAAAATCAATTAAAACCAAAACTCTGTTTTAATGATTAAATTATTCTCTTCTATGTATGTCTGTATCAATGTATGCATTTATTTAACATCACGGTCAAAGAAAACAACAGGAACCAGAAAAACGTGTAAAAACAAACAGAAATGTGATTCTGTTAATAAGACATAATGACACATCGGCAGACGGTGATCAAGACAAAAGAAAATTAAATAAAAAGCTGATATTTGTTGGTTTTCATGTTGACATGTTGCTTTACTTCAAAACTTTTGCCGCCATATAATTTTATAATTATTGCGTGCTTTAAGCAGCAAATTATCACAATAAGGTCCAACGCGGGAGAATGTCAAGTGAACTATCATAAAACTTGCTACAGCTAGTTCCAAGACTAAAAGTATTTTTTTTTTCATGTAAGGTAAGAATATGTGAACACAATTCTATAATTTTCCCATATTTGTTATTGCAGAAATAATTAAATTTATTTTATAAAATTGTTTGTGTAGAATACAATACAATAATAACAAGCCTAACACTACAGTATTGCATATAATATCGCCATATTGGTGGAAAAAAATTAAATCGACATTAAAACATATTCACTTAATTTTAAAATACTTACAGAATTTCAATAAAATTCTGGTTTTTTATATTTTTAAATGTTGCTCCAAAATCTTGTTTTTCTATAATAGACGCTAAATGCCACAACAAACACTTAAACAATCCCTTTTCCAAATTAATATTGTCACTTGGATATGTAAAGAATTTGTTAACATAATATATCTGTCATAATACTGTCAAAACAACATTTTAATACAAAATGACAATTTAAGTTATATTAAAAGCAACTACGCTCAAAAAAATATTTCATAGGTAAGCTAAACGAAAAATGTGGTTCAGTTTAGCAAAATATTAGTTATTTTTACGCTACGAAATACTTTGTAGATAGTAGAAATGGTTTTGTATTTTTACAAATTATTATACGTGAATCATGAAAAGCATTTTTGTCTTATATACGAAATTTCGTATAAACCTAAAATATGTGGTTAAAAAATTTATAAAACTCTGCAGAAGAAAATGATTTTGTTCCACATTTGAAAAATAATTTTGTAGAATAATTTGTAATTCTTGGAAACGCGTTTGAAGGTTATAATAATTATGAAAAAATACAATTTTGGGGAATTTTTGCAGCCTCTGTATTTCTTATACATTACATACATATTTTTCACTGAAACTCACGAGTTCAACTGGCGGTTAAAACAAAAACTAATTTTATATTCAAATAATTTTTAATACAATATATAATATACACTATATTAAAATCTACACAATTACAGAAAAAGAAATGGATGAAAAATAAAAAATAAAACAAAACAACAATTTTTATTCAAAATTTTAAATTTTTTAGTAGAATTGACGAAATTTGTATAATAAAAATTAATTATTCCTGTGTATAAAAAAATTTTCGTAGATTTATAAATAATTTTGTACTCCAACCAAAATTGTAACAAAACAAAATTTTTTTAATTTATTAAATTTCGAAGTTTATAAAAATGTTTTATTTTCTTCTAATTTCAATAAAATAAACGAAGAGAATGGTACTGTTAGGAAAATAATTGTACACAATAACTTTTGTAAGTTAACGAAATTCTTAAAACTACGAATTCTGTTTTCCTGCACAAGCTACACATAATTTCGTAAAATGTACAAAATGTTCGTTTATTGCAAAAAAATTAAATAAAAAAATGTTTTATATTTGTAAGCATACAATGTTTTGGGTGTATAATATAAGAATATAAGACTGACTCCTGTGTTAATAACTGATTGTTAACAAACAACAACACAAACATCCCTATTCACAATTTCTTCATTATCAATAGTGCAAATTTGCCAATTCTACAGTCATCAGAAATACAACCTAATTCAGTGGCTATGTTTTCGTATTGTCAACAGACTTTGTCAGCTGCAAACGTAGCACACTCATATATTTAGTTACTAAGTATAAAAATTAGCAAACAAACAAAGAAGTAAGGCTGAGTTTACATCTGGGATTTCATGTGTTGTCATTTTGTCGTGCCATTTTCATATGTGTGTAATGCCGTTCCCACAAATTTTTCGATAAAATACAATTTTGTTGTGTCATTGCGACAGGAAATTTTCCTGCCCTAAATATTGGCAATGCGGCATCATTGTCTACATCAAGAACATAATTTTGATATAATGCCATTTAGTGTCATTTGTTTTATCATTGTGAGACTCTGTTTTTCGTATTGTTTGTTAATTAATATTTATACAAATGGTTAATCGCAAAATTATTCAATTGGCTAGTGCCACTGTATGTTTATCAATAATAAGAAACTAATACAAAAAAATCTACAAAATGGCAAAGAAAGTGGTACAAAAGACCAGGGCCTAATATGCGCGCCAATAAAGGATTCTATTGTACTCTGCGTTCCAGTTTTCGGAAGCAGGATTCAAGTTGGTTTAAAAATTTCGTATGAATGAAGCCTAATTGCACCAAAATTTCTGTACATGCAGTTTCCTTTGTATTTCTATCCTTATAAATGCCACATAGATGATTCCATATAGCTTCACGAACCTCCACAAGTTGAATAAGCTATGTCGTCATGTCATGCGTCCTGTACTTTTCCACTTTCTTTTTCGTTTTCCATACATTTAAATTTGTATACCAGCATACATTAAAAATTCTTTCTGTCACCACGCTGACATTTTATTTCTGTGTCTGATGTGTTGTCAACTTATTCTCACAACTATCTAGCATACAACGAAAAATATCGGAAATGACAAACTTTGCCACTATTTTCCACTTTTATTTTTGCTTTCGATGTCACAAAATGCCATAGAGTGTACTCAGCATAATAAGAAAACGATGTTGACAAACTGCTCAAAGAATGAAAAGGATTCATGACATGAAGTTAAGAGCATATGTTTGTTTGTTGGTTCACTCAACAATACTGTGATGTCTGTACACTCAAAATATTTCATGCTTAAAAATACGAAAACCTTTTTCGTAATTTGTTTTTCTTCTATAAACGAAAAATGTTGCACATTTTACGAAATATTTGTAGCTTGTGCAGGAAAACGGATTTCATAATTTTACGAATTTCGTTAAGTTACAAAAACTATTTCGTACAATTATTTTCGTATATAGTACCATATTTTTAGTTTATTTCATTGAATTTAGGAGCAAATAAAATATTTTTATAAAATTGGAAATTTCGTAAAATAAACAAATTTTTGTTTTGTTATCATTTTGTTTACAGTACAAAATTATTCTTAAATCTACACAAGTTTCATTAATTTAACGAAAAAACAAACTTTGAAATAGAATAAAGACTGTAGTGTTGTTTTATTTTTTAATATTTTCTCCATTTATTTTCATGTCATTGTATATGTATATTGTATAAAAAATTTTTGTGATAAAAAATTAGTTTTTGGTTGATACTTTGAACACAACTGGGACGAACGACAAAATTTGGTCATGGCACACCAACGACGAATAAGTAACAGATCTTGTAATTGGATTATTGGTTATTGTTTGTGCAAGGATAGAGAAAATTGTTTTTTCTTCGTTCATCGAAGTAAGAAATAGAAATAAATCTATCGTCACGCACGACGAATTCTTTTGTGGTGTTGTGTTAATTTTCATATTCGTTGTTCGACCCAGTTGTGTTCCTAGCATTCCAAGTTTGATTTGTGAGTTTCAGTGCAAAATATGTACATACATACTTATGTATGTATGTGATGTATGAGTAATACATAGGCTGTAACAATTCCTCTTAAATTATATTTTTCTTTTCATAATTATTACGACCTTTAATTTCAAGAATTACAGATTATTCAACAAAATTATTTTTCAAATGTAAGAAAATATATATTTTTTGCAGTTTTTTATATATTAAAGATTTTAATTTTACACAAAATTTTGTATATAACACAAAATTGATTTTCATGATTCACGAATTTATTTATATAAACATTGTTTTTCGCAGACCAAAAGTATTTCGTAAAATAAACAAATACTATTTCTACTATTTACGAAGCATTTCGTACCGTAAAAACAGCGAATATTTTCGTAAAATAAACCACATTTTTAGTTTATTTTACATATGAAATATTTTGAGTGTATCATATGAACTGAACTAAGTGTTGGAAATGAAAGCCAGATATTGATTTTATTCGAATTTAACCATTACGATTAAAAAAGAATCATTGCTTTTAAAACACTAAGGATGAAATAACTTTTCAAATAAAGAAAACTATCTCTAAATCGGCAAGCATTTTGGGAGTTATAGTGACATTGGCAGGTAGTCACGAGATAACAGAACTAGAAAATGAATGAAAAAGAGGGACGAACGTACCAGTTTTCCTCAAACATATCTGAGAACAACCCCGAACGAATCATCTTTTGAACATGAAAACTAAATTTAAAGTTGTGAAAGTTATTTGGAAGGTATGTTTCCGCATACGGACAGACACTCATGCACTCAATTCTCAATTCGTTGGTCGTATATAAGCAAGCGACCAAAATTCTTTTTCTGTCATATTCTATTGTTTACGTTGAAAAGAAAAATGTGTTCAATAGTTTTCTAGCGTCAGCGTCAGCGTCTGGCTGGCAACATATGTATTTCCTAAGTCAAACACTACCAATTATTTGTGCTTGTCGCTAAAAGCTAACCTCAGTGATGTGTTCGGCGAGTCTTCATTTCATAACAAAGCGTCAGCGTCATTCGGGGGTTGACAAAAAACAAAACACAGAATAACAATTAGTGAGTGGATTTTTAAATATATCAATAGTCTTTTTTTGTTTTATAAAATAAAGGTAATGAAAATGATAAGCATCAGCCAAAAATTAATCAAGTGGAATGCGAAACATAGACCTTCTTGAAAATATAGTTGTCATCCATTCTACAAGTTTTATTGTTCCAACAAACAAATAGTAGAGAATGTTGCAGGTGGATCATATATCCACATTGGTATGCCAAGAATCTTAAAGAGGATAGCCGATGTCATTAAGCTGCCTGATAACATTATAATTGATGTTAATGTAGACGGGTTGCCCCTCTTTAAAAGTTCAAAGGTACAACTTTGGCCAATTTTAATAAGACTTTCCAATGTGGAATGTCGACCAGTATTCCCAGTTGGAGTTTTTGTTGGTAAAAGTAAGCCAGCAACATGTGAAGAATTTCTTTTGAAATTTGTTGATGAGATTTCTTCTTATTTAAAAACAGGCTTACAACTAGAGGGAAATATTTACAGAATGCAAATAAGAGCAGTTCTCTGTGACGCTCCAGCACGTATATTTATTTCTGGCACACCATCTCATGCATTGCGGCACGGATGCTCAAAGTGCACAAAAATAGCAAAAAAAAATGTGATGGGACATCTGGAGTACTTATTTCAGATGAAGATTTTTGTGCTCGAAAATATCCTGCACACCATTTGCCAATATATTTATTACAAAAAACTCATATTTCATCCGAATTCGGACGATATTTCCAATAATTTTCGGGGAAAATAGTTTATCATACAACGTACATAATCTCACCCATTTAAAACAAAGTGTTAAACTGATTGGCAATCCACCAAAAATTCGTTCTACCCCTTCGAGAATTATTTGCAGAGTTTAAAGAAATGTGTTAAAAGACCATTTAAAATTTTGGAGTAGGTTTTTAGAAAAGTTGTTGATGAAAATTTTTGCATAAAAAAAATCAAAGGCCTTATACTTACTTGAAAACAAATTTTACTTCAAAAACTCTTACTTAACGACAAAATCACTGGACAACATCTGCTACATTGAATCTGGAATACTTGTTCAAGTACAGGGGTTTTCACAAGAAAATGGAGAAACTTTAGTTGGACGAAAGTTTTTAAACATTCAAAGTTTTTTTAAAGAGCCATGTGACTTAATTACCCTTGGATTTTTTTTTTTGGTAGATTCTAACATTTCGGACGATATTTACTACTTTCAATTAAGTGAAATAGAATGTAAAGCAGTTAGGTTTCCTTTTAAGAAACAGTCGATTTTAATTTCAATTTTAGATGTCTGCTTTTAATGCTTTTTCTAACCGCTATTTTTTTTTTATTTTGGAAAACATTAAGATGAATAACAACATGAATTTTTCGCCAAGAAAAATAAAGCGTTTTAATTTTGAGAACTCCGAAAGTAGAATGAGGTAGAATGAGCCTGCAAATATAATGAATGCATACATACGTATGTATGTACATATGAATGTGTAAGAACCTATTTTTCAACCAACAAACATAAAAAAATAATAATATATTTTTCATAAGCGTGCGTGATCGTGATAAGTTGTACACCCCTCGTGCGTGATTAAGAATATTTTATACGTGAGCGTGTGTGATCGTGAAAATTTTCAAAATCATTCGTGCGTGAAAGTGCGTGCGTAAAATACTTTTGTGCGTGAGCGTGCGTGTCATGAGTCAAAAAACGCTCACGTGCACATCTCTAATCATTACTATATTAATATATATATCATTACTATAATTGATATAAGAAAATACAAATTGTTTTAATTTCTTGCAACCGAGTTTTGGTAGAATTTATTTTTGAAACTACTCCTTCAACAAACTAATTTTCCTGAATTACAAAAAGTCACATTATTGATGTACCACCTGATAAGAAATTAAATTATAAGACTGATGTAGAAAAATGCACGCAGATTTATAGAAACACTATTATTATATTTCTATTTGCGTTTTATATACATACATATTTTAGATCTCCTGAAGATGATCGATGGTGTTGATCGAAATATTGGGAAATAAAAACAAAAATTAATAAAATCCAACGTTTTTAATTTATAACCAGACCTCAAGCTGATCAAAGAAATTCAATAATTAGTAAAACTGAAGGTGAAGCAAGTTTGAATTAAAAGATTTTTGTTTTTACTATTAAAATTTATTTACTGAGCGACTGTAAGTACGCTCTGAAATTATAATTTAAAATGCTTACTTGCTACAAAAATATTAAGGTTTATATACTACTTATGAGAAGATTCTAGATTTAGAATTAATACAAAATAAATGGAAAATTACAAACCAATTGAAATATGATAAATGTATTAAAACTAAATGCTTAAAATTAGTATAAACATATGGTGGGAAATTAAAGTGTAATACGATCCACCCTTTAAATATTATTTCATTCCCACAGCGGGGATTGTTTTGGTGCAGCAAATCGTGTGTGGCTATTTCAAGTGCCATACACTTCACAGCAATGTTAGTTCTTTCTATTATGCCGACATTGCACATTTATACTTGGCCTTGAATATTTCTTAAGTGCGGTAAAACTGCATAACGGCAAATTGTCAAACAATCACCGCAAGTATGAGTTTCAAGGTTAGTACGATATTTGACTCTTGAAATTATGCATGCAGGCACTTAAAATAATGAAAACAATTAGTGCTGTATTTAAAAGAATGTGATAATGCTACAAAGGTCTACTAATACACAATAAATAAAGTTTACACGGAAAGCACACCGCAACTTAAGTCACAATGACTTTATATACTAGTATCAAACGAAAATACAACAAAAACACAATTAACATCATAAAGAAATATTCAAAATACATCAAAACGGTGGCAAATATGAAAACAACAACAACGTTCCTCATAAAATGCAGACATTTGTAAATTATTCCAAGTTGTGTATATAATTCGACGAACCATAAATACAATCTATTTAAAATCAAATGCAAAATACCACAAAACATTCAGAGGGTTCTAAATAAACATACATATATATAGGGTCCGCCAGATAACTTTTTTTTTTTGAAAACAGGGCGCAAAACACCGAGTGTAGCTTCGGCTCTGTGGCACGTAGCGCCGTCCTGTTGAAACCAAATGTTGCCAATATCCTCCTCTTCAATTTTTGTGAACAAAAATTCGTTCAACGTAGCCCGATAACGATCGCCATTGACTGTAACGGCCACTCCTTGCTCATTGGCCCAATTATGCCTCTGGACCAAAATCCGCACCAAACAGTGACTCGTTTTGGGTGCGTCGGCTTTTCAAGGTATGCGTGCGGGTTTTCTGTGCCCCAAATGTGACAATTTTGCTTCTTTACATACCCGCCAAGATCAAAAGGAGCTTCATCTGAAAAGATGATTTTTTTTCAAAATCGGCATCTTCTGTAAGTCGTAATGTCGCAATATTTCCCAGCGTTGTTCAAGCGTATACACAACCATATTCGTTCAACGGAAGGATAAAAGTAATTATCTGCCAAATCAGACATGAGCTAAGTGTTACAATTCACGAAATAAGCACTAGTTGAAAAAAAAAACGTTAGATGGCGGACCCTATAAAATTTTCATTTAATTATATTAAAGTTAATGATACAACAAAAACATAAGCAAATAATTAACAGCAATAAAATAATCAATACAACAACAACGAATATCATGAAACTTGTAGATGAAGAAGATTTTAATATGCTTATGGAGAGTGAAGAGAATAACTTAAAAAGGTTTTTGATCAAAAAGAAAAGAGTACATATGTATAAGAAAGTTTAAAGAGTTAAAGGAGAAAAACAACAAGGAGTTAAATATGAAATATAACAAGGACTGGTTTATCAATAAAACTAAGATAGAAATTCCAAAAAATTTTCAGTGGCTACATTCACTTGGACCTAACTTTGCTTTACCACAGGCAACAAAAACATTCCCTTTGTTTAAATGCATTGTAGATGGTGAAGAAATAGCGCGAACAAAACTTGTATCACTTATCGACAACCACATACAAAGAAACAAACACAATAAAAGAGATAAACTCCCTGCAGAAAATGCGAATAGTGAAATTGTAGTGATTTACTAGTGACTTTGTCACCAGTACTACTGACGAATTGTACCCCAGACAATGCTTTTTGCTATAGACATTTAGCATGTACGTGTCATTGAAAAGCAAATACTGAAGTTGGTACTATTCAGTAGGTATTTCTTTTGGGACCATATCGAGAAATTGGAAAGAGATAGTCACTAGTACATTTTAGTAATTCTAATGATAATAAAACTGAATATTTTATTAAAAATTTTTATTTTAATAAAAAAAAAAATACATTAAAAAAGGGAACATTCGTTCAGCAAGTAAGGATTTAGTTTGCTGTTTGTATTAAATATAAATGAAAAATTCAAGGTTCCGTCGAATTATTAAAATCAAACACTTACGTATGAATCTGGACTTCCTGGACTGGACTTTTTAACTGATCCCACAAAATCTTCTACAGGCTCATAAAAATTTCCACAATTAATTATTTAATTTTAAAATATTTTTATTTTTATAATTACAAATTTTGCTTTTTATTTGTCTTTTGCAATTTCTTTTTATTTGATTTTTTGAATTATTTTTTAATACTTTTTTTTATTTGCCTTTTATATTGATTTCGTAAACTAATTTTCATAAAAACTTGAATTTTGCTTGAAGCCACTTGTATTTTCAACAAACCAATAAAACATTAAGAAGAAGCATAGTTGTGTGTATATGACAAAATGTTTTCTACATATCAAAAACAATGTTAATATGTAGACGCCTGTTTGACAATGTCACCAATATAGTCGACAAAAGTGGTAACTTGGGGACACTTAACCCCATGTGTTCTGCAGGGCTTATACTAGACACAGTGGGACAGGCAGAACGTTTTTTTAGGCAAAATAAAGATACATATTTTAATATTAAAAATAATAATAAATGTTAAGGATCTAAAAAACAGAATAGCAAACATCCCAATAAATGACAATGAAGTTCTTGTTTCGTTTGATGTGATTTCCTTTTTTCCTAGCATTCCCGTAAATCTTGCACTAAAAACAATTGAGAAAAAATGGAGTACGTTGGAACAATATACGATGATACCTAAAAATAATTTTATGGAGTTAGTATCATTTTGCATAAAAGAAGGCAGATATTTTAAATACCAGGACAAATTGTATGAACAAAAGAAAGGAATGCCAATGGGTTCACCCGCCTCACCGATAATAGCGGACATCATTATGGAAGAACTATTAGATGTGTCTCTGGGAAAACGGGAAAATTGGCCAAAAATAATCATCAAATATGTTGATGATCTTTTTGCAATAGTTAAAAGAGATAATATTGCAAATATTTTTCAACCATTAAATTCGTTCAATGAAAAAATTAAATTTACAATGGAAGTATAAAATGAAGAAAAACTACCGTATCTAGACTCCATTATAATAAGACAAGATAATACATTAAAATTAGATTGGTATCAAAAACCAATGTGTTCTGGTAGAATCATAAACTTTTATTCCAAACATCCACGAAGAATTATTATAAATACTGCCATTAATTTTATTAGTAGAGTTTTATCCATTAGTGACCAGTCGTTTCATCCAAAAAACGAAAACAAAATTATACAAACATTAACCAAGAATGATTTCCCAAAGAAAACTATTTTGGATTTATTAAAATATGCAAAACCAAAAAGTAGCAATGGAAATATTACAGTTGAAAGAACACAAAAAACATACAAATCGTCAACGTACATATCTGGGTTTTCTGAAAGACTGAAAGATTCAGATATCTATGACAAAGAAAATAATGAATTAGCCTTCAAAACTTTTAATACAAATAATAAATTATTTAGTAAAACTAAATCAAAATTGACTAACGATGAAAAGTCGAACATTGTTTACCGAATCAACTGCGATGGTGACGGATCCAAAATATGCCTATATGTTGTCACAACAACAAAAAAATTAAAAACTGGAAGGTCTTCACATAAGTCGCATTTAAAATCAACAAACAAACCTCTTAACCAAAAACTCGCACTTGCTGCCCACTGTAACAGGTCAATAACATTTAAATGTTAACAACAGAAAACAACTACAAAAAGAGATATACTCTAGAAATGCTTCACATTATTGATGTACCACCTGATAAGAGATTAAATTATAATAGTGATGTAGAAAAATGTGCGCAGATTTATAGAAACACAATAAATAAACACAGGCCAAAACATCATTAGAGTTGTATTTCCAAAAGAGACGAGGTGTTTAAGATAAAGCTTTTTTCAAACTTTTTAAAATTAATAATAATTACACCAATTGTTTTATAAATGTAATTACATCTTAATTTGTGCAATAATGTTATTTAATGTTGTTATTATTATATTTCTATTTGTGTTTTATATACATACATATTTTAGATCCCCTGAAGATGATCAACGGTGTTGATCGAAATATTGGGAAATAAAAACAAAAATTACCTGATTGATGTGCCTTGGTTTGTGCAAATTCGTTGTATTCCCGCAATAACGCACCCTTTTAAAACAATTTTTGGCAGCCCGCAGTTTTATCGTCTTTTTTATAAAACATAACCACACATTTAATTTGGGAGGTCCCATTTTCAAGAACCAACTTTAATATATATCATATACATAAATTTACATTTAATACGAACAACTAATATTTTGTCAGTTCTCGCTGAACCTTCATAGTGAACAGACGTCCTAGCGAAGTTTTTTTTCATATATGGACATACTAAACAAACAAAAGATCATACAAAAAATATTCGTAATACATAATAACCGTAATACGTATTAACTTTGATAAATAAGCAAAGCAAATATGGCTAATATTTTTTTACATTGCAAGAAACAAAAAAACTAAAATAAACAAAAAACCGCAAACAAAGTTCCCTTCAAAAACAAAAAATTGTGAAGTGAGTTCTAAAGGCAGAAATGCCTATTTTACTGTGAGTTCTCATGCGCTCAATGTTAACAATAAAAATAAAACATCTGATGATAGTCTTTTTCTAACGGCAAAGCCACTTTTTCGCCAGCGATCAACTTCGCTTTGTCCAATGCCAACTACTGATTCGTTAACATTACAATTGCCTAGTACTTTTTCATATAAGTCAGCGATATCATCCCCTTCGGGCTCGTGTCCATCACTACAGATAACAGTAGCACTAAACCCAAGGTCCAAGTCGGAATGGACAGATATATAACTGTGGTAAAGCGTGGGCGAAGCCCAAATTCTTCAAAAATTTCATCTGCTCCAAAGATGTCCAGGGATAACAGCGCATCATCTACTAATCGTCAAAATCGTTTTTCATTATTGCAAGACAATAACGACAAGCCCGCTGCATCATCGCAAAAGTCTTCTAAGCCACCACCTATCTATCTGAGAGAAAAAACTCTAACACGCTTCTAAAAAAACTATTGTCGGCCATTGGTGCAAATACTTTCACATCATTCTAATTAAACGAGGTAATATTGACGAAACTTAGATCCAAATATATGATGAAAAAGATTTCCGAAAAATTAATATTGAATTTGAAAGAAAACAAAACAAATTTTTACACATACCAACTTAAAAGTGCTAAAGGCCTACAAATAGTATTAAAGGGCATGGATTCATATGTTGACCCCGAAGAAGTAAGATGTGCTCTTATCGACAAAGGATTTAAGGTAAAAAATGTTACTAATATAACTAACAGAGAAAAGGTGCCCAAACCCTTATTTCGGCTTGAACTCGAGCCGAATGACATACAATTGAAAAAAAGTGCAACCCATCCAATTTATAGCGTAAAGTTTCTCTTACACCGAAAAATCACAGTTGAAGAGCCACGTAAGCGCTCAGGTCCCGTACAGTGCCACAATTGCCAGGAATATGGCTACACAAAAACTTACTGCAATCTGCTGTGAATTGCATGGTTCTGCTAGCTGTACGTAGCCAAAAGATCAAGCTGAAAAAAATTTAGTAATTGTGGCGGTAATCACACTGCTAACTACAGAGGAAGTCCTTTATATTTTTTCGTTAAACAGACTATGGGGCAAAAACCTAAATTAGCTCCAGCTCAATTAGCAAACGCTTTCTCCGCCAGTTTTCCCCCAATGAGCCAACCAAGTACTTCACGTGTATCGTATGCCGGTGCTGTTAAGACAAATTCTTTTCCCACGCAGAAAGTGTCCCCACCAAGTAATTTAACAAATTCTAATACAAGCTTGAAGCCACTATTGATAATCTGGTGCAAACTATAAAAAACTCTACTACAAATATTACTAACATGATGCAAGAAATGCGGCAAGCATTAATTAACAAGCGCAGAACACGTTAAAAATATGTTTCTGGGACGCAAACGGCATTCGCCAACATAAAAAATAAACTTGAGCACTTCCTCCCGGAAAAAAATATTGATATAATGTTGGTTTCTGAGACTCATTTGATTTCGAGAAGCATTTTAAAAATAAATGGGTACACCCTATATGATACAAAGGACCCGAGAGGAAGAGCATGCGGTGGATCAGCAATTCTAAGAAAGTCGAGACTCAAGCACTAATTTCTTGACAATATTTGTGAAGAACAATGTCTGTATTAAAAATTTCTGTACAAATTTCGTGATATCATCAATTTACTCCCTTCCTAGATTTGTAATCACCGAGGATCAATACGAGGATTTCTACAAATCTGTTGGTCCTTGTATCGTAGCAGCTGGCAACTACAATGCACAACATACGTTCTAGGGTTCACGCCTTATTACACGTAGAGGAAGAGCGTTGTTCAACACAATTTCCAAAATGGGCTTGGACGTCATTTCGAGTGGGGAGCCCACTTACTAGCCTACAGACATACAAAAAATTTCAAATGTTATAGATTTTGGAGTCATGAAAATATATTTCTAAATCTCTAGAAGCTTCCCTAGGTCTCTCCTCCGCACACTCTCCCACAATCGTTACAATTTGTAGCCCACTAAGAAGTGTTTCACATAACCCATATGTGAAGATGATCAATCGTATTAATTAGCTGAGATTCAAAAAATATGTTAGTAGTCATTGCACGGAAACCATAACGCTTAGCACATCTGATTATATTGAATCTAACATTGCGAATATTAATGAAAATATTAAGCTGGCTGCTGAACATGCTACTACCTCCCATCCGCAGACTGGGTTTAATAAAATTTATTCTAGGGATATTGAATGTCTCGTATGTGAAAAAAGAAGAGCTAGAAGGGAATGGCAACAACACAGATCACCACAACATAAAATCAGGTTTAAAGAGTGCACTAAACGACTCCAAGACTTGCTTGCATCTGAAAAAACTGCATCTCTTAAAAATTATCTGAAAACCTCGATGATACACCAGCATCTAATTACTCTTTGTGGCGCGCTACGAGAAAGCTTAAAACACCCGTTGAGTTTAAACCACCCCTGCGCACTTCTACCGGAGCACACTGGAGCCAAATGAATGAAAAGTGGCGATTAATTGAAAATATGAACTTTAAAATTCATAATCGTGTTTGGTACCGGGTTAAAGTGGATAAAATTCTGCATCACTAATGGCAAAAATTTTACTTTTATGTTGTTTGCTTTAGTTGAAGTGAGCACTTAAAGTTGAATAATTGTTATTTTTTTGTGCATATTGAAAAAAAGTGAAAATTTTGATATTTCAATTAATAATTTTTTCTATTTATACTTCTAAAAGTTAAATTTTTATAATGGAACCGTCAACTTCAGGTAGTTTACTATATAGTACATGTTTTTTTGTTTAAATTAATGTTTTAAAAATATTAAATGTTAATAAAATAAAATTAGCCCAAAAATGGGCTATTTTTGATTTATATGTGGAGTTTCAACAACTTTGTTCGTGAGCTTGCGTAAAATCGTCTATATAGTGTTATAATATCAGATCTCAACTAATAAACCGCAAAATATTTTTTGGCGACTTGTTGCGATTTTTCTGTTATGCTTGTTTTTGTGAAATAACTCAAGATGCTAAAAATCCACAAATATGAAAAAAACAACAAAACAAAACATCAAGTTGTTTTTACTTTGTTTTGTTATTATTTTCGTTATAGTAGTTGTTATTGTAGCTAAAAAATGTGTTGTTAATTAGAGATGAGTAACTTTAATTCACGCATACTCACGTGATTGCGTATGTTGGGTTTATTTACTATGAATAAAAGTAATTAAATTATTTTACATGTGTTTATGATATTTCAATGAATTTTACTTAAACATTTGTTAATTTTAAATTATTAGAAAATTGTATATGGCACAAGTGCACTATTTTGAAAAATTGAAGGAGGTGACGCTCCCATCCCTATTTATTATTGTCATTTATTTGAGTCCTACATAATAACTGTTGGTCATATACATGCATCATATTTATTTATTGTTTTAGCTGTCAATGTTTTGTGATGTGATGTTACATATTTAAAGTGTTGTGAAAGTGTAAATTATTCGGTACAGGGTTAAAGGAATTACTTTTTGCAAATTTTAAACGAATACAAATCTTATTAATTTTAGGAACATCTCCCAAAACAATTTTCATTCCTCGTCATGAGTTGCATAATTTTATGAGGAGTGCAGAACCTAAATCACTTCAGGATAAATTTAAACTTTTGAGATGGGAAGTAATAAAACGTGTCGACCCTTCGGATATGGTAGATTTTATGACAAGGTTTCATAATTTTTGCTCTAGCTATGAGATTCGGTGGCAAAAATGTCATAGAAAGAATGAAGTTTTTGTAAAAAATAATAAGAATTGGCTGGATGCCTCAATCTCATTCAGTCCACCACCAGAACCACAACAAAAAAGAGGTCGCAGTGTTCTCTCATTTGAAGAGTGCAAAGAAAAAACAAAAGTTAAGAAATGTAAAGACATAAGAGATGAAATTTCTTTGCCTATTTTGGCTTACGCCACTCAAATGAGCTTGAGAGCTGCTGGAAAAATAGATGAGTCGAAAATTGTTAAGGAAATAATATCATCTCCAACAAAAGCCAAAAAATACCGAAAAAGTATAGCACAGGTACCACCACAGCAGTTAACTCCGGATGAAGCTCTGTCCGTTTTGGTAGAAGCGAAGCTAAGTCGCCACCAATATAATGTTATTAGAAAGGTTGCACCTGAGAAATTTCCATCATATAAATTGGTCCAAACAGCTAAGAAAAAATGTTACCCAAAGAGAGAGCAAGTTAGCCTACAAGGAATATTGGATCATACCACTGAACGCCTTTTGTCGGTTAAAAATGCAGATTTAAATTCGTTAGACAACGAAGAAATCGAAAATATTACTTTATACACTAAGTGGGGCTTTGACGGAAGTTCAGGGCATAGTTCTTACAAACAAGCCTTTCATGACAGTAATGCATCTGATTCTTCTGTATTTATTACGTCAATTGTACCATTACAATTAGTTTGTAAAAACAAAATCATTTGGCGTAATCCTCGACCGTCTTCAACTAAGTTTTGCAGGCCATTAAAAATTGAGTTTATGAAAGAAACGGTCAACAGTATTAAAACAGAAAGAGAAAGAGTGGAGACAGAAAAAAATGCTCTTATCGATACAGTGATATCAGTTGGAGAAAGAAAGATAAAAGTGAACCACAAACTAATTCTCGTTATGATTGACGGTAAAGTGTGTAACGCGTTTACAGACACAAAGTCCACACAAAAGTGCTACATATGTGGCGCTACCAGCAAGGAGTTCAACAATATTGAACAAATGATTTCTAGAGATTCCAACATAGACTTCATGGAGTTCGGTTTGTCTGTCCTACATGGCTGGATAAGATTTTTTGAATGTCTTATTCACGTGGCATATAAACTTCCAATTCAAAAATGGCAGGCAAGAAGTGACGAAGAAAAAAAAATTATTGCTGAAACTAAAAGTCGTATTCAACGCGAATTTAAAAAGAGAACGGGATTGATCATTGATCGACCAAAACCTGGTTTTGGTAACTCTAATGAGGGGAATACTGCAAGACGTTTTTTTAAGAATGCAGAAGTATCTGCTGAAATTACTAATATTGATTTAGAGTTGATCAAAAATATGCACACAATATTAATTGTAGTTTCTAGTGGTATTGAGGTCAACATTGAAAAATTTACAAACTTCGCTAATAACACTGCCAGGCTATTTGTGAAAAAATATCCATGGTACTATATGCCTCCTACTCTTCACAAATATTTTATTCATGGGCCTGAAATTATATCATTATCGCCATTGCCAATTGGTCAGCTAACCGAAGAGTCTCAGGAAGCCAGAAATAAAGATTTTAAAAGTTATAGGGAGAATTTTGCCCGTAAATGCAGTCGAGAAAAAACAATGGAAGATATCTTTAATAGATTTCTCTTAAGTTCAGATCCGTTTATAACAAGCATGAACAATAGTTCTAAAAAGAAAAAAGAGCTAATGCCAAAATCTGCATTGGAGTTGCTTGTACTTCCCAGCAATCAAAATAGCAATGATGAAGATGGAGATGAAGATGGAGATGAAGATGGAGATGAAGATGGAGATGAAGATGGAGATGAAGATGAAGATGGAGATGAAGATGGAGATGAAGATGGAGATGAAGATGGAGATGAAGATTAAGATTATTGTAACGAATTAATTTATGATTATGAAATTGAATGTGAAGTAAATACTAACATTGAAGGTAATAATGAATATAATAAAAAATTGTTTTCAAAAAAAAAAAAATAGAATAACCGAATTTAATAAAATTTTTTTTAAATAGTGTGTTTATGGTTATTTATCAATAAAAAAACAATTAGATTTTAAAATGTTTCATTTTTGAGCGAAATTTTCAAATTTCGAGAAAAAAGGTATGATTTTAATTTAAACATTTTCTAATAAAAATACATATAAAATATTTATTCCTTATTATTTTCAAAAATATTACTTATTTTTCTTAAAGTACATTTAGTATGCTTTAATTTGCAATTTAATTGAATAATTTATAGCGCACCGTTCCAAAGTTACAGCAAAAAATGTGAAAAAAGAGGATTTTTTACAGAACACAAAATGGCCCATAAAGGGTTACAAAATGTGTTTTTTCACTCTGTTTTTTTTTAATGTTGGTTTTTTATGTATTTATAAATATCCATTAATAAAAAATATTTTTTTTTTTTAATTACGACTTCTATGAATTAATCGCCACTTTTCATGCATTTGGCCCCACTGTGCGGAGGTTGGGCAAGAAGCGATACTGGAAAAGGTAACATATTTGCTGAGCATTTAAAATCCGTATTTACCCCAAACATATGCACGGGCGTTGTTGATTTGCCATGTGTAGTTGCTCCACGCTCTCGACCCTTAAAATTTAAGATGCGTGACGTACTAAAACTAATTACTGAACTCAATCCGAAGAAAACTCCAGGTATTGATGGAAATAATAACAAGATGCTGATGAATTTGCCACGTATTGCAATTAGAATCCTATTATTTAATTTTTAGTTCCATATTACAACTAGAGTATTATCCACACCTCTGGAAGCTTGCCAAGGTCAAAATGCTTCCAAAGTCGGACAAAGATCTTACCAAGGCTGGGTCATACAGGCCAATAAGTTTACTGTCAACAATGTCAAAGATCTTCGAAAAGCTACTCATGATAAAATTGTCCCCAATTCAAACTGATAATGCGTGCATACCGGATCATCAATTTGGTTTTAGAAGTCTGCATAGTACCATTGAACAAACGCATAGATTGGTTCAATTTATAAGAAAAACATTTGAAGAAAAGAAATATTGTTCTGCCCTCTTTATTGATGTTTCTCAGGCATTTGATAAAGTGTGGCGTGAACGCCTAATTTTAAAATTGAAGACATATCTACCAATAAACATTCTTAATATTTTACAAAGTTATATTCTTGCCCGGAAGTTCACTGTTGTGGAAGGAGACTTCATGAGTATGCCCGAATCAATCTCATCCGGTGTGCCATAGGGGAGAATACCGTGGCTAGTTTTGTATTTGATTTATATATGCCTGTGAGCAGTGACATTCACACATCTACATTTGCCGATGATACAGCCTGCCTTAGTGTGCACGAAAACACTCACGAGGCATCTCGATATCTTCAAGAACATATTAGCTAGCTGGAACTATGGTTAAACTTATGGAGAATAAAAGTAAACGAACAGAAGTGTGCTCAGATAACATTTACCCAACGAAAAGATACTTGTTCCCCCATTAGAATAAATAATCAAATTGTTCCTCAACATTCACTTTTGAAATACCTTGGTATACACCTGGTCCGACGGCTTACAAGGAAAGACCACATTGAATCTCAGTTACATTGGCTGATTGGTAGAAATTCCACCCTGAGGCTAGATTGTAAACTTTTGATATACAACTCTCTTTATACCAATATGGTACTACGGAATACAGCTAGGGGGCACTGCTTCAGCTTCCAATATAGAGAGAATTCAACGAAGGCAAAACAAGATTTTAAGACTAATAACATCGGCTCCATTGTACATAAAAAATTAAAATTTACATCGTGATTTAAATATGCCACTAGTGACTGAAGAAATTAAAAAATACGCAAGCAAATACTTAACAAAACTCGAGTCTCATCCTAATCCCCTTACTCGTAACATCTTGAATTTTACTGGACACATCCGCTTAAAAAAGAGGGATACTATGGCTCTCATACTCTACACTCCAGATGAAACAGCTTGAAAATAGTTTTTTGCTTAATACTATATTTATGTATTATTGATTACTATCACTAAGTTTATGTCCGACACTTGTTTTGACTACTTATTATGTCTAGATTTCAGATTTGATTACTTATTGTTAGTTAATTTTTTGAAGATACAATAAATAAATATACGCATGAAAAAAAAAATAAAAATTTCTACTTTTAAAACTTTAGTGTAAGACACATAATGAACTAAGACAGAGGCTGTGAACTAAATGTTTTCAACGTTTTGCTTTACTTTTGTACTGTGTGTGTACATTGCTTCTACAGTGTATAATCCACAGTGCACTGTAGTTTAGATTCTACACTCATCTATAATATAGATTCTATATGTATATTTTATTCTTGTTTATTACTGGCTACTACCCCAAATCAGTGATGCCAGTGAATATTTATAAAATTCCCTACACGTTGGAAAAGAATCAATTCTTTTCCCTCCAAGCAAAAATATAGGGTCCGCCATCTGACGTTTTTTTTCAACTAGTGCTTATTTCGTGAACTTAGTGCTTATTTAGCTCATGTCTGATTTGACAGATAATTAGTTTTATCCTTCCGCTAAACGAATATAGTTGTGTATACGCTTAAACAACGCTGGGAAATATTGCGACATTACGACTTACAGAAGATGCCGATTTTGAAAAAAAAATCATATTTTCAGATGAATCTCATTTTGATCTTGGCTCGTATGTAAACAAGCAAAATTGTCGCATTTGGGGCACAGAAAACCCGCACGCATACCTTGAAAAGCCGACGCACCCAAAACGAGTCACTGTTTGGTGCGGATTTTGGTCCAGAGGCATTATTGGGCCAATGAGCAAGGAGTGGCCGTTACAGTCAATGGCGATCGTTATCGGGCTACGTTGAACGAATTTTTGTTCACAAAAATTGAAGAGGAGGATATTGGCAACATTTGGTTTCAACAGAACGGCGCTAGGTGCCACACAGCCGAAGCTACACTCGATGTTTTGCGCCCTGTTTTCAAAAAAAAATAGTTATCTGGCGGACCCTATATTTTCCATGGCTGAAAGTTTTTTATTTTTAACTACAAACAAAAAACATATATATATGTATACATTTTGTGAGCATTGTACATTTGTTACACATTTTTATTTCATAAATTGTACAAAGCCGATTGTAGTCTTAGTTGGATACCAGGTAGAAAAGTAATTAAAGCATTAATTAACAAAAACAAATATATATAGTATGTACATTCTTTCAAAAAGGAATCTTCTAAATTCTACTTGAATGCCTGCGTGCAGTGGGCAGCCACGTAAACCAACATCTATATGAAAAAATTATGGTGCAAAATATTTATTATACAAATTCTTAGAATATATTTTGTTAAAATTGGCAGTTATAAATTTAAAACTCTGGGTGAGATCTTTTAGTAAACTTAATGTTTAAGGAAAAATTTGCTTTAAGTCAAGCAGTGGAGTACATAGCAAATATCAATTTGTATATCTGTTGTTAGATTGAAATGCATTTTGTTACTAACTTGTATGGTTCTCTTTTTACCCGACTGCGCGACGCAAATAAGGGTGTGTTGTTTATCAGCCTATGTATGTATTTATGTGCTTTCCTTTGCGGCCTTATATAAACCGAACGCGTGGACCGATTTGAATGATTCTTACGTCAATCGATTTGTCCTAATTCCGGGAGTGTCACTAAAGATATGACAGTAGTAAAAATTCAATATGGCGGCCAACATACGCCATTTGGTAAATACGAAAGCAATCAAAAAACCCGACTGCGACCAAATTTCAACCGTTAAATATCCTAAATGGTCATTCGAAATGAAAATCATAAGAGAATTCTAAGAATGATTTTAAAATACTTGTCGAATGATACCAATTTTGACATAGTTCGCCGACTTTTTACTGTTTTCGTATTTACAAAATGGCGTCCGTTGGCCGAAATAAATTATTAAATTAATAAAATAAATTATAAAATTAAATTAAATTAATTAAAATAAATTATACATAAGTATAATTTATTTTTGCGATTTGTCATATTTATTTATATATGTATGTATATTGTAAGTGATTTCCAGATTGTTAGGATTTATAATATAGGGTTTCTGCAAACAAATTCTCTGCTATGTGAAAAAGTTCAGCTCCTAAATAAAAATTCTTGAAATAAAAAAATTCATGGTATAATTTGAAAAAGTTGTACTTTGCCATACAGTAATAATAATTTCTCCTAACATAGTTGACCAACACTAATAAATACCACAATTTCCAACATTGGTAGTTATGGTGTTTTACTTATGACTTTGTTGCAGTGAGCTGCAACATTGTGCCGATAGTGGGATCCCGGGTTTATTAGACTTTGTATGTACATGTAAACTGTTTTGTTCGATAGTATTAGAAGTTTCCTTTATGTTTTTGTTTTCAATAAATGTGACCTGCTCCACGAAAAAAGACCTCTGCGCCGAAAAAATGCATAACCATGCGCAAAACATGGAAAAACGAAGCGCTTTTTTAAACGCGTTTTTCTCAATAACTTCTTTTCGGCGCAGAGGTCCCTTTTCGTGGAGCAGGTCACAAATGAAAATTTTTTATGAATTCTTACTGTGTATGCTTGTTTAGAAGATGGATACATTTTGGTACAATTGATGTTACATAATTTGGCACAATTATACCATTTTCATGGTACAATTTAAGAAAAGCCATATCCCAAAACTGGTAAACACTTAAGCCTATATATAGTATACGGCATGTGGCTGTGACGCAATTTTGACGTCATTTGCTACATGCCGTGTTCTTCCTTTTTTTGTGACACTCACATGCAGTGCCATTAGCAGTGTTGCCAATGATACGATACCAATTAATACAGCGCTGGCACTCGCTCTCATTATCTCTCTCTTAAGTTTAGAGTTTAAGGTAGATAATAAAATAAGAATAAAACAGTCGTTGACAATGCATCAACAGTACACGTCTTTTAATTTAAAGTGTAAAAATATATACATCTAATATACAAATAAAGTAGAAGTATAATAATAGCAGGTTAAATTTACTTTTAAATTTTCGAATTATGAACTAATAATCTTGCTGGAAAATAGAAGACATGTATACATAGCTTAGAATGATCAAAATGCCAAAATTTTTTATAATTTTTAAGATACAGGCTGTAAAATTTTATCGTAAGCGAGAATTTACGTAAAACATATTTGAATATGATAAGAAAAATCTCATGAAAGCTTTAATTTTTGACGCTTACGATTACATCGAAAATAACACTTGATATATTCATATCTGACGAACCTGAAAACAAAACTTACTTTTTCCCATTTTTTTGACGAATTTGGTTTTTGGTATTTTTACAATATGTATTTGAATTTGAACCTTCTTAAAATGTATATCGTAGTGAACTTTTTTTGCTTTTTTATACAATTGGTATATAAGAAAACGTACTTTTTTCAGTCTTTTTTTTCAGAAAGTAAAAATACAATATGTATTTGAATTTGAACCTTGTAAAAATGTATATCGTAGTGAACTTTTTATTGCTTTTTTATACAATTGGTATATAAGAAAACGTACTTTTTTCAGAGTCTGCGATTTTTCGTGTGGTTGCAGTTATTTATTTAATGAAATATGCAATCCATGTATCAACAAAACTATAATCAAAGTAATTTTTGACAGATGTCAAACAAAAATTAACACTACGTTTTTGTTAATTTTTTTAATATTTTATTTTAATAGCATTTTTATATATTCTGAATTTGTTTGAGGTTTCCTTAACTCATTACATTTTCGTTTAAATTAACTGTTAAATAATAATTGCAAGAACATAGGTATTGCTTGATGATTGAGTGTTATTAGTAGTAGAGGAATGGACATTCGGGGACAATTAAAATTTGTGAAATTTGGATAATTAAAATATGAGATTTGCAAATTTCAGTGCAAAATTTTCTGAAATTTTAAAATTTGGTTGATTAAAATTTCAGAAATTGTGGTTTTTTTTACATTAGGAGTTTTTGTTGGCATTAATTGTTTATTGTTTACATTAATTGTGTGATTTTTTTTGCTCACATTAATTGATTTTTCCAAATGCCGATGGGAAAATCATGAAAATGATTTCTCCTAATGCCGACGGGAAAACGTGACAATTATTTTTTTCAAATGCCGACGGGAAATTCATAGAAGTGTTAATGCTGACGGGAAAATTTTTAGTGTTGCCAAATTGTGGAAATTTTTTAATGTCCGTGATTTGTGACGGTTGGGTGTGTTATCGTAATACCATCAGAGTGTATGTATGTATATGTGTATGTATGCAGCCCAAAAAAAATGTAATTTAAATTCCCAAATCCCCAAGTTTATACCAGTTTACTTTCACAACTACTCAAATTATGACTCACACATTTTTATTAAAGAATTAGGCAAAATTTCAATGCAACTGAAAGTACTCCGTCTCAAGAAGGAGCTTTATATATCACTCTCAAAATTTACAGAAATGAGCGATGGTCATAATCTTGAAATAATATGGCTTGCAATTTATCAGATAATGATTTCAACACTATAAGATCCTTATATTAGGCAGAAAAATAATTTCAAATCATTAAGAAAAAAAGTTATTTTTCCGTATGAGTACCTAAATTTATTCCAAAAATTGGATGAGTGTCAGCTTTCTTCACACAGTGATTTTTTAACAAGCTAAGCAATAAAGTGTGTTCTTTAGAGGAATACGCAGATGCTGAAGATGTATGGAACAATTTTGGTTGCAAAACAATGAAATATTACATGGAGCTTTACTTAAAAACAGATGTCCTCTTACTGACAGATATTTTCGAGAACTTTAGAAGAGTTTGCAAAGGTATTTATGAGCTGGATCCATGTCAACATTATACAGCTCCTGGAATTTCCTGGGATGCAATGTTGAAATACACAAAAATTTAATTAGAACTATTGACGGACATAGACATGTACAATCTTATGAAGAAATGTGTACGTGGGGGAATCGTACAATGTAGTCAAAGATATTCAAAAGCGAATAATAAGTATTTGGAAGAGTTTGATAGATGAAAGCCCTCATAACTTCTTGTCTATTTAGACGCAAATAACCTTTATGGTTGGGCGATGTCGGAATATCTTGCTTATGGTCAGTTCAGA